>JANSVA010000004.1:26345968-26377887 GCA_025504915.1 Erythroxylum reticulatum | reverse complement strand
GGGTTTGTGTCAAGAAGATGAACCCATTTGTGATTTTCGTGGGTTTTAAGTTAGGGTAAACATAAAGTAATATGGTATTGTGGTATAATAAGATTTGGATGAGAGAAAGATGGATTATATGTGAGATGTGAATTAAGGAGTTCGAATCTGGAAAAATTGGAAGTTTGCGCACGGCCAACTCCTTGGTTCGCCACAGCCAACTTCTCTTAGTTTTCTGCGATCAACTCCTGGGTTCATCATGGACAACCTGTAAGAAATCAAAGTTCTCTACGGCCAGTTTTATTGGTTCGTCACAGCCAACTTTTTGGTTCGCTACGACGAAGTTTTTCCTACACAACTTAAACATGCTTTGGTATTTTAGGCATAACTTTTTTTGTAGTTGTCCAAATGGAGTGATTTTTTATTTTTGAGTAAACTAGAGACATAGGGATAAAATGTTTCTGAATAAATATAGTTTTAATTTAGTCTCTAAGATTATCAATTTCAGGATGGAAGTTAGAGCACAGAATACTATTCCAATATAAGAACAGTCCAAAAATGTTTGGGATATAACTTTCAGGTCACTCAATCAAATTGAATGATTTTAGTGTCATTATTAACTTAAGACAATGTAAATCATTTTTCTAGAAGAAAGTGTTACAAATTTCTTTATTAACCTAGCCAAAATGATCATGGAAAAGTGACCCGAAAGTATGAAATTTTGAAAGGGTTATAGTTTAATTTTAATATGTTTTGATTATTAAAGTTTTATGAATTCACATTTGAATTTGGATTGAATGAGAAAATGTTTGTGTTTAGGAAATCAAGAAACCCTTACCCAAGATCAAGAGGAAAGGCAATCTTAAGCTTGGATTTCAAGCCAAATTAGGTGGGTAATGTATTTATAGTTATTTTGTGATTAGGCAAATTCTTGCCTATGTATGTGAATGTTTAAATTGCTTGGTTTTTAAATTCTTATGAAGATTTGATAATGCATGATGAATTGTGATTATGTTATACCTTGAAAGAGGTTATAACATTTTGTATAAACGAAAAGAGGAAAAAGCATGAAAGTATGAGCATATGATAAAATGAATTGAGCATGATTATGTGCTTTTATTTGTGCAAGAGTGGAACCATTTTGTTCATCACGTGCACATTGACAAAGGCCTTCTCTCAGTTGTCCGCTTGTGACATATAAGATTCGAAAAGTGGACTCATTTTGTTAATGGTGTAAACTTCAGTTTCTCCATTTCATTTCCATGGAAACCTCGAGTCATTTTTTTTTTTTTGCATTTGCATCTTTGAATTGTCACGTATGATGTATTTGAAAGTTATATGTTATGCGATAACTTGGTTAATTATGAATTCTTTAACTATATTAGAAAATGATTGATTTTCTACAATAAGTTTGAGAATACTTGAATTGCTAAATATATATATACATATGCTTGAATTTGTGCTAGTTACTAATGGATATGAATATATTGGCCACTGAGCTGTCTAGCTCAACACGCTATTTTCACTCCCTAGGTGCAGAACCAGATGATGGTTAATCCTTGCAAGGCATCGGAAACTCTAAGATAGTTAGAGACTTTGTACTATGTTAGTGACTATTTTGGATAGCTTTAGAGGCATATCAACATTGAGCATACTTATGTATTCTGTTTTTAAACTTTGATATGTATGATGATATGTAAGTGAAGTTTGTATGAACTCTTTTTGATTTAGTAATGAAATGAAGAATTGAAGTTTCTTTTATGTATGATTGTGTTATCTGGTGGGTGAGTTAGATAATTTGAATTGTATGAATGAGTGTATGTGTCTGGTATGTGCAACTTTGTGTTTGAATGTTGGAGTCTAGGTTTCGGATCTTAGAAGTTCGCCACAACGAACTTCTCTAGCGAGGCGTTCACCACAGTGAACATTTTGTTGCTGCGATGAACTCACCACTTTATAAGCTGCCAATCCTTTGAATGTGAATCCTTTCGACCTTACCTTCTTATGATCCTTACCCGACAACCTCAAGCGGTCGCCTCGGAGTAAGGGAACGAGACTTGGGCCCAACATGGTTATTCTCCTTTAGATTTAAAGTTAGAATAAATTGTCTCCACAATTGGTTAATTAAAGCACATTTAAAGAATAAATGGTCTTTTGTCTACAACGTCTCTCCATATAGTACACATTTCATATCAGGCACTAAAAATTTCAACTTGTCTCTTATTCCTAACCTCTGTAATATTGCCAACCACAATACAAAGGAGTGAGCTAGTGTAATTTTGTATTCCCACATGGGTTTTGGACATTGGACTTTGTCTAGGGATCCCAGTAATATCTTTTTCCACAAATAAGTTGAGAACAGTTTAGACTTATTTAGCTCCCATTGTATAGAGTCTGGTTGGAGTTAATTAGTTTGGTAACTTTGGATAACATTTAAACCTTAGTATTGACAGGTATAAAACCTCTTAGACTTTGGAAGTGTGGAGTGAGATATAATGTCCCAATATATACCAATGGGCATACCATAATTTTGTATTTCTCCCATTTCCAATATAATGTTTGACAAAAGGTTGCATAAGTTGTCTAGGATTCAAGATCTGCTGAAATGCATATAACTGATTTGGGTTATACTGAGTGGTCCATATGCTCTCTTATTTGATATAAACCATATGGATCCATTTCACACAAAGACTTTCTTTCTCCATACAGATTCCCCAAAGTCTCTTATCCATTATTACTTTAGCCATCCTGATTATAGATGTAATTCCAAGGCCTCCATATTCCCTGGGCAAGTATATTGTACTCCGTTTAACCTTAGGGACTTTTCCATTAAATTTATTATGCGCTTTCTAAATAAAGTCTCTGATGATTCTATCAATTTTCTTCAAGATGTTGTTTGGTAGAGCAAGGCAAAATAAACAGTAGATTTGCTAGTTACTAAGGAATAAGATAGCTAGTTGTAATTTGCCTCCATATGAAAGGAATATATTACTCCAAGTTGAAATTCTCTTCTCAATAGAAGATGTTAGAGGCCTACATGTTATTCCCTTCAAATTTTTCGTTAAAACGGGAACACCAAAATAAGTTAGGCAATACATGTAAGATCTTCAGCCTTATATTGGAGATCAAATATGTAGAGTCTAGAAGATTGTGTCTAGATAGATATGCAGGACTCTTGTCTAGATTAAAATTCAATCTTAAAATTCCCCAAACATTTGTAGAGAATGTATAGTAGGTCATCAGCAAAAGAAAGATGTGATTTTAAGATTTTCGCATCTATAATGATATTTGAATATGGCGTTTTATCAATGATCAAACTAATGATTCTATGTAATAACTTCATAGTGATTGCAAGGACATAAAAGAACAATGGATCTCTTTGTATAAGACCTCTTGAGGCTTTAAAGAGTTATGATGGCTCCCCATCAATTAGGACGATAAAGGAGATAGTGGTGATATAGGCATGAATACATTTGATGAATCTATCAAGGTAATCAAAGGCTTGAAGAGCATAAATGATGAATCTCCATCCTACTACGTCAAATTCCTTGGTGAAATCAATTTGAGAGAACAACTATTGATATTCAACTTGGAATTGTAATCTTTAAAGATTTCTTGGGCTAGCATTATATTATCCCTTATGCTTCTTCTAGGTATTTATGCTCTTTGGCTTACATTTAACATCTCAAAAAGAGATTGTTTCAACCTGTTTGCTTGTATTTTGGAGATAATTTTGTATATAAGAATACAACAAGAAATATGTCTATAATCATTAAGGAGCACTTGATTAGAGAATTTTAGAATCAAGCAAAGATAGGTTTTATTGAGTTTAGTGAGTAACATGTCACTCTTGAAGAATTCTTGCAATGCCTACATAATTTTACGAAAAACTAGATAGCATTTGTTTTGAGAAAAATATCATATTAAATCCATCAGGCCCAAGAGACTTGTCTAGATGAAAGGAGAATAATGCTAATTTGATTTCCTCATTAGTTAACTTTTTAAAAAATGTTGCATAAAGAGTATACACTATAGAACCTTGCATAATTCTTAGTAGATCATTGAAGAATTTTTAGGTGCTATAATAGGTACCAATGTTTCCAAAGAAATGATTTCTAGTAAGCATTTTACGCTTAGTCTGTTATTGAACTAGATTTCCACAAGGATCAATGGGTGGTTCATTTTTTTCATGTTTCTCCTCGCTTGGATAACACTATATAAGTATCTGACGTTGCTATCTGTTTTATAAAACCATTGTAGTTTGGATTTCTACTTTAATTGAGAGTTATAAGTTTCTAGAGCCTCAAAGTACTTCTTTATTTCAACATTTTCTGTTTCCCTCAGAGTTATATCCTTTGGTGAGTTAGATAAAACCCTTTGAGCTTCTATAAGATTTTCCGAAGCTAGTTTTTTGTCTTATTTCATTAGATTAGCATTATGTTTCAGTTCAGAAGCGCATTCCTTTTTAATGAATTTCATCATTTGCATATAACAAAAAGCTTTATAACCATTAAAAAAGTTTCTCCACAGCTCCAGAAATTATTGAGTTGAGTTAGGGATGCTTTAAGAGTGAGTTGAAGAATTTGAAAGCAGATCTCTTATTTACTAGCTTATTGAGAATTTTAATAGAAATAGTGGTGTGATTTCAGAAATGTTAAAGCTCTCTCCTAGTTTTGATAGCCATAAGTTGTTTATTTATTTTGATGGTTACTCCAAGTAAACAACACTCCATGGTATAAAAAATCCACCAAAACTAGAGAAGAAGTGAGTTTGATTAGTTCTTTTATATTAAAGTGTTAAGTACCCTTACCACCATTTAATTCAGAGTGTGAAGGTATACAATTGAAGTCTTCAGCAATCATCCAAGGCATAGCTATCCTAGCCTCTATCTTTTTTAAATCCCTCTATAAAATGTCTCTATGATACTTGGTAGCGTGTCATAACACTATACAAAATAAGTCTAGGGATAGGTCTAAGTCGATTCCACAAAGAGTGTGTGTAAAGCTTTTGTAATGAAAATAATTAGTGTTTAGGTTTTTTTTCGGGAGGGGGCAGTATGGGTTGGTTTGGTTTTGAATAAAAAATAAAGTAAAATTAAAATAACAATAGAAAATTAAGGAAAACAGTCAGAAAGTCAAAAAAATGATGAATGGATTTGGAGTTTGATTCTTAGTTCCATCTTGACCTACACACGAATAAGCATACTTTATTATTGTGTTATTCTCATACCTCTCCTAACATCCATTAATCTTAGGTTAACAACAAGCTCTATTAACCTCGATTTTTCCGTAGGTCATGTTTAATTAAAACAAGATCTTTAACTAAACTTAACCATCAAACAACCTAGAACAAGCTCTCTAGATTTAATAGGACAATCGTATTGCGAATAAGGAAAATAGATTAATCTAGGAAATAACCATACAAGCTCGGTTCATTTAACCTATGTAACATTATCCCTAATGATTTAAAGTCTTTAGTTGCCACAAATTAATTGTATTAAAGATTCTATATATGGGTTCATATATGTTTCTAATGAGAACGGGAATAACAATTATCCATACATGAATACTCAAATCAGTATAAAAAATAACCTAAACAATCCACAAAGAGAGAAAGAATAACTATACAAAATGAAGATATGCCCATAAGTGTTCTTCGGCTTCAATTTCACCTCATATCCAGAATGGGAAAGCCTAACCCTCCATAGGTCTCTAAAGACTATCCCTCATTTTCTAGGGAGATACACAATTTGGAACTCTTGTTGTTTTCAAATTCCCTCACCCTTTAGCCTTTGGTTTTTCGTCTTGTGTAGCCTTTATTTGTTTTTTGATACACGGTCGTGTATCAAACTATGTATGACAATAAATCTCACCAATTTGTGACTATACATGATTGGGTACAGATCGTGTAACCAACTGTGTAAGTCAAACATTTAGCTTTTCGAATGGATACATGATTGTGTAAATAGATACACGACTGTGTATCTTCTAGATCATTTTCAAAGCTTTATGCCCTTGGATTTTCTTGCCCCATCTTCACCCAATCCATCTCCTTCTTGTTCTATAAGGACAATTGAGTGTGAACATCAAGAGGATGGCCCAAAGAATGTGCTTTTAACTCATTTTAGCTCTTATGCTTCGAAATTGTACCTAAAACCAAACATGAACCAAAGTGATTTTCTTAAACATTTCATAGCATTAATCACTAAGTGTTGTGGAGTAAATCTATAATTAATTAAGCATATATCAAATTCCCCCATACTTAGCCTTTGACCGTCCTCAGATAAAACATAATAATCAAATTCATAGCCAAAACACTTTCGCTTTTTCCATATTTTCTAAGAATATATAATCATAAAGAAAGATTAACTTTCAAAACCATAACAAGAACTAAACATTCAGTGCTTTTATTCATGACCAATCAACAATCATTCCCTTCAAAAATTGAGCAATCTAGAGGTAAACTTTGATAAAATATGTTTAAATATGACAAATTCATGGGTGCACTCAAACACCATTCATGATCATGAATTTATGTATCATTTCATTTCTCCACCACTAAGATTCACATGCATCATTATGAATCAAAGAACTTTTTAGGGTTGTAATGTGGGAAAAGGTTAAGATGAGATGTATTTGGGTAATGTAACATAAAACCATCAAAGCTAGTGAAGCAAAAATAACACTTAATGTAACATTAAGCAAAAAAATTAACATTCATTCAAAACTAGAAATATCAGTTATAATGAATGCAAAAACTATTTTCACAACTCAAATTCAAGCTTTCACAGTATAAACCACCTGAAGCATAACCAATTAGAAGGAATCACTCATACAATTGATAACAAAAAATACATTATAAGTGGTGATCCTTCAAAACAACATCTACCTTATATGCGTCATACTCAAATCAGCCATTCTATAAAACTTTGGGAGGAAAACTAATTATGAATAGCTTTGCAAAACATTTCCTCCTTCATACTTTTATTTAAACATTTTTTTCTTTTTTTCTTTCTTTCTATTTTTAAAAGTTTTCTTTCTTTCTTTTTTATTTTCTTTTTCTTTTCTCTTTCTCTCTTCTTTTCTTTTTAAACAAATATTGAAAGAAGTTATATTAACATTGGAATTCATTGACAAGACTTAACATAGAATTCCATAAATTATAAATAACTCGCGTATAAGCATACCCCCAAATTATACTTTTATGCATCCATAATCATCAACAATCAATAAATGCTCCACTAGCTTTAAGGCTTGGGTAAGACATTTAGTTAGGTTAAAAGCATATAATATGGTTAGCATAAAAAGAAAAGGCAAATAAGGCTCAAGGGGGTTTAACAAATGGAAAACTCGTATCAATAAGTAGGTTATTTGGCTAATGTATCTTATGAAACAAAAAAAATACCTATATCATTTTCATATTAACGCATATGATAAAAATGTGGTCTTTAATAAAAAAAATCAAAGTAAAACTAGGATGTATATGTTATGAAGATCACACATAAACAAAAGATAATAAGACTGTCAGTCTATAAAGGCTCAAAATCTCACTAGCTTATGCTTCCACTAGTCACTTCTCTTTTAAAGATAATATACATTGACCAATCACAAGAGTGAAAGAACATGCTCAAGTTGCCATGAATTTTTCTATTTAATTCACTCTCTAATCATGACTATATAGTCTTAGAAGCAATAGAAAAAGAGAAATTGTTTGCTTGATTGATTGATTGATTCTCTCTCTTTTTATTTGAAAACTTTAAAACACGTAAGAAAGAAACAAACTTAAAATCACACATAAGCATAAGAAACAAACAACTTAAAAGCACACATTATAATCCTGACAAATGTGAAAATGTAAATGAAAAGAAATAAATTTCCCTTAGGTTGCCTCCTAAGAAGTGCCTTTGTTTATTATTGTTGGCTCGACTCCACACTTTCGTCATCACTTGAAAAATTATAATCTCAGGTGTCATGGTTTGTGCTTTCTCCATTTGAGGTTCTTCAGGATAGGGCTTAAGTTGATGACAACTCATTAGTGTCTTCCCTATCCTTAACCTCTTAATCTCTATTGAGTCCCTACACTCTCAAAATATCTCTTTACCCTTTTCCTCCTTGTTTAATTTCTCTAACCTGCTAGGTAAAGGTGAAGGGTTAGTCTCAACAACAATTAAGGACTCATTACTCACCTTCAAGCTAAATGATATATTCTTTTCTCCTTCCAGCTCCTTCTCAACTTCTTCATGACAAGCAACACATTGAGTAGTCCTCTCAAGATTCTGAAGGTCCTTTCCACTCAATAAGGTTTCCGCACTAACACCCCTTGGATTCACCTCAGGTTGAGATGGTTGTCTCTCTACTTTGTGATTCTTGGTGGTTGATAGCTTTTGTAATCTAACCCACCTAGCTCACCAAGTTTTAGATTATAGACCTTGTATCTTGATGGAATTGTATCACATCCTATTAAAATTGTAGAGTATTAGTAGCAATAATCTTAACTAGGTCTTCCAAAGATGTACTTGAGTTGGAATAAGAGGCTTCTAGTCAATATGGGAATTGTTGTGCATCCTGTAGCTCATCTAGGAAATAGTCTTGCTGACTATCCCCTCCATAACTAAAGTTTGTATGATCGCCGCAATAGGATTGGGAATATTGGTTATGGGGGAAATTTCCACTAATGACATCGATAATATCCAACAGTGACATACTTCCTTCGTTGTATCTTTCTTTATATACACAGACACAAACAAATGTTAAAAGAACAAGAAATATAAGTAAAAACTTAAAAACAAATATATACAAAACATCAATTAAAATCAAGAACAGAAAAAAGCACCACACTCCTCGGCAATGATGCCAAAATTGATAATGTATCGTAACACAAAATAAAATAACTAAACTTAAAACTATAACAGTAATAAGTTTAGATCGATTCCACAAAGAGTGTGTATAAAACTTAAAACTTTTGTAACAAAAACAATTATTGTTTAGCTTATGGGGGGTTTGTTTGATTTCGAATAAAAAATAAAGTAAAATTAAATTAACAAAAACAAATTAAGGAAAACAGTCAAAAAGTGATTAAAACAACGAATGGATTTGGAATCCAATTCTTAATTCAATCTCGACCTACACACGAATAAGCATACTTCATTTTCTTGTTATTCTCATACCTCTCCTAGTAACCATTAATCATAGGTTAATAAGAAGCTCTATTAACCACAGTTTACTCTTAAATGGTGTTTGATTAAAACAAACTCTTTAATTAAACCTAGCCTTCAAACAACCTAGAATAAGCTCTTTAGATTTAATAGGACAATCATATTATGAATAAGGAAAATAGATTAATCTAGGAAATAACCACACAAGTTGGAGTCATTTAACCTATGTAACGTTATCCCTAATGATTCAATGTCTTTAGTTGCCATAAATGAATCAAAAGACAATGATTACGTATTATATTCAAGATTCTAGAAATGGGTTCATATATAAACAATCTAATGAGAATGAGAATAATAATTATCCATACATGAATATTGAAATCAATTAAGCAAAGGATAACTTAAACAATCCATAGAGATAGAAAGAATAACTATACACAATAAAGATCCTCTCATAAGTGCTCTTCGGTTCCGATTTCACCTTAGAACCAGAATAAGGAAGCCTAACTCTCTGTGGGTCTCCAAAGAGTGCATGCTCTGCCCCTCATTTTCTTCAAAATCAATCCATACTTTATTAGCAGCTTCAATGTCATTTATATTAAAAGTTAAGGTTCTGGGGAGATATACAGTTTGATACACGACCGTGTATCAAACTATGTATTGCAAGAAATCTCCCTAATTCGTGACTATATACGGCTGGGTACATGGTCATATAAGTCAATCATTTATCTTTCAAATTGATACGCAGTTGTGTATCTTCCAAATCATCTTGAAAGTTTCATTCCCTTGGATTTTCTTATCCCATCTTCACCCCAATCCATATCCTTCTTATTCCACGAGGAAAATTGAGTGTGAACATTAAGAGAATGGCTTAAAGAATGTTCCTTTAAATCACTTTGGATCTTATACTTCCTAATTGTACCTAAAACTAAATATGAACCAAAGTGAGTTTCTTAAACATTTTATAACATTAATCACTAAGTGCTATGGGGTAAATGTATAATCAATTAAGCACATGTCAATACTCCTAATTGGAAGCATAGATCATAGAGACGGCTAAAAGACTTTTATTGGATTTAAGTATGAATTTATAGGGAATAAGCTTATCTGAGCAAAGTCAAGTGGATAAATGTAAATGAGTAGAGATAATAACTATACCATTAAAGTGTTTGGAATGGGAGATAATAACTATACCATTAAAGTGTTTGGAATGGTTACTTAAAGAGGTCCAATCTGCATGCAATAATTTCAGAACTTTAAAGAAATTATCTTTCTTTATTTTGGTCTTAATAAGACCAACAAATTAAGGTTTTCTAGTTACCAAGAAGTCCCTTAGAGCAAGCTATTTATTTGGACAATTAATTCCTCGAACATTTCATATAATGCATAACATCAAGAGTTTTTGAATTTGGTTTTCCTCTTCTTTAATTTATGATTCCTAGTCCCTGGATCCATCTATTCCTCAAGTTGGCACTTTGCCTTAGGATCATGCTCATTTCTTTTAGTTCATCTATCAAGTTCTCCATAGGCTCCTCATTACTACATGATGGTTCAGTTACCTTATTTAGGTAGAGTAATCTCCTTGGTTATAGGCTACTTAGTAAGTAAATTGTGAGTCAAGTTCTTCTCCATAAATTGCATTTTATATTGTGATTTGCTCAGAATTGCTAGCATTATTGATTCTGGTAGCATTAGAGTTATTTTGTTCTTAGTAAATGGTTTCCTCCACCCTTGTATTTGACTTTTTTGCTTCAATATTCTTAGGCATCCAAATTTTGATGGTATTTTTCATTTGATGCCTCTATATATATAACAACCTCACCATTTCTTCAACTAAATCCCCATTGCTATTAAGTTTCATTATTGGTAAGGTAAGGCAATTCCCTTTTTTCATAAACTTCAATATAAACTCTTACAAATCCCACACTTTTGAGATTTGTTGTGATATCATTCAATGCAAGTAGTGTGCCTAAGTAGATAGCAAGGTAACTTAGGCCCTTCAAGGACCAGTATTCTAAAGGAATGTGATGGAAATTGACTCAAATAGGTAACTTAGGCCTTACAAGGACCAATATTCTTTAAGAAAATAGGTTTACCTTGTATATGATAGGGTTACCAAGTTCAGGTAGCTTGGATGGAAAAGCATGCACCATTTGTCACAAAGAACCTGCCTTTGGAGTGGGAGGGACAATCATAGTTTTGATTAATGGTTTAACTCTAACGATAAACTGTCAAAAGTTAACACAAAGTAGGAAATCAAAATGAAGGTTGAGTTACTTTAAAGGAAAAGAACTTGATTTAGATTGGTTAGTGCTGAAAGAAATAGAAAGATAAGGGCAAGGATTAAAAAAAAAAAAGGGAAATCAAGTGCAATGTGTATGCAATAAGATGAAGCAATAATGGTTAAAAAGCAAGGCTAAGATAGTCATAGGAGGCTCGAGTGTAGTGAGAAGGAGGAGAAAACTAGGCCAATGGTCTAATTCTCTCCAATTCATTTTTTAAACTTTTCCTACTTTTAAATAATTCATATTTATGTATTTATATTTAAATTAAATTTGATTAATATGGAAACCTTACATGCTAAACAAAATAAGTAGAAGCTTCATTTTTTCAAGCTTGTTCTACCATATATATATATATATATGGTCATCTCCTACTAGTCACAAAAAGTCAAAAAGGATAAAAGAATTATTTTGGTAATTAAAGAGAGAATAAATTTCATAAATAGAAATAGAGCTTTACAAGCTTAAAAATTTATAAGTGAAGCCAAGTTATAATATAATGATATACATGTAAAAAAAACTTAAGTATAAGAATCAATGTTATACTCTAGTGAGGAGATCTATCTTTAAAGGTATTCGATTGGCTACTTTGACAATTAGAGGTTGATTAGAGTAAGGACACTACTTAATCTATTTGTTGGTAATTCAATGTTTCTAAAGTTTCAAAGAGGAATTTATTTCAAGTATTTATATATTATAAAGTTAGTTCACTAGCAATTGTTCCCTAATCCATGAAATTAGCTTAAGTTTCACTTAGTCCCTAGTTTTTTTCTCTTCCCTAGAATAACTTAAAATTCCTTTTCTTCCAGATAGAGTACATAGTGTTTCCAAATGCAATGATATAGATTTTTTTATCACCACTAGACATTCTCCTTCCTCGTTCTAGTTTCCTAAAAATATTATTGTGTAAGAGAGGCTAGTTTTTATAACTTTGCAAAGAGATTGTATTTTGTTCCATATGTATGCATGTTTCATGATAGAGACAATATAACTAAGAAGAGTTATGGAAACTCAATCTATTTGGAGTTCCCAATTTTTGCGTATAAACAAGCCATATAAGGAAAGAGACTTTAAGGAGGGCATTATTGCACTAAATAGTTCCATACCATGTTATTTTATATAGTTAAAGTATAAATACATAGGGCATTGGTGAACCTTTTAGAAGAATTCTTTAACCGATGATAAGAGTCTTCCTCACTTCATCTAGGCCTTTAATCTAGGATGAGCTTTATGAATAAGGATGAATTATTAACCCAATCACTCCTATTTATTAAGCAGCTTTAGATACAAGGATTTAAAAAATATATGTTCTAGAGTTGGAAGTAAGTTGGTGTTGAATAAAGCACGGGACTTACTCCATTTATCAAACTATAAAGATACATTTTTTCCTTTTCAGTCATGCAAGTAATGTTTTAGTATAGTAGCTTCCTCATTTTAAGTAATTGTGTTACAAACTAGGAGGTAGTGATTTTGGCGTAAAATTTATATATGATCCTACCTTTTAGAAAGTAAATATATTTCTATAAGACCTAAAGAGCCTCTTTGATAGTGATAATACTCCAAATTCTTCTTCTCATAATGATTTTTTAGATAAAGATACTGGAATAATGCCTAGGCCACCTACTTTCCTTGCTCAAGAAATATCTAACCATTTGACTTTGGGAAATTACCTCTTATTCAAGTCACCAGGCCATAGGAAGCTCTTTCACATCTTTATAGTTTTAATTGGATCTTTAGAGAGAAATATATATATGATGACTAGTAGGTGTGTAAGGAATAAAGAATGGAGTTAGTAAATTGTAACCCTTCCAACAACTGAGATAGATATATTGCACCATTTGCTTATTCACCTCTAAATTTTATCCTGTAAAGGTGAGCATTCTATGAAGGTTAATCTTTTGGTTATGATTGGTAATCCTAAAGAGGTAAATGGAGGATCCTTGAGCTGTATATTTGAGGTTGAGGTTAACTAAGAATCTATGTATTTTTCACATGCAGAGACTATTAGGTAACTCTTACTTCTATTGATGGTTATTCCAGAAAGAAATTTGAAAGTGTGCAAAGTAGGCATAACTATTCATATTGATTTGTCCTCAACTCTTGAGAGCATGATCAAGTCATCTTTGCATGCAGAGTGGAATTTGAAGTTGGCTTGCCTAATTGAATGGTCTATCAACTTCTTAAATGATTCCATACATAAAATGAATAGGTAAAGAAGATAGGATCAACTTGTCTCAACCTTTTTCCCCTAAACAAGTTGGCAGGTTCACCAGCATTAACTAAGATTACATAAATAGTGGTGGAAAAACATTGATTAATCTAGTTGATGAAGATTTTTAGGAATCCAAATACCTTTAGTAAGTGAAAAATGTAGTTTTAATGAATTAAGTCAAAAGCTTTGTGAAAAGATTCATTGATTGCATAATTTTTATTGGATTTTCCCTACCATAACCTTTAAAAAATTCTTGATCCAAAAGTATATTGTCTCCAATCAATTTTCCTATACTAATAAAAGGCTCTTTGGAAGACACTAATGAGAGGTTTTAGAATAGACTTAAGTTTTGAAGTAATAAGTTTGGCAAATAATCTTGTGAAGAGTTTTGTAATATATACTAGATATGAAAACTTTAAGGGAGCTTGGATATTGTATATTCTTACCTGGTTTAGCTAATTGTGATCCTGTTTCACCATTTATAACTTTCTCATATAGATGTAAGCTTTGTGACAATGAAAAGTTGAGGAAAGACCAATGATAATAGCTTCTTCAAACCCTTTAACCTCTATCAAATAATTATTAAAACTAAAAGGAGCTTTTCTTGCTTGCCTTTGAGTGAAATTATGGATGAGTATTTGATAATAGTCTGAGAATAATATATTGCTAGAGGTAGCATTACTCTCTAATAGCTTTACTAAACATGCCTTATCGATAAGAGCTCTATATATTTTTTATATGCAAATTTCTACTTTCTGTGTTGCACCATATGTATAAATAACCCTCAAACTATAAGTCAGTAACTTTAATTTGCTTACCTAAAGTCTTTACTGAAGTTCATCAAGCATCTATTCCTAGCTACTTTTAAAGTATGCAATATGTTATTAAAATCTCCTAGGATTAGCCAAGAAGAATCAATAGAGGAGTGGTAGCTTTATAGTTTTGCCTAAAGCACATTCATTTGAAATACATAATTGGATCGATAGATAAAGGTAATTAAAAAATTAAGTTTTTCATGAACTAAAGTACTGAGAGATGTATAACTTGATTAGAGGATTTCAATGGAGAATCTTCAATTATGTTTGAGTCAAATGCAATGACTATACTGTCATGGTGGTGAAATTGATTATCAAAGATGAGATTCTAATGATTCTCCAATAAATGTAGCTTCTTGCACTTATCTTCCTCTAGTTTTGTTTCCGAAAGACTTATTAAGGCTTTATTTCCAATAAGGAATTCCTTAGCATCTATTGTTTCTTGAGCAGTTAATGCCCTTACATTCCATGTGAGGATGGACATTAGGAATGAATAAGGCTCCTTCAACCTTTTTCTTTATTCTTCCTTCTTGAACTTGGTCTTTTTGTCCTACTTAAAACCCTGTAAAGCTAAACATTCTACCACTTTTTCCTCTTGACCTTGATCTTTAGGGATATTAGTAATTGGGGACTAATCTTTATGGAGTTCAAAATGCCAGCAACAACTGAACTTATCTATTGCTCGTCTCCTGATTACTTAATTGTCTATAATCTTCAAGTCTTATCTCTACTTCCGTATGCTTCTTTGATTTCTGGTCAAGAGGAGGTGAATCCGCAAAAAAAAAACTCCTCCATGATTTATCCATGGAGTTGGCAATTAAACTTGAGTTTGCCATTGCTTCTGTCTCCTGATTGCTCAATTGGATAAAATCATCAGGATTTATTTCTACTCCCTCCCTATTTCCTGATTTCTTAGTTGATTGTCCTATTTCTAGTCCCGTAAGCTCAGTATAATCTCATTTATTGCAAATCTCACGTATTGGCCTCTAGAATTTACCATATTTAGCCAATGTTGGTCTCTGTTGATGCGAGACCTTTTCATAAGTTATCATCAGATAGAACTATGAAAGATAAGGAATTCCTTGAATTAAAATAATATATACCTTTTAATCTGATTCCATTTTTCTTTCCCCCAAAACATAATAGGGCCCAGCTGAATTTGCGCACCTGGTGCAACTGTTACGAAACAAAAGACAACCTAGAAAACAAAAAAAGTGCTAGAACATTTCTGTTTTCTCCAGGCCTCAATCTGATAGGTAGTGAACCAACAATATTAGATGGATGTGACCTCCAAATTATAATTAAAGGATTATTCATCTTAAGATTGTTTTCCTTTAACATCAAACAATCCGCGTCAATTTGTTACTCGCAAATTATAGAGCGTAGAATTATTTTCAAGGAAAAAAGAAAATGTTTTTCAGCATCAAGAAAGTGGAAGATTTAAGAAGCTAACATATATCGATACAACAATTCTACATGCATTTTAGCTACATGATGAGGAAATGTAAATGCAGAAGGCTAAGTCTTTTATTTAATACACATCCTACCCTATAGATCAAGATGAGATTCCAAAGCATACACTCAAGACATCTATTATCATACCTGCCAATAGTTATCTACTTCCCAGAGTGTACGCCGCCTTTTCACCTTTACGTATCAGAAACCAAAAGAAACATAAAGATGTTTGACATAATTATTTTTCTTTTATCAGAGGTACCACAATGACGTATCATGCTTTGGAACTGGATCCACTGAACTCTCAACTGATGCCGGATTGAAATATCCAAAGTCGGTAAAACTGTCGTTGATGTTGGCTTCAAATCCTAGATCAAAGCGAACATCACTTGATGTAAACACTGTTCTCTTAATTGGCATGTTAGTTTCATCGCTCGTGTTGTTCCCAAGTAGGCCATAGAAGCTGTCATCCAGCTGAAATTTAAACTTCTGATTTTCATCTCCGATAACATTAACAGTTCCAGGGTTCAAGTTCTTGTCTTGCTCAACATTTGTATCATAAAGGGAGATGAGATCAGATATCACTTTTTGCCCATCATCTGGAAGTCCAAGACCCGAAACATTGATTCCAGCTGTCTGGTTCACTGGTTGAGTTGCTTGCCTAGCTTGAGAAAATGGTAGAGAACAGATTGCTGGTTTGTCCTCACTAATTTGGAAATTTGACAATCCAAAACCTTGAGAACTATCAGTTCTATAATGACAGTTCCTTTCATGATTATTTCTTGCAATCCTGTCCAGAAACCCCAGCCGATAGTCACTGTGGGGGCATTGCGGGAACTCACAAATGTAGAACTTATGATCCATCATGACTTGTGGCTCATTAGCTGTCTGCTTCCGTTTCTTAATGAAATCCGAGTTTGTTTCAACTACTTCTCCCTTGATATGTGAAGCCATTGGTGCCACCATCAATCTATCATTTTGTACAGCTGCTGCACCCATAGCAAAGACATCGATGTTACGAGCTTTCATATCCTCTTCCACTTCAGGAGTTGGTTCATCATCCTCCATGTCAACATCATAATCACTGGCATCACCAATGATGAAAGAGCCACTTTCACCGGTAGAGACAGGCTGGCAACTATCTGGATATAGTTTTCTGGACAATGCTTCTTCCTGATTAATTATTGCCAACCAAGTGGCGCTCTCTTTGGCAGTCATCTTATCCTGCAAGCATTTAGACTGACGGACAAGCTTGCAGATCTTGGCAATGTCAGGGGACATGTGTTTAATAACAGCTGTTAGAACACTGACCTTCCTAGCTTTATTCAGATCATGAGGCTTCTTGTACGGAGGAGGACCCTGATCTTTGTGCAGACCCAGTTGAGGCCACCATTCCTCAGTACCTGTGGGCCACCATGGTGGAGGAACGCCCTTTTCCAATGGGAAACGCCTCTGAGGTGGATCACAATGCTGCATCAATGCTGATAGAAGTGAGCCAAGAGTTGTGTCTTGGAGCTCTTGCAAAGTGTGAGGTGTGGATGCCATTACACCACATTCATCAGTCTTTCCAAGGATAGAATGATCAGCTTGATACTTGGCAATTGCAGCAGGTCCATTTCGATCAAATCTGACCTTTTCCTTCCACCAAGCCCGAAGATGGTCCGATGCTCCGGTCACTGGCTTCCCCTTCTCAAGAATGATCCCGTATACAAAACCTTGAGCTTTGCAAACTTCCATCATCTTCAGCATATACTTTAAGATGCCATCTTGTGCCCTTGACATCTTCTTCCTCCGAGCTTGCTCCTGAGACTGAAGCTGCTTTGCATTATCAACACCTTCCTTACTCTTATTCTGTTCTTTAAGCCTTCTTAAAAGCATTCTGTCCCTCCACATCCGCCTCTCAAGTTCATCAATATCCATCTCTTCATCAATGTAATCCTCCTCCATTGCTGCAAATTGTTCAGGTTCTGGAGCCAGCTCTCCTTGACCAAGAGAAGCAGAGATCATGTCAAAGTTGGCGCAAAATCCCATTTCTTCAAAAATTCCCATTTGATCCGGCATTAGTAGATCAACTGATTTCAGCTCGAGAAAAGGATGATTTTGCTAATCTACACCCCAACCAGTCATTATTCAGCCATTCTCATGCTTCGCACTTCAGGAGCTGTAGCCACAGAAAATGATAATAGAGTTGGAGCGAAAGAAAGCAAAATAATTGAAATAACTGAACTTGGCAAGATATTCAGTGATGCAATAGAGGCAGCTAATAGTGGCCTTTTTAATGTTATAAACGAACAAGAAATAAAGATTCATCAATGCCATAAAAACCAGAGGTACAACAGAGAAGTGAAAAACTGAGGAGAAAAAAGGGTAACAACCGAATAGGACACAGCACAATACCAACAAACCAAAGACATGCCACTGAAAATATATCAAGAAGCTAATGCATATTACCCATTAACCCTGTATTAATCAAATACATATGTAGATACTGGCCTCAACAAGTTTGCCTTTGCGAAACTTGAGTGAAAGATAAGAGGGTATTCAATTTTTGGGTACCAAGTTCCAACGAATCAGCGATAACCAGCCACCCAAAGGAAGGCCCGATAGACAAGGGATTCAGACAATAGTGCAAATAAACCTCCAATAAAAGTGGGGCGCGCTATAAGCTGTCTAGAGAACTGGTAGCTTCGTCGCACTTTCGGATATTTTAATTAGAAAAAACTAGGAAAAATACCAGAATTAGATAAACAAAAATGTTACTAATTTAAGCTATATCATTTAATTTTACCAAAAGGTGAACCATAATCCTGATTTGGATGGGTAGGGTAAAAATGATCAACAAGTACACGACATCCAAATCTCATCATGCCCAAATGCTTCTAAGACACAGAAAGTTCAACTTACAAAACTGAAAGCAGAAATTGGTTTCTGATTTTAGGGAGTAAAGTTTGACAGCTTTCCCTCTATATTGGAACCCAGAAAACGAGAAAAATTCATAAGAGCCGCCAAGGAGCTAATTGCATGCAGAGACAGATGATGGTGATTTACGAAGATAAAATTTTGAAGATTGATAACTTGAATAGCTAAATCAGTATAGTTTAAGCTAAAACTGGCATCGATCTAATCGTCAAACGGGTAGGAATAAGACCAAACAAAGAAATTCACAAAAAAAAGACAAAAGGAAACGGAAAACAGGGTAAGAAGAAAACATACAACAGTCGAGAATGATGAAGATGATAATATTTGGGCTACCGAATAAAGAAATCTCTCTGCAGTTAGTCAGAAAGAAGAAGAAGAAGAAGAAGGTTGAGTCTGCCGTGTGTTTTTTTGCTTCCTCAATTCAGTGCACTCGTAAAAGGTGACAGAAACCACACAGAGGCAGAGCACAATGACAGATGGGGTAATAATTCTGTTAATATAGGCCCATTTTGCGCTTGGGTGTGGTCATCTGATCTTGCAGTCTACTTATGTCTTTATCTATTCATTTATTTGTTTATTTAGAAAAAATGCAATAATATGTTTCTTCCGGCAGGTAAGGTAAGGAAAGATTTGTCCCGCGTCCTTTCTAGCATGTAATTATTTATTAACAATATAATTTTTATCTAACTCAGCTTATGATTCTGAACATTTCTATGGTCTTGTCCATTTTTGTAATAATTTTATAGATCGAACAGTAACCTTTTATGTTTTATAAAATAATGGTATCAAATAAATTCATCACTTTATCATTAAAGATTAATAGAATATTTTTTTATTAAGATAGCTAATTAGTCAGAATCAGAATTAATATTTCAATATCACCTATCCATTTACAATTACAATTTGTAAGAATACGTTTTAATTTAAATTAAAATGCTATTAGTGTATTCATACTTTCTTCAATATTTGACTCAATAGATTTGTTCTCTAAAAAATAAGTGTTCATCTTGGCTTCACTTCTTTTATAGTTCTTAGTTGTCTCTTTTAAATAAAAATAAAAACACCTTTAATTCTTAATATAGATATCTATATTCTTGATGATAATTACATATATAAATGTAGTTATATATGATTATAATTACATATTAAATAAAACTTAAAGATAAATTATTTTTAATCACTTATATAATATTTATTAAGAAATTATCAACAAAAATTATTTTATTTTTATTGATAATCTATTAATATATATTATATAAGAGACTAAAATAAAAGAATAAAATAATTTAAAAATTAATTATTTTATTTGAAATTTATACATTTTGATGATATTTTAAATTTAATTATTTTATTGATAATCATGAAATTAATTTTGTTTGACTTAATTAGAAAAAACTGAATGAATTATTAATAAATTTCATTTTCATTAATAATTATTTTATTAATTAAATGATTTATAATTTTAAATTTAAAAAATCTCTTTTTGTAATTTTCATAAATCTTGATAATAAGAAAAGGCCAAAACCAAAAACTCAAAAAAAAAAGTTTTCTTTTACTAAATTTAAAAATAAAACCAAATACATAAATGAAAATAAGCAGGTATTGTAGAGTTTTCAAATAAATGATGGTTTCCCTCCAAGCAGCTAAAAGTTATTCTATAGGCTTTTAAATCTTCTTTTTTGGAACCTTTTAAACTGTAAACACATGCCATTATGATATTCCATCATCACTGCTTAGATAAACCTAAGATCTTACCTCATAATCTTGAGAAAAATTGGTAGTTAAGGAATAAATGGTCTACGATTTCATTTTCTTGATTGTAATAGAAAGTAGAGATGGTTGTTTATTAAGCTATAGTTAAATTTTTCTATGGTTCTTAATCTCCTTCGGACTGATAAATAGAGTATAAAAGAAGTTTTAGGAAGATTTGTATGGCACTGGTTAATGAGTATATGTTACAGCCTCCGTCTAAGATTAACTGGTGAATGATGAGGAGTGGTGCCTTAGCCATATAAAGGTGTATTCAAACTTTATTATAAGCAAGTAAGTTTTGGATGATAGTTGAGAATCATTTGAACGATAAATTGACCAACCCCAGAACCCTCCTTTAGTCACTACCTTCACGCTGATACTATTTAATAGAATATTCTTTAATGAATAGTATTCTACTAGCTTTTACTGGCGTCTAAATTGATGCCAATTGTTAGAGCAAAATCAAGTATTATTTTAACTCTACGAATGTTTAAGTCCTGTTTGACTTAGCTTTTGGAGAGTAAATGGTACTTTTTTCACAGTAAAAGCTTTTTTTTAAAATGATTGTTTGGCTATAAAATAAAAAATCACTTTTTTAGTAGGTATAACTTTTTTGGTAGCCAAAATATAACTTTTAGAAAACTCAAATTTGGAACTTTTCAAAAAATTACTTTTTTAAGTAGATTTTTCAGATTAATTAATGAGTTTATTTTTTAGTCCCTTTTGCTCTTATGTTTTACACATAATTTTCACAATATCTACAAACTCATCTTCACGTTTAATTTAGGATTTATATAATATTATTTAGCTTTTTATATGTTTTAATATTTATTTTTTATATTAATTTTACTTTTGTTATAATCCATATAAAAGATTTGATTAGATATATTTTCATTTATGTTTCATATAGTTTAAAATTATATAATAATTAACATATTATGCTTTGTATATTGTTTAATATACTTTAAATACTATTTATATGAATAAATATTTTTTATTACAAAATAAAATATAGTTAAAATTAATAGAAGTGTTTTTTATTTTTATGTTGTCAAACAGTCTACTATACGAAACTCTTAATTGACAGTCAAATAGTCAACTGATTTCTTAGAAAAGTTCTTCTGAAAAAAGTTATACTGATAAAAGCTTTACTAATATAAGCTCATCCAAACAAATACTTAGTATAATAGTCTTTAATAAGCAATATTCCGATAGCTTTTGTAATGGTCTAAATTGATGCCAATTGTTGAACCAAAACTATGTATTCTTTCCATTACCAATTTTGCATTTAAAGAAAGTTTTAACATGCTCCCTTATATTCAATATATGTCTAAGATTCTAAGAATTGTTGGTTTTAGACTTGATATTCTAGAAGTTCTCACCCTTGAGGAAGTTTAAATGCATTCACTTAACCTACTAGGTATCCTTATCTATATGGAGTTTTCATATCCTTTTAGATAGTAACATCCTATTCATGTCCTTTTTATATTTGATTCTCAAGCCACCCTTATCCTTAGGTAGGACTAAATCTACCCATTTGAAATTAACCCTTGTTGTTATATCTCCTTTACTATTCTATAGGAAGTTTTTGAACACTCTATCCATTACATTGATAATGTTTATAGGCAGAGACAAGTTTAAGCTCCATTAGATATATTAGTTATTGAGAATGAAGGTTATCAATTATCGCTTGCCTATATAAGATAAAAACTTATCGTTCCATTATCTAAGCCTCTTTAGAATGGAATCAAATAAGGACTATAGAGGAGATTCTTTTAGTGGTGAATGGAAGATGTTTAAAAGGGAATCAATCACTTTTAAAGCCTAATTTTAGGCTAGATACTTAGCTATTGTTTAATATCTTAAGGAAAAATAAAAGTCATTATGATGATTGTTGATTATGAGGCTTGATAGCTTCTTAAATTCTTATAAGAATTGTATAAAAACTTAGATTGATCTTGATTTGCACCATAAACTAACAATAAGTCATATATAAAGGAGAGGATGAATATTTTGGTTTACTCATACTTATATTGATATTTGAAGCTTCTTTCTTTCTTAATATTCCTTGCTATCATATGGGTCAGGGCCTCTATGCAAAAAGTAAATAAGTAGGGTGATAAAGGGTTATTGCAATCCCTTAGCTCCTTTGAATATTTGATTTGTTCATATTTATGGTGACATCTAAAGCCATTTTTCTTTCTCAATATTCCTTGCTATCATATAGGTTAGGGCCTCTACGTAAAGACTAAACATGTAAGGTGATTAAAGGTCACCCTATTATAATCGCTTAGCTCCCTTGAATATGTTTGTTGGCTCCCCATTAATGAGAATTCTATATGAAACTTCAGAGATACATTGATATAGCTATTTAAGGTGTTAAGATGGAAAGCTGAAAGCTAATATAATACAAAAGATAAAAATCTAGCTTATGGAGTTAAAAGGCCTTATGGAAGGTATATTCAAATCATATCTCTTAATTTCTTTCCTCCTCTCATGGATCTGCTCCTTAATAAGGGTTCACCAAATTTTTTAGTATCAATTTTAGGCCTTGAAGCCAAAAACTTTGAAAATAAATTTGTAGATCATACTATAATAAGATATTAGTCTATCATTAGGTAAGCCTAATGGATTTGGAACTTTAGGAATGAGGTAGATATATTTTATTGAGCTTACTTAGTATTTTCCCTTTGGAGAAGAATTATAGGATTGTATTTGTAACTGTTGAACTATAAAGCTCCATGTTTTTTTTTAAAACTAAATAGTGAGTTCATTAGATTTAAGTTCCTTATTTGAATCTACGTTGAGCAAAGCTTTCTTAATACTTGATGGGGTATTTAGTATGTCCTATGAGTTTCAAAAACTTAAGGACATGACCTATGATATTGTGGTGTAGCCCTTGAATTCTTCTATAGCCAAATTATTAAAGACATAGCCTAAGGTGTGGGTATGGCTTAGGCCATAGATCCTCCTATAAAAAGTTTTATATAGATACAAGTTAGGGCACCGATGTGTACTAAGTTGTAGATCCTAGTATCCTATGTAACCTTTAGAAACAGTTTAGGACATGGGAATATCTCCAAGTCATAGAGTGTTTTGGAAACTCAAGTATAGGAATAATCTGAGATATAGGCATATTCTAAACCATGGATCTTTTATTCTACCATACATGTAGACATAGTCTGGCAAAAGGTCATGCTTTGGGTCTTATTCAATAATTAAGCTCAACATACACCTAATTTTTAAACTTTCTATCATCCTCTTCTTTGAATCTTTCAATTCTAATGATCTTTAAATTTCCTCTTTAGGCTTAAATATGTTGAAAAAACAAACTCAAAAAATATATAACATAAAATAAAAATAACTATAATAAGATATAAAACTATTAGCTACTATTAAAAATAAATAACCAAAATTTAATATTTAAAATTAATAATTCATTTAAAAACTTTTCGTGTTGTTTACTAGTTTTCTCTATCAAATATTTTACTCATAACCTAATGTAGTTCCACATATAATTTGGTAGTAATACATTTGAGAATAGAGTATCGATCCCATATGAAAGTAAATAGTAATATAGTAAACTCTCCTACTATTAACTAGTTAATCAAATAAAGAGATATGGTTTTTGATGATTAATAATTAACCTAAACCTAAATCTAAACCTAGGTAGAGTAAACACGAGGTAAAACAAATTACACAATCAAGAGAAACATATCTGAATATAATCTAGATAAAAATATATATACTCTAGTATTATTATCATTGTATTCATGATTTATGCACTTCTTTAGCTATAACCACAGATCCTCTAGTTAGTTAACCTATATATCTACGAAGAAACACCCTTTTAAATGTATTCAATTCTATAAAATTGCATTCAAGGTCTAATTGACATCACAAAAATCATGTAAGTCTATCTATAGCACCATATTTAACCTAGAAATCATATTTATTTCATAAGTAGGGTATCTCGAATTTTCCACAAGTCTATTTAAATTGTATCAATTTAGTAGCATGATTAAATCTTTGTTAATATTAATCAAAGATAATTCACATATATAAATCTCAATCATAAATAAAATCAATTCAATTCATATAAAAGAAAATACCAGGTTTCCCTCCTATCTAAAAATATGAAATAATTAACCACTTATCATATTTAAATTAATAAACACATCAAAGAAACAAAAGAAATCAGAAATAGGAAAGTTTTAGGGTTGATCTCAATATTTTGATATGACTTTTGAGTTGTTAAGATTATTTTGATTTTTTTTCTTGAATGGACTACTTTATGCTCCTTTAGGTTGTTTTTCTCTCCGTTGGCAAACAAACCTACTTCTCGAATGAAAATTTATGAAAAAGTTAAAAATACTCAAAAACTAGGATTTTGGAGATCTTTAGAAAAGGGTTGACGCTATTTCTCTATAGTGGATATGACCTTAAAACGTGGATCTTTTAGCCTAGTTTCACTTCTTTACACACTAAGATATGCTTAGTTCTCAGACTATGCTTGATATTAATGCTATTCGAATCTCTCAAAAATCTAAATATGAAAGTTCTATATTTATTTCTTAGATTTTCATTAGCAACTTTAATCATTTCAATAAGAGGTAAAATGAAAGCTATTACTAATTTAAGAAGTATTATCAAAGTTGTCTAATATTGCCTAAATATCTTCATTTTGCTCTAAATACTTCCATTTTCTTCCTTCTTATCAACGGTCATGTTCAACTAAGAATTGTGTTTTTTTTTTCATATTTTCACTTAAAATGTTCTCCAAATCTTAGTACAACTCATTCTAAGTCAAAAATCTTGAAGAATCACTTAAAGCATAATACAAATCAATTAAACCAAGGTAACTTATATGAAAAACATAGTAAAACACCTAGTGAAATAGAGATATATTTTATTCTCATCAAATACTCCCACACTTAAGTTTTTTTCTTATACTCAAACAAATCAATGCTAACAGATGTCAACCTAAGTAAGGTAGATTATATAAAAGTTTAATAATTCCATCAAAATAGTTAGCTATCATCATTATTTGTTTAATCATCCCATTAATTAACCACTTAGATATCTAGACAATTACACTAACTCATAATTCAATATCAACCTAACTAAATAATTTTTCAAATTCAACTTAATAAAACAAATTTCTCTCATATATAAAGTCGATAGTGAAAAAGTAAAAGTATAATATAAGAAGTATATCAAATATCATAATAAGAACAAACTAATGCAATTTTATTTTAAATTTTTTAATATATTATATCAGGCATGATTTTCTTGGCTATAAAGTCATCTTAATATTTTTATGCGAGGTTGCCTATTACTTAAATCAAAATCAATATAGTAGAATTTATTATTCCTTAACTTTATTCAATTTTTTTGCACAATTCATAATGAATATAGAGTAATCATCCACTAAAGAACCCAAACTTGAAAATAAAAATGTGAAAACAATCATATGTCGACTCATCGTTTAATCTAAGCATCCTTTTTAAAACTGTTCAATTACGTTTTAACAATATTACTCATCAATGATCATATCTATTAACCTAAGGCAATCAACTCACAAGACATTATCACTTAT
Organism: Erythroxylum reticulatum; assembly: GCA_025504915.1. Classification (NCBI taxonomy): domain Eukaryota; kingdom Viridiplantae; phylum Streptophyta; class Magnoliopsida; order Malpighiales; family Erythroxylaceae; genus Erythroxylum; species Erythroxylum reticulatum. The sequence goes on along the minus strand of JANSVA010000004.1, from coordinate 26,351,720 downwards.
AATATATCAAATCAATTACCTCAATCTCCTTGCTTAATTCCTTATAATTTTCACTTACCAAGCTAATTGCAATTGGATTGAATGCTTATAAATAAACTAAAACTTAAGGTAATCACTCCAACATATTTAATTTATATATTATCCTTGATGTATGCATATATAACACAAAAAATAAATAAATGAAAATATGCAAAATGTGGAGAAAGATTAAGTTATTAAGATTAAGAGAAATTTATTAAGCCTTATTCTTTGCTTTCCTTTCATTTGCATTGATAATTAAGAATAGGAACATACACAAAAAGTAAACAAATAACGAAAAATATATAATGAAAAAGAAAACAAGTAAAAAATAAACGTGTAAAACTAAATTAAAAATAAACACCTAATAAATAAGGACCCTATTATTAAATGAAAATGAAGTTCATAAGAGTAAAGAATTAGGATGTCTCTTAATAAGTGCTTATTTAAAGTTATTTAGTTAAACTCTAAGGTTAAGGAGGCAGATTAGAGGACTTGAAACCTCTCAATTTAGGATTTTCTATGTGTTTGAGATTATTCTCATCCATGCCTTTTGGTTCTCCTTCAGCATCCCCCATCTTACTTGATGATAGCCTAAAAAAGATCATAGACTAGAATATATCATATTAAGAAAATATTAAGGATCACCATAAGAGAAACAATGGTTTTTCTCTTTAGATATATTATAATTCTCCTTGTTGTTCTTTTATTCTTTTTCCTTAACAACATCCTCCTCTTTTAGATTCCTTTTCCTTACCATTTGTTAATTTTTCATCCATCAGCGTGTCTATCTTCTCATATTCCATAGAATCTTGCACTTTATTATTAGCCAATGACCCTTATCGTCTCTCAATTAACAAATTTTCTAGGTAATAAATCTATTTTTCTATGTTATAAATTGAAGACTTTTGATTTGAAATCAAGCCTTAGAGATGGACATAAAATTCATCATTAAGTCCTACAGAATCAATTTCTCCTCATATTATTGTTGTGACTAATATTGAGTGGAGTTGACCCTTGAGTTATCTGAATCCTCCATAAGAACTTTGGTTGATCCCCCCACTATAGATTTAAATTGTTACTGTTAGGGTTGGTTTGAAGTTGTTGGTAGCTCTCCCATTAACCAACTTGTTAAGTTCGCATGGAAAAAGGCTTCCTAATTTGGCGATTGTCACTGTATGCTTTACCTTCACACTAATAGTAATACAATGCTTGTGTAAGTTTTATTGTTTTAGTTAGGTTATAATTTTTTTCCATTGAAAGCCTCCAACTAAGCTACTAGAGTGGTCAATGCATCCTCATTTTGTATACCTTCTAAGTTAACACCCATGTTTTTCTTGATTACCATTGGTAATAATTCTTTGTCATCTCTATAATCAACTCTAGGGCAGCTTCTAGATTTTTTGTAATACAAGGCTCCTTCAGCTACTATATCAATTATCTACTTTATAGCTAACTTCAAATCATTGTAGAATGTCTAAAATTGAACTAAAGTAGGTAACTATTGTACAAAAAATTCCTCAATAGATCCTTATATCTCTCCTAAATTTTATAGCCTAATAATATAAAGAAATATCGTTCATAAGTGTTGTATGGTCTTATAAGGGTTTAGTGCCCTCCCTTTATGTCAGTAGGCTAGCAAAACTTGTAATCAACACAACATCAAGCACATAACGAAGGAATTAAAAATTAAGGAAAGAAAATAAGATATAGAAAAGAAAAAAGAAAATAATCAAAGTAATGGTGACTTAGTTTCTTAAGCATCTTTTTTGAAGAATTCCGCACGCAAAACCGTCAACCTGGAATAGCGATTTTAGTGTTTGGAAACTACGATGGACAATGAGGGAGTTTTAACTCCCTTTAATCTGTCCTTAGAGAACTTCCCAGCCAACATTGCCAAGTGCGACGAAGTTAGGGTCTAGTAGCATAAAGGAGGCTCCAATGAATGTTAAACACAATATTGGAGCTTGGAAATCTAAGCCTCAATTACAATGTAATAGAGTAGAGCTATGATATTTTCCAAATGAAATGAAGGATGGTATCCTGACTCATCCAATGGAACTCCTCAAAGAAGGAGCAACTGTATGGGCATCTGTACTGGTGGGCGTTTTCTAGAATAAGCGTTTAGCTTTTCCAGTGGTGCAAGCATGCGCTTTGGCAGGGTGGGGGAAAAAAGGATTGGAGAAAGTAATGCTTCGAGATGATGACTCCTTCCTCTTCAAATTTTCCACCAAAAGCAACATTCATAAAATTTTGAAGCAAGGTCCATGACACATCAATAGAAAATCGATGTTCATTCAACGTTGGAGACCTGGTTTTGACTTCAATTCAGGTAATATTGATGTTATTCCATTATGGGTTAATTTTCATAATGTTCCTCTCAAATTATGAACGATTGAAGGTTTAAGCTTCCTAGCAAGCTCATTAGGAAATCCTATAAATATGGATGCCCAAACTGCTAGTATGGAAAGAGTGTGTTTTGCTAAACTTCATTTTAAGGTGAGAATAGACTGTATTCTTCCTGATCAGCTGCCTATCATGAAGTTAGGAAAAGATGGTAAGCTTATAAAATATTTTGTAGCCGTTTCCTATCCATGGAAGCCTAGTACAGTGAAGAAAAATTAGAAGTCTATAGGAAAATTGTTTAGATCAGTGAGTCACAATGACCTCATAGGTTTTGATGAATCAGTGACCTCAAAAGGAAAATTAGCAGTTGAAGTAATGGGGCACTTGGAAAATCCCATCTCAATAGGCAATGAATTGATTTCTTTCAATGTTGAATTGAAACAGAATTTCATTAATCAAAAGATATCCAAGGCGAGGAGCATTCCTGTGCAAGGTGATGTATTGACTGTGAATGTGGTGGAGACTCTTCCTAAAGTTAATAGGGTTAGGTAAAGTGAGAAAATTGAATGACTTATGCTAATGCTATCACTGAATTGGAATTGGTGAAAATGCCACATGATAACTTGAGTGTGTAGGGAAAAAAATCAGTTGAGCAGTTAGGTTATAAGAATTCGGATGTATCAAGCAGGGAGTATCCAGCAGTGGGAGAAACTGATAGTAAGCAAGCACATAGTGTGGCTCCTTTGACCAATGAATCATCAGTCGATAGTCTTTGAGCAAGGGATCAGTACGGGTTTGTAGTATAGGACAATAGTATTACCAATTTAGACAGTCGAATCTTTGATTCAGGGGCAGCGCTCCACGATGAATGTATATTAAATTTTATAAAAAAAATTCTCAATCCATTACTGCATTCCAGGGGAAAATCTAGAATGACAAGTGTGTCTATGCTTGTTTTCTCTATGGAAGCAAAATTGGAAGAACATTAAAGTACAAAACAAAATGATGCAAATGGATGTGTTAAGAGAAAAATAAAGATAATTGTACAATTTGAAAAATAATTTCTAAATTAGGCATAACTTTCTCATTCGAACTCCCGTTAAGGTGATTCAGGATGCTAAATAAATCTTTAGGAGAGATCTAAATCTTTTATGTTTTTAATTCTAGTAAAAACATATAGCCTCTATTGACGTGTCTCAAAATGTGTTTGCTGGTAGGAAAGCCTTTTTAAAGATGTGAAGACCCTAACTAAAAGTAAGCTAATTAGTTTTTAGCTTAGTTTTAGGTTATATTTATCAATTATTAGAGATAGAAGCCATAAAAAACATATTGCATTCATGATCAACGAGAAAGATCTAGAATCATTACAAAGAAGCATGTCACATCAAAAGTGTAACATCCCGTAACTCATGTTAGGGCTAGAATTGTGATTTCTGGGAAACTTTTGTGAAATTAAGAAAATGCACATTATGCATAAGTTAATTGGTACATGTACATTTTTGCACATTCATATGATTGTATATGCATTCATTGACATTTTCTGGGTATAATTGAACAGAGTTGTGATTTTTTGGAAAATTGAGAATTTGGAATTTAACTATATTAGAAAATTTATTGATTAGTGGAAATATATATTTGTGAATTTCGGTGAAATTAGGATTTATTTCAGAATTTATAGAGTATTATGAAAAATAGGAGGAAAAAAAAAGAGAAGATTTGGAGATAGTTGGATTGCAAGGATAGAATTAATGGAGTTAGTTTTAAAAGAAACTTAGTTAGAGTTAGACCTTAGGAAAAGTGACAAGTGTAAAGTTGCCTTTATTATTTGTTAGAAGTAAGTTTGAGTTATCCGAGAGTTAAAAAGGAGTTTGTTCTTTTCCTAGGTTCTTTCCTTGTTATCATCTTCTCCGAATTTCTTCCTATACACAAAGTTTTCCATCAAACTCCTTCTGAGAGCTAACTTTACCTTTTCATATCCCTCACCACTTTCACCACTGCTAAGTGTTTCTTCTACCTCAAGAGAAAAAACCAGAAGTTAGTTAGTGTTCACAATGGTTTACGTAATTTTGTATGGAGTTAGGGCTTGAAGATAGTTGAAGCTTTTGAAGTCTTCAACAAGTAAGTAGTGAGCAAAAATTATTAGAGCCGTAGATTTTTGAAATAAAATTGATGAATTTATTGTCAGTGCATGTTCATGGCATTTACATATATTTATATTCTTTAACACTGTGTTAAGAGATGAAAATTGTGGATATGATGTTATTTGATTTTTGATGGATTGTTAGTGATTAGATGTTGTGGAAATGATTTTTGGAGTTGAGGTAGCTATAATGTATAGGATTAGTGTAGAGAGTTAGATGTGGAAAGGTGATAGGCTATGTTTCTTCATTGTGCAAGTATGAATATATAGGTATTTATACGTGAGTTGATGAAAACTTAGAGATGTTCAAGAAAAAGATTTTGAGTCCACGAGTGTAAAGACGTATCGTCTGTAAATATGTATCGTCTGTGATGACGTCATATCGTCTGTAATAACATCATTCATCTTAAGAGATGCATCGTCTGTAAAGATGTATAGTCTTAGGTTGACTTTTGCTTCGTCTTAAGTTGACCATCTGTATTGTCTTAGGTTAACTTTTGCTTCGTATTAAGTTGACCATCTGTATCGTCTGCTTTGCCATTCGTCTACTTTTCAATTCGTCTGCTTTTCCATTCATCTGCTTGGCCATTTGTCTGCTTTTCCATTCGTCTACTTTTTGCTTCGTCTGCTTGTCCATTCGTCTGCTTGGCCATTCATCTGCTTGGCCATTCGTCTGCTTTATCATTCATTTGCTTTGCCATTCGTCTTCTTTTCGATTCGTCTACTTTTTGCTTCATCTGCTTTTCCATCCGTCTGTTTTTCAATTCGTCTACTAGTTGCTCGTCTTATGTAGACAGAACCTTGATTGATTCTTTCAGCCATAACTTTGTCGTTCGACTTCTAAATGACCTTATTTTTTAAGTATTTAATTCATAACGCATTTCTCTGTCTCCTTCCATAGAAATTGTAGCTTTTGGTTTTGACTCAAAAAAGATTGATCTAATAAAAGTAAGGGTATTGGTTGGAAGAGCATGAAATAGATATTTTACTGAACATATTCCTTTATTTTTTGATGATATCTTGATTTGTAGGATTCCAAATGAGATGATATTTAAATTGGAGTAAACTAGAGATATAGGCTTACAAATTGGTCTCTCATTGCTTTATATTGGTCCAAATTATAAGTACATAAGGTATTAACGAGGGCAGTGATATTTGAACGATTTGTTCTTAAGGATCTTGATAAAGTACCCCGGAATTATCATTGAACATGCGTTGTGCATATTGTATAAGTACATGTGCATTAAG
>JANSVA010000004.1:26302694-26338977 GCA_025504915.1 Erythroxylum reticulatum | reverse complement strand
TTAGATAGCAGTATCTTGTAGATATATAGTATCCTAGGATTATATTTCCATATCTGTACAGATTTTTCTATCCTATTCTGTAAGCCTATTCATGTATATATATACTGCAGTCTCTAATAAAAGATATACAGAGCAAATAAGCTCTGATTCACAGTAATTGGCACAAGATTCACAATATAATAAATTGACAATCATGAGAGATAGTTGTGGTGTCAACTTTCCTTCTCAACTGAATTGATAGGAAATCTACTGATACAGTAACAATTGAAAATTAGGTTTCTAAGATAAACAAGATCTGGAAATATAGAGAAAGAGACAGGAAGAGAGGAAGCAAGTTCCATAAGAATCTTGCTATTTCTAACAGAATGACTAGTTAGTTATTATTAATATTCCAACAACTAAAAACAATTTTCATGCACCAATGGTTCCTTATCTGACATATTATATGTATCAATTTGTTTGTTGAATAAAAGTACAGAGTTCATCACAAAAATTACATCCTCTTGTAATTTATCCTGGTGTAAATTTTCTCCTCCAGAATGTTCATTAGGTTTCAAGTTTGTATGTGCCCCAAGCCCAGGTAAAAAGAAGCTTCCAATCAGAGAATGGATGAAAAGGTTCATGTTTCTACATGTTTGTTGAATCATTAAGTTTAATGACAAACAGAAGCCTAATAGAAAGGAAAACGCTAGCAGCGTGACGGAGGGTGGGTGATAAAGGATGGGGTAGTAGGTCTCAAACCACGTTACTAGAATTTCTTTTTCTGTCTTTGTGTTGAACTTTTTTTTTTTAATAAATAATTTGCTACAAAAGGTTTTTTTTTTTTTAGTGAACATGTCATAGCTAACGACAACATATATTCAAAGATCTTGCAAAAAAGGGTAAGAATATAGATACCAATTCTATCCCTGATGATAGTAGCATGTTTGGGTCCAGCACTCTTTTGAGCAAAGGATAATATATCAGAATACATATCACTAGAGGGTGTAAAACCTGCATCCATCATCCATTCCAAAACCTGCAGTAAAAACTTGCTGAGTCCCTCCATCAACAACTATTTGAAAGCAAGCAAGCAGTATATAGAAAACATGAAATCAATATTGCATCATTTCTCAGGAAAGGAAGGAGAAATCATTGTCCTTCTAACAGAACATCAATTCACAACATAGTCGGGAAACAGTTTACACTAAGCAATTTACTAGGCAATCACAAAAGAGAAAAAATGAAGCTAATTACAGAATAAATGCATGTGGAATAGTTTGAGCCAAAAATAGAAGAATGTTGAAAGTTACATGATCTGCTTCAAATATTCCAGTCATGTAACACTGCTTCCAAGAGAGGCCAACGAAGCAAGTTTAGTATTTAACCAACAAATCAGTTCAGAAACTAAGCAATTCACCAACTGCATGCTATCCACTACAAATCACTTCAAAGGAAACTTAAATTTTCATGAATTGACGAAGAAATACCTCAACATATTTTCTCCAATTCCCAGCAGTCAAAAGATTTTTCAACAAGATTGAATAAGTGCTAAAGTTGATTTCAGCTCCTGAAGCCATAATTTTGAAAAATAACTGCACTTTATAAAAAAAAGTTCATTAGAAGCACCAAAACAAAATTTTCATGCTATAATAAGTAACTGATACCAATGACTACAAGACTTGTGCTTGCTAGGTAAAGTTTATCTTAGAGGAAAGGAAAAAAGAAGACAGAAAACAGGTTCATTTTTGTCTCCTCAGCTTAAGTACTCAAACGTCTGAACACAATCAGATACCTTCAACATTGACTCAGCTCTTCCACTTTTTCCAAGTAGATGTAGTATCTGATTTAGAAGCCCAATTGAAACTACAGATAATGAAGGCTCCATCAATTTGATTAAGTCAAGTATTGTCTTCCAATCTCTCAACCTTCAACCAAAGTTAACATGCAAGTCACTAGAGCATGAGTAAGAACAATAATGCCTATGTGCTAATTAATAGAAAACCATGAAGATTGAAGTTTTTAGAAACCACAACACCAAAAGAGAGAGAGAATATTTACGTTTTCTTAATGATCACAAGTAAATCTGAGAGCTACACAAGCCTCGCATGCCTGACATTAACTCCAGAAGGCTATGTCTCAAATGAAATTCCACTACATTAGTAACTAAAATAAGATGTCATTCCTCTTTCATCTATGTACCTTTAATTTGGACAACTGATTCAAATATTTACCATAAAGTCTTTCATTACAAAGTAGCAATGCCACTTGACATGGTAAGAGTTCCCCGGCATGTGCATCTCATCCAATGGAGGGTTGAAGATACAAAGTGCTCATTCATGCCAAAAGGAAACCATGACATGAAATTCAAGGACAGGGCTCATCATACTTTACTAATTTACAGTCTCAAACAAGGATAGATCAACTGCCAATTTGTTTGGTACATTGAAAAGCATGAATTGTTATTTTTCATCACCGAAATTTTTGACATAGCTTATTGCCATAGCTTCATTTTTTCTAACACTTTGTTATACGCAAAGCTAACACACTGGCAAAGGGTGAAAGGAATTTGTATTCGACGTTTTTAAGGTATAGAAGGTACATATGCATGAGTAAAAATAATTGCAAGACCATATTTAACATTCAATAATTGGGCCTGGGCATGTATCTTTTTATTTTAGTGTTTGCCTTTGCACATAATTGGTTGGATATTTTTTGATTGATCTAAGTGCAATTTTTCTGCTATAATTGGTTGGATAGTTTTTGGCTAGGCTAGGCCAGGCCATTGGTATCCCTAGTAATTAGCCATATTCCTCTACCCAGTATAAGAGTCCTATTCTTCGGAAGCATTACGACAAGCAATTGCGTAGAAGATGTAGCTAATGCACCCTAACTTGCCCAGTTTTAAATCAGATATATTGAAGCAGAAAAGGAGAAAGAGAGGTAGAAAACAGAGTAGTTGCTTACAAGCTACAAGCTGATGTCATTTCAAAGAAAACAGCATCATGGACAGGAATGTTTCTCTCTCTCATGAGCTCCGCCAGAATAAGAACCTTGGACAACTGACCTCCTTTATTGAATGCTCTCATCAAAGCAGAACATGCAACAGTATCGAAAAGGATATCCTGTGACACCATTTCCTGAAATAACTCACAGGATTTCTCCCAGTACCCTTGAATCACACAAAAGAAGATGTTTCAATTTCTAAGAGCATTTTCAATTTTACCAAATAATCATAACAGTGTCTATACGCCAAAATATACCAGCATTATTATAGGCATGTAGCATTGTTGTATAGGTAATCACATCAGGATGACAACCAGCCACCTTCATCTTGTTGAACATGGCTTCTGCTTCTGTAACTTCTCCCTAATAAATAAAGGCAGAAAAAGACTGAGATTTCTTACAAGTTATAATTAGACCGAGAGACTGAGATATAAGTAGATTAACTAGACATTTCTTCCCCAGAAACTTGCCTGGTTGCTGTAAGAACAAATCACAGATGAGTATACCTCCTTTGTCACAACAACCTTCATATCCATCATTTCAGCATAAAACTCAACTGCATCAACAAATTTTGACATCTTGCAGCAACCACTTATCAATACCGTGTAAGTAATGGAATCAGGCCTCACTTTCCTTTTCTTCATAGTTTTGTACAAGGCTGTAGCTTTTTCATATTCACCAATATTCATATAGCTTCCAATGGCTGCATTATATGCAATAGTGTTCAGTCTGATACCTCGCATTTCAGCTGCTGAAAGTACAGCATCAATATTCACCTTTTGACCACAACGACCACAGGAAGCCAGAAGACTAGTTATGGAGACAATGTTTGGTTGAATACTATCTTTCTCCATCTCACGCAAGACTTCCACAGCTTCAGCAAGTAAGCCACTAGATCCATATGCATCAATCAGTGCATTGTAGCTAACAAGATTTGGTTTCCACTTGTCTCTCTTCATCATCTCAAATACTTCCCTTGCCTTTTGAGGTTGTTTTGATCTTCCATAAGAATTGAGCAAAGATGTATATGATACAACATCTGGGTGAAACCCACTGGACTTCATTTCATTAAAAACTGTCAATGCCTCTTCACTCATTCCATGAGAAGCAAATGCTCCCATTAGCGCATTGTATGCAACAATATTAGGCTTCATACCTTCCGCAAGCATGGTACTGAAAACAGCTTTGCAGTTTTCGATCTGCCCACATACAGAGTACAAGTTGATGACGCTAGTAAATGTTACAATATCAGGTTGGCACTCTGATTTCTTATCTCTCATGGAATTGAACATTGTAATGGCTTTCTCATAGTGGCCAAGTTTCACCAAGCAATATATCACAATGTTAAGGGTTGTCGTGTCAGGACGAATATTTGTTCCTTTCATTAACTCAAAATAAGACAAAGCTTTTGAAAACTGAGCTCCGTTCTTAAATGCAGACAAAACAATATTGTGAGTCACAAGATCTGGCCCAACCCCATTTTCGGACATTTTCTTGCAAACTTTCAGAGCCGCTTTCCAGTGTCCACTAGATCCACAAGCATTTATCAGGTTATTGTATGTGGATCGACTAGGAGGAATCTGCCAATATAATATTCACAATGAATATTAGAGACATATATAGACATTATAACAAACCCCTTGGGAGCTTTAACACATGTCCACAAAAAAGAAATAAAAATGCTAAGTTGCCAGCAAAAGAGGAAGAGAAAGATCAAAAAGTTATTAGAGATTAGCAGTAACAAACCAGAGCTTCAGCATAGATCAACCTGACCAAAACAGTTGTTAGTACCTGTTCTAGGAAAGTAACACTATTCTGCGTGCCAAAGGCCAAAATTTTCAACCATATTTACGCGGACAATAAGGCATCTCACAACTAAGAAACTGTCTTTAAAATTTGTGCAAAAGCTTTCCTACGGTTATGTTTAAATGTATAAAGCCGGACCTAATTAAATTGATAAGAGCATATAAAAGATTTTAAAACATGAGAAATATACAGACAGCTATACGCAGCATGTCGTCCATTATATTCATTGCCCAACGCCATTGACCTGAGCGACCGTGCGCATTGATAAGAGCATTGTATGTTTCAGCATCAGGTTTGCACCTGACAAGCAAAAGAACCAACACAGAATTATGATAACATTCTAGGCGAAATGTCAAGTTTTTCTGATGATACCTCAAAATATCAAGATCCCAATCACAATAGAAATAGGACCCCATCTGAGCCCGAAAGCAACAAAGACATATATAAACAAAGAAGAATAAATTCCAGATCATATCAATCAAAGCAATGATAATTAGAGGAACATAGCTGCTCAGAGCAGAAATAAAATGTCACATGATATTCCTCCCCAGAATTAAACTTGAATAATACTCGTACCCTGAAAAAATTATGAATGCCCCTTAGCTACCTGCCTTACACAATCACTTCAAAGTTACTAGATCACTAAATGAACAGCAGCTTATACAATAGACACTAAAGCAAAGCTTCCCACCGAAAATCTATTATGATCCATTTCAATGTAAGAATAGTATATTTCATTATTAAAAGATACTAGTATAAACGAAGCTCTTTATAAGCAGTAGATCAATCAAAGAAATAGACGGAAAAACTAGCAGCTTCAGAGCAGAACATGATAAGAAGAAAAACATACCTCCATTCTTGCATCTCGAAGAACAGACCGCGTGCCTGATCACTCCTGTTATGTCTAGCATGCAGCCTGATCATCATATTGTAGATATCATTGCGAGCACAATAATTCTTTTGGTTCTTCATCCACTCGAAAACCAGAACACTGTGTTCAAGTGCACCCCTTTGCGTTAACTCCTAAAACAACCAACAAAAACACCATCAGCTTAATACACGTTCTTCTTCTGTATCGCATTTGCAGCATTCAATAAAAAGCGAAAAGTTTGCCTTGATAAGAAGAGGGAAATTTTTGCGAGCGAAACGGCCAATCCAACAATTCAAGAGACCGTGGACATCATTGGAGGGTCGGAGCTCAAGAATGTTGCGGACAACCTCGGAGACTGTCCAGTCCTTTTGGAAGCGGTCTCCTTCAACTCGAAGACGATATTGTTTAGTAAGGTCGGCTTTTCTGAGACCATTAACATGGGTGCTAACATGGTGATCGCCTTTTTCGTAGTCCACGAAAACCAACTTCTTCTCTTCGAAGACCGAATCGTTCTTGGTCTTCTTGCACTGGATTTTGGGTCTGGTTGCTTTGACGTTGGCAAGAGAGGGGGCTTGGTAGACGGTAGCCATTTTCTGTGGCCAGAGAGAGGGGGGAAACTGAACAAGGAGAGGAGAGAGACAAGGATTATTTTTAAAAGAAACAAACGTTAAAAAAGATATGATATTAAAAAAAATTAGATTTTTTTAATTTTAATTTTTTTAAAATCATATTTAATTAATAATTTATTATAAATATCTTAAATTACTAATTTAATTTAAATTTAATTAATTCAGTTAAATTCAAGAGTTAAATTGAGATACTATTTTTTTTAATCGAATTATAAGAAAATGAGATTTTTTATTAAACTAAAAAATAGAGAAAATTTTCAAAAATTTTAAAGACCACAATTTTTTTAAGATTTCTTAAATTTCTCTTTTACCTTTTTTAAAAGATTATAAATGAAGACTTTCCATTAGAGTAAGGGGTAATAGAAATAGAGACTTGTTATAAAATATGAGATAAGGCAATTATCCAATATTACTTTGCATGATGTATAATTATTATTTTTTTTATCAAATTAAATATAAAATATTTGTATTTACTTATGTATCCATTATTCAATTTCATCATATTTTCTCAAAAAAATTGCAATTATTATAGTGGATATAATATTTATACATATTTACTAATGTATTGTATAAATAAATTTTAAATTTTATACTATTAAATAAATATTATATTTTGATAATATGTTACAAACACAAAAAATAGATTAATTTTATTTTTATGATTTTGTTTGCCTTGGAAAATATTCTTATTATTCAAAAATACCTTTATCTATTGGAAACAATATAAAAGGACTTTTTATTGTGCTTTTATTATGGTTAGGGTTTTTATTTTAAATAAATGGTGAGAATTTATCGATTGATTAGAAATGCTTTTATTTTTTGTTTTTAAAAATAAAAAATCACAACCATTTAACAAAAATGATTTATAACAACAAGTTACTAAATAAAAAATGCGTTTATTTTCATTTGTTTTATTTTTCTTTTCCTCCAGCATCATAGAACCTCTAACTTAACTTTGGTTCCCTTCATTCATCATGTTGATCAACCAAAGAGTCTTTTGATCACTTCTGTTGGAAGAATGTATTTATAAGGGAACTAAAGAGAAAAGAGGATGAGGATGAGAGGATGAAAGAAATGGTGGTTTTTGTCTTTAGATTTAGAAGTGTTTATGTCTCATTTGTTTTTAAAAAAATGCTTTTGTAAAGTTAATTCAACAAGGACCATTAAGGGATATCCTCTTGCTTTGAAATTTGACAAGGACCATCAAGGGATTGCAAAGTATGTCCCTTTTCTTTCTTCTTACAATAATATGTCTCTAATTAACATGGTTCTATTGTATTATTTATTGCTTTGCTCTTTTTCAATTAAAATTGGATTTTGAAATCTCATCTCAATACTTTTCTTTTTTTTTTTTAATTCTCTCCCTTCTTTATGGGATGTATATAAATTGACATATTCACAAATTTCTTGACCATTAGAACTTTTCTCCATTAATAACTAGTTGTAATGTGTGGTGCATCTATTCCTTACATAGAGACTTGTAAAGATTAAGTTGGATATCCATTGTAAACATACAAATCTTGGTTGTATTCCAGCCATGGATTTGTCTAAGCCAAGCCTAAAGTCTTACACTCTACAATAGGATTTGGTTAAATCCCATGTTCTAAAAATAGATGAAAATTAATGTTGCTTTATAACTTTATTTATGAGGATACAACCAAGATTTATGAGCAACTTCACATTGTTGTGGAATTAATAAATAGGCATGTAAGCAAATCTGGCATCACAAAAGATTAAAAAAAAGTATAACTTGTTTAATTAATGTATGTAGAAAACACAATTGCGTATCTATCACTTATATGATCGATCATAGGGAGAAGCAACAGTAAGGAACTTGAAACTTGGTCTTCCTTTAAGGTAGAGAATAAAGCTTTTGAAGTTATATTCAATTCATAAAGACTTCCCTAGTCTGGGTTGCACTACTATAGCTCTTGTTGCCGACCGGTGTCTTTTTCAAGAATTGTTGTAAAGGGAGGTATTATTCTCCTTTTTCTCTTTTATCAAGTGCTTTGCTTTCTTTATGCTGCTCTTGCCATGTTTTATGGTTGTAAGTGGTTTAGATTTTAGTGTTGGCTGCAAGAAATGGGCGGGTTATTGTTTTTATCCTTTTTTAGTAATTCTTTTTATTTATGATACTATCGACGTTTCAGCTACTACTCGTTACCGTTTGTTTTCTGTTATTATTTCCTAGCTAATCCAAAAATTGATCAACGCTGATAACATGCAGCATCACTTGGTTTTAGTTCATTAAGATTTTGGATAAAGGACTTCCTGTTTATCTGTTAACATAAATTATGTCAGTTTTGGTACTTGCTGTCAAGTTTTTTTTTTTTAAGAACTAGGAATCGCCAGAGGGTGCTTCATACTATGCACAGAAGCTGTTAGGAAGGATTTCTCTAGTTGATAGACAGTTGTTGCGTGTTAGACAATAGAGAATACAGAATTTGGAAATCAAAATTGCATCGAAAGCAATATAACCAAATCAACATTCATAGCCACACATGATACGGTATAAGAATAAATATTTCCATAAACACAAGATGAAAATTATTACCGACTCCTTCACTACAGCTTTAACTTCTCGCTATGCTATCCTATCCTCAGCAATGTATCCACTCCAAGGTGATGTATCCTCTTCTCATTATTGTATTCTCAACCAATCCGATCTACCACTTGTTCTCCTTGGACAACTAGGTTAACAAGATCCTTTATTGGGAAAGGAGAAGAAATACTTGAAGAGATTTTTCCTTAAAAGAATGAAGTCAAAGATGAGACACCTCTCATGCAATTTTTGACTATACCATGCAAGATAGGGGAGAGAGAGTAAAAAAATGCAAGAACACCTTCTCACTTCTTCTCAATTTCGGTTAGCATCAAAAGAAAGAAGAGATTTGCATCAAATGTATCACTTTGATTCTTTAATCAATCATAAAGAAGCTAATAAATGAGACACTTCTCATTTGTCTTTAAGATGGCTATATGAAAAGACTATTAACCTAAATAAGACATATCATTTTCGGTTTTATGATGAAAGAAGGAAGATGGTCTATCAAATGTTCCTCTTTCTTATTTAATCTAATAAATGTTAAAAGGTTACATGCTATCATTAATTAAACCATTTAATGATAATATCATTACTCCATTTAATGATAATAAAGCAAGTTAAAACTATCTTTATTATAGCAAATCAATGCTAAATGTATAGCTGCACATTTAGCCTAATAAAAACCGAATTTCCTCCACCATTTATCTTTAATAAGTTTTTTTAATTTAATTAATCTAATTAAACCAAAGTCTAGCCCATTTCTAAATGTTTATTTAGGCTTCTAATTAACAATTAATTAATCTAAGCCCAACATTCAATCAGAAACTTTAAAACCTCTATTTGTATTTCTTACTTTGCTTGATAACCTTCCTAGAAGTCAAATGGAGAATCTAATTGGACATATATAATTCAAGCTCCACTAAACCCGGAATTAATTCTAATAATTAATTTAATCTCATTAGAATTAATTCCAGCTCATTAACTAAATGTCATTTCACTAAAGACAATTAGTTGAACTCTTGAATTACTAAATATTATGAAAATGCATGTTTCAAATAAGATGTCCAATTGCAAACTCTAATATGAACCATATTATAGCCATCCGCACAATAAAGGATAAAATTATCATTTTGCCCTTATATTGGTTTTTTCTTCTAGATCTTCCATTTTACTTTATATGATGATCAACACACAAGATCTCATCTTGGTGTTAAGACTTGATGGGTAGCTAGTCCATCAAACTATTGGCGCTAGTTTAATCACCAATCTCCATAAAACATCTAGAAATGATGATATCACTATAAACTCTTTATTTGAGTGGATGTTCCCTAATATATGTTTCAATTAATAATTTCAACAAGCAAACACTAGATTGATACTCTGTAAAAATCCATTAAAAATATCAAGAATTATAATGAAATACATATGAGTTCACCGCTCATCTAGATTATGGTTCATAATAAATGAATGCTTAAATTGTATGTTTTAAGATTAAAGTAACGACCCACTTTATTCTTTAAAACATACTTGATTTCATATTCATTTAATAGTTCCATTATCGATAGTCAACGACTATCATGATATGAAACTCATCATTTCCTTGAAGTAAACTCTTTTACTTGTACGGAGATAAATCACAACATTACAGCCTAAACCATAATCAAGCAACTAACTTGATTATTCTACTATAAATCCTTTATTTTAGATTCTTATAATATACTTGTTTCCCATACATCTCTATATATATGTATATTACTTATAAAAGAATCTTGATACCTTATGACTAGATATATAATGTTCATAAAAACAAAACTCTTTTGTTTTTATTAATAATAAATATTTTCATTACAAAAGTAACTGGAATAACATTAAGTTATAAGTAAAAACACTTGCTTTCCAAGGCACTATATTTACATAACTCCAACAATATGTGCCTAAATTTATGTTATTATTAATATACACTAAAACTTACTATATCATATTCCTCTTTTAAGGTTAGGGGATGATGAAAAGTTAATTGAAGATTTTATAATAGTATTTTACTAATAGAGACTAGACATATCTTATTAAGGTTTTTCCTTAGGTCATGTTTAATTAAAGCAAGCTCTTTAACTAAACCTAACTATAGAACAAGCTAGAACAAGCTCTTTAGATTTAATAGGAAAGTTTCATTATGAGCTAGGAAAATAGATTAATCCAGGCAATAGTCATACAAGCTTGGGTTATTTAATCTATATTATGTTATCCCTAATGATCCAATACCATTAATTGCCACAAATGAATCCAAAACATAACTATTACGTATTGTATTTATGATTCTAGCAATGGTTAATAAATAAACAATTAAATGAGAACAAGGGTATTAATCATCCAGATATGAATACCCAAATCAATAGACATAGAATAACATAAGCAATCCCTAGAGAGAGAAAGAACAAAAATACATAATGAGAGGATTCCTAAATGTGTTCTTTGGCTTCAATTTCACCTCCGAACCTGATTGAGAAAGACTAACCTTCCATAGATCCCAAACAATCAAGAGTTCTACTCCTCCTCTTCATCCAAAAATGTTTCATGCTCCTCTAAGCTGCTTATAAGTTGTTTTATATGAAAACTAGGGATTTGGGAAGATGCACGATTGACTGCATAACTGTGCAACCTAAAAAATGAAGATTTTGTGAAGATACACAGTTGGATACATGATCGTGTATCTAATCATCTTCCAAAATGTATACATGGCTGTGTAAGTAAATACAGGGTCGTGCATCTTCTAAGTAATCTTAAAAACTTCATTTTCTTACATTTTCTTGTCCCATCTTCACCCCAATCCATCTCCTCCTTATTCCACAAAGACGATTGAGTTTGACCATTAAGAGGATGACTTAAAGAATGTGATTAACTCACTTTAGCTCTTGAACTTCCAAATTGTACCTAAAACTACTTATGAACCAAAATGAGTTTCTTAAAAATTTCATAACATTAATCACTAACTTTTGTGGAGTAAATGTATAATCAATTAGGCACATATCAAGTTCTCTCATACTTAACTTTTGATTGTCTTTGGGCAACACAACAAAATCAAAGTCACAAACTAAAACACTTACTCATTTTCCATATTTATTAAGAATAGATAGTCATAAGAAAGGAGGAATAACTTTCAAAACCACAACAAGAACTTAACATTCAATACCTTTACTCATAAACAACCAACAATCATTCTTTTTAAAAACTGAGCAATATAGGGGTAGATTTTGACAAAATGTGTTTAGATATGATAAATTTATGGATACACTCAAACACCATTAATGAAAAAAACATTCCACAATTTTACATATCATTTCATTTCTCTACAACTAAGATTTACATGTATAATCATGAATTAAAGTACTTTTTAAGATTTTAATGTGGGAAAAGGTTAAGATGAGATGTACTTGGTAATGTAGTATAAAAGCCATCAAAGCTAAAAACACTCAATGTATCATCAAGGGCAAAAACCAACATTCACTCAAAACTAGGTACTATTAGCTATAATGAAAGCAATACCTATGGTTCATAGCTCATATTCAAGCCTTCACACCATAACCATATGAAATATAACCAATTAGAAGAGATCACCATAAAAATTGATGATAACAATGCATTGAACTATAGGGAGTGATCCTTCAAAACAAAATCTACCTCATATGCGTAATACTCAAGTCACCCATTCCATAAAACTTTAGGAGGAGGAACTACTCATGAATAACTTTTCAAACAATTGCATTTCCTCCTTGATACTTTTATTTAAACATATTTTCTTTCTTTTCTTTTGCTTTTCACTTTTTCTTTTTTTCTTTTTTTCTTTTTGATAAAAATTGAAAGAAGCTATATAAACATTTGAAAATCATTGATAAGAGATAAAATGATATTCCAATAATTATAACAATTCTGCATATATCATATAAAATGATATTCCAACAATTATAACATTCCACATATATCACACCCCCCCACACTTATATTTTTGTGCATCCACAATCATTAACAATTAACAAACACTTCACTAGATTTGCGGCTTGGGTATGACATTTAGTTAGGTTAAAAGCATGTGATCTGTTTAGCACAAAAAGAAAGGCTAACAAAGCTTTAGGGAGCTTATCGAAAGGAAAAATCCTATAAATAGGTAGACTATTTGGCTAATGTAGCTTGTAAAAATAAAGAATGCCTATATTATTTTCATGTTAATGCATGTGATAAAAATGTGATCTTGAATATAAAATCAAAGCAAAGTTAGGATGTACATGTCATGAAGGACACACATAAACAAAAGATAATAAGACTGATATGGATATGTCAGTCAATAAAGACTCAAAATCTCACTGCCTTTTGTCTACTACTAGTTACTACTCTTCTAAAGATAATGTGTATTGAACAATCATAAGAGTAAACGTACATGCTTAAGTTGCCATGAGTTTTTATAGTTAATTCACTCTCTAATTATAACTATATAGTCCTAGAAGCAATGGAAAAAGAGAAAATCTTTGTTTGTTTCTTTGATTCTCTCTCTTTTTGTTTGAAAACTTAAGAACATATTAAAAAAATTAAAAAGACACATGAAAATAAGAAACAAACAACTTTAAAGCACACATTATAATCTTAACAAATGCAAAAATTGTGAAGATATAAACTTCCTTTGGGTTGCCTCCTAAGAAGCACTTTTGATTATGGCCGTTGGCTCGACTCCAAACTTTCCTCCTCATATAACAAAATTATGGACTTCAGGTGTCAAAACTTCCACTTTTTTCACCTGAGGTTCTTTAGGATAAGGCCTAGGTTGATGACCACTTACATTCAACATCTTCCCTATCTTTAAACTCTTAATCTCCACCAAATCCTTACACTCTTAAAAAATCTCTAATATCTCTTCACCCTTTTCCTCGTTTAATTTCTCCAATTTTCTAGGTAAATGTGAAGGGCTATGCAACATCCCACTACCATAGAGTATATACTAGAATATCCAAGGACATTCAAGTATATATTATATGATGATGGTATATTAGAGCAAACACATGTCCAACTTAACACATGGCATCATATAAATAATTAAAAGACACCAATTTCTAAAACATTC
Source organism: Erythroxylum reticulatum (assembly GCA_025504915.1). NCBI lineage: Eukaryota > Viridiplantae > Streptophyta > Magnoliopsida > Malpighiales > Erythroxylaceae > Erythroxylum > Erythroxylum reticulatum. Next base: position 26,325,031 of record JANSVA010000004.1, on the reverse strand, counting down.
CTTGCATTCATTGACAAGACTCTACAATCCTTATACATGTTCCATAAGACAAGGAACTACAAAAATACAAAATACATCTCTTCTGATGTCAGCTGACAGACCTCTGAGCTATAATTAGTCCAAAAATTTCTTTTGGTTCAGTTTTAAAACTAAGTCTCCTATCTCATACCTGAAAAGCCACATTTCAATTTATATGAGTTTTGTGAACTTAATGAGCGAACCATTATCGATGATTTCACCCAAGGCAAATACATAAATCACAAATCACACATATATTCATTCAGATCATGAATAACTTAATACTCACATTATCATGACATATCATGTTATCATCGTGAATTTAGAATAGATATTTACAAATACTAATGCATATGAGACTCCATATTCGTTATTATTATTGTAATCGTGTGCCTTTCACACATTATACAGATATTGGCCCATTAGGCTTAGTCAAAATAGAAATCACAGAGCAAAGCTCTATGTGCAGAACAGAAAATCACGGAGCAAAGTTCTATGTGTAAGCATTTTTATACTAGCTACTCCGGTCACAACTCCTGTATCTGGGCATGCATTTTATGAAATCCATCAAATACATAATATGCCATGCATAACAATCATATGTGTTGCACAATCAGAATCTCATAATCATCAGACTTAAGTCCCGCATTCAAATTTTGTTGAGAATACCAATATCATTCAGAATTTCACAGGAATTTAAACACTTCCAATACATTCCCAAATATTAACTCCTTGGACGTTAAGTCTGGAATGTAATCTAGATGCCAGATGAGGTGTGGTGAATGAATGTGTAGATCCTGGATCTACCAATGCATATGCATCATAATGAAAAACATTTAACACACTTGCTATCATATTTGGGGAGTTCTGCATTTCCTGCCTAGTGATGGCATAGACCCTGGCCTGAGATTGTGACTGACTACTTAGCACCTCAGTCCTGACACTAGGCCCTACTGACTGAATTCTACCTCTGCCTCTACCTCTATGTGTAGATCGGATAGCTCTACTCTGTTGAACTGTTGTCTCATTCATTGTTCCTCCTCTGAATCCAGACTGTGGTCTTATAATCTTAGGACAATCTCTGATCAGGTGTTCTACCAAGCCACAATGGAAACAAGCCCCTGTTAACCTCCAACATTCACCACCATGCTTCTTACCACAGTGCTCACAATCATACAGCTGTTGAGACTGACTAGAGGGCACTCTACCTCTCCTAATCTATACAAATCCACCTCTTGATCGGGAAAGCAAACACATGTCCAACTTAACACATGGCATCATATATATAATTAAAAAAACACCAATTTCTAAAACATTCCTTGCATTCATTGACTAGAGTTTACAATCCTTATACATGTTTTATAAGATAAGGAACTATAGAAATACAAAATGCAGCTTTTCTGATAGCTGACAGACCTGTGAGCCATAATTAGTCCAAAAAGTTCCTTTAGTTCAGTCTTAAGAACTAAGTCTCCTATCTTGTACCTGAAAAGCCACGTTGCAATTTATATGAGTTTTGAAAACTCAAAGAGTAAACCATCATCGATGATTTTACCCAAAGCAAATACATAAATCACATATCTCACATATATTCATTCAGATCATGACTAATTCAATACTCACATTATCATGGCATATCATGTTATCATTGCGAATTCAGAATAGATATTTACAAATACAAATGCATATGAGACTTCAGATTCGTTATTATTGTTGTGACTATATGCCTTTCAGACATATATATAGATACTAGCCCATTGGGCTCAGTCAGAAAAGAAATTATAGAGCAAAGCTCTACATGCAGAACAGAAAATCACGAAGCAAAGCTCTACATATAAGCGTTTTTATATTGGCTACTCTGGTTACAACGCCTTTATTTGAGCATGCATTTTATGAAATGCATCAAATAAATAATATGTCATGCATAACAGTCACATGTGTTGCACAATCAGAATCTCATAATCATCGGATCTAAGTCTCGCATTCAACTTTCATTGAGAATACAAATATCATTCAGAATTTTATAGGAATTAGAACACTTCCAATACATTCCCAAATATTAACTTCTCGGACTTTAAGTCCGAAATTCATAAATAAATCACAAACAATTAATAATTGGAAGTTAGACAAATTCAATTAATCCTAGGAAAAATCATTTAGGTTGACTCACAATACGCTCCGATATGCTATTGCCTGGATGGTATAGCAATGTCTGACTGATGCCCAATGTGCTCCTCCATATCATACAAAACACATTTACAAACATCACACTTTTGCACAAATGTATAAGCATGCCTTTATGCATAATGCATGTTCAATGGCAATCTCAGGTATCTTATCAAATTCTTATCACCGTATCATTCAAATATCAAAACCTCATAAATATAATTAGTAATTAGGATTTGGACCATAATAAAACAGTGTAAAGTTAATTTCATAACTCAATTGACCATTTTAGACTTTTCTATCAATATGCTTTCAGGTCAATTTTGCATTCATTTTGATAAGGTAAAAGACATAACTAGGCAAAAATTCCTTCTAGAAAATTGTTCTCCAATTTCTTAAGTTTCTAATGAAACTAAAATCATTCAATTTGGTTCAGTATTTTGAAAGTTATACTCCAATCATTTTTGGACTATTCTCATTCTATAATAGTACACTATATTGAACTTCCATCCCAAAATTGAAATTCTTAAAGACTGAATCAAAATTAAATTTCTTCAGATAATTTGTACCCTATGTCTCTAAGTTACTAAAAATAAAAAATAATCTCATTTGGAAATCTACAAATCAAGATATAATCAAAATACTAAAGCATGTTCAGTGAAACCATACCAGTTATCATATTCCAATACTCCTTAACACTTTTCATCCTAAAATTCATTAATCCCTATTAAATAAATTAAGTAACAAACGTGTATCATAAAGTCAAGATTGTGCAAGAGTCACGGGCGTGCAATAAAAAAACTCACACCCGTGCATACCAATGAAATTAAATCACGGTTGTGAGACTTCGATGTATGGTCGTGCACACCAAATCAAACCTGTCCCACATTTTTTGCTCAATCTTTCTCAAATGATTTCAAATGGCTATGATTTTTGGTATAGATGTAGATTAGTGTGTTACAAGTCCAATGGTTCAAGTCCTATGTTATTTAGAGGTCGGGTGAAGAAGTTATAATAAAAACATTGAAGGATGTTCAGAACAATCTCTTTTAGAAAAACAATTGAAAGTCGCGATCGTGCGGACTAGCGGGTCGCAATCGTGCGGACTAGTAGGTCGCAATCGTGCTGAAGCATAATCACGACTCACGACCATCAATAGCAATGTCGCAATCTTCTTTCCTCTCTTGTTCACTGAATAATTCTCCTTCTTCTCCTTCCATTTTTTTTCCAGATTTCCAATTCTTGTACTTTCATCTGATGCATTCCTTTTCACTTTCATCTACACTTTCACTTCATTTAACTCCGTTCTATATTAAGATCTCATCAAATCCTCATTCCTTATTAACAAACTCATTTAAATCCATCTCTATAAAAACTCCACAAATTCACACGTGAACCGTGAAAACAACCTATATATGTATTTGTTTAAGCTAGAACATAGTACATATATTCCTACATCAACTTACATAAACCTTCAAATATCCAAATCAGAATCTATTTCATATAGTTTTTAAACAATTCCTTTTCCACAAATCCATCATCTAATTCATTCATCACCGAAACTACACTTCTCAAACCCACTTATGCATGTATATATTTACACAGTAAAACATCATCAGAGTTACTTGATTTAGCAATAGTTCCAGCGATGAGAGTGATAATGTTTTGGTGATGGTGTTTTCAATGGAGAAACAAACAAAAGAGGAATGAGAGAGATCTACAAAAATCGTTTTGCTTAACATTGAACTACGTGACTATATCGCATGTCTTATACTTGTCACTATTCAACACTGCCACATGTCACCACACATGTAAGTCATTTGTCAATATTTAATCAGTCCATGTGTCACACTAAGATTGGTCTAAATTTTAATATTTTTCCTAAAATTCACCAAAATTTTTGAAATAATCATAATATTCTCCAAATAAATTTTCACCACAATTAATCCACAATTTATATTTTTATAGCATTAATAACTCAATAATACCAGAAAATGTCAATGAATGCATGTGCAATCATATTTGTGTGCAAAAATTAATATTCTCATATACATGTGTATGCCATATTTAACTTATGCATGATATGCATTTCCTAATGTCTCAGTAATTTTCTCATTTACATTATTCTACCTTTAACATGGGTAACGGGATGCTACAAACCAGTTTTAACAACAATTAGGGATTTAGTAGTCACCTTTAAGCTAAATAATATATCCCTTTCTCCTTCGAGATCCTTCTCAAATTCTTCTTCACTAGTAATCCCTTGAGTAGTCTTCTCAACCTTCTCAAGCTCCTTTCCACTCTGTAAGGTTGTTGCATTAACGTTTCTTGGATTTACCTAGAGTTAAGATGGTTGCTTTTCTTTACTTTATGATTCTACGTGGTTGATAATTCCCGCCATCTGACCCATCTAACTTATCGAGGGAATCTAGGCCTTGCATCTTGTTTCCGTTTCACATCCTAATGAAATTGCAGAGTATTAGCAACAACGTTAACTAAATCTTGTAGATATATACATGAGTTGGAATAAAAGGCTTCTGGTCTATATGAGAATTGTTGTGCATCTTACAACCTATCTAGGAAGTAGTTTTGCTGGCTATCCCCTCCGTAACTAAAGTTTGTATGAGGTTATATGATTGGAAATATAGGTTATGAGAAAAAATTCAACCAATAGCATTGATAATATCCAGTTATGACATACTTTCTTCACTGTATCTTTTTTTTATATATAAACACAAACAAACATTATCAAATCAAGAAATATATGTAAAAACTAATTAGAAACAAATATATACAAAACATAAAATAAAATTAAGAACAAAAGTTAAAACACCACACTCCTCAGTAATGGAGCCAAAATTCTTGATGCGTGTCAAATGCACCTGAAAATAAAACCTAACTCTTCACTATAAGATTCATAGTAACAATGAGTAGGGATCGTATCCACAAAGAGTGTTCGTGTAGATTTTATAATGAAAAGAATTGATGTTTAGGATATTGGGTGGTTGGATTCAAATAAGAAAATAAAGTGAGGTTAAACTAACAAAAGAAAATTAAAAAAACAGCTAAAATTTGATAGAAGTGATCAATGGGTTTGGATTCTGATTCTCAAGTCATTCTCAGCCTACACTCAAATAAGCATACCTCATTGTCTTGTTATCTCATACCTCTCTTAGAAACCATTAATCGTGGATTAATAATAAGCTCCATTAACCTCGATTTTCCCTTAGGTTGTGTTTAATTAAAACAAGCTCTTTAACAAAACCTAGCTATCAAACAACCTAGAACAAGCTCTCCAGATTTAATAGAACAATCACATTACGAGCTAGAAAATAGATTAATCTAGGCAACAACCACATAAGCTTAGGTTATTTGACATATGTTATGTTATCCTTAATGATTTAAGACCATTAGTTGCCACAAAGGAATCCAAAACACAACCACTATGTATTGTATTTACGATTCTAGCAATGGGTTTATATATAGAAAATTAAATGAGAATGAGAGTATTAATCATCTATATATGAATACCAAAATCAATAGACATAGAATAACATAAACAATCCCTAAAAAGAAAAAGAACAATAATATATAATGAGAGGATGCCCAAATGTGTTCTTTGGCTTTGATTTCACCTCCGAACATGATTGAGGAAGACCAACCCTCCATAGATCCCAAAGAATTAAGAGTTATGCCCCTCCTCTTCATCCAAAAATGTTTCATACCCTTCTAAGCCGCTCAAATGTTGCTTTATATGAAAAAATAAGGTTATGGAAAGATGCATAGTTGGGTGCATAGCCTTGCAACCCAAAAAAATGAAGATTTTATGAAGATGCATGGTTGGATAGTTGGATGCATATCTGTGTATCAAGCAGTGTATATCAAAATTATCTTCCAAATGTAGACACGATTATGTAAGTAGATACAAGGCTATACATCTTCTAAGTCATCTTGAAAACTTCATTTTCATTCATTTTGTTGTCCCATCTTCACCCTAATCCATCTCCTTCTTATTCCACAAAGACAATTGAGTTTAAACATCAAGAGGATGGCTTAAAGAATGTGCTTTTAACTCACTTTAGCTTTTGAACTTCCAAATTGTACTTAAAACCACATATGAACCAAAATGAGTTTCTTAAATTTTTCATAGCATTAATCACTAAGTGTTGTATACTAAATGTATAATCAATTAGGCATATATCAAGGTTCTAGTAGGAGATAATATATATAGTAGTGAAAACAAGTAAGAAATGGACAAAAAGCTGAAATATTACAAGCTTATACATAACTAGGGAAAATGGAACATGCACTTAGTTTCCGAAGATAGAGAAAGTGCTTATTACGTTACAGCTATAGAATCCCATATATCAATTGGGAACAAATAAAATAAGCCCAGTTGGCTATTATACTTACATCCCCCTCAAAGTAAACCTTTACACCTACTAGCACTCCAACTAGTCATCAATATACTTATAAATCAGTACAAAATTCAAAATATCTATTAGGAGGAAATCTAAAAGGAAAAATAAGAGTAACAATTCTAACATCTTTTCCTTTCAATACTGTTTTGGAATGTTAGAGGGCTTAATAGCCTTTAAAAAAAATTTATGTGGTTATTTATATGAAATTAAGCCTCTATTAACTGATGTTTTAAAAAAGTAAAAAAAACATTAAACTTCCTTCAAAGCTATTAGTCTACCATTATAAATCATAATGCTCACTACAATGGTAAAATTGTTGTAACTTTTGTAAGAAAGTCTATTGTAGGAGAAGATTAGTTTCCAAGTAACCTTTGTTTATGCTTTCAATTTTATTTTTCAAAGAAGTTCTCAATGGGATAAGTTGAAAGAGATATAAGCTAATATAAATAATCTTTGGTTGACACTTCAAGACTTCAACAACTTCATTCAAATTATTCAAATCATAATTTGAAGGGAATGTGTGCATTAGGAATTTATTTGATGATTTTAGGGGGGGAATGCATGAGGGAATTACAAGTGATTGATCTCAAATTGGAGGGGCATTTTTACACTTAGAATAATAAGCAACAAGGAAGATGGTTTCTTAGAATCAAGCTTGATAGAGCCCATGTTAATAGCCACCGAATTTACACTTTCTAAGAAAGCAAAGCCTCATTCAACTATCTATTATTTTATAATCACTATCCTATTGAAATTCACGATTTGATCTTGAAATAACAAATGAAACCCCTCCTTTGACTTAACAATTACATAGAAGATGATGAGAAATTTGAAAAACTTGTCAAAAATGGCTTGAGCTATGAATCTTAGGAATGCAAATATTTTATTTGTATGAGGAAGCATCATATGGTCAAAGAGGAGTTTAAGAAAATCAATATCAAATGATATGACAAAACTTATCAAGCTATATCTAAGGCTACTCTATGTAAGACATATCACTCTCTTTATCAATATCCCACGTATGCAACAAAATAAAAAGTAGAAAAGATAGCTCCTAACAATTATAATTGAGCAATAGAAGTCAATTACTCAATCCTTAAACGGAAGTCAAGAATTCAATGGCTAAATAATGGGGATAAAAACTTGTTTTTTTTTTTCATTATTCACTCCTTTCAAGAAAAAATTTGAATATAACTATGTCCCTCGAAAAAGCACATATGGTCTTGGTACATGTTTAAAAGGCTATATTGTTATAAGCCTGTGTTTACTTCTATAACACCATGGGCACTACCTCCTTTTGCTCTTCCTCATTACAAGCTCTAAAATATCTCAACATTATTAGGCTCGCTAATACTAAAGCTCATAATCTACTTTTCCCTTTTAATGCCTAATTGACTTATTTTAATAATCAATGTTGAATTATCCATAAGTGCACAGGGTAGCGATAGCTAGCATAAGCAAGTATGGGTCAAATCCTACGAAGATGATGAGTATTAGTAATTACCGTTCTCCTATTATCTAGTCTACAAATTTGATTTTGATTTTTAAATAAAGCAAATAAAACTTAAAAAATTAAAATAAAGTAGGCAACAATATTGAACAGAGAAATAAGAAATCACTTAGAAAATGATCGATCTTAAGAATTAGTGTTTGGTTATAAATCCCCCTAAAAACCTTTAAATAATTGACCTTTTATTATGCAATTGTTTTATTAATTATTGGACTATGTAAATTCCTATCTTATGATAATAACTCACTTAAGTGTACTAACAACTAATCTTAGAATTATCAACTGATATTATTCAAGTTAAAGGTATTAAGATTGCTTTATCAATTTGTGAATTTCACTTTAGGTTTGACTTTAATCCAGGGACTTATGTTGACCTATCTTTAGGTTTGCAATAAACTCCTTTCAACTATGGTAGATCTATTTATAAACAGGAATTCTCAATCTCTATATTATGAAATCAGAGTATGCACTAATATTATAGATCTATTAGAAAATATATTAAACACGTAATTGAATCACCATATATTGATCAAAACAATTGTATTAAATAAAAGAATCAAAACATGTTATAGCACAAAACTAGGGTTCATCTTACATAGACACTAAAATTGTTTAGTCACCTATGATAGAAAATGAATCAAAGAAAAACAAATAAAAAATAAAGAGTTCATAATTCTAAGTCTCCCTTTTATCTCTTCGAATGTTCTTGTAAGGTAGAAGTTTGATTTTGTATTCTAATGGATCTTTCGATGATTTCTTCATGTTTTCCACTTCTTTATATCAAAATTGCCCTCCTGAATGATCTTTGCCTATAAAATCGTCTCTCTATGTTTGTTCCCTTATTTTGCCTCCTATTATGTCTTTTTATAGTAAAATTTCGATACACAATCTAATACACAATCGTGTAACTAGATCATGTATAACCTAAAATATCTGTAATTTGAGATTCTACATGGCCTGAGAGAAGTACATGGACTTAGACACGACTATGTATCCCTTCTTTGCTTCAAATCTTTGTTTTATATCACATTTTCATCCAAATTCTTCCCCTTTTAGTTCGTGAACGCAATTATAACCTATAAATGCACTTGAAGCGAACTAAGTACCAAATATATAATAAAGGTATAAAATATCAAGCAAAAATACGTCAAATATAAGATGCAAATATGGTCTAACATACATTTATCAATGCCTCAAAAGAATGCAAAGGTTTTCAAGAAACATAGGATAAAGGTTAACAATTTAGGTTAATAACAATGAAAAAGGCTAAGGCCTAACTTGGTTATTCCTAAAGGATAAAATTATGGTTATGGTAATTTTTAAAGAAATACGTTAAAGCAAATTGTTGAATCCATATAACTTTATCATTTGAATGCTTTTAATTTAACAAATATGATCTCAATATGCATACTAGAATTTTTCAACTATGCGTGATAACATACATGAATGAATATAAAAGCTTCAAAATTTTTGAAATTTTGCTCTTAAGCTCAAAAGTTCACGAAAAAGATGTGTTTAATTCACTGTCATCGTAGACGAGAGGGGTGGCATATGAGGAGACTAATGTGGAAGTACCTAAGGTGCAGACACCATGCCAAGACCAGCTGAGGATAACTCAACTAGAGAAACACATGAGGCACCTCATAAGTACTCAACGTACTATCCAAGTACAGTAGGCAGAGATTATGGAATGGATAGGGTAGCTTGAGGCCTATCATAGATCGATGGGGAACCTATTGATATAGATGGTGAGCCATCAAGGGATGAATTTTGAACCTCCACCATATGGAGTGGGCACATCATCTTCAACTTCTTTCTATTTGAGGATGTATGGTTTAAGGATCCTCCATCGATAGATATGCCAAAGTCATAATAGGATTGATGGATGCTTTAAATTTGATTTTATCTTTTCTTTTTCTCATTATTTGTATGTTATTTGTAATATGTTAATGCAATGTTATTTTTATTTCTTTGTTGCCTAGTTATTCTCACTATTTTTATTTTTTAATCTTTTTATCCCTTTTTGTTAAAAATTTTCAAGGATGATTGTATCTGATATAAGATGGGACCATCATCAAAATTAGAACTTTGAAATTCTTATTATTCATGGAAGTACCAATTCCATCCCTTTCTTACCATTTGATATTTTATTCATCTGTGTTTATTTTGTGTACAATAGGGGCAATGTACAATATTAAGTATGGGGAAGGGATTTCTTAAGCTTATTGTAATCTTTGTTATTACATATTATTAACTGATACCCCAAATTAGTTAAAATCTAACCCAAATACTTGAGATTATTATTGACTATTGAATTAAGTTAGTATGCAAAAGGATGAAAGTTAGAATAAACATGCTTTTATAAGCCATATTGTTAGTAGTCATTGAAATGATTAATTTAAATGAAAATTGCATATTATTTACCCATATAAGACCCTTTTGTGAGCTTCTGTGCCTAAGATCAAATACATCATTATTTAACCTCTGTTATTCTTTCATCTGTGATATCATGCATGATTAGATGATTCTAGAATTTTCTTTTATTATTCATATTGACACTATGTTTGTTAAATTAGAGGCATTGAAATGATAAAGGCATTTAGATCAAACCTTTGTTTAGCCTATTTGATTGATAATTACCCACCATATTTTATCCCTTAAAAGGAATAAAAAATTGAGACTTGGCCTTTTTTTTATTGATTATAACCATAGTATCAATGATAAATGCATATTTTATTATATAACCATATTTAACATGTTTTGCTTTATATTTTATATTTTTATTGTATATTTGATACTTAATTCTCTCCAAGTGTATTTGTAGGTCATAATTGCCTTTATGAGTCATAAGGAGAAGAATTTGGATGAAATTGTGGCAAGGAATGAAGATTTAAAGCAATTAAGGACCTACACGATTATGTATAGAGACTATATTAGTCTTTATAAATGTATAAAGATTGAAGAATTTGGTTTCTATTAATATAGAGTTACATGCCCTTGTATCTTGATATACATATCCATGTATATTGGTTGTGTAAATTTTTGTGCTTATTTAAAATCGTGAATTTAGGTGGTTTTGAATATACATAATCTATTACATGCTTGTGTAAGTGACCATAGATATCCCACAAGCCTTAAATATCCCACAAACCTTAAATTTTAATATAAAAGGATGTGAGTAGAGGTAAACTAGGAGGAGCTAAAATTTTAAGAGTTTTCAGGTCATAAGCAACAATAAGAGGTGATGATTTTGATCAAAGGACAATGAAAACACAAATTTAACATCAAGAGATCCAATAGAAAGCCACATCCGATCTAAACTTACAAGAAGATTCATTAGAAGAAAAAGGGAGATTCAGAATTATGAACTATTTGTTTTCTAGTTTCTCTTCTGCATATTTATTATTGATTTCATTTTCTATGAGTAACTAAATGTTTTTAGTGTCTATGTGCGATAAATCCTAGTTTGTGATAATAATATGTTTTAATCTTCTATCTAATGCAATTATGTCTTTTTATTTATTTCAATTCAATTATGTGTTTTATAATATATCTAGAATATTAGTGCATGATTTGATTTCATATGATTGAGATTAACAAATCCTCTTGTATAAATAATTCTACCATAATTAGAAGGAGTTGTATGCAAACCTAGAGATAGGCTAACACAAATCCTCTATAATAGGGCCAAACTTAACAGCGGAACTCATAAATTGATAATGTAATGCTAAGGGTTTTAACTAGAAATATTTCTATTAGTCAACTGAAATTGATAATGTAATGCTAAGGGTTTTAACTAGAAATATTTCTATTAGTCAACTGATTGACTAGTTGTCAATAGCCTTAAGAAAAATATTAATGTAAGATAGGAATTTTCACAGTTCAATAATCAATAATATAATTATATGATAAAGGATTAATATTTAATGATTCTTAAAGGGATTCATCACCTATACAATATTATTTGATATTGATTTTTTAAGTAATTTCCTTTGTTTTCATTCATTATTGTTTCCAATTTTAGTTTATTTTTAGTTTAATTTTTAATTAAAATCCAAAATATAATTCATTGGTAAGATAATAGAAAAAATGTAATTTCTAGTATTTATTGCCTTCATGGGATTGACACGTACTTACCTATGTCAGCTACAGCTACACCGTGCACTTATGGTAAATTTAAATATTAACCTAATCATAGTTAATCAAGTTTTTGGCGTCATTTTCGTGTACTGTAATATTAGGAAAGCCTATCTTTTATCATCTAACCATTATTTTTATATTTATTTTATTTTTGAATTATTCATTCATTTTATTTCTTCATGACCATAGCCATAACTCACAATGGAAGGATGGAGCGGATAGTATTTTTATGGCAATTATGATATGCCATTGCCTATGGCAACATCACCAATTTAAAAAGAAAGGTTTTTGGAAGCTTAACCAAATTCTATGTTCTGTTGCGACATTTGTGGGAGTAACTATTATATTCACGAATTTCGAGAACAAATTTACATTTGGAAGCAAACAAACATTCACAACCAACCTAAAATTGCACCCTATGAGAATACTTACAGTTTCGAGTAGAGCAACCATTATGCTGATGAGTGGAACAATCATTCGCCAACTGAATATTCACAGCAACAACAGCAAAAAGAAAGCACTGTAGATAAAATATAATAACTTGCCAAAAGTGAAGCTAGTTAACATGAATTCGACAAGAGATTTTCTTCACTAGAATACATTAAGCATAACACAAAATATTATTTGAGCTTATTAACACCTCAGAGTGAAAAAGAGATGAAGATCAATTTCATGAATGAAGTTGAATATCTAAAAGGTGAGGAGCTACTGCTACAATAGTAGAGGAAGATGAGGAAATGATAGAGGTAGTAAAAGAAAAAGATGAATAGGAAGCCTCTATCGAAGAAGAAGAAATGGAGAAGTGGCAAGAGATGATTGAAGAAAGAAAAGAGCAAAAAGTATTTGTCTAGGAAGAGGAAGAAGGAGAGTGGACAAAGGCAAATGAGGAACAATAAAAGGAGGAGCCAAATGAGGGAACTACTAATGAATCATTTGTAGTCACCTTCAATGAGGATAGTTCCACTTCTCACAAGACCAGCTGTTTGAGTTGACCAAGATTTAGGGAGTTTTATTATCCTTTATTTTATTAACAGTTGGCCATTAAAAAAGACATTAATGCAATTAATTGAATTTATTAACTTTATAAATTATGTCCTTATTACTATCTTATAACATGTGGAATATTTACAAGCTATGAAAACGCTATGTGGAGAAATGGGTGGAAGTAAAACACTAATCATAGACCCTGGTTGATGGTAAGCCTGAAAGGTACATCGAGTTAACGACGTTAAATAAGCACTACATGGAAGGGAAGCACTACATGGAAGGGAACCTGTGAATTAGTTTAAGTTTTATTTTAAATTCCATACTATTTTAATGTTAGAATATAAGTTATTTAATTTTGGATTTGTTTTAAGATAGAAAATTTAGCATCCATAATTATGACATTATGGTATGCGTGTTTAATGTTTATAACTCTAAGTGCACAATTTTTAATTTTGATTATCTAATTGTGAAGTTACACACATTTACAAAGAGCTACACACTCTCTAGATGCACTCATATGGACTTACACTGTTAGATACACGTCCATGTAACTGATCGTGTAAGCCTACAAAAAGCTACAATTCAATGACCTATATGGTTGTGTAACAAACCGTGTAAGTCCACGATGCACTTTAAAAATGCTATAATTCCTCATTCTTTCTTACTTGTTCTTTTTCTATCTCACTCTCCGTCATTGCCCTCTCAATCTCCCTGCCTAATTTTTGCATTTTTCTTCCAAATTTGTGACAACTGAGTAAGTTTTCTTATTGTTTTCACTTTTTATGTATGATTAATTAGGTGTTTTGAATTGTTTATGAATTTTTCACCCAAAAATATTACATTTAGGACTTTGGGATTTTGTAAGAAATTGTGTGATTTTGTGATTAATTTTTTGTTTAATGATTGAATATTATCATTAACCAATTGATTCTTCATTCAATTTGATGAATTGCATGTGTATTGGGTGAAATTTCATCTTGAATTGTGAAATTATGTAGTTATTGCTCACTAATTGTTATTGATATTTTTGCCTGAAATTAGGGTTAACTAGCTGTTTTTATTGTTAATTGAGGTTGATTTTGTGTTTATTGCATGTCAATTTTGATTTTTCATAAATTAGATCTTCAATTTTGTGATAATTTTTAGATTAGGGTTTTAAATTTAAAATTTAGGGTTAATCCTATAATTAAACAATTAGGTTAGTTTTAATTATTAATTAAAACATTTTTATTTCAATTTTTATTTAACTTTTCCAATTAATTAATGTTTGTTTATTTATTTATCTAATTGTTTTAGATTATTTGTTCATAATTTTATATGTTTAATTTTTTGTTTTCTAGTTCATTTTCACACTTAATAAATTAGTGTTCATAACAAAACTTTAAGTGTGGGGAAAGGGTATTTTCGTAATTTTCTATAATTTTATCACACTTATTTAAAGTATCAGGCACAATCACAAGACCGCGATGCTAAAGAAAACAACATGCAATTGACAACGAGATGCTCGCTTTGCTCACCCATAAGAGCGACCTCTAATGATACTCTTTAATGTGATAATATATTAAGAGCAATATCGAAGACTAAAGGAAAAGACATTCATCATAGGATGTAGCACTAACCGGAAGGCATTGGAGAAGGTTGGGTTGGTCTAACAAGTACATGATCTGTTTGACATAGGTGTCTGGCCCAGGTTTTTCGAGATCGTGGAGCCCTCTTACTAGGTATTGACTCTTAAGGTGCTCTTCACCTTCTACGTGGAAAAAGCGCGACAAAATTAGGATAGGCCGAACACCATCTAGTTTTAGTTATTTGGGAGATGATCTAAATAAGTTATTCATACTTATCCCTTACCATGGGCTTATATGACCCAGAATTTCTGGGGACATAAGAATACTTAGCCTTGTGGATAGACTTTCCTTACAGGATGTCATCCCAACAAATCTGGAACCCTATTAATGATGATGGAGAATATGACCTGAGCAGATCTAAGGCTTCATTTCTACAACACCTTGCACTCCACTATATACATAGAGTCTTAAGCCACACAGTAAGTAACCGGAGTAATAGTGATGGCATCGTTGGCAACTTATATGTACATTATTTATGAAACATGAGTGAGAGGTCGTCGATCTATCTAAGGCATGTGCTTGCCTAATTTATTATACGTAAGAGTGAGGAGAGGAAGGTTGGCACAATCTTTGTCTGGTTTTATGTGACTAGATTAAATCTTTAATCGATTACCAAAGATGTAGTTGTTCAGGACCATGTCAGCACTTAACTTGGAAGTTATGAAGCACATACACATAGTTAGCTGACGTTGACGACCTACGAGTGACATTTATAGACTTATTTTATAGCCCAACGAGCCAGCAACATTAGGAGGAGCTAGGAAGTAGCAACAAATTGCACTATTTCTAAAACCATAGTCAACACCATCCCAAATGGGAGGAGTAGTTTGCGAGGAGGATAGTACGATAGCACCCAGGGTGAAGACACCACCTCCAAACCAGTTGAAGACAGCTCGACTGGAGAGATAGGTGGCACAACTTTTGGGTACTCAATGGACTCTCTAACTACAGCAGGCAAAGCTTATAGAGCAAGTAGGAGGCTCAAGACCTCTTTCAGATGGATAGGAGAGCTAGCATTGTTAATGGCAAGCTGTCAGGTTATAGATTTTCAACCTCCATCAACTACCAAGGGTACTTCATTATCCACTATTTGAGGACGATTAACTCGAGGAACCTCCATCATCATATAAGCTTGAGTCACAGCACGATTGAGAAGTTGCTTAAATTTTGTATCGTTTCTTTTTCTCTTCAATTGTGTATTTTTTATTCTCTTTCTTTTTGACTAAACATTGGTATTAATGTTATTTCATATTTCTAGGTTATTTTTGTTATTTTTATTTTCTTTCATCATTTTATCCCTTTTTCTTTATATTTTGCAAGGATGTTAATATTTAGTATTAGATGGATAGTCCCAAATTCATAGAAATCAAAAATAAAAATTCTTATTACTCAGGGAAGTACCAAAGTCCACTTTCTCACTTTTGATTTTTATATGTTTAGATTGTGTGCATTGAGGAAAATGTACAATTTTAAGTGTGGGGAAAAGGTTAATAATTTTTTAAGCTTATTTTAATCTTTGTTATTGACTTCTTCCATCAATACTTTATTTTATTGTTGATTATTGATTTGAATTAGTATGTGAAAGGATGATAGTTAGAATAAAATTCCTTTTATAAATGTTTAGTAGTCATTGAGATAGTTAATTTGAATGAAAATTTCATATTATTTACACATAGACCATATTCTTTTTAGTAAGCGTTTGAGCCTAAGAGCAAAATTGAAAAAAATTAAGTTCTTTTATTATTTTATGTGTGTTATCATGTATAGTTAAATAATTTTAGAACTTGCTTTTATTATGCATATTGAGAATGAAATTGTTAAATTAGAAGCATTAAAGTAATAAAGGCACTTAGATTCAACAATTGTTTAAACCTATTTCTTTGAAAATTTTCCTACCATATTTTATCCCTTAGAAGTAATCAATTTTATGCCTTAGCCTTTTTCATTGATTATAACCCAATTTATTAACTTTTATCCTATCTTTTTTTGAAGTCTTTTTATTGTGTTGAAACCTAAAAGTATTTATAAATACTTGATTATTTGAATTTTGAATTTTGAAATGTTCCAATATTTCTTTAATTTTGGTACATGGTGAATGCTAGAAAAAAAAGTATATCACAAGCATAGGAAAAATAGTGTTGAAGCATGGTACCAATGGATTCATATTATGAAGGACCTATATTGTGAAAAAACAAGTTTCTATTAATCTTTTCTTTTATAAATCTCTTTCAATTTTAGCAACCTTTATATTAAGCCAATCATACCTTACCTAAGCCCCATTAAACCCTTATAAAGACCTTTTGATTTTTGTTTCTATTTTACTTATAAGTGGTAAAGATATGATAAAATTGCAAGCTTATGGTTAAGAGTTCTACTATGTATTGATTTAAGATTTCTTATAATTTTCCCCGTAAATACTTGAGTGCATTGAATGAAACCTTGTTAAGGGTGTAAAGAATTGTGCTTTTGATTTTAAACATGTTATTGATTTGATTACCAGTGATACTAACTTATGAAGTTAGTTTAAGACAATTTGATTTTAATTTTATGTTAATTTGGTTAATATGATACATGGTATGGAGTATAAAAGGACAGGTTGAAATCAATAAGGGATAGATGCTTGTAAGACTAATAAGTTACATTATGATTTGCTTAAGGATTAGAAAAAGGCTTAAGTGTGGGGATGTTTGATAAATGCATATTTGACTATAATGATATACCCATATTAAACATTTTTGCTTGATATTTTATAATTTTGTTAAATATTTGGTACTTAATTCTCTCTAAGTGCATTTGTAGGTCATAATGCCCTCACGGACCAAAAGGAAAAGAATTCAGATGAAATCATAACATAAACCAAAGATTTGAAGCAACTAATGACCTACACGATTGTGTATAGAGATTGTGTAAGTCTCTATAAGCATGTAAAGATTGAAGAATTTGGTTTCTGGTCTTGTGGAGTTATATGCCCATATATATTGATATTTACAATAATGTATGTTGCCCACGTAAGTCTTTGTGCCCTGAGAAATTACAAATTTAGGTATTTTTGAATATGCATGGTCTCCTACATGCCTTTGTAAGTGATCGTGGATATCCCAGAAACCCTAATTTTTAATATAAAAGGATATGAGCAAAAGCAAACCAGGAGGAGCCAAAATTTTAAGAGTTTTTTAGGTCATAAACAACATTCAGAGGTCATGATTTTGATCAAGGGATATGGAAAACACGAAGTTAACATCAAGAGATTTGATAGAAAGCTACAACCAATCCAAACTTGCATTCATTAGAAGAAAAAGGTAGATTTAAAATTATGAGCTCTTTGTTTTCTAGTTTCTCTTCTGCATGTTTGTTATTGATTTCATTTTCTATGAGGTATTGTCTAGGTGTGATGAACCATAGTTTTTGATAACAATATGTTTTAATCTTTTATCTAATGCAATTATATTGATTGATTTATTGCGATTCAATTATGCATTTTATTTTTGTTCTAATATATCTGAAATATTAATGCTTAATTTGATTTCATATGATTGAGATTAAGTACCATAATTGGAAGGAGTTGTATGCAAACCTAGGATAGGCTGACATAATTCCTTTAGATTAGGGTCAAACCTAATAGCAAAATTCATACATCGATTCTGCAATCCTAGGGTTTTAACTGGAAAGATTTATGTTAATCAGTTGATGTATTAGTTGTTAATAGTCTTGAGAAAGATATTAACATAAGATGGTAATTTTTACGGTCCAATAATCAATAATATAATTTCATGATAAAAGCTTCATATTTAATTATTGATAGGGGGATTCATCACCTAGACTATTATTTGATATTGATTTTTCTAATTAATTTCATTTGTCCTGCATTCATTATTATTTCCAATTTTAGTTTATTAGTTTAATTTATTTTTTAATTAAAATCCAAATCTAATTCCTAGGTTAGATTATAGAAAAGGTAATTACCAATACTTATTATCTTTGTGTGATCGACCCATACTTGCCTATGTTAGCTATAGCTACATTGTGCACTTGCGATAAATTTAAATATTGACCTAGTTGTAATCAATCAATTAACCTTTACCTTATCTTTCTTAAAGATTTTTATTATTATTTTAAACCCTTAAGGTTATTTATAATAACTTGATTTCTTTAAACTTGAAATTTAAAGAGGTTCAATATTTCTTTAATTGTTAATACATGATGAATGCTAAAAAAAGTGTTAAAATTATGGTACTAATGGACTTATGGTACGAAGGACCTATTTTGCGAACAAATAAGCTTCTTCTATTTTTTGTAAATTTCTTTCAATTTTATCAACCATTTCATTTTGTTATACCTTACTTATGCCCTATTAAAACCTTATATTAAGACCGTTTGATTTTTGTTTCTATTTTACTTATAATTAGTAGAGATATGCCTTTATTGCAAGCTTGTGGTTAAAAATCATCGTATGCATTGATTTGAGAGTTCTTACATTTTTCACCATAAAAACTTGAGTGCATTGAGTGAAACCTTAGTGAGGGTGTGAAAATTTATGGTTTTGATTTCAAAAAGATTATTGATGTGATTATTATTGATATTGACTTACAAAGGTTTGTTATAGGAAAACTTGAATCCCATTATATGTTAATTTGATTGATATGATATGATGATTTAGATTATGGATAGATATGTTAAGGTTAAAGGGTAGATGTTTGTATGATTGATAATTTAGATCATGATTCGTTTAAGGATAAGAAAAAGCTTAAGTTTAAGGATATTTGATGATTATTTGACTATATTTATATATCAATATTTAATGTGTTTTACTTGTTATTTAATGGTACATAGTATTTTTGGTAATTATTTGGCTTCAAGTATATTTGTAAGTGATGATTGACTTCATGAACCAAAAGAAGAAGAATTCAGATGAAATTGTGGCATAGAATGAAGATTTAAAGCAAGTGAGGACCTACACAAGTGTGTACAGTGACTGTATAAGTCTCTATAAACGTGTGGAGATTTGAAGGATATTATTTTTGGTTGTGTAAAGTTACACGCCTGTGTATATGGATAGACACAACTATGTATGTTTCCCGTGTAAGTTTCTGTGTTCGTATAAAATCATAAATTCATGTGCTTTTGGAGATACACGGTTATCTACATAACTGTGTAAGTAACCACATGTATCTAGTTTTTACTATAAAAGGACGTGAATGGAGGCAAATAAGGGGAGGTGAGTTTTAAAGCATTTTTTAGCCATAAGAAACATAGAGATGAGGCAATTCTAAGAAGAGGATGAAGAAAAAAACATAGATTTGGGAGATTTAGAATATGATTTTCTTTGATTTCTATTTGTTATTTTGAATATTTATCATTTTTTTCCTATAAGTAGGAACTAATTTGTTTAGTGCCTAAGTGCGATGAACCCTATGTTGTGATAACAATATGATTTGATATTTTATTTAATGTAATTTATTGATTGATTTATTGAGATTCAATTATGTGTTATATTCTTGTTATAATATATCCAGAATATTATTTCATAATTTGATTTCATATGATTGATATTGAGAAATCCTTTTGTGTGAATATAGCTACCATAAGTGGAAGGAGTTATGGTACCTAATTTATTTAATAATCTAAATTATTTATAACCTCCCTTTTTTAATTAAACTTTAAATTCTTAGATAAGTAAGGATATTCTTATTTAATTATTTTTAAAATTATTTTAATTTTATTTAATCTTTAACCAATTATATGATGGTTTAATATTGGTTGAACCTTTTAAACCTTAAACCTCTTCTCTTATCAGTTTAACTTTTGGTTTGATTTTTAAAACATTGATTTTTCTACATTAATGACATTGAAAGGCTTAATTAACATATATGCATCTTGAGCATAAGTTTTCTTTGTAATGGAAGGTTTAAAAGTGGCCATGGAAGACACTACATTAGTGGGAAACCTAAAGGTGTTAAAGAAAAAGGAAAAAGCCTTATAGTGAATATCGTTATTTAATGGAAGCAAGCTACCGCTATTATTCATTAAGAATTTATTATGTATTTATTGCTCTTTGATAGTACTAATTTATGGAAGAAGCTTGAGTTTTGGTCCCATTCCTTTAACTAAAGTATCTTGGACTTTTTCTAATAAGGGAGTGATTGATTTTTGCTATCTAGTTGTAATCAAAAAGAGCGGTCTTTTGTTTTGTAAAGCCAAATTAGTAGGGGAAAGACAAAGAGAGCTTAAATTCTATTTAGTCTCTCCTTGGCCTTAATAATAACCAAATGAGTGTCTTCAAACTTCATTTTATTAAGGAATTTAAGCTCATTTTTCACCTGGTGCAATTTCCTCATATAAGTGTATAGTTTATAGCCTCGGACATTGCAACTAGGTCCTTTGGTAAGGGATTTTTTAAATCCTTCCATATTAACTAGAAAGTTCATAAATTTGAATCGAAATTCCTTCTTTGAGAGTTGAATGTATTTTACACTAAAATTGGAGTATGGTTTGAAAAAAGAGGATTGTTGAAAGGTTCTTTACTTTCCAGAAAAGCAAAAATATAGTGAGCATTTACCAAGGCCCTAACAATCTTTCTCCTCAAAAACCAATTCCCTTTTTGCTTATTATTTCAGATCTAGAAATGTTGATCCATATTTTAGCCTATAACTTGAACATAACTTTCATAGTTACGAAGTCATTAGTATAGCTTCTTAAGCTAGCATTGCCTTTAACCTCTAAAGGGTTAATCAATTTGCTAAAGTTGCAAAGAATCATATAAGGTGCACTTATTTATCCCCAATTTCCTTCAATTTGTTTAAGGCATCCTTTTGAAAGCATGATTGAAGGAATAGACGTAGGTAACCATGGAAGCTTGTATTCTCCTACTTGGTTTTGATATGTAAATATATGAATTGCTTTTAGGTCAACTACCTTCAATTTATTTAGATCATAACTCACCACTAGTGTTCCATAGTGACAATGGTGGTTTGTAATAATGGTCCAATGCTTCTTTAAAAAGCTTGACTTCTTCTAGTTATTCTCCTTGAGCTTATTTTCCAGAAGTTCCATTAGAAAAGGGTTAGTATTATATAAGTAATCATATAAATGTGTTGTTTATTAGGGTTGTTTAGACCTTTAACATTCTAGAAGAGAATTGTCATTTAAAGAGGGAATTTAAGGCCTTCTACTTCCTTTTAGATTTTCTATTGGAAACAATTTGAAAATTCTTTTTTGATACATTCACCTTTATTATAATAACATATGGAGAACAAAACGTGTTCAAAGTTATTAAAGATCCCTCAGTTAAAAAGTGAACATCGTTGCTAACTACTTTATGTTATCTGTCACAAAATGCTTAATTTGTAACATCCCCTCACCAATAGGAAGGGTACATTGATAAATTGCCCTGTTTAGGAGTGTTTAAATGTGTAGTGACATATGCATGCATTTATATATGCACATGCATAGTAAATAGTGATTTTTGTT
>JANSVA010000004.1:26281862-26300096 GCA_025504915.1 Erythroxylum reticulatum | reverse complement strand
GTCTAATGCTGGAATGGAGGTTTGTAGTATTATATTGGAAGATAGAGAATTTTAGTCACAATGTCAATTTGTTATCCGAGTTTGTGAGCTTTTGGTGAGCGTGCTTCGGTTGACTGATAGTAAAAAAAACCAACAATGGGTTACATTTATGATGCTATAGAGAGATCGACGGAAGCAATCAAGGCCAATATGAAAAATAGGCCTTCTTTATATACACCTTATCTCTCAATCATTAATGAGAGAAGGGAAAGACCACTTTCTTCTCCATTGTTTGTAGCTGGGGCATTTTTGAATCCTAGTGTGTATTTTAGACTGGATCTTGCAAAGCAAGTTGAAGTTAGTAGAGGAATGCTTTTCACAATTACTACAACTGTTCCTCATAACACAATGCAAGATCTTTTAAGCTCACAAATAGAGCTTTATAAGTTGTCTTATGGGGATTTTGGAATGTCAATTGCTATTCGACAAACAGGAAAACTTTCCTCAGGTATTACTTATTTCCTATTTCTTATTTGTTGAAAATTATTATCACTTTATTTTGTTTATAACACTACTTTTGTTTTCTTATAACTTGCAGTTTTTTGGTGGGATCAATTCGAAAATTGTGTTCCAGAATTGAAAAGATTTACGATTCAGATTTTAAGTCAATGTACGAGTGCAACTGGGTGAGAACGAAACTGAAGCAGATTTAAATTTATCCATTCAAAGTAAAGGAATAGATTGGAGCATAAGAGGTTGAATGACTTGGTTTATGTTCGTTACAATTTAAAGCTTTAGGAAAGATATGTTATTTTCATTATTATCATTATTAATTTTGATATAATTTCTTATAATTTTCTAATAATTAAAGTTAATTGTTTACTAGGAGTCTGAATAACACAAGTAGTTCAAATGATCTAATTGCTATTGATAATATTGATGTTTTGGCGGATTAGGTTTCTGAAGAACCCAATTTGGTTGATGTAAATGATTTGGATTTAGAAGATAATCTTGGATAGGAAAGCATTGGCATGTCATTTGGTGCATTAGATTTGAATGATAATGATGATGAAGCTCCTCTCAATGATGATGATTTTGTACTAAATGATCACTGTGATCAGTGCAGTTCTAGCAGGTATCCTCCCATTGACGATTGAATTTCAGGTTTTTTATTTTTCCTCTTCTTTTAATTTTACTTGTATTTGATGTTTATGTTAAATTGTATATATGTAATATAACTGTAATATTTTTGTTTCAAGTTTAACTTCTACTTGATTGCTTCTTCGTCATCAACTCTTTTTGTAATATTTATTGTTATTTTTATCAGATGTTTTGAATCTTTTGATGTAATATTATTCATTAAAATGATGAAATTGTATTATTGTAATATTTTAAATACTTTGTATTATTCTTAATTTGTTGTGTGTATGATGATGATTATCTTTGTTTATATTAATTGTGGTTATTATTTATATGTAAAATATTTAAAATTATTGTTATTGACTTATTTCATGTTAATTGTTATTATTATTTATTATTAAGATTTTTGAAAGCAAGGTTGATGTAAACAGTAAACTAGTAAAATATTCAGTATAACTATACAATATACCAATATGGACTATTTTGCAATTTTTAAAAATTTTAGGGACTATTTCATAAATTTAAAAAATTGCCCAAAACAGTACCTGGTACCGACCGGCACCGGTACAGTTGCGTACTTTCTACTATGATACTTTTCAATTTGTAATATATTTTATTACTACAATTATTTTTTAATTAATAAATATAATAAAGCAAATCTTATTATGTTATAATATATTATTTCACATTCATGTTAATTTTCTAGGTTTGATGAATTAATTTCATAATATCATAGATTTATAGTTATAAAATAATTAAAATTTTCATTTTCCAAGTTTTATATAAATTTATTATCAGAAATGTTTATCCTCATTAATTACATGTCTATTGTTGTTATATTTATTCTCAACAAAATTTGTCAACGATTATAACAGTGTAATAGTCATTACTCTCAACAAGAACAATCACACTTAGTAGAAATCTCACTGAGACGTGAGATTCTCTACTAAGTGTGATTTGAAGAGATATAATAATACTCAACTAAGAATGTCAGTGGGCTACGTCAGGCCTGGGTTGTTCTTGGCTCAACCCTACCATAGGCTAGGGTGACCTGTAGCCCGACAGGTCAGGATAGGTCAACCCAACCTATTATATATTTTTTAAAAGAAAATTTTCAAAAACGAAGTTGTTTTGACAAAACCTGGTCAATTCAAGCCAAAATTGTGCCAAGTTGGGCTAGACCGAGCCAAATTTCTCATTCTTACTCTTTTTTTAATACAATCGTTGCTCTCATATTTAACAAGTCCTCATAATAATCTTTAGTGATTAGATACAATCTATTAAATATGATTTCATATGGATTAATATGAAAATTATCATCTCATTTCACTCAAAATATGACACATGATATTATTTGAAAGGGAAAATAAAAAATATTAAAAATACAATTTAAGAATTAATTACAAATTATTTGATTTATATAGATAGAAAAGTATTAATGGGAACGTGTTAAGGTATGATCAGTCTTTTTAAAAATACATTAAAGCATGAAAGAGGGTGCAATAATTAAGAACTTGGCGTTGTAACACCAAAAAAAGGACTCAGAGAAACTTTACTATGCGCCACCCTCTCTACTCTTTGGTGAAATACAAATCAACAACATCATGTTTGGCAATCGGCTGATTGTATTAACTGTTAGTTGATTCTATCAGCTGATTTGATCAGTAGATTGCATTAGCTGTTTGTTAGAGATGTTTGGTAAAATTAACTGTTTAGTATTAACCGTTTATGTGTAAAATGACTTTTAAAAACATGACTTTAAAAAATATAAGGAAAACCAATTTATCTTGTCCTTACAAATTTGATTTTTAACCCTTCCCAATGCAAGAGGTCGTGTATTGGGGCTAAATGGATCAAAATAAAAGTTATTACTTGATGTATTAATTTACATATAATTATTTTTAATAGAAGTATAATAATTTTTAAATATGTAAAGCTAATTAATTTTAATAAATAAATAAATAAATATTTTTTATTTTGTTAATAATTAATATGATAATAAAGTAAAATATATTAAAATTTTATTAATAATTAATAATTAATATGATAATAAAATAAAATTTTATTCAATTTTTATTTATTACGTAATAATACTAATATATATGATGATAAATTACTCATATTTTATTTATAATATATATTTTATAACTAATTGTTAATTAATTTTATTAATAAATAAAAATTATATTTCTACAATTTATCATATTTGGATGTAAATATATTTTTAAGTATATTACTTTATATATAATATTAGCAAAAAAAATTGTAAAAAAACTTTTTTTCTTTACCTGTAACTTGCTCTCTCTTTTATAATATAAAATTTTAAAGGTTAAATAGTTAGCTGGTTGATGAAAATATTCCTGTATAAGAGCGTTTTCATTTTTTACTATTTAAAGGCAAATAGCCAACGTTTCAGCTTATCGCTATTTAAAGAGTCAAACCAATTAGCTAAAAAAATAGGTAGGAGCATTTCTATTTTTAGCTGTTTGAAGACAGACAGTCAATAATACTTCAGCTACTCTCCAAACAACATTTATAATTGTTTGAGGAGTCAAACAGCAAGCATACCAATAAGCTAAAAGCTTACCGATCGAGGCTATGATCCATCGCCTACCTAACTGTTACAACGTCAACGTGTAAGCCTATTAAAATTACTTTAACTGAAATGACTGAGCAACTGCAAGGCTTCCAAATAGAATTACTCCACCTAAATATCTGAGCAACCACTAAGGCTTTTGCGCAAAAAATCAACTCTCTACTTAAAGACAATTACGCAGTCCGATCCCAATCTCAATGCTCCATTCGCATATAGTTTGATCGACTCCCAACCACTGCTTGCATTAGCCATGTTCATCTAAAACCATCGCTTCTGGACTGTTAATTAAGAAATACTGGAATTGTTTCAAAATTTGACACTGGCACCGTCACAGTCGATCCATAAAAAGTTCAAGTTGCTATGGTTCCCCGACACTGCATAGTGCTTTCCATAGATTCGAAGATTTTGCTTTGGTTAATAACTCCTATGGATTGCTAATTTGACATGCTACTGATAGCTTAAAATAAAGAAATAAAGCAAAGGCTATAAGAAGAGAGGGGCGTTTTTAGGAGAGAATGCTATAAGAAGAGAGGGACGTTTTTAGGAGAGAATGCTTTATCCTACATTTATTACCAAAGATCTTTACAGACATTATAGTCAAATAAATAAAAACTATTCCACTAAATTAGCTACTAAAAGATATCCTAACTATATCTTACTTCTTAAAGATAACTATAATCTCGACTAGATAAGATCCTAAAGGATAAGACAAATCAACAACGTTACAAAAGGATCGTGTGCAGTAAAAATAGTAATAGTAGAACAAAAAGTTATCTTCAACAATTCCTCCCTTAAACTGAAAGCTTTCAAGCTTCAGTTTACTGAAACAACTAGCATCTTCAAGTGAGATCTTTAGAAGTACAAACTCCCATTTATTCTCTCAACTTTTGGAAAGTAACTAATTTGAATGGCTTAGTATATCAGCCAATTGTTCCTCACTTCACTAAAGTTCCAGATTAATTGTTTCTTTATTGCTGAGATCTCTTAAGAAATAATATTTCACATCGATGTGATTGTTTCTTCCATATAACACAAGATTTTTGGAGAGTTTAATTGTTGAACTGTTGTTACAGAAAATTGTTGTAGCTTATACTTGCTTGAATTGCATCTCTTCAAGAATTCTCCTCACTAGATACCTTGACAAGCACAAACTGTTGCAGCAACAAATTCAACCTCTGTTCTTGATAAAGTGACAATTGGTTGTTTCTTGGATGACCATGAAACAGCTCCTGTGCCCATCATAAATACATACCCAAAGTGCTTCTTCTGTCATCTTGATCTCCTGCATAATCACTATTAGTAAACCCAATCAAATTTGATTTTCTACCCTTGTAAAATATACCAAAATCTTTGTTCCTTGCAAGTAACGAAAAATTCCCTTGGTAGCCAATAAGTGCATCTTTATAGGACTCTCCATATATCTACTAATTAGACTCACAGAATACATTATGTCTAGTATGGTTGTAGTTAAATACATCAAACTACCCACAATCTGTTTATAAAGTGTGCAGTCCAGCTTCTTTCCTTCATGATCTTTGTGCAACTTCAGTCCAAACTCAGTTGTAGTGTTGACAGGATTGCAATCTTGCATTTGAATTTTTTCTAGAATTGTCTGCACATATTTCTTTTGTGAAATGAAATTGTCATTAGCTGATTGCACTACTTTTACACCAAGTAAGTAAGGCATCATACCAAGATCAAACATTTCAAATTCAATCATCATAAGTTTTTGAACTTTTCAAACATGACACTATCATTGCCAATAAGTATAAGATCATCAACATACAAGAAAACATTAAGTGTTTTCCCACCATCTCCAATTTTAATAAAAAGAGTGTGCTTATATAGACATTTTCGAAAACATTCCTTTAAAAAATAACTTTCAATACAACTATACCAAGCTCATGGGGCTTGTTTCAAGCTATAGAGCGCCTTTTTTAATTTGTAAACTTTATACTCATATCCAACTTTAATATAACCAGGAGATTGGTCTATAAATACATGTTCTTCCAAATTTCTATGTAGGAATGCTGAATTGACATCCAATTAGAAGATGGGCCAAGAATTTTAAGCTGCCAATGCAATCACTAATATGATTTTTTCATGTCTTGCAACTGGAGCAAACACTTCTTTGTAATCATCCCTATATTCTTGTTTGTATCCCTTAGCCACCAATCGTGCCATATTTTTTTCCACTTCACCATTTGCCTTCAGCTTTGTTTTAAAAATCCACTTTATACCTATAGTTTTTTGCCCTTTTAGAAGTTCAGATAACTCCCAAGCATCATTTCTTTCTATAGCTTCAATTTCTTCATCAATTTCTTTTTGCCATTTTGGGTCTTTGAAAGTGCTTTCAAAAGTTGTAGGATCACTATCAGAAAATGAATCAAAATGACTGACTAGATCTTCAGTTTGGTCTATTTCAGTTACTTCATAATCTGTCATCCATGTAGGCCTTTTTTGGGCACAATGAAGATAAGATTCAACTGCTACCTCTGAATTTTCGGCTATTATTAAATATGCATTTGGTGAGTTTTCAGACCTAAGAGTTATTGAATTTTTTGGTGGTAAAGGTTGTTGCTATTCTTTTTCAGTTTCAGCATTGAAAAATAAGGACACAACTTATTGCTGCCTATCCTAATCCTAAATACTTCATAAAAAATGACATCTCTACTTACTACAATCTGCTTTGTTGATGGATTGAATAGTTTATATGCTTTGGATGCTTCACTTACACCGAGAAAGACAAACTTTTCCCCCTTATCATCAAGTTTCTTTCTTTTTGCATCGGGAACATAAGCATAACAATGCAACCAAAATTTCTAAAATGATCAACAGTTAGTTTTCTCCCACTTTAAGCTTCTTCTGGTGTTATGTTTGGAACTACAAAGGTTGGACTTCTGTTTAGAATATGGATACTCCATTTTATAGTTTCCAGCCAACAAAATTTTTGGAATTCTCCCCTTTGCTAACAAGCTTCACACCATGATGAGGATGGTCTTATTCTTCCTCTTAGATACACCGTTTTGTAGCAGTGTATATACAACTATGAGCTCCTTTTGAATGCCATGATCATTACAAATTTTGTCAAATTCATTGGAGCAATATCCTCCACCATGATTTGTCCGAAGAGACTTAATGGTTTTTCCTGTTTCATTTTTAACATGTGCCTTAAAGCTTTTAAATGCACTAAAAGCTTTTAATTTTTCCTGCAAAAAATAAACCCACGTTCTTCATGTAAAATCATCAATAAAGGTGATTAAATATCTTTTACCTCCATTTCAAGTTGGATTTATTAGGCCACAAATGTCGGAATGAACTAGCTCTAGCATATGTTTTGCTTGTTATGACTTTCTTTGAGAAAATTAATAAAAATGTTGTTTGTCAATAACACATTCTTCATATATTTGGGGAGGTTTGACAATTTGTGGAAAATCGGTCACCATGTTTTTCTATTAGAGAATCTTCAATCCATTGAAATTCAAGTGGCCATATAATGAAAATGCCAAAGCCATGAAGAATCATTTACTTCATTAATCAAACTAGTTTGTACGCTCTCAATTTTTAATGGGAACAATCTGTTGCAACTCATTGAGATAAGAGTAATAGCTCCTCTAGATGGATCATATACTTCACAAATACCTTCTAAATAGTTAGAGGATAACCCTTCTCTATTAATTGACCAACATTTAACAAATTGATTTTAAGGTCAGGAACATAAAAAACATTTGAGATTGTTTCAACAAAACCATTTTTGTTTTTTTTTAATATCACCTTTTCCCATTACTTTCACAGTAAAGCAATCACCAAAAGTAATAGTAGAATAAAAGTCTTCATTTAGATAAGAGAAAGAAGACTTACTTCCACTCATATGATTACTACAGCCTGTATCCACAAACTTGATACCTAATTCAGGTGCGTGTCCCTCTTGAACAACCATCAACTATGTTTCTATGTCATTATGCTCAGTATAATTGGAAATCTCTCACTTTTATTTGCCATTAGGAAGCCTGGTATAACATTCAGATGCATAATGGCCAAAGTTATGACATCTAAGACACTCTATCTTTGATTTGTCAAAATCGCGTCCTCTGTCTTTGCTGTCATTGTTAACCTTGAAATTCTTATTGCCATCTCTGTGTCCTCTATCTGCTCAACCTCAACCTCAACCTCAACCTCTACCCTTTCCTCTAAAATTGTTGGAATGAGTATTGGTGTTGGTAGAGGCTTTCAAGGCTTGCTCTTTGACAGGTGCACTTCTGTTCATAAACTAATAAGGAACTTTGCAATTCATCAAGACAGAGTGCATCTATGTCTTTTGATTCTTTAATTGAGCAGACAACATAATTAAACTTTAGTATCAACAAGCGTAAAATCTTCTCTAAAATAATGACATTATCCATCCTTTCACCATGAAATCACATTTTGTTGTTGATCTCCATTGTTCTAACGCAATAGTTAGTGACAGATTCTCCTTCCTTCATTGTTAGTATCTCAAAGTCCCTTCTCAAGGCCCCAAGCTGTGCATGCTTCACTCTAACTGATCCTTG
The DNA here is from genome assembly GCA_025504915.1 of Erythroxylum reticulatum. Classification (NCBI taxonomy): domain Eukaryota; kingdom Viridiplantae; phylum Streptophyta; class Magnoliopsida; order Malpighiales; family Erythroxylaceae; genus Erythroxylum; species Erythroxylum reticulatum. Next base: position 26,291,831 of record JANSVA010000004.1, on the reverse strand, counting down.
ATATTTCTTCTTTATAGAATGTCAAATGTCTTTGGAGGTTTCTTTGCAAAGAATAGTCTCTAAAACTGAGCAATCTATAACTTGAAACAGAAAGTTTTTGACCTTCGGGTCTTTTATCTTTCTAGCTCTCAATTCTTGGATCTAGGATTCTGTTAAATCCATTCCTGCTGGTGGCTCTTCGATGTTAGATTCAACGATTGACCAAAACTCCTTTGATTGGATCGTAAAAAGTTCTCCATTAACATGCTCCAATGGTTATAGTGACCATCAAACCGTGGGATGGTTGCTTAGACAAAATTTGAATCAGTGGCCATGAAAATGAGAAGGAGAAATTGTTTAATGCCTCACGTGTTTTCACCTTCAGGCTCTGATATTGTCGGTAGCTTAAAATAAAGAAATAAAGCAAAGGCTATAAGAAAAGAGAGAGACGTTTTTAAGAGAGAATGCTTTCTCCTGCATTTATTGCCAAAAACCTTTATAGACTTTATAGTTAAATAAATAACAACTATTCCACTAAAATAGCTATTGAAAGATATCCTACCTATATCCTACTTCTTAAAGATAGTTATAATCTATAATAGATAAGATTCTTAAAAGATAAGACAAAGCATAGTACCAGATGATGGAAATCAAAAACTATTCTAGAACGTCAGTTAGTCAGTTAGTTAGAGTTAGTTACAGGACTCAACTAATAACGATTTTTAGAAGATTCAAGAAGCAATTTTCTCAAGAAGATAGTTGAAGACTTAGGTTATAAATACTAGTTATAGTCGTAATCTAAATAACGTTTTTACAACGAGATACAATACAAGAGAGAAAATCTGAGTTTATAATTTAACATCCCGTTCCCATACTAAGGGTTAAAGCCCTAGATTTTGGTAATTGAGAAAATGACAATGAGAGATTAGAAATGCATTTTTCATGCTCATGCATAAAATGTTATATACATCCACATGAATAGTGAAATTTTGCACATAAAAATAATTGTACATGTATTCATGGATAATTCTGGGTATAACTGGACTGAGTTGTGTTATTTTTTAAATTTATTATATTGAAATTTTATTGGTTAGTAGAATTGGTATATTTTTTAATTTTGGTGAATTTTGGGGAAAATTTCTAAAAATATTGAGTATTATTGGATTAGGAAAAATGTCGCTTGGCAAGTAAATTGATGAATGAAAATAGAAATAAAATTTTAATAATATTGAAGAAATTTCCTTGATGACTTTAGAATTTTTGAGAAAATGTCATTAGAAAATTAGGGACAATTGGAGTAAATTTTGGAGTTTGATTGAACTAGTTAAGTGAGAACCTAGTTAAAGCCTTAGCAATTGGGCAAATTTGAAGATACGTTTCTTTTAACTTTGAAAGACAAAGACACTATTTGTCTTGTCTTAAAAATATCCTCTTTGCAGCCACCTTCTTCAAGTTTCATTCCAATACGCACAGTTTTTCATTAAACACCTTCCGAGAGATGTCTTTCCTTATTGCACACCACTTCCACACTGCTATTTGTTTCATCTGCCCTAAGAAAAATCGAAGTTGGTCAATTTATACAGTGGTGTACGTGAATTGCATGGAATTTAGGGATTTGGAATAGTTGCAGATCTTGGATTTTTTAAAAAGTATTGAGTAAATCCTTTAGAGTTGTGAACTTATGAAATAAATTTGATGAATTTACTGTCAATTGCATGAATATGGCATTTATGTGTATCTTTATGAACACTGTGTAAATAGGATGGGAAAATATGGATATATTGTTATTTAGTATTTGATGGATTATTAGTGATTAGATGATGTGGAAATGATTTTTGGAGTTTGAAAATAGAAATGAAATGGTGTATGGGATTAGTGTAGAAAATTATATATATAAAGGTGATATGTAGATACATGCTCAATTTTTTTTTTCACTGTGCATGTTTATATATATGTATATGTATACGTTAGTAGGTGAGTGCTTTAGAGATGATCAGGAAAATAATTCTTGAGTTGAAGAGTAGTTGTAAAATGATTGTTTGAGATGGGAATGAGTGTATAAATGATAGTTAGAGTAAGAGAATTAAGAAAATGTAGAGAATGAAAATATAGGAAAATGTATAAAATGATGAAATGCGGAGTTGAATAAGTGATATCTGACTTTTTTGATGATTTTGAGGATTCTGACTAAACTTGCATATTTAGGGGTAGTGTGAATTTGTGGTGAATGAGTTGAATGAAATGGAGTAGAAAGATTAGAAATAAAAATTGAAGTATTGGATTTTAGTAAAGGGAAGTCATCTGAGAAGTTACTAGGAATGAATAGTTAACAGAGTCAAAATTTTGATCTGAAACTTCCATGAATAAACTATATTGATCTAGATAGATTTAGATAAAATTGTCTTCTTGAAAGTTGTATATCTATCTTATAGATTCCCATTGATATAAAGTTTGCAAATTTTGGAGCTCTGGATCAAAAGTTATGGAGCTTAGAAGTTGAGATTTCGGTGGAGAAGAAGAAGTGGAATTGCACCGTCGTGACTTTTGAGGATTTAGACGAAATGCACCGTCGTGCATAAGCACAACGGTGACCTTGAGGTATAGTGGAAAAGCGGCTTTTAGAGGATATTGGATTTGCACCATCGTGCATAAGCACGACAATTACCTTGGTGATTCATAGGAGAAGGTCGCCATCGTGTAAATGCACGATAGTGACTTTGAAGTTTTTAGGGGTGGTGAACATCCGACGGGTTTTTACCTATATTTTCCTTGTCCGACCTCCAAATGACATGATACTTGAACCATTGGACTCTTAATACATTTATATACCCCTACACTAAAAATAATATCCATATGAAATGAATTGAGAGGGATTAAGTGATAAATGTGGGACGGGTCTGACTTGTGCTCTCACCCAAATTTTGTCATTATCTGTCACACCCATAACTTTTGCACACTCATGCTCCTCTCACGCCCGTGACTCATTCACCCCTGTGAATTTCCTTTCTCATGCCCATGAGTTAATTTCAATACTCATGTTTACTTGTCACATCAAGTCACTGTGCTCTCCAATAGTGGCTGTGACTTGCTGTATACCCGAGAGCATTGTGCAAGCTGAACCATCTTGCTTCTTTCGACTATAACTTCTTCTCTAGACATCCAAATGACTTGATTCTTTAACCAATAGATTCTAACACATTATTTTATCTCTCCACAAAAATTGATTCTTTAACCAATAGATTCTAACACATTATTCTATCTCTCCACAAAAATTTGTAGCATTCTGAATTGATTTGAAAAATATTGATCAAATGAAAGTGTGGAATCTGTTGGAACAGTGGAAATAGGAATATCTTACTGAACACACTTCAATATTTTAAATATATCTAAATCTATAGGATTCCAAATGAGATGATTAGTAAACTAAATATATAGGCTTAAAAATTATATAAAGAAATCAAATTGTGATTCAGTCTTTAATATGTTCAAATTCTGGATAGAAGTTGTGCATAGTATACTATCTTGAGATGAGAATAACCTAAAAATGTTTGAGGCATATCTTTCAAATTACTGAACCAAATTGAGTGATTTTGGTGTCAATAGAAACATAAGACATAGGGGAACACTTTTTTAGAAGAGAGTATGATCAAACTACATTAATTTCACCTTCTAATTAAATGTGAACAGTAGAACTAAAAGTGTGTCTAAGAAAAATATGAAAGAAGTCAATGAGAAATGAATTGTCATTTTAATGGTTTTAGTGAGGCATAAACCTAAGTATAAATTATACTTAGATGAATTTTGATATGAGAATGATTTTATGATGAAATTGATGAAATGATGCCCGGGATTTTCATGAACATGCATTGTACATATTTCATTTCATACATGTGCATTATTAAACACTTATGATTGTACAAATTGTGATATATGTGTATGTTGTTTGATATAGAGGAGCAACCAAAACGTCAACTACTAGACATTGCCGAAATTTCCAGGCATTAGCTTCGAGAGTAACTAGTGAGTGACCTAGATGGTTTCTCTCAATTAATTGTTTGCCTTAAATTATGTTGTGAATGAGAATATGAATGTGATTGATTATGTTGATTTTCGAATAGGAAGTTTGATGATTGTGATATTTGTATGTGATATTGAAGTGTTTCTTGTATGTGAATGTGACAAACTATGTGCTTCGTAATGTGATTGATTGTGTTAAATGCATTTCATACAGTAATGCACAATCAGATAATGACAATTATGACCTGAATAGCCACCGATTAGAGTTTAAAACTCAAAGTGTGAAAATAGCCTCGAGCTAAGAAAATGATTAAGAGCCTAAGGCTCACTATGTAAAATGAGTCCTATATCTCTATCGGATAAGGGACAGTTATCAATGAGCCTGGTATCTAAAATAGATACGGGATAGTTTATCAATGAGTTGGGTATCCAAAATAGATAAAGGACAATTTAGGCACTCGATCACAACAATGTAACAATTGAAAAAGAGTCTCATGAGCATTCCATATGCATTTGTTTAAGTATGTTTGATTGATTGAAATGCAAAATTGCTTATGCTTAAGTGAAAATATGATATAAGATCAAATATTCAAAAATGTGAATATGTGTTATATGAAATGATGTGTTGCATGAATTGAGTGAACCATCGATGAAGGTTACCTCATTGAGTTCGCAAAACTCACCCAAAATTTGCAAATATTTTTCAGGGCTCAGAAGAATACCTTGTTAGGCAAATGGGAGTATACCTACTGCATGCAAGTGAGAGATAGAGGTCAGGATCAGTTCGCGTCTGTATAATTATTTTCATTAATTTTTGTATGAAAGAATGTATTATGAGATTTTTGTATCATGTTTATCGATCAAATCTATTTTGTAATAACTTTCCAAAATGGAAAGGGTTGTAAATGAAATTTATTTTAAGTGCAATTATTACAAATGTGATTGAAAAATTTTATGATTGAAATGGGCCCAAATTGATTATTGATTTTCTGCAAAAGTGTGCATTATTTTTAAAAGAAAAGAAAAAGATTTTGTAATAGATTTTACTGACTGAGTGTGTGTAGCATGCCATTCTCGTGGGGCTCGGACTCAGATATCACTCATGATGTTGGGTACGTGTCTTGCGGGAATGGGGTGCTACATTGAATACTTAGAGAAACTCTGTACTCAAGTGTGAAAGAAAGAGAGTGAATACATCTGTAACGTGAAGCTCAAACAATATCTTTCTAAGAAAAAGAAAGGCTAGAGCCTAGAGAGGCTAAGAAAGCAGATAAAGAATACTTTGTGAGAGAGATCTGAAGAGACTCTGAAAGTGTAGAAAGAATACTTGTAACGTTCTAGAATATAGTGAAATCTCAAAAAAACTTTGAGGACTGGACGTAGCCTAAGGTTATGAGTGAACCAGTATAAAATTGCGGCTTCTATTCTCTAGCCCTTATCTCTTTAAATTTTCTTGTTGTTAGAGGAGTAGATAATAATTTTTGCGATTGCATTACTCATCGACTTAAGTGAATTGTTGAATTTGTAAAGAAATTCTAAGAAATTTCTAATGATTAATATCTTTGACGATAACACACAATTCAGCCCCCCCTTCTTGTGTATTTTACATATTATACGTGATTTCTATATTAACAAGTGATTTACTTCAGTTGGTATTAGAGCAAAGTTTCCAAAAAACACTGTTACAAAGTGAGGACAAAGATCCATGGAAGAATCACATGTTTTTATAGTAGAAGGTGCCTCAGTCACAAGACCTCTTGCATTCAATGATGAAGATTATCCTTATTGGAAGGACAGGATGTGGCTCTTTATAGAATCCACATATATTGATCTTTGGGATATCATTGAGAATGGTCCATATACACCAACAGATGACGAAGGTAGTAACATATCTCGTGACAAATGGTCAGCTGATCAGAAAGCTCGATTTCAGTTAAACTCAAAGGCCAAGTTCTTTTTAATTTGTGCTCTAAGCAGAAGTGAATATGATAAGGTTCATGGACGTGAATCTGCAAAGGAAATGGGGGACACATTAGCCATTGCACATGAAGGCACAAATCAGGTGAAAGGATCTAAGATTAGTATTCTTGTTCATCAGTATGAGCTGTTCCAGATGAAAAATGATGAGACTATTGATCAAATGTTTGGACGACTCCAAACAATTGTTAACCGACTTAAAGATCTGAGGAGAATCTATGATAGTCAAGATCACGTCAGAAAGATTCATAGAAGTCTTCCAAAAAGATGGAGACCCAAAGTAACGACAATATAAGAGGTCAAGGATTTAAGTACGCTGAAGCTAGATGAATTGCTTGGCTCACTGAAAATTTATGAAGTAGAGCTTGATGCAGAAGATAAACCTAGAAGAGATAAATCTATGGCATTAAAAGATGGTCAGAAGAATCAGAAGATACCAAAAAATAGTAGCACATTTTCAAAAGCATTAAAGATTGAAGAAATCAAGAATGATGATGCTAGTGAATCTAATCAAGATTCAAGTGAAGATGATTATGAACTATCCTTCATTTCAAGAAAAATTAGGAAGGTGTGGAAAAAGAAATCAAAGGAAAATAAAGACTTCACTTTTAAAAAGAATAGCAAAGACGATTCAAAATATGAGAAAAGTTCTATCGGCTGCTATGAGTACAATAAACCAGGACATTGTAAGTCTGAATGCCCGTTGCTTAACAGAAAATAGAAGAAAAGTAAAGAAAACAAAAAGAGCATGATGGCAACATGGGAAGATCTGGATTTGTCTAAATTTGAATCCGACTAAGAAACATCAGAACAAGCAAATATATGCTTAGTAGCTGAAAAAGAATGCGATGATGAGGTAATTTCCAACTTTGATAATCTTCAAGATGCATATTTAGAATTGTTAGAAGATTCACATGCTATCTTAAAAATAATATAAGATAATGAAAAAGAAATTTGCTAAAAATTTGAAGAACACAAATTTTTTAGAAAAAGAAAACGTCTGCTTTAAGAAATAAGTAGATGATATGAAAAAAAGTAACTGTAGATAAATATGAGAAAATTAATCAACTAAAACAAAATATTAACAGTCTCTCAGCAGATTTATCAAAATTTACTAAAAGTACAAAAATTATGAATGATATGATTGGAAGATATAGACATCCAAATGATAAGAGTGGTTTAAGTTTTAATAATAGTAATGTTCGTCATAATAAGAGTTTTGTTTCTAATAGAAAGAAAAAGAAACAATATTCTTATTACTCAATGAAAAACTATAAGGCTAACCCCAAAGGACCTAAGAAAATATAGGTACCTAAGAAGGACATAATATATACTGTAGATCTCCTTTCTTAGAAAAAGCAACCAACACCAATGATACTTAGACAGTGGCTGCTCGCGACATATGACGGGAAGAAGGTCTATGTTCTTATACCTCCAACATAAGCAAGGAGGATCAGTAATTTTTGGAGACAACCAGCAGGACAAAATAGTTGGAATCAGCAAAATTGGTAAAGATTCTTTTTCGTCTATTAATAATGTTCTGCTAGTTGAAGGTTTAAAGCATAATCTAATTAGTGTAAGTCAATTATGTGATTCTTATCACGACTCGGTACCACATCGGGCCCATGACAACCACCGCATACTTGGGCTAAGGACATTCACAGTATCCTTAATCCGACTATGCAAGGCTAACAGAAATATCCCTTTTTTCTCTTTTTTTTGAAAAATTTTGGTAGCACAAGGACTATATTTTAAAAATCCCAAAACCTACAAACGATTTTAAACACACTATTATATTCACATCCAACTACAACTTCAGGACTCTCTAGTCCACTCAAGAAAATTTCAACAGCAGTATTGAAAATTCATACATAAAATCATTTATAAACACCTGACAGTCAAAAGTTAACTTACAAAGTTATAAAGCATAACTACATAAACACAGTTCATAAGCCACTAGACAACAAAAGTACAAAATAAGAAACTACCCATATGTGGTAATACCCTGAAAATATTAAAAGACCACACGATCCACTCAGAGCTTCAAACTCACTAAATTAACCTGCATGGTTGGAAAGCGGAGGGGGTGAGTACACTAGGTACTCAGTGAGCAGGAAAAACATATATCACAGATAGAATTGGTTCATACCAAGACGGTGTAGATAACCTATGAAGTGAATATATCACGCATAGAAGAACACATAGGCCCAGCCTATGACTTAATGTATACTGGTTAGGAACCATTTAGGCCCAGCCTATTAATCACCCATCCAGTGAACATAAGTTCCAGTTTCAGTATACAAATGCATAAAAACATCAGATGTATAAATCAAATCTTGTCAGAAAATAAATATCAGAATAAGTCAAAACAATCATATGTGACATCATTAGTCGGCCAAACTAATGTGCACACCCACCGATTATCGATGTTGGCTCGACTTTCATTCGTGGTGAGTCCGGACTAGAATCGACAAGAGCGTCATGACCCTAGGTGATGACCTCGTCGGTGTCCAGACCTTAGGTGTAGAATCACCAGCAAGTCCCGTAGAAAGGTGTCGATATGGCGACTCAACTTTAATGTACCAGCGTCAAGGGTACGAGGGTTGCTTAATCATAATCAGTTGTGCCCAGCACACGATTGGCTAATCGTTTCCTCACAAATAATAAAAATCATATACAACATTTAAATATCAAAAATCAAGTAAGGCATCATGCCTTTATTTATCGGTCCAACCGATTTGTTGTGGCTCTAAGCCAAAAGAGAAAACATATAATAAAAATCATATACAACATTTAAATATCAAAAATCAAGTAAGGCATCATGCCTTTATTTATCGGTCCAACCGATTTGCTGTCGATCTAAGCCAAAAGAGAAAACATACATGTAGCAAATATGATTCATTTATGCATAAGTAAGTTCAAAAACAATATTTCATGCCATAAAAGTCATCTTTTGCACTCTAAGTGCAAAGTTGTTCGAAAAATAGTTTCAGAAAATAAAACATTATTCTTTTACACTTCGAGTGCAGATTTGTTGAAAACAATGTCATTTCTTAAAATACGAATTAAAAAAATTAGTTACACTCCAATATAAAAGACTTATTCAAAATAATATTATTTATTAAATACATAAATATACTAGCATCTATTGGAGATCAAATTCTACTATGCATTACCTAGGTCCAAAATTCATATTAAGTCATCATACATGTCTTAGAGTGATCTAATCCCATATGAGAAATATGGTTCCCCAACTCAACCGAAAAGAGGATATACTCTCTCTTAACTTCAATAATCCTTAGTACGAGTTCCCTAATTCACAAATCCTGAGCCTTTATACCTAAAATACATACAATGAAATTACTACTTAAATATAAATTTCATATTTATACACCATCACATTAGCTTCTATTTTTGCATTTTCTAAGGCATTTAATGCCTTTAATCCAAACTTACTCATTTATAACATAATTACGCACATCTTTATCCAAGCATATTAGGCCTTTACTTGTCATTCTAAGTAACAATTCAAGTTTCCTCTAAGTAATCATGAAAGCCTCTTTCCAATGCACACCATCAAAGTCCTTAAATCCTAAACCGAGTTCACTTAGGCATTTTATCAAACACCTAAAGGCATAAACTTGAAAGCCTCCTTTTAATGTACTTCTTCCTCATTTTCCATCACCAATTCACTTCATACATACATAACTGACATCATAGAGCTCATTTAAACCATCAATTTCAAAATATATTCAAAACTTCACAAAGTTTCACCTAAAGGGGACAATTTTGGTTTTGACTTAAAGAACCCTCTCCATGATATATTTCATTAATCTAAACCATGTTTCATGCACAATCAAGCATGGAGAACAACATATCTTAACACCAAACTCAAAATCCTAGTGTAGAGAGAGATGATACAAAATTTACCTATACTTTCCTTTAGTGATATCTTCAAATCCCTTGAGAATTTCTCAAATATAATGATAGATTTGA
>JANSVA010000004.1:26237049-26254711 GCA_025504915.1 Erythroxylum reticulatum | reverse complement strand
GAATATATAACCATAAGAAAAGATGATTGACTTAAAAAAATCATAGCAAGAACTCAAAATTTCAAGCTTTTACTCATGATCAATCAACATTCAATAACTTTAAAAAAAGAGCAATCTAATGATTGACTTGGAAAATGTGTTTAAACAAGATATGTTCATGGGTACACTCAACACCATTCATGATCAGTTATTCTATAACTTTGCAAATCATTTTATTTCTCCACCACTAAGGTTCACATGCAAAATCGTGGATCAAAGGACTTTTCAAGATTGTAATGTGGGCAATGGTAAAGTGAGATGTATTTTGGTTAAGTAGCATGAAAGCCATCAAAACTAGTGAAACAAAAAGAAACACTAAATGTGACATCAACTGCAAAAACCAAGATTCCCTCACAATTGTGTACATCAACTATAATGAATGCAAAAACGATGTTTCACAACTTAAACTCAAGCTCTCACACCACAAACCACATTATGCATATACCAATCCAAAGGGATCACTCATACAATTGATGACAATACATTGAAACCACAATGAGTGAACCTTCCAAGACAACATCTACCTTATATTTAACATATTCAAATCACCTATTCATTACAACTTTGGGAGGATGCATTAATTATGAATAACTTTTCAAACCACATATGCATTTCCTCCTTGATACATTTATGTAAACATTTTTTATTATTTTTCTTTTTCTTTTTATGTAAACATTTTTATTATTTTTCTTTTTCTTTCTTTTCTTTTCTTGTCTCTTATAAAATTAAAAGAAACTACATCAATATGGAATTTCAATGATAAGGTATAAAATAGCATCCCAACATTATAACCAACCTCTACATATGCATACCCTCACACTTAGAATTTTGTATATCCACAAACTCAACAATCAACAAATGCTTCATTAGCTCCACAAACTCAATAATCAACAAATGCTTCATTACCTTTAAGGTTTGGGAAGGAAATTTGGTTAGTTTAAAGCATATAATGTGGTTTATACAAAAAGAAAGGTATAAAGCTCAAAAGGGCTTATCAAGGGAAAAATCATGTCAATAAGGTAGGGTAGTTAGCAAATTTAGCTTATGAAACAAAGAATGCCTAATCATCTCCATGTTAATGCATGAATCAAAGCAAAATTAGGATGTATATGTCATAAAGGTCATATATTATCAAAAGACAATGAGACTAATATGAATGTGTCGGTCTATAAAGGCTCAAAATCTTACTGGCTTTGTCTACCACTAGTCTCTACTCTTTTAAAGATAATGCATATTGACCAATCACAAGAGCAAAAGTACAAGCTAAAGTTTCTATGGGTTAATTCATTCTTTAATCATGACTATATAGTCCTAGAAGCAATAGAAAAGAGAAAACTCGACAGGAGTCTTCTTACACAGTGGCCCACCACTTACCGCATTAACCAAACTTCTCTCCATTGGTAGTAATCCTTTGTAGAAATACTAGATGAGAAGTTTCTTTGGAATGTTTTGATGAGGATAGCTGACACACAACTTCTTAAAGGGCTCCTACTACTTGTAAAGGGACTCTCCATTATGCTGCTTGATGTCGTATAGTTCCTTTTGAATACTTGCTATCTTTAATGATGGAAAGTATTTTTTTCAAAAATAATTTCATCATCTTTAGCCAAGTATTCACACTCCCTGTAGGTAAATGGAACAACCAATCCTTCGCTGCATCTTTTAGTGAGAAAGGGAAAGCCTTTAACATGATTTCCTTGTCTCTCACTCCTAGAGGTTTCATGCTCAAACAAACCACATTGAGCTTCTAAAGATGTTTATATGCAGCCTCACCTACAAGATTACAAAAATTAGGTAACAAATGTATTAACACATATTTAAGCTCAAAAGTAACATGCTCAGCAAAATTTGGAAATGTAATGCATACAGATCTTTGGGTTAGGTCTAGTGCATCCTACTCCCTTAGCGTTTTTGGATTTGCCATCATTTCTTCATATTCAGGTTCTAGTTCTACTTTAGAAGTTGTTCTCGCTTCTCTTCGTAATTTCTGCAATGTTCTCTCGATGTCCAAATCAAGTTGGTCAAGTTCTCTATGAGGAGATCTGGTAACTACTATATACCAACACTAACAAACGTTTAAAAATTAACAAATAACTAAAAGAAACAATTATAAACAAATATATACATAAAATACCGACTAAAATCAAAAATGAAAATTAAGTCACCAAACTCCCTAGCAACGACTTAAAAATTTGATAGCACGTGTCAAATGTACTACAAAATCTATCTAACTCTGCACACTAAAAACTTGTAAATATGGTGAGTCGAGATTGTATTCACAAGGAATGTTTAGTTAATTCTTGTAATGAAAATAATTGATGTAAAGGAAATATAAGGGGGCTTTAGGTTTAATGTAATTGAGAAAATAAAGTAAAATTAAACTAGCAAAAACAAATTATAGAAAACAATCAAAAATGATAAAAGTGACGAATACGTATAAGGTCCAATTCTAGGATCAATCTTGGCCTAAACATGATTAAGCATATCCCATCATTTTAATGTTTTCACACCTTTCCTCGAACTATTGATCGTGGACTAACAATAAACTCTACTAATCCCGATTTCCCCTTAGGTTGTGTTTAAGTAAGAGATGCTTGTTAATTAAATCTAGCCATCAAATAACCTCATATTACAAAGTGAAAAATAGATCAATATAGATAGTAACCTCACATTTGGTTTATCTAACCTAAGTTACGTTGTTTCCAATGATTCAAGATCATTAGTGGCTATTAACAAACATCAAATATAACATTTACAAATTATATTCAACATTCTAGCAATAGGTTCATAATAGAGTAATCTAATAAACATATCAAGATCATCTTTACAAACCCGATTCAATAAACTCAAAACAACGATAACAATCTGAAAAGAAAGATTTAACATTAACAAGATGAGATAAGCTTAACAGTGACTTGGGCATCAATTTCACCTTCAAAATTGTATCAAGATACTATCCTTGCATCTTCTCCATTAATCTCTATGAAGAACAACTACTATTACCTCTTTCCATCTTGAAAACTGAAGAGAAAGTGATGAAGAATTGTATCTATCTACTGCTATCTCGGTTATTTCCCCTCATGTTGTCATATAACACGTTTTCTTATAGGTTAAATGGGATAGCTAGGTTAAATGGGACAACTAGGTTAAATGGGACAGTTCGCATGAAATTCACGTTGGTGAGTGATGTCTCACACATGTGAGTGTCTACACTCGTGAGACATCTTGCATAGGCATGAGAGTGTCTCATGCCTATGCAATTCATGTCACAACTGTGAGACTGCTCACCGTTATGACATTTTATTAGTTTAGTCGTGAGCCACCATACATCATTCTCCACTTTTATGCTCTATCTTGTCTCTTTTTTTTCTTTTAATCTTCTTCTTCTTCTTCTTACTCCATGAAGACAATAAAATATGAACATTGAGAAGATGGCTCAATGAGTATACTTTTAGGTCACTTTAGCTCCTTCGTTTCCGAAATGTACTAAAAATCAAATATGAGCTAAAATGGGTATCCTAAGCATTTTAAGGCATTAATCACTAAATGTCATAGATTAAATGTATCAACATTTAAGCATATATCATGGACCAACTCTACTGCTTCACCTAATTTCATCAAAGATAGACTTTCAGGCAGTACTGCATTTCTTTTTATTTCCATACAACTTTTAGCATAACTAATTCTTTCCATATTGGATGTTTGTGCATCTACACACAATAACTGACCTAAGGAGTTGGCTAAAAAGCTTAAACGTTCCACTGTCCTTAACTCAAGAGGTAAGTTATGGAATTGAATCCATATGGGAAACGTTTTAATACTACCTTAATTAAAACCAATCCCTAACTTCCATCTTTGTAGAAACATTGGTTGACCCCTAATGTACCATGATCTTAATTCAATGATCTCACTAACATTACTATCTACTGAAAACTTAAACAATAGAGTTCCATCTTCTATTAGCAATGTTTTCTTCAACCCTTTTTTTCCCCATCTAGCACTAGCCTAAGCATTAATGACTGGGAATGCTGGTTGTGTACTCCAAAATAAACTAACCAAAGCTGAGGACCAAACTTTCTCACCTACTTCGAGGAGCTCGATGAAGGCTGAGTTTGTTTCGCCAAGCACCAACATAGTGAGTTGACATTAGTGACTTGTTAGGTCCTTCTTTTGGTTGTTTTTCCCTATTTCCATAATCACCTTTGGTGAGCATTTGTCGTGATAGTAGAGGGAAATCCTTGAGAGATAATGAAGACTCCTCCCTCTAGCAAAATCACACTTGGCTTTTATAAAGCCCTCTATGGAGCTAGAAACCTCAAGCAACAATGTTGGAGCAACCAGAAACAAGAACTCAACAAACTTTTGAGTTAGAATTTGCCAAAAATGGAAAAAGAAGAAGGGTAGCAAGGTCCATTTAGAATAGGGAAGTCAGAGGAATTTTCTGATAAGAGAGAGAAGTAAGAGGAATTCTTTTGTTGTTTCTTCTTGCCAAGGTATAGTTATGAAAGAACTTAGTATGGAGTCACCTTTTTTAATCCAAGTGACTTTTACCTTTTGCAAAAATGAGAGAATTGTGCTCAAGTAGATCAGTTGTACTTTTCTAAACATTTGATTTCTACAACTTTCAAGTCAGGGTTGTTGAGGCAAAGATAACAAGCTTCTTGATCATTTCTAAGATCAATCTTGGTTGATTGTAACTAGATTAAAGTATTATGTCTACCAAACTTCATAAAAGACTTTAATATATTTCTTAAGATTTGAAGTTTTTTTATAAATTGATAAGATTTGCATTCAATAATCTAGTTGTCCCATACTTCACTTAGAAGCTCCAAAAAACCTTCCTTAGTGGATAGAAAATTGACAAATTTGAAAGGGGCATTGTGTAGGATTGGACTTGCATTTAAGAATGATCATTACATATAGGGGTCTAAACATAACATAGGGGTCTAAACATAACATAGGAGTTAGGTAGCTCACTTAACCATCTTCAGTTCACTAGAATTCTGTCAAGCTTTTTCCTTATGAAGGATTTGTCCATTTGCATGTTACTCTAAGTAAATAGATTTCCTAGGTATTTTAGATATGTAACTTCTAACTTGGATATGACATTATCAAGCTTTTTGCCAAGCCTAGAGAAGTTCACTCTTTTCCCTTATTCCTCTGAAGAATGTAGTACACAGTTGAAGTCTTCAGCTAGATTCTAAGGCTAGCAAATTAAGTAACTGATGCTAAGAAAATCCTCCCATAATTTCACTTTTGGGAATTTAAAGTTGGAGGCATAGATAATGGTAATGTCAAAGGTTAGGTTTGAATTCTCCAACTTTCAGAAGAGATGAACAAATTAGTCTGTGCTTATATGGACAACAATCTACATTTTTTTTCTTTCTAAATGCAAAAGCTATGTGACCATTATAATGATGTTCATTGTTTGAGCCAAAAGCTCATTCCTTTCCTAAGAACTTCACAGCTTCCTAAGAGTTGCGAGCTTTTATTATAATCTCAAGTAGTGCCCTCAAAATAGGTTTTTTTTCTCCAAAAATAGATCCTTAATAGCCTGCTTTTTTACGAGATTCATTCAATGCCCTTATGTTCAAAAAAACATAGCAAGAGGTAAGAGTTAAGTACCCACTCCTTTTGGTTTTCTGCTTTTCCTATCCGATCTTTTGTTGGCAAATGTAGACGGTTGAGCACCCAACTCCTTTTCTACCCAGATGTCTGGAGGATCCTAGCTTTGATCATCATTCTCAGTAGGTGCTACTTCTATTTCTTCATTCTCTTCCCTTACTTGCAGGCTACGAGTCGTTGTGTAAATGCTAATCTTAGGTCTCCAAGGTATCAACTAGATCTACTACATATTCTATAAGTGAAGTTTGTGCATCTTCTTCGTATAATCCCTTAGGGGGTGGTCGAGTTAGTAAAGTGAGGAGGTATGGGGCTAAAAGGTCCTATATTTAAATCTCCTTACTTACGCTCTCTCAATCGAGCCTGTTGGCTAGGGCTTGCCTAGTGCAGAGTACCCAGTTGACATGATTTGCAGGTTATTGTGTCAATCTAAAGGTTTACCTAGTGCGTATCTAAAAAATAACAATTGCGGGTTTCTCCGTTTCAAAAAAAATTCTTCGTATAAATTAAAAGTTGAATATTTAATTGATATTTTAATAAAATTGAAAATACAATTTTACCTAAAAGCTTGTATCAATTATGGGATAATATTTTATACGAAGGATATTTCCATTGTTTTCTACTTTCTATTTTCTACTTTCTAGTTACGATTGGGAAAATGAACTATTTCATTAAACTATTTGAAAAATAAATCTTAAATTAAGTGGATTTTTGATATACTATAGGAGCATAAGACATTATTTCAAAATTTATATTTTTACAGTACCTAATACAATGAATTGATATGAGAAACAAAGCTAAACATTATAGTACTCAGTTTAAGAAAACCCAAAAAGGTGGTAGGATTAAAATAGCTGGTAGTCCTGATTTCATTAACCTCTCTCTTACTTTGTTGTATGAATTCTCTTGCAAGAAACCATAAAAAGAAACAGAAAACGGCCCCCATACGTAACTATATACAATAGAGAAGCTGTTTAAATTCACAGCACAGAAGTGAAGAGGAGAGGAGAACAAAATCGATTATCAAATAAATTGTGCAGAAAATTTGTACGACGAAAATTGGAAAAGAAAGTAACAATCTTTGTTCATATCCACATAGTAAAAGTCATCGAGCTTTATCGTAATTTCTGGTTTTGGCGATGTCGGACGCGTATTGCTCAGACTGCAAGCGGCAAACGGAGGTGGTTTTCGACCACTCGGCTGGCGACACGGTGTGTTCCGAGTGTGGGTTGGTGTTGGAATCACACTCAATCGATGAGACATCTGAGTGGAGAATTTTCGCTAACGAGAGTGGCGATAACGATCCTGTTCGTGTTGGTGGTCCTACCAACCCTCTCCTTGCTGACGGTGGCCTAGCCACCGTTATCGCCAAGCCCAACGGTGCATCTGGAGAGTTCCTTTCCTCTTCTTTGAGTCGCTGGCAGAATCGTGGCTCGAATCCTGATCGAGGGTTGATTTTGGCTTTTAAAACTATCGCTACAATGTCTGATAGGTAGTAGTTTATGCCTTTCGTCGTATGGGCTTTTATTGATTTGCTTGATCGCCCTTTCTGATGCTTTGTTGATTTTTTTTTTTTGGGCATTGAGAGATTGGTTGTTATTTGGTTACAGATTAAGTTGGAAAGGACAATTCTGGATTTGGTGATTTTGTAAAATTGAAAATATTTGAGATATTGGATTGAGGAGATTTGAGGGATCACATTTGGATGAATTTACTCAATTGAAATTATTCTCTCTGTTCGACGGATTTGGTTGGTGTTTCTCTTTCTTATGTTGTTTTTTATATGGTCAATGAATGAAGAAGTCTCAATTTTGGAAACTCCATCCTTTTGTGCTAGGATATTTTGAGAATTCTTTTTGAAATTTCTTTGCTTTCTAATTTTGTCAACACAATGGCCTTGGCTAAATCTGTTTTCCCCATTGAATTAAATTGAAACAGAGTTGGTAAAGTTCCTGCCAGATCCTCTTGCATCTGCCAATTGTGGTGCACTTAGAATAAGTTGATTTTCTTGTCTTTAGGGATTGTCTTGTCTTTAGGGCAACTATTAGTTCAATTAGCACCTATGATGAAAAAGTTTTATGCATGTTTATTACAATTTGTTTCTTTTATACATCTAATGTGCCATATGATAGTAAGAGCATAAGTTAAGATTACCATAATCCTTTTGATAATGCATGATGGTCATGTTGTTCAATACTATGGTTTCTGATGCACAATGAATGCGAATTATTCTGTTGGAAAATTTTTGTGCTAATTGATGTAGCAGGAATGGAAGATATGCCAAACTAGTGGCCAGAATCCACAGAACTTATAAAATTTGGCTACTGGAATTTCAGTTCAAGTCTAGAATTTCAGTTTAGGTTGCTGAAAGGTTTGGAATTTCTGGAATTTTAGGCTTGAGTTGTTGAAAGGGTTGGAATTGCTGAAATTTAGTGAAGGAAGCAAACAAAGGGGTAGTTCTAGGAATCGAGCTTAGGTTGAAAATTAGGAATCACTTCTAGGATCTAAGAATCACTCTTAAAAGAAAGCATTTCGCTTTCTAGTTGAAAACTTGAAGTTTGTAGGGAAAATTTAGACTTTTCTTTTCATTGAGAGATTGATTACATATATATTAGATTTTTTTTAAAGAAGGAAAACTAAACTAATAATTTTGTTTTTATTCTCCTTTATTCACCATGGCTTGAAGAGGGTTGACATCAATGACTAAATGTTGTCAAGTATTTTCTTTTTTCCTGCTTCCCTCGCTTCACAGAGTATATAATTTCTATGTCAAGTATTTTCTTTTTTCCTGCTGCCCTTGCTTCAAAGAGTATATAATTTCTATGTAGTTGTTCCAATATGCCACATCATTCCTTATGTTGCTACTCCAAACATTCAGTTTACCATCTTTCGAACTTAACATACTAGCCATTTGAGGTAAAGTTTGCTAGATAATGAGCTGGTTATGTAATGAAGCTGCATGGCTTCTTTATCATCATTGCTGAATTTTGATTTTGAGAAGGCTGTCACAAGTCCTCATTTATTGATATGGTATTTTAATTTTTCATCTTCATTCAATTCTTCTTTCCTTCTTCACCTACTCTGACAGGATCTGCACCAACCTAGTTAGATATAGTTCTAAGCCAACAAGCTCTTGAACCCTTATTAGTTGCTAGTCAATATTTTCATCTCCCTGTTCTAGTATTTTGACTTACTGTCCTGTTGTTTCAGCTTGTTGTTTTTATGTTTTGATTTATTGTTCAGGTGTTTAAGTCTGCTGTCTAAGTGTTTTAACTTGTAGTTCAGCTGTTTCAGCTTTAGGATTTGCCAATGAATCTTCTTATGTTTTTCTTCATCTTTAATGCTTTGATCTGCCATTGTCAAACTCTCCATTTCATCAAGTACCTAAGCACCTTTTGTATTTGTGATTGAAATTTCTAATTGATCAGTTGGTAGAAAATTAAAGTAATAACAAACTTTTTTTAATCTACATTGCTAATTTTGTGAATTTTTTGTTGCAGACTGGGCCTTGTCGCAACTATCAAGGTATGCCTCTTTCTGTTCAATGTTTATTTGATGATTTCAGAAGTCTTTATTAGTTTTAACCGGAAAAGATCATACACTAATAAACAATCTATCTGCTTCTATTTTTAGACTGCTTCTGGTATGAATATACTGTTATTTCATAATTGCAATTAATGTTATAATGCTACCAGCTTAATTTTGAGTAAGTTATATTCTGTGATCAGTGGGATCTGCTTGTCTGTATTGCAAAATAATGGTTCTTTCTGATCCTTGAAGGCTGTTTAATCTTTATTTGTGATCACCTTCCAAGTACCAATTATTTGTAGATTGCATAGGAAGGATATACCGACAATTGTTTGCCAATGAGTTTACAAAATTTAGTGAATTTGCAACATCAAATGTGAACTCAACTGGAATGTATCAGATACAGAAGCAGTTTTGGTCAAATTGTTCAAGTAAGAATGTACTTTAAAATTGGAAAACTTTCAATGCTCAAATTGAGGTGGTTACGGAATAATATGAGTGATCGTGATAATCATTTATGCTGCTTGTGGACGAAGTCCATTCCTTTTTTGTATTTTTTTCATGGCTAGAAAATGGAGTTTGGGTTTGTTTGGAGATAGGGAAACATTTTGCTTCGGCATGGTCCTATAAGTTGGCTATTTATTTAATTAAAAAAAATTCAAAATGGTGCTTATTCTCCCTCTGGATGTTGGATAGAAATGTAAAACAGAATTGAGCTGAAAAAATCATTATGTTCAAAATTATAACTTTTGAAACTTTCTTTGTTTATTCATTCTCTTGGTTAGCCATATTTTCATGCCATATTACTTCTTGTAATGATGTTTTTCCTAAATAATTTATTTTACATAATTGAAGGATCGGGCTAATGAAATATATAAGAAGGTGGAAGATCAGAAGTCTAGTAGAGGAAGAAATCAGGATGCTTTATTGGCTGCATGCCTCTATATTGCTTGTCGACAAGAGGATAAACCACGCACTGTTAAGGGTACAACCTAAGATTTTTTAACATCTGGATGCTTCATGATGTATGTTTGCCTTTGTGTTTGAGCTTCCTGAACCTGTGGTTTCAACTAGAAATTTGCTCTGTCGCCAATGGAGCGACCAAGAAGGAAATTGGCCGAGCAAGAGAATACATAGTTAAACAAATTGGATTGGAAACTGGTCAGTCTGTTGAGATGGGAACAATACATGCTGGGGATTTTATGGTGGGTGTGCCTTTTCTTGTTGTTTCCATGTATATTTATACTTGAGTTATTCATAGTTTTCTTATCCATTTCAAGTGAATGTTTATTGACGGAAATGTGTATGAATTAGTGCACCTTTTTATTATTGATGTTTGACCAAATTCATATGTAGAGGCGATTCTGTTCCAATCTTGGTATGAATAATCAGGCGGTTAAAGCTGCCCAAGAAGCTGTCCAGAAGTCAGAAGAGTTTGATATAAGGTATATACGACCTTTCCTTATACTCTTAACCACAATACTTGTTTGTTGCTGCTTTTTTAACATATTGTTGAGGACAAGCTCGTTTTCCCTTTCCCATAAAGTCTGGTTGAGAGTAATTATATTGTCTAGAATGAACTTTGCTAGACGCGCAGAAATGATGTGGACGTCGAAGGTGAGAAGTGGATTATATGAACTTCTTGCTGGAGGTTAATGGTTTTCACATTTGTTTGTGCTTGATCTGGAGCTTAGTGTAAAGCCTAGAAAAGGCATTCATTGATGGTCGTCCAGATCGGCTTGCAAAGAACTGAATAAGGTTTTGACTGGAGATAATTTAGAAGAATGAAAAACATAAAATTCTAAACAGATGTTATTGTTTTACCATTTGTTCAAATTCTTGCTATGCTCGTTTTCCTTGGGGGTTTAATGAGTACTGCAGTAATTTCTACTACCCTTTAAAATTATTGTATATGGTTCCTATCCTTGTCTCTGACACTGTTGATGCATGTACAAAGATGGGTAACTTATATAGTGTTTTTATTGTTCTTTGGATATTTTAAAATTTTTTTTATTTGGTTATAAATTTGTAGGAGGAGCCCTATCTCAATTGCCGCAGCGGTGATCTATATTACAACTCAACTTTCAGATGACAAGAAACTCCTACGAGGTTTGTTGATCTTATATTCTGTTGATTGAAGAAGTTAGTTCATTCTCTTTGGGAATGAAAATAATTTTTGAAAATAATATCATAAATTCATAATGGTTTTATTTAGATCACCTCCCCTAAGAACCCTTGCCCTCAAGGGTTTGAGACAGAAAATTGAGGAAATTGCTGCTATAAATGAAATAGTGGAACCTATGAGGCCTCTTCATCTGGCAACCCTCTCCATTGCACCAATATTTCTGTGGTTATTCACCCCTTCCCCCTGCCCATCCTTTTATTTCAAAATGTTCTTGGGAATATGACTCCCAGGAGCTGTAGGCCAATCCATAGGAGGATGTCTAGGCTGAAGGATCAGGACATATCTTCAGTAAAGAGAGATGGAATGTAGGATGTATCCTTGAATTTGGAGGTAGTTCCAACCTGTAAGCAACTGCCCCCACTCTTTTCAATACTCGGTAGCATCTAAAATACCTTGGACCCAGCTTTTGTGAGCTCCTACTAGTTGTCGAAATCTATCTATGGGGCTGCAATATTAAAAAGACCCACTACCCCACTTCAAAATTGCAATCAGTCCTCTTCACGTTAGCTTTTTGCTTCATTTTGTTCACTGCTCTATGCAAATGGTGTTTTACAGCAAGCATGTGTTCTCTAGCAGTAAAACTCATGTCTATAGCTTCTAGAATAGAATCTCGAGGGAGATAGGGAATGTGCAGCTGAGGTTTTTGTCCATGCAGTAGCTCATATGTAGTAGCTTGAGTTGCTGTATGAAATGAGGTATTATCCCACCATTCAGCTGTAGGCAGCCACTAACTCCACTCCTTGGGATTTTCCCAACACTTGCATCTCAAGTAGGTCTCTAGGCAACGATTTAGAACCTCGGATTGACCATCTATTTGAGGATGATAAGCAAAAAATAGTTTTTTGTTCAATACCCAAAATACGCAGAAACTGCTTACAAAAGTTATTGACAAAGATTGGGTCTCTGTCACTTGTTACTTTTGCAGGAGCACCATCTAACCTGTAGATGTGATCTAGGAAGTTTTGTGCAAGCATAAAGGCTGTATAGGGGTGAGAAAGAGATAAGAAATGAGCATATTTACTCATTCTGTCAATAACAACCCATATAGTGTCTTTTCCTCTAGATTTGGGAAGCCCTTCAATGAAATCCATTATAATACTTTCCCAAACTCTACTAGGTATTGGTAATGGCTGCAATAATCCAGATGTAGCACTGGTTTCATACTTATACCTGGCACAAGTATCATAACCTTTGATATAATCTTTAATATCATGTATCTTCTTTTTCCACCAAAAGAGCTTCTTCATGCACTGATATGTGGGTTGCACCTCAGAATGTCCTCATTGAGGGCTATTATGCATCCAATCTAGCAACTTTCGTTTCAACTCAACACTGTTACCACCACCAGCTTACCATTTCTTCTTAAAAATCTGCCATCCCATTACTATTTCCCCACAACTCCACCTTGCTGTTGTAAATGGGAAATAAGTGCCCTCAAATCAACATCCTTCACCCACCTCTCTTCAATAAACTTTAACAAGTCAGAAGAAGTTGTGTCAAAAGTTATCAACAATAACTCAGCCCCTTGAACTTGTGAGAGAGCATCTGCAAAAATGTTGTTGTTGCCCTTCTTATAGCGTATCTCAGTGTCATAACCCATGAGTCGTGCTACCCAATACATCTGAAACGAAGTCTTTAATTTTGGATCTAACAAAATTTTAAGACTGCAGATGTGTGCGGATTATAAATTTCCTCCCTTCTAAATGTTGATGCCAATGCTCTACAGCTTGCACTACTGCCATCAGTTCCTTCTCATAAATGGAAAGACTCAAATGCTTAGGAGCCTAGGCTTGCTACAAAAAGCTAAGGGTTGACCCTATTGCATATGCACTGCCCCAATTCCAGACCCATATGCATCTATTTCTAAGACAAAAACCTTGCTGAAATTTGGCAATGCAAGAATTGAGGCTGTCAACAGCACCTCTTTTAACTTTAGAAAGGCTTTAGCCACAACATCATCCTATACAAACCCATTCTTCCTCAACAACATTGTCAAAGGCTTGGCAATCTCACCATAGTTACTAATAAACCTTCTATAATACCTTGCTAAGCCAAGAAAAGCTCTCAGTGCTTCACTGTTGTAGGTTCAGGCTATTCTTGCACAACTGGCACCTTATTGGGATCTGTGCAAATAGTACTATTCCTGATTATATGCCCGAAATATTCCACTTCTGTTGCAGCAAATGTACACTTACTCCTTTTAACAAAATAACAATGCTGCCTTAGAATTTCTAGCACAACTCTCAAGTGCTGTACATGCTCATCAATGGAGGGGCTGTACACAAGAATATCATCAAAAAACACCAACACAAACCTCCTCAAATATTCCTTGAAGATACTGTTCATGACCTCTTAAAATGTGGCAAGTGCATTGATTAGCCCAAAGGGCATAACCAACCATTCATAGTCTCCACTGTGCGCTTTAAAATCAACCTTGTGAGCATCTTTCGGCACTGTGCAGATTTGGTGGTACCCAGCCCTTAGATCCAGCTTAGTATACCATCTTGCTGCACTAAGCTCATCAAATAGCTCTTCAACTAGATGAATGGGATTCTTCACTGTTTTCTTATTCAATTCCTTATAGTCAATACACATACGTCACGTACCATCCTTCTTCTTGACTAATACTATAAGGGCTGAGAAGGGAGAACAACTCTCACATATAACACCAACCTGCAATAATTCACTCACCATCTTCTCAATTACATCTTAGAAGGGTATCTATAAGGCTTCAAGTTGATGGGGTCAGTTCCTTCTTGTAGAACTATTGGGTGATTATGGCCTTCTCTAAGAGGGGGTAAACTCTTAGGTTCCTCAAAAACATCATAAAAGTCTCCTAGAACAAACTTAATCCCACTTGGTAATTCCCCATCATCACTTCTCACTAACAAGCATTGAAGCTCTTCCTCTTCACTTTTAACCACTTGTATCACGAACATTTGACCCCCATCTTCTCCAATTCTCTTAGGGACCACCAACTTCCATGCATGTGGCACACTAGCTTGTAGTTTAACCACCTTCCCATTATACCAAAAGAACATAGAGCGAGAAGAATAGTCCTAGTAGGCACTTCTAGTGCGCTTGCGCTACTTCAAGTCCAACATCATATCATATGTCCGAACTTTCATAATTCTCAGATCTACCATAAACTCTTTACCTTGCATTCTCCACTTAAAATTATGCCAAATACAAAAACCTTCAGCTTTTGACCACCGGCTACCTCCACTTCCCCGATTGCACCATTCTCAAACCACTCAAGCTTTCTTGCCAAGTCATAATCCAGAAAATCATGAGTGCTGCCACCATCAATTAGAATCTGCACAGTTTTCTTCCCATCTGGTCTCATAGAAGTAACATTGTCAGTACCTTCTATGGCATGAAGTGAAATTTGAGGCGGGGAAAACTCTCCAACTTTATCTGTGTTGGTCCCTTCATCTGCATCTCCATCTGTTTCATACTCCACCAAGTGCAACTACAATTTCCTTCTTTGAGGGCAGAAGTGATCCTTAGAAAATTTCTCATGGCAGTAAAAACACAAAGTTGTGGACTTGGTGCTCTTCCACTTCTTCCGGAGTCAAGATTTTCATAAAAGAAGTTGCTGTCTTGATTTAGTTTTTCTTGTTTCCAGCTGTATTCACATCCAATTTGGTCTTCGGTTGGGACCCACTCTCCACTAAGGTTGCTTGATGGGACCCACTTCCCGCTAAAACATTTCTATAGTTTTTCCACCTGTCTTGCCCAGCTATGGCCGCTGTACCCAATCGCAAACTAACTCCACTGTTACTTTGCCTAACACTTGTAGAGCTTCTTCCAACTGTCACCTCTTTATTCGTTTTCTGCATGTTAATTTCTTGGACTCTAGCCAAGCTTCTTGCCTCCAGCAACGTTGCAGGCTTAAATAATCTTGTTGGACCAACAAACTCCTCCTTGAGTCCAACGATATATGCATGAACTAAGTACTCTTGCGGTAGCCTTAATTTGCAAGATGTGGAGTCAAAAAGATCATTAAAATCAGCCAGTGAGCCTTTTGTCTTAGAGCCATCAAGTATTCCATTGGTGCCTCATATGAAGGCCCAAACCGGTTCTTTAGAGCTACCACATACTCCTCCCATTCCAAAAACCTTGGTTTCCCATGTTTGTTCGAAAGCTTGGTGCCATTGAAACGCTTTCTCATCAAGATGCAGACTTGCCATTGTGACCTTCAACACATCCGGTGTCTCGTCCAATTGAAAGTTGTGAATCAGAGCTTATTTGCTCTATATATCTTTATTAGAGACTGCAGTATATATATACACGAATAGGGTTTACAGAATAAGGTAGAAAATCTGTACAGATATGGAAATATAATCCTAGGATACTATATCTCTATAAAATACTGCTATCTAATCTAAATGATCTGATTATGATCAGATCATAATATTATAAGATATACATATCTTTGACCACACTCCCCCTCAAGTTGGATCATAGATATCTATCATGTCCAACTTGCTAATACACTCTTCAAATGCTTGTCGTTGAAGTCCTTTGGTAAACACATCAGCTGTCTGCTTCTTTGTTGGAACATAGGTTAGGCATATTGTCCCATCTTCTATCTTCTCTTTGATGAAATGTCATTCAACCT
Organism: Erythroxylum reticulatum; assembly: GCA_025504915.1. Lineage (NCBI taxonomy): Eukaryota > Viridiplantae > Streptophyta > Magnoliopsida > Malpighiales > Erythroxylaceae > Erythroxylum > Erythroxylum reticulatum. Next base: position 26,238,713 of record JANSVA010000004.1, on the reverse strand, counting down.
CAACATGTTTTGTTCTCTCATGATGGAGTGGATTGTGTGCCATGCTTAGTGCTGCCTTGTTATCAAAATAGTGTTTTATAGGTATCTCAAACTCGATTCCCAATTCTATTGACACTCTTTTTAACCAAAGACTTTCATACATCCCTTTTGCAACAACTCTTAGTTCAGCTTCAGCACTACTCTTGGCTACCACCTTTTTCTTCATACTTTGCCAAGTAACCAAATTTTCCCACAAAAAAGTACATTATCCAGTGGTTGATCGTCTATCCTCTTCTGAACTTTGAATAACAGCCCTTTTCCTGGAGTACCTTTTCGATACCATAGGATCTTATAGACTACCTCCAAATGCTTTCTCCTTGGTGCATGCATATAGCGACTAACAACACTCACAGCAAAAGCAATATTTGGTCTAGGATGAGGCAAATAAATTAGTCTTCTCACTAGTGTTTGATACTCTTCACAATTGACAAGTTTATCATCTTCATCCCCAAATTTTGTACTGTTGAAGAATTTTGAGAATTTTATTTCATTACTTCTTTGATGATCATTTACAAGGCATATACACATGAATATATAGGAAAAGCTATCCTAATTAAGGAAGAACTCTAATTATACATAAATACAACATTCCAAATCTGTCAACGCTCTCCCTCAAGTTGGTGCAAAGATATTACACATGCCCAACTTGCAAATCAAAGTATGAAAGGTCCGACTGTTGAGCCCTTTTGTAAACACATCAACTAGCTGTCTTTCAAAAGTCACATGAAATAAACTCAAGACACCATCATTTAACTTCTCTTTGATAAAGTGTTGATCAATTTCAATGTGCTTTGTCCTATCATGTTGAATAGGATTATGAGCAATACTGATTGCAGCCTTATTATCACAATACAAGGATAACTTGTCTCTCCCAGCCACCCTCAGCTCTACCAGCAATTTCTATCGCCATAAAAGTTCACAGACACCTTGAGCCATAGCTTTGTATTCTGCTTCTGCACTTGATCTAGCAACTACACTCTGCTTCTTGCTCCTCCAAGTGACTAGGTTATCTTCTACAAGGGTTCAATAACCAGTGGTGATATTCTATCATCTAGAGACCCAGCCCAATCTGCATCTGTAAAGGCTTCAATCTGAAGATGATCATGTTTAGAGAAAAAAAGACCTTTCCCTGGAGTTGACTTTAGATAGCGCAGAATGCGAAAGACAACCTGCATATGATACTCTCTAGGGTCATGCATAAATTGACTCACCACACTGATTGCGTAAGCAATGTTTGGTCTGGTGTGGGAGAGATAAATAAGCCTTCCAACCAATCTTTGATATCTGCCTTTATCAACTGGTGCTTTAGTTCCGACTTGTAACTTATGATTGCTTTCAATGGGCGATTTTGCTGGTTTACATCCTTGCATACCAATTGCACCCAAAAGATCCAGAATGTACTTCCTTTGAGAGATTAAGATTCCTTTTTTTTATCTGCCAACTTCAATTCCCAAGAAATATTGTAATCTTCCAAGCTTCTTGATCTCAAATTCCTGAGCCAAAAGTTCCTTCAAATGAGCCATTTCTTCTTTATCATCTCCTGTCATCACTATATCATCAACATAAACAATGAGAAGAGTAATCTTACCCTTATAGTGTCTCATAAAAAGGGTATGATCAGCATT
>JANSVA010000004.1:26221559-26236949 GCA_025504915.1 Erythroxylum reticulatum | reverse complement strand
AAAAGGCCTGGACTGTCCAGGAGGGGAGCTTGCTCCAGCTAAACTGTCTACCATCTATTGCTATACTATCAATACAAACAATCTCTATTGAGATTCCTAACATATATTCTGTCCCATTATCAGTTCTCAAGACTTTTATCTTAGCATCAAATTGAGTTTGCACCATTTTACGAATTGATTGAAAACATAAGAAAACATCACTTTTTGCTTTAATCAAATTCACCCAAGTCATCCTAGTGCAACAATCAATAAAAGTAACAAACCAACGATTTCTAGACAGAGAGACAATCTGAGTAGGTCCCCAAACGTCAGAATGAATAAGCATAAAAGGAATAGTAGTTTTATTATCACTCAAAGGATAAGAGTTCCGAGTATGTTTAGCATACTCACAAGCATCACAAGATAAAGAATCAAATCGGGTTCTAGAAAACAAATGGGGATATAATATTTCTAAGACAAAAAAGGAAGGATGACCTAACCGCCTATGCAACTGTATTATCTCCTGATTGACATCCTTACAATCTCCAAAAAAGGCTACACCTTGACCATCTTCCATCATGTATAAGCCATCATGGTCTCTACCACTGCCAATCCTCTTCCCGGTTCGAAGTTCCTAAAAATATTGTAATTAGGAAAAAATTCATCCTTACAGTTTATAGCTTTGGTGATAGCACTGACGGATAAAAGATTGACAGGAAATTGAGGAACATGAAGAACATAAGACAGTTTAATATTTGGAGTACAGACAATGGAACCTGTCCCAAAAATAGGAGCTAATGACCCATCAGCTATCCTGGCACAATCCTTTTTTAGACAAGGAGAGTAGTTAAGAAAGCCTTTAGAAATGCCTGTCATATGTCTATTCGCACCAGAATCAATAATCCATGGATTAAGATGAGCACACGGATTACCTGATTTAACAAAATTGGATGTAGCACCTGAGGAGGAATTGAGCTGGGATAGAAGCTGCCTGAAATGCTAGATTTCAGAAGAGAGACTTGCAACTGAAACTGTCTCCTTGGAAGATTCTACTGTTTCTACCACATTGCCTAAGCCTTTGTTGAATTAGCTCGTTTTCCACAACCCCTAGCAGGTCTCCCATGTAACTTCTAGCAAGTTTCCTTTGAATGTCTTGGCTTTCCACAGTAATCACACTGTAACTGATCTTTATCAGAAGCAATACTCTTTGTCTACTCATGAGTAATATGTGCAGTTAAACCTGATTTCTCAACTGGTGCAGTGTAAAGCATGGCACTTCTTTTGGTCTCTTCCTGCTGAATATAAGAATGTGCCTCCTCAAGAGAGGGAAAAGGAGATCTGCCAATAACTTGAACTCTTAATTGATCAAATTCAGGATTCAAACCAGACAAAATCATACACCCTCTCTTTGTCAATCATATTTTGTATCAATACTGCATCATTTGCACATTTAGCGTGAAAATCCTGATAATAGTCTAGCTCCTGCCATAAACTACTCAACTCAGAGAAATATTCTGAAACAAAAAGCTCACCTTGTTTTGTGCCATTAATCTTATTACGGAGTTCAAAGATCCGAGCATCATTTCCCACTCGAGAAAAGGTATTTTTGGCAGCTTTCCATATTTTCTCCACATTATCAATCAGTAAATACTGTCTAGAGATTTTAGGATCCATAGAATTAATAAGCCAAGACATAACCAAAGAATTATCAGAATCCCATTGACTAAAAGATGGATCATTAACAGATGGTGGCTTCTTATCTCCATTAATGTATCCCTGCAACCTTCTAGCCTTAATGAACAGTAAACATGTTCTAGACCAAGCCAAATAAGTACCGCAACCATCCAGTTTAATAGGGCTAATTTGAATATAGGGACTGTCACTAAAGGTGTGATGTTTATCTACTTCGTTTCCTTTCTTAACGTCTGGCATGATGATAGAGTGACTGAAAAATAGGCAGAGATTAATAAGAAATTCAGAACCTTTTCAAAGGAACCCAAAAAATATGTTGTCGGAATTGAACGGAGAATAGTTGATCAGAGTTGCGGAAGACCGGAGATCAGATTTGGGCAAAAAATCGAGTCGGATGATAGCCGGAAATGGTGATGCGCCCCACGCGCTAGCGCGTGAACAGTGTCACAGGATCTTCAGGAGGCTCGTGACACCACGCGTGGCGTCGGATGGCGGCGAAACTCCAGTGACTGGCCGAACTGAGCCTGGCAATCTTCTGGTGTGGGCGGTGTCAATAGAGGAGGAGAAAAACTCAACCCCTTAGTCGGACAGAAACAAAAAAAAACTTAGATGTAGGAGAGAGAAAACTCAATCTCCGAAATAGGCATCATGCTCTGATACCATGAAGAATTTTGAGAATTTTATTTCATTAATTCTCTGATGATCATTTACAAGGCATATACACATGAATATATAGGAAAAGCTATACTAATTAAGAAAGAATCCTAATTAAGGAAGAATTCTAATTATAAATAAATACAACATTCCAAATCTGTCAACAACCGTCAATAGAAGTAGTGCTTGGTTTGCATCCTAACATTCCAATCTCACTTAAGAGATCAAGAATGTACTTTCTTTGTGAGATGTAAACTCCCTTCTGTGATCTTGCTACTTCCATGCCCAGAAAATACTTCATTTCTCCTAAGTCTTTAATTTCAAATTCTTTCTTCAGAGCTGTCTTAAGTCTTGTGATTTCCTCTGCATCATCACCAGTTAAGATAATATCATCAACATACACAATCAAAATTGTCTTCTTACTTTCTCCACTTTTGAAAAACATTGTATGATCTGACTGTGCTTGTGTGTATCCTTCTGTTTTAAGGACTTTGGCAAATCTCTCGAACCAAGCTCGTGGTGATTGCTTCAGTCCATATAGAGATTTTCTTAGTCTACATACTTTGTTTCTTCCTTCCTCATCAAACCCTGGAGGCAGCTTCATATACACTTCTTCCTTTAGTTGTCCATTCAAGAAGGTGTTTTTGATATCAAGTTACTGAAGTGGCTAGTCAACGTTTATAGCTACTGATAACAATAATCTTATAGTATTTAGCTTGGCCACAGGTGCAAATGTTTCCTTGTAGTTCATCCCATAGGTCTAAGTATAGTCTTAAGCTACCAATCTCGCCTTATACCTCTCAATGGTGCCATTAACCCTATATTTGACTGTAAATATCCACCTACACCCCACGGGTTTCTTTCCTTTTATTAGATCAACTTCTTCCCATGTTTCATTCTTTCCAAGTGCCCTTATTTCTTCGAAAACAACTTCTCTCCATTGTGGAACTTTAAGAGCTTCTTGAACATTTTTTGGAATATCAATTCTGTCTAGATTAGCAATAAAAGCTTTATATTGAGAAGATAGAGCTTTATAAGAGACAAACCTCTCAATCGGATGCATAGTACATGATCTAGATTTCTTCCTCAAGCCAATTGGCCATTCTAAATCTGTGTTGTCTCCTTGATCCTCACTGCTCTGAATTTCTTCTGTAGGGACTTGCACTAGTTAAGAAATTGTCATAGCTTCAGGGATAGAAAGTGTACTGCTTGCTTTCTTCCTTCGAGAATACACCTTGAGTGTATAATCAAGTATAGCTGTTTCTGTATTATGATTTGTCTCTATAGGAGATGACATAGGCACTAGGATGGGTTCAGGAACAGATATAGGTTTAGGTTGAGGCTAAGATTCATCAGCCCCAAACTCATTCCATTACACCACCTGAATCGAAGACTTAGGATGGAAGAAATCTATCTCGGAAAAAGAGACATTACAGCTAACAAACAACCTTTTTGAGATAGGATCATAGCATTTATACCCTTTTTGTGTAGCAGAATATCCTAGAAATAAACATTGTTTGGCCCTTGGATCAAGTCCGAAAACTCTTAAAGGAAGGTTAGTTTCAAGATGAGTGGTAGTGTAGGTTTCTTGAAATTTCTGAAGTGGTGTTTTGAAGAAAAGAACACGACTAGGCATTCTATTAATAAGACAGGTAGCAGTAAGAAGAGCGATCCCTAAAAATATTTTGGAACATTACTAGTGAACCAAGGCCTTACCTACCTCAAGAAGATGTCTACTTTCTGCAATCCCATTTTGTTAAGGACTATTGACACAAGTACTTTTGTAGACAATTCCATGTTTTTAAAAGAATGTATGGAGAAGTTGATTAAAGTATTCAGTACCATTGTCAGTATGAAGAATTTGAATACTAGTTTGGAATTGATTCTTTATCATTTGATAAATATTGATGAATATGGTAGAGGTTTCAGCTTTATCCTTCAAACGAAACACCCAACACAAACGAGTATGGTCATCAATGAATGTAATGAATTATTTGGAATTGGTTCTATTATATGGATAAGTGAGAGCGGTTTTGTAGGTTTGTACTTGGACCTTGTAAAAAGAATTTCTTTGATGTTTAGCAAATTCACAAGCATCACAATGAACACAAAGATCTTTATTTATTGAGATATTTGGAAATAACCGTGACATATATTGAAAGTTTAGGTGCCCTAACCTCTTATGCCATAACAATAGTTCATCAGTCTTAGGAACAATCACACTATTACCCAAGCTATAAGGAGTAGATTGTCTTTCTTCATCTTCAAAGTAGTACACTCTATCTACCTCTTTAGCATTGCCAATCGTCTTCCCCGATGACAGGTCCTGTATAACACAATGAGTAAGGAAAAAATGAGCACAACAATTAGCTTCTGTTGTCAATTTACTGACTAACAGAAGATTGCATCCTAAATTAGGGACATGTAGAACAGAATTTAGTTTCATAGAATCTGTTACTTTGATATCTCCTTTTCCTACAATTAAGGAGGAATCACCATTTTCTACCTTAACTTTTTCATGTCCAACACACGGAACATATGAATGAAACATATTAAAATCATCTGTCATATGATCCGAAGCTCCAGAATCAACTATCCACTTCTTCCTACCGCATGAGGATAAAAAAGCTTTTATGATATTACCCTAGTGAAATATTCAGCTCACATCCTTGTTGTTTTTGACTACCTTCAGATTTTTCTATTCCTCCCTCACTAGATACTTGATAGCCTTAATTTTTTCCCTTTTTTGGTTTCCAATCTAGAGGCTTTCCATGAATGCCCCAGCATGTATCTTTGGTGTAGCCACTTTGTTTACAATGCTCACACCACTTCTTATGATGTCTCTTACTTGATTCACCACGTGATAATAGTGCAGAAGCTTCATTCGTAGGTACTGGAGTTACATTTAGTTCCTCTCTTGGTTCCTCTTTTAGCATGATTTTCCTCCTTGCTGCTTTCCTTCTAACTTCAAAAAATACTTCCTTAGCTGTAGGAAAAGGCATTATACTTAAGATTCTTCCACGAAAATCATCCAAGTTGTTATTGAGACCAGCCAAAAATTCAAAGACTCTCTTCTTTTCAGTTTTCTGGTTGTACATCACTGCATCTTCGTTGCATCTCCACTCTTCATCTGACAACAGGTCAAGTTCCTGGCACAATGCTATCATTTCAACCCAATATTCTGTAACTTCTCTGTCACCTTGCTTCATTTGCCACAACCTTGTTTTTTATCTCATAAATCTGTGATGCATCCTCTTCATTAGAGTAGGACTATTGCACTCTATCCCAGATTTCTCTAGCTGTTGGCAGAAACATAAAGGTCCGTTTGATTGGTGGTATCATGGCATTGATAAGCCATGATGAGACCATGGAATTATCTATCTCCCATTGTCATGTAGCTTGTACGTTTGTTGAGTCTGGAGCATTCCCATCTCCGATGATAAAGCTTAGCTTCCCTCTTCCTCCAATGGCGAGTTTCATAGCTTGAGCCCACTCTTGATAGTTTGTTCCATTCGGTTTATCGGAAACAATGATAACTGAAACTCCCTCAATACTAGAGGTCATTGATGACTGACCTCCAATCTGGTTTGAGATTGGGATTGCCGTGGAGGATCCCTCAAGATTGGAAGTTATTTCTTGACTTTCTAGGGTTGTCTCCTTGGTTTCACGGTCTCAATCACATGGCTCTGATACCATTTGAATCAGAGCTTATTTGCTTTATATATCTTTATTAGAGACTGCAGTATATATGTACATGAATAGGGTTTACAGAATAAGGTAGAAAATCTGTACAGATATGGAAATATAATCCTAGGATACTATATCTCTATAAGATACTGCTAACTAATCTAAATGGTCTGATTATGATCAGATCATAATATTATAAGATATACATATCTTTGACCACAAAACTACCTCTCACATTTCAAAATCCACCCAAGAAAGTCACTTCTTTGGAATCTTGGGAACTCCATTTTTGTGAAACGGGTGGGGCGCTGGTAGTTGCGGATTTTTGGACACTATTGTTGGGCATTACATTGCACCCTGGTTCCAGCCTCGATCTTGTTGCCTTCTGATGTGACTATGGCCTCTATCTTGGCTGGGCCCCCCTTTCTATCATTGTCAGACTCTTCTTGGGCCTGTATGAAGCCTGTCAACTGTACAGACATCCCTTGCAACTCGTCAGACAAGGCCACTAATTGCTGGAATCCTTGCTTCAGCGTCCTTATGCGCTCATCAAGATCACGAACAGAAGTCTAGGCACGCGTCTCTACCATCGGTCTGAGGAACGTAGTGCTCTAATACCACTGTTACCGATAGTGGTAGATGAAAGGGAAAAGAAGAAAAGATGAAGAAGAGAAAAGAGAGAGAGAGAGAAACAAAGGAAAATAGAGGGGAATAGAAGAACAGAGAGGAATGGAGAGAATTGGGAGAGTAGAGAGAGAGAAATGCTATAGGATTCTCATTAATTGCCAAAAAACGTACAATAGCCATGGGGGGACTGTTATTTATAGGTACTTATAACACCCTCCAACTGACATAGTAATGGTCTTAACGGCCATCTACTTCAAGTACATATTTTCGTATCAGTTCCTCAAAAAAAAAAAGAATTGCGTGGCTGATGTTCCAACTCTTTCATGTATGCTTTAACGACCTACAAATGACTGCAAAATCCTCTTATAGCACAATTGCCCAACCTAAGCCTCCATAACACCTCTCACGATTGTCCATCTGAGAAACCAAAAATCACTTAATTCAACATATTCCAGTTACACATGGAGCCAGTTTTTTATTTATGCATTGTGATTTGATTTATATATTTGTTTGTGGGGTGAAGATTGAGTTTTTTATGTTTTTGTTTTCATAAATCCTAGGTTAACGTCTTTTATATGAAAACTGACATGAAATCTAAGGACGCATGTAATTTTTGTATTTGGAACATGAAAATTGCTTCATTATTTTAAATGTTATACTTAGCTGCAAAGTTGCATTGCATAAATGAGTTGTTGCGTTGATGATTGTGGCGTGCATGCTGCAGATATCTCACTGGCTACTGGAGTTGCTGAAGGTACAATTAGAAACTCATATAAGGATCTTTATCCCCACATATCAAAAATTATCCCAAGCTGGTATGCAAAAGAGGAGGATCTTAAGAACCTTTGCAGTCCTTGAGTTACTGTACTTCTGAATCAGTTTGGAGTATTTTCCGTCTTGAATACTGGCAAAATTTGTTGGGAGGCATAAGACATGAACAGGTTCCTTTTTGTTTTCAGATTTTGTTGCTTAATGTTAGCCATTTTATGAAAGGAGCAACAGAAAAATCAAAAAAGGGGTTAGAAGTTCAGCTACCGAAAGTCTTTAACTTGTGTTTGGAGTGGCACCGAAAGATAGCGGAATTATGAGAATTATCATGTGTGCTAATGAAACTGTTCCAACTTAATGAAATTACTTCCACAAGCTCCTTTCTCCTTGCTCTCATCACTTACTCATGTTCCATAAAATTCCCATTTCACTATAATTTTAAACCTAAATCTTGTGAATCTTCACCTTTTCTTAGGCTTTCATTTGCCATTTTTAATCACATCCATCAAATATCGGAATTTTTTATGGAAGTTTATGCATCCATATTTGTATATATATGTAATGGATAGTCTCCATTCCTTCCATCAATTTATTTTCGGTAAAGGACAAAGTAGTTTCATTGATTTTATCAAATCTCTTGTGCTTTAAATATTTTGTGAGAATCCTTTATATTTTGCAAAAATTGTAATTTTAGTGTATCCGTAAAGTGAACATCATCTCTAGCTAATGTATAAAATTGTAGACAAATAGCATTTCATATAGATGATAGATGGTAACGTCTTAGGGGGATGTTTACAAATTAGTAAATCACATCGATGGTATGCGTCGTAGATTGATCTATTAAATTTATATATTATTAATTATGTTTAAAATATACGATTAAATAGATTGGAACTCTTTGTAGTTTGATCTTTTCTTTATTTAAGTTCTTTTGTTTCCAAAGTTATCAATAACTCTCTACAGTAATGTTTAGTTATTACATAACTTTCTTTATTTCATTTTGTTGATTTTTAGTTCTTTTATCCAAAGCAATGTAGAAATGGAATTTTTAAGTTCTAATATGATATAATAATGTAATATGAATTTGTTTTTATCAAAAAATTAAAATTTTATTTTTTTGGACGGTAGAAAAGAATGCTATAAAAGCACCATAACCAAAGTGTGGAGCCAAGAGAATACTATAGTAATTGAGGTCCAAGGCTACTGACAGCTTGGTGAGGGTTGGGACAAAAGTAAGCTCCACTGAAGCTACTATAGACATAAACTGGAGGTTAGCTAAGGTAAAGGAGATAGATCTTAAAAGTAGTTTATATTCCAATTGATAGCTATGCTTGGAATAGTGTGATGAGAGAATCTTGTGGTTATGATAATTTGTCTTATCTATGAGATTGTGTTGTTCAATGTTTCCAGATCTCTTGTTTCATTTCCAAGTATCCTTAAGTTTCTTTCTTTTCAAATTTGTATGTATGATGCAATTGAAAGAAAGTTTGAATATGATATCATTATCTTTGTTATTATAGGAAACTTTTGAGGCCCATTCAACTATTCTCTACCAATGAAACACCTTACAAAATTTGCTGTACAAAAGTTGATTTTTTTTCCCAGACTTGCTGAGAGAAAGAGCTGTTGAATAGGAGGTAATTCAGGTTCTCTCTTGGTTGCATAGTCTGCATAGTTGGTTATAAGAGATTTTACATTTTAATTTGTCCAGAGTCTTTACTTTTTGGTATATAGCTAGCAATAATACAAAAGAGACTTTAGGGAGATTGCATATGAACCAATTAAGTTTAGCCTATGTCACTCTCTAATAGTTACTACAGAATAGTTTATACATAGTCTATTTATGAATGCACTAGTTTTGTGTCTATGCCAAAAATCGAGTCTTCCAATCGTGAATTGGGGTTGTACATTGCCTGGTTGTTCATGTAGGTAGAGAGGCCTTTTAAGTTACAGCTCCAATTGTTTCCTTGGATGATCACTTTGACTCTAGCATTTTCAGGCAAATATATTTGTTGTTTTAGTAGCTTGGAAGCTTGCATTATGCCAATTGTTAAAACCAAAATCATTTTGAATTATTCCCAGTTCTGCACCTTATTTTATTGCAAGTAGTGCTTCTGAGCTTGACAATTTGGAGGAATATCCAGGAGGTATCTGACCTAGGTTCAATTGTGCAGAAGTTGTTGCCTTTCAAGAAATGTGTATCCGGAAATTAAACCTAAAAGGACTCTTAATTAGTGAATAACTTCCAAATTCTCTTAGCCAAAAGCATTTTGTTCGTGGCTTTTATGGGAACAATGCTTAGTTGTTCATTGCCTCTAATTGACAGACCTTAGCCCATTTAACCTTAGCTTGTACTATGGAAGAGACTTTCCCTGACTATAGAAAGTCCTTGAAGATCTTTTCTATAGTATTGGATGAGCTGATAGGTAGGGAAAGTTTGTGTCTTTAGAACACATCAAGATTGTCGAGAATAGATGTTATTAGTTGAAGTCTTCCAGCATATGAAAGTGAATTATTTAAGCAGCTGCTTATTCTTTTCTGTATCAGATCTAAGACAATCTTTATAGCAAATAATTTTGGTTGCTTGCCATAGGTTAGAGAGAGGGTTGTTGCATCTTGAGTCATGTGTAAGTCGATAGACGTACTGCTTGATTAGCTCTATCTATTGAGACAAATAAGCAACTTTTGTTTTTTCAATAGCAAGACACAACATATTTGTAAACAAAGTTCGGGAGGACATTAGATTTGAAATTGATTTAGAGTTTGCTCCACAAACATATGGACTACATCAAAGACTAAGTTCCTTACTAGGTTCCAAAGACTTCTAAAAATATAAAGCATTGAGCCCATCTATTCCAAGTGCTTTGCTAGGTTTCATACTGAAAAGACCCTGACAAATATCCTCTCTAGTGAATGGCCTAGTAGGGGAAGTCTTGGTTGATGGAGTGTTGAGTTGAATTCCTGGATTTCCTGCAAAGAGATTTTAAAAAAAAACGATTAGAGCAATTTCCTAATGACTCCTTGAAGTAGTTGAACTTTGTAGTCTTCATCTCAGAGTGGTCTGATGTTTGAAGCCCTATATGACCTGTAAGGTTCATGATTTTGATGTTTCTTTTGTTGGGCAAAGCTTTGGAAAAATACGCCATATTTAAGCCACACCATGGATTTCTACTTTATGGAAGTTATACACCTCGAAGGCAGTTATGAAAGAGCTTAATGCGTGTTTCTTAGCTACTTGCAAAAGGTATCTTTGGTGCTGGCATAGAGGCTGTCCTGAGCTTGTTCAAGGGGTTCTCTGGTGCTTTTAACGTCCTTTTTGAGTGTCATTCAAACTTCTTCTGAGCTCTTTTAGCTCTTCCTTGGTTGCTTAATAGTTTCCTTAAACAAATGAAAGTTTTGTAACCCATAATGTTAGCCCTCAGACTTTGATAGATTGCTTTCTCAAATCCTTCAGAGCCTGCTAAATAATTATTGACTATGAAAGGGGCTCTTTTACATACCAAATTTGTAGATCAATTGACTTCTATTGGAGGATGATTAGACCATAAGGGTTTGTTGAAGTGAGCTTTGCCAAAAGGATAGGCCAATATATGGGAGGAGTTAATGAGGGCTTTGTAAAGCTTCCTTCTAATCATCTTTTTGCTTGTTTATTTGTTAGACCAGGTAAAATAACTGCCATCATATCTTAAAGTAGTGATATATGTTTGACGCACGCAGTTCTTTAAGCCATCATTACAGTGTTTTAGACTGATATTGGACGTTGATTTAATCGAATAGGCAATGATATTGAAGTCTCCGTGTACCAAGGGTCTTAGATGTTCCTCTGAATATCTTTCAGATCATTTCATAGATATTCTCTTTAGAAAGAAAGATTAACCATATAGATTAATGTAATTTGTATGCGTAGAGTAGATTGAGTTAGATGAGTATGTGGATTAGTTAATCTGTGTTATGACAGTGTAAGACTAAGGCTTCCTTAAGGCTAGTAGGATGCAAAGATTCTTTATAAATTGATACATGGCCTAGTTTAATATGATAATAGTTCAGTCTTTAATCAGATTTCTATTTATTACATAAAAAGATAAATTTCCAATTTCTAGTTATTATTCGCATTTATGATGACTGACTTGATTGATTTTTATTATGATTAAAACACTTAATCGGCTATAAAAATCTTAAATTATTTAACTTTTTAATTTAGTTTTTAATTTTTTGGTTTAATTTACTTTGATAACTCTTGTTATTAAAAATCGACCAGTTTATTAAGTAATTGATTAATTTTTATAAATTAATTTGTTCTTATAAATTAAAATAAATTAATTATTATTTAACAATTTCTTTCTTTAATTAAATTTCAAAATTTTCGATGTATAAAGATAATTGATTTTAATTATATTTTAAAATTTTAATTTTATTTAATATTTAACTATTAAACCTTAAAATTAGTTTAGTTTAAAACATTGAAATTTTGACAGCAATAGATGGAATTGTATTAGTTTGTTACTTTATCATAATTATATATCACTACTTATATTAAAAATTATAAGTAAATACTTTAACATGTGATATAAATTTATTTTGTTATTAAATATGAACTTATTAATTCATCATATTTTATTTATAATTAATAATATATTAATGAAATTCAAAGACAACATATTCTTTCTTTAAATTTTTATTATTTTGTATGATAATATTAATAAAAAAGATGATTAATATATAATACAGGTGAATTATTTATTTGTTATTTTATGTATTGTTCTTGTATTTTAGTGAAATTGATTCAACATATCTGTTGTTTTCTTGTTGTGAATATAATTTATAATAGTGTAATAATATTTTTTTATCATTTATACTAATTTTTACATATTTATATGACATGTTTGTAAAAAATATGAATTTATAAATATTTTATTAATTGTAACTATTATTCAAGACTAGCATTGAATCCAACGGATGGATGAGATAAGAAAAAGTACAGAATCTAGATGATTGATATGACAAAAGCAGTTAATTTAGTATTAATACTAAGTTTAGTAGGTTGATAAGACAAGAAAAATTAATCAGTATTAGTTTATTAGAATTACGATTACCATGTAATATAACACAAAAAGTTAATCAACGTTCACGATGTTGATACAATGAGAAAATTAATAATAAAATTAAGCAAAAGTTTTTTTTAATATATTAAAAATATATTATATCAAATATAAGAGATTGATCATTTTATTTATGTATTATTACAAAATAATAAATAGAGTTTAATGAAATAGGTAATTGACTATTAAGCAAAATGGCATTTTAGTTCGTAATTTATACATGAGAATTCAATTAAATGTTCGTAAGATGTGCATGAGGACCTTACTTCTTCATGTCTCTTATCTAATTCCATTTTTCATTTGTCTCAGGTCAAGAGCATGCCTAAATTTCAATGAATTCTCCATTTATTGATGCCCTGTTCTACTTAAGGCAGTTCAATTGGCAGCACGTGAATTTAGTTTAAACTTCAAACTATATGGAATGATTCATCGTTCGAAAGTAATGGAAAGAATGCTCTAATAATCGTTATTGCAAATGATTTAAGATTATTTGGTCATATTCAATTGAGATTTGAAAAAAGAGTTTTCAAATATCAATCATAAATTGCTTAATCATTAGATTTAAATACACGCTCATTCCATGCTTATTATTCAATTGGGATATTGAATAATGAAATCCCATTCAAGCTCTCCGATGATAAGCTAATGACACCCTAATTTAGAGAAATTAAGGGCACATGCAAGGGAGAAAAAGCGCGAGTGGCGTTCATCGTGTGCATAATATGTTGATGGATAGATGTACGTGCAGATCGCGCACCTCACGGAAAAGTTTGTGGCGCATGTCTATTATGCAATATTTCTATTAATCCCTATTAGAAATTTCGTAAAAAAGTTTTAAAGATAAGTCAGTATCATGTACATGACAAAATACATTAATATTTTGAGTCAATGTCTTATAAATTTTAAGGACAACATATAAGACAGATGTTAACACTATGATAGCATAATGCAAAACGTTTTATAGAGTATAATAGAAAGGTATAACGCCTGGATGCAACTGTGCCACTCAACACATACTTAAAGGATAAATATAGACTCTAATAGAAATCTTTAACATAGAAATGATAATAGTTGTCATAAGAAGAAAATTTGTTTATGTGATTTTCTTGCTGATACATTATATGAAAAAAAATCATATATATTTCTAGCTCATGATTTTGTGTATTTGATACTAAATTTGGATTCAACATTATTACATTGTTCAAGGAATGATAAGAAATAGATTGTTAAGAAAAAGTAGTTGATCTAAGTTTATACAAATAGTTTGGATATGTATTCGATTAATGGAAAACTTATACTTAACAAAGTTGGAAATAATACAAATTTAGATAACCAAGATTATCTTTCTATTATACATTGGTTAAATCTACAAAATAAGAATTATAAAGATGCATACAAGTATATGTTGAGTTGAAGAAAAACAAAATCAACCTTAGGTGAAAGGATGATGATAGTATAAAATTGTTAAATCTTATACATATGATGCATTGAATAGAATAAAAATTCATAAAGGATGAATACTTACATATTAAATAAAATATTTGTTTAAAAATTTGAAAAGTTTAAATTATTTAAATATGAGTAGAAATTATTTTGCTAAGTATACTAAAAATACATCAATGAGATCAATGTGGTAAAATCTAAATTTTCTTAGTTTTCTATCTAGTGGGAATGAGATTCTCTAGTGACTACCTCATAACAAAATTCCATAATGATATGGATTTATATAAGGAGAAAAATGCAATATAAGATATTGTAATGTGCAATATTTATTTCTTATATAGCTAAACTTAGTACAATGAATTACCTTTAAAAATTCCAATTAAATCAAATAGCAAGATTTCAAATTAGATATGAAATGATAGGATTTGTAAATAGTCAAAGTTAATGATTTTGGGAAGTAATGCTTACTTAAATCATATATCATTTAATAAGTTTATAACTAAAAAGGATAATATGAAGTTTTAGATCTCATTAAATAAAGTATTTGTTTCACTATATAGTTATAAGAGAATGGTTCTCAAGAAAATCAGTGGGAGTAAGATGAAGTTTGAATAAGTTCAAATCTCATAACTATACATACAAATGGAACTAGTTCTTTTATTGATACGTTTGATATATATTTGAGAGGTTATATAGCATGTTGAA
The DNA here is from genome assembly GCA_025504915.1 of Erythroxylum reticulatum. Classification (NCBI taxonomy): domain Eukaryota; kingdom Viridiplantae; phylum Streptophyta; class Magnoliopsida; order Malpighiales; family Erythroxylaceae; genus Erythroxylum; species Erythroxylum reticulatum. The sequence continues at coordinate 26,222,295 of JANSVA010000004.1, read as the reverse complement.
AAAACACTTTCATAATGAATTCAAAATATTTTTTTTAGAGATGATTGTGGATTTTCATATTTAGATTAATAGGAGTATAGTTGTACTCCTTAGTAGAATATATGGAGATATACTACTTATAGTGTAACATATCACTCCCATAGAGCATATACTTGACATACTGAAGGATATTCAGGAACACACTCTACGAAAATGGCACATGAAGACGGTTAAATCAATTTATTTTTTTTACTTTTTTAATCTGTCGCATATAACATAAAACATTCCAATATTCATGTTGTTCCATTTTTATTCACAAATATATACAATCTTAAATGTCATTACATTCCCAAAATTCATATGTACAATATACAACAGTAGAAAGATACAATTCTTGATGAAACATAACTAAGACATTTGCAGGTACAACTGATCCCGACACTGACCCATATCCAAATGTAGCAGTTACTTTAACTAGACTAGCTAGGTCTCTTCTGAACCTGAAAGTCAACATTTCAATTTTGATGAGTTTGCGAACTCAGTGAGTGAACCACCATTGACGTATTCACTCAAGTCTAGACACAATATCACAAACACATATAATCTAAGTTCTCAAACACATCACATCATTTAAAATAAAATCCCAATTATCACAATATATGTATCTCACATTTTAACAAACACATTGGGAACACAAACATTTTATATCACTATTTCAACACAATTTAGTAAATTCCTCACAACAATTCACATAACA
>JANSVA010000004.1:26189202-26221459 GCA_025504915.1 Erythroxylum reticulatum | reverse complement strand
TGGATTCAGGGGTACGAGAAGAGGGACACCTTTTGCGGCTCAAACCGCAGCAGGAAATGTTATTCGGACAGTAGTGGTCTCTATGCACACATTTCTAAGCTTTAAGCTCTTTTTTCACTTTGATTGCTTCGGTCATAACTCTTTTATCTGATTATGTATATCAATGTCATGACATGCATCATTTCACATAATATACTAGCAAACACTTTCATCCAGTGTATACAGTCATTTAGCACATTTGCTGGACCCAAGTCTGACATTTACATTTAGTTGAGCATTTATTTCCCACATTTACATACACGTAGTTAACACTTCCAATATAATCCTGAATATTGAACTTGTCAGACAATCAATTGTTCGGAATCATCAATATCACAATCATATCCAAATCATTTCAAGATATATAGATATAAGGATTAAACAAAAACAATTCAAATAGAAGAATATATCTAATTGAGATCACATATCTAGGTTACTCACCGTTTACTCCATATTACTATTACCTTGACAATTCGACAATGTTTGGATGCTATCGGTCAATTTATGCTTCTATATCATACAGTACACATATATTTACACATTGCTAAATTATTCAATCAAATGAATATTCAATCATGTGTATGTAGATGTGTCATGCTTAATGCATGCTCAATTGACTATCTCGGGTATGTATCCTTATTGACAAGTCTTGACCATTTATTAATTATAACTTATACATAACTTGTTTGAAATTAGGTTTATACCTTAAGTAAGTTTGATCACTCTCAGTTCATCAATCATACGATCACCTATCCTTTTTTAATGCTTTATATTCACACAATTTTCCAAATCTCATTCATTTATAGATAATTCGCGTTGTTCATATCCTTTGAATCACATTTGCATTCAAAGGAACATTCTTATACCGTTAATAACTCATACTTTCCAAATTCATATGCATTGATATCAAACAATCAATTCCTTAAATTATAACATCAATTAATAACCTAAACTCATCAAACACTTAACCAAATTGATTTATCATCAAACTAAGTTCATTTTAAGCCTCAATCAAGTCAAAATACACCAATGTATAGTGCCTTATCCTTATATGAATCAACTAGAACACAAAAAACAATTCTTTCTCATTGCTAAGCATTTCCACGATTGTGGGAAGGAACCAATACAATTCCCATGATCGTGGGAGGGTGAATCGAAAGTTCACCTTCACGTTCCTTCCACTTTTCTTTCAAGTTTTGACACCTTCAAGATAGTTCATCAATTATACCTTAAAGATGTTTCAATTCCTCATCAATTCATCTCTAATTCCAATTCAAACCATTCATTTGGTACTTCACAAATTATGGTCTTTCAAGCATCAAAATCAAAAGAAAACATAACCAATCCATTCATTAAATTCCCAACACACATTCAACACCATCACCACAACCAAATTCATCCCTAATCAATCATCATAAATGTTATTATAACATATGTCAATAGGTTAATAATTCACTTAATAATTCAGCTCAATGTCTCCTCAACCATCAAGCTAACCTAACCTTATGCGCAATATTTACATCCTTTTCTTTCTAATGTACCTTTATGAACAAGTTGTCTTCTTTTAATCATAACTCTCTCTATAAAGATCAAAATCCCACGATTCTTCTGCCCCTTGAAACTAGGCTTCCATTAGTCTTAATATGTCCAAAAATTACATAAACAACATATCTTTTTAAATATAATCTCCATCCAAATTATATCCTATTTTTGTTAAGAAACGGACTGGCAACCAATACTCAATCCTTAATAAATCATTATCAAGACATCTCCTAACCAAACTGTTTCACAGAAGCATTAATAAGAAATTAATAATAATTTTTCGTATCTTATACTTCTCACTAATTTGGACTCTAAGGTCTTTAAAAATCAAGAAATAATAGAAGGTTCCTACATGGGGGTTTATCACAGGCATTATTAGGGAAACAAGCATAATTCGAGCTCTAGTCACTATTTTGTTAAGCCACTTTCGCAGGGATTAATTTAAGACCTATGTCTACAACTTTGATTCTTTAAGTTTCTTCAAATTCGTGCTCTATGGATATGAAAGACAAATCGAAAAAGAAAGATGAAATTGAAACCATAATTTCAACTTACCTTGTTAACTTCTTTCCTTCTCCTCCTCTTCCCTTTTTTCTTTCCTTCTCTTCTCATTTTCATTTTTCTCTCTATTTTATCCTTATTGCCGATCTCCACTCTCACTTCTATTGCCTTTTTCATCCATTTTCTCTAGAATATTCAAGAAGGTCAAACTAATCCATGTGTTACCATTCCATTGGTCCATGTGTCACCCTTCTATTGGTACATATGTTATCCTTCTATTGGTCCATATATCACTATTCTATTGGTCCATGTATCACCCTTCTATGGGTACATATGTTATCCTTTTATTGGTACATATATCAATATTCTATTGGTCTATGTATCACTTACTTTGGACTCCAAATGTAACTCACTTAAGCCTACATATGTCACTACTTGTAAGGCTACACATTTAACCAATTATAAGGCTACTTATGTCATCATTTGTAAAGATACATATGTCATCATTCTAAAGCTCCACATGTCACATATCTAAAGTGCCATTTGTCACAAATTTAAAGGGCCACTTGTCCCTCATATACTCAAGCCATTTGTCATCCAATTAATTGAGCCATTTGTCACTTATTTTCAATGCCACATGTCATCATTTCATAGGCTTAATCAACCTAAATTCCCATATATCAATTTGTCTTGCTCTTTAACATTTTTCTTAGACTTGACGCATAAATCACCTCATCAATTACTCATTTGTAATGATAAATTCCTAATTTACTAATTATAGTTCATCAAAACAAAATTCAAGACAAAATCAACACACAATTACATCATGATCAGTAAAAACCTTTCATACCCTGAGACATATCCATTGAGTGCATATACTATCTTGCAATGTTTTCTAAATCATGATTCATGTGTGTATATGAATATTATGCATGTGAATGAAATGTACCTCTTAAATTTTTAATGAAATAACTTATGTGACTCAATCTATCAGTTTAATCTCTTAATAATTTTAGGAGGCAGGATATTACATATAAAGCAGAAAAACAATTCATATGTTCAATTATTGAAGACATGATAGTTTAAGAACAACTCTTATTAGATAAGAAAAAGGTAACAACTTAATTCTTAGGATTAGATCTATAGAGATAGATTTAGAAATTGTTTACCTATTATAATCTAAACACATAGATAATATACTAAAGGTGTTTATTATTTGAGATATTTGATATTTATGAAGCATTAAGATATTCATTATTCTATGATGAGTTGATATTCGAGTTTAAGATCATATGGATATCAACTTTATAAGTAAATCCTAGTTAAGGTATATTTTACTTAGAAAAATATTATTTTTAGATTGGAAAGGTTTTAATTCAGTATTAATTGATAATCAAGCCATAATGCATTTTTCATTTAGTGAAAATGATTATTTGGTTCAATAAGTTCTTAAATGAACTTAACATAGTTCTTGCATTATTGAAATAGTAATATATACTATAGATAATTAGAGCCATTGTGTATTCAAAATGAGCTATCTCATCAAAGATAAAAGTATGTATTTAGGTAATCTCTCTTAAATATAATGATAAATGAAGCAAGTGCTCACTATAAAAAATCTTATAGAATTCTCTCACTACTATCATAGTAGTAGTGTAATTCCATATGGAGATATGACACGAGATCCTTAAGTGATTGGTTTATTACAAGTGAGAGATTATTAGCGTATACTTTACAACTAATCAATTAGTTGTAAATTTTGTGAAATCCTTAATTAAAGGCACTATTTATCTTTATGTAGTTTTATTATATTTGATATTTTATACTAAAAGTAATATCTCTGGAATAATTACTGTTCAATTAAAATTATGATGAGATCATAATTATGAGATTTAATTTACATTTATGTATTATCCTAGTTCCTAGTTGTAATTTCATCAAAATCATATATTAACAAAGTAGTAAAACTAGCAAAAATTAGGTTTCTTTCTTATGAAGAAAATAATTGATGAAATAGTAAAACTAGTACTCTTACCTTTTCCTTTCAATTATCGATTTTTTCTACTATGCGAGCATTATTAGAGGTTGGACTTATGAACAACTTGTGGTTGACCATTCAAGAAGAAAAATTGTACAGGAATCCAAATTTGGTATGTTTTAACCCCTTACCTAGATCCCTTTTCTCTATAAAACTTCTAAGTTACGTTACCATTCATAAGTATACAATAAGATGTAGTTCAAATGCATTGTTGAATCCATTTAGTGAAGAATGAAGGGAATCCAAATTGAAAAAGACCATTAATTAAGAAGCTTAAATTGATTGAATCAGAAGATTTATGAAATTCAATTTTCAGTGACCAACTTCGAATAGTTTCCTTTTTGTGATAGTTCTTGAACAATTCCTGAACTAGGAGAAAATTTTTCACCAATATTTATCCCATGTAGAAATGCACTTTATCTTAGATTGATCAGGTTTTTAGAGCACATTTCAGCCTTGAAACCAACAAATTGTAGATGACTTTGTAATTCTCATTGCAATAAGAAATTGGCTTGATATCCTTTAACAAATTGAGATTATTATAGACAAGAATTCATGGATATGGTTCTAACACCATATCACCCACTAAGCTCCATTTCTCAAAGAAAAGTTCATTTAATCAATTGGGACAAACGACCTTGTTGGGATTCAAGCTGAAAAGAGCATTATCAATCTTTTATTTTGAGATGTTTCACTTATTATGTAGAAATTAAATGGGTAATGAATTCTCTTAGAACGTACATAAAAGACAAGATTTTAGAGGAGGATCCAGAGTGCCTTTGAAATAATTGATAGCCATTATCTCTAAATCTTTTTATTCCTAATAAGTAAACCTAGTTGGATCAGTTAAAGAACAAATTTGTTTTGGTTCCTTTTAGATCATATAACATTGTGAAAGAGCTTCATGATTTTATCTCCCTATTTAAGCCATTAAATTCTTTATTTTTAATTTAAAAGGGAATTATAAGATTCAAGTTCTTTGAAAAATTAACTAATTTGGTCTTTTTTTAATCTTAAGGGATTCATCAAATGGTAGTTGTTATAGCTCATTCTAGAGTCTATTAAGCTCATCCCTAACAGTATGAAATGAAGTTTTTTGAGTTCACCTTTGATGGTGTCTAGTTTCTTTGTGCATATGAGAACATTATAGCCCTATAAATTGATCTATAATCCCTTATTCATAAATTCTTCAAATCCCTTAATATTGAGGACATAATTGATAAACCTGGAGGTGGCTTGATAAGGGATCTAAAAGAGATATTAATAATCTCAATAGAAGAGTGATAAAAGTGTTGCCAAACCTAGCTAAACTAGATAGAAAAGAAGCCATCCATTCTAAGTTGACAAGTGTTATATCGAGTTTCTTCCTAATTAACCAATCTCAATTTTGTTTATGGCTCCATATATATAAGTTTCCTTTAAATATCAAATCAGTAACTTCACCCTAATTGATTTTTAGTTAGGGTAAAGTTACTTTAGTTAAAAATCTATTACTGCTTGTCCATACCAGATGAACCTAGTCATAATCTTTTCAATAATATTGCTTATGTTTTGGAAACTAAAGGTGAGATGATCAATACACATGTAAGTTTTTTAATATAAATTAAATAGTTGTGCCCCGTTTGCAATAGATTGACACTTATTACACAAGCTTGTAAATAACCCTTTCATATGGGGGTTTGAAATCTATATATATGGGTCTCCTAGAAGTTATTGGGATCCCTAATTCTTGGATTCCTTTATGACTGTTATATATTCTTGGTAGTTGGTGATTGCATTTGCACCTGTGGATACTATAAGTTGGATTTTGTCTTTATTTATAAAGAGATCGAAGAGAGCTTTGAAAACTTTAAAAGTTGTCATTAAAAAGGTTACTAAATTTATATATTCTTTTTAGAATATCATTAAATCACTTGTAAATGATAAGCTATTTATTTTTATATACTTGCATTTGAAATTGAAGATAAAGCTTTTATCTTGACTAGTCATGTTTTTGATCAGCCTTAAAATGACTTGAATTGCCAAAGTGAAAAGGTAGGGGATAAGGGGTCCTATTGCCTTAATCCCATTTCTCTTTTAATCAGTTTTATAGGCTCCCCTATTTACCAAAATACCACAGGAGATAATGGTTACATATTAAGAAATCCATTTAATAAGCAATGCAAAAAAGCCAAAGGCATATAGAGTGTTTTGAATGATGCTCCAATCTAGTGAATCAAATTCCTTGCAAAAATCAACTTTGATGGCATGATTATTGGTTGAATGATTCCGATTATAGTTCTTGAACCAGTAGTACATTGTCCCTTATTTGCGCAATTACTGCCTTTAGCTTGTTAGCTATCAATTTTGTAGATTGTACCTTAGGGATGAGGAAACTTCATGTCTTTTTTTTATCTCATTTAAAATGCTCCCATTCTTTAAGAACCTACATCAATCATCACTATTTTGGTCAAAGGCCATGTTTCGTGGAAGAAGTAGGCATTATGACCATCAAGTCTTAGTGCCTTATTGGCATGAAGAGAAAAGAGATCCTCCTCCAATATTTAGCTTAAAGGGTCTAATTAATGATTTAGATAATTGAGTGGGGATTTGTTCGTTAACAATGGATTTCAATAGATTGACAATGGATGAAGTGTTTATGTTTGTTTTAACTATTTTGGTCAAGAAGGTATAAGCCTCCTACTATAGATCTTCTTTAGATTTTACTACATAACCATTTTAACCTTTAAAGAGATAATTCTATTAAAATTCCTCCTTAAAAGAAGAGTTATGTGAAAGAAATAAGTGCTTTGTCCCTATCTTTCAACCATAAAGTTCTAGACCTTTGCCTCAATAAGGAAATGCTAAAATGTTTCATTCAATTGTATTGAAGCAAAGCTATTTCCTTGTCATTTGTTAGTTGAGCATTATGAGGAGATTCATATAGAGCACTAATAGATGTAGATTGGAATATATTTTTATAACCATATCTAATGTATTTAGCTTAATGTTGTATACTTTTATTATATATTTAGTACTTTATTCGCTCCAAGTGTGTATACAAAGTATAATTGCCTCCATGAACTTAAAAGAGAAGAAATCAGATGAAAACATAACACAAAATGAAGATTTGACGCATAGAAGAGATACATAACTGTGCATATACTCATGCATGTCTCCCAGTTCGTGCAGATTCATGATTTTCAGAGAACTTAATTATGAACGATTTGATGTATGATTGTGTATTGGCTAAAACCCTAAAATTCAATATAAAAGACTCTTTTGGAAGCAATTGGGTGAGAGATACTTACAGAGATATTTTGAAACTCTCAAAGGCAACTCAAAAGGTGATTTTGACCCCAGAGGAGTACAAAACGTAAAGATTTGATCGAAAGATCCGTCAGAATACAAGATCAATCCTTTACATCGTAAGAATACATGATAGAAGATAACCAGGTATATTTAGAATTATGATCCCGTTGTTTTCAATTCTTTTTTCTATCTATGTATGTTTGATTTCATGTTCGATAATATGTAACTAAACATCTCGTCAGTATTTAGGCTAGATGAACCCTATCTTGATACTCTAGTATGATTTGATGTTTTATTAATACAATTGGTTAATTGATTTATTGTGAACCAATTATGTGTTTTATTTATGTTCTAATAGACCCAAAATATTAGATAATAACCTGATTTCATACATAGAGATTGAGAATTCCTATTTATGAAATATATCTACCATAATTGGAATAAGTTGATTGTAACCCTAAAGATAGGATATCATAAATCTTTTAGATTAGGGTCAAACCTAATAGAGAGATTCACCATTTAGTAAAGTAATCCTATAAACTTTAACCTGAGTAATTTGGTTAAAAATTTTAGGATTAGTTGTTAGTAAACTCAAGGCCAGCTATTAGCATACCATAGGAATCTCCACAGTCTAATAAATCAACAAAACAATTACATAATAAAAAACCAATTTATTAAGGGTTTAGGGGGATTCAAAACCTAGATACTAATTTCTTGATATTGATAATTCATTAAAGTGTTTCCTTTAATTCTCTGACCAAATCTTATTGTGAGTTTATTTTTTTTCTCTTAATTAAAAATTGCAATCAATTTATATACTAGATAATAAAATAATGGTAACTACTAGTAATTAGTGTCCTAGTGAGATTGACTTGTATTTGTTCGTACTAACTACAGCTATGTTGTGCACATATGATTATTCATAATTTACATACTCATAAAAAGTCAATCAAGTTTTTGGCATCATTGTTAGGAAGGTGATATCAGGAAAACCCTAGTTTTGATAATCTAGTCATTACTTTCTTTTATTCTGTTTTATTTTTGTTTTTGCTTTAAATTATTTAATTTGTTTAAGTTAGTTTATTTTCTTAGTTTTAGACTTAGACTCCATGTCAGTTTATAACCCGAAGTAAAACTAAAAACCTACTAGACGCAAATCCTAAGATAGAAAGAACTATGCAAAGGAATCATCATAGGAAAAGTTTGTGAGAGTTTGAGCTAGATCGTCAGATAGAAGATTTCGAAGGTCACATGGACATAAAGGAATCTTCTAACATGGCAAACCAACTGATCGTGAGCTTTGGTTGTGTGTAAGTTTTAATTATTAACCCTCGATAATCTGCAAGCGCATGATTCATTAGTATAGTACCAAAGGTGTCGATCCCATGAGTGGGGAGCTAATCTAATTCTAAAATCTAAGGTCATAAACAAATAACATAAATTTTAGATGCAACGAAACTAATGTGAGAATTTAATTCAATCAATCAAATTAAGAATCAAACATGAAAATAGTGAATACCAAGTAATTGCAATAAAGAATCAACCAAAAGAAATTACCAATTGAGAGAAAGGGAATTTTACCTATCTTTAATGTTAACCTAACTAATTATGAATTATTGGATTGTTGGTTCTAGACTATCCTAGGGTTGATTACTCTCTATCGAGTTATAACCATTAACCCTAAACATAAACCCTAATCAGATTATAGGGTGGCAATCTCTCAATTCACATCCTATCCAAAACCCTAATTAGTTCTGAAGTTCTCTAATAAACTATCGAAAACCTTTGCAAGATCTCTCTTTACACAATTTCTTGATTTGATTCAATTCTTGTCTCTATTAAATTACCTAACTCTTTTTAGTCCAATTTAATCATTTTTTATTCAATTCACCCTCTCAGTTTATTATCGAATTATGCAATCACAGAATCAAACCACAACAATATCCAATAATCACATAAACAATCAGATTTCATTAATTTAAGAATAAAAATTTGAAAGTGAGTTTAAAACATCCTCGACAGCCTAGATCCTTTCATTAGTTGTTCAATCCAATTCTATACAATAATACATCTAAAATTAAATAGGACATATAATATAAACGGATGACTGGAGGCAGTGATGTTGGGAAACCTCTTGATCTGGGAAGTATGTCGAGTTAACTTCTTCTCCTCTTCTCTCTTCCTTCTTCTTTTCCTCTAGCTCTCGATGATTTCTCTCTAGGGTTTCTCAAGATGGCTATTGCAAAAGCTCCGTTTTTGCCTCTTTTGTTGTTCTTTAAATATCCTCTTATATTTCAGGTAACCCTAAGATTTTTTGGGGTTCGAAAGGTCTAAAAATCCCTTGAAACTTGACGTTCTTGAGTATGTGTGTGTCTGCCTAATGCAATCCATGACTGTGGCCCTGCAGGCCACGATTGTGGACCAATTTTTAGGCTTTTGCCATGATCATAGCGTGTAGACCATGATCGTGGGCTAACTCTGGTGCTTTCGCCATGATCGTGGGCTAACTATGGTGCTTCTGTTAAGATCATGGCCTGTTATGCCATAATTTTGGGTCGTTGTTTCGGTCGAAATATCTCTAAAACTTCTCCGTTCTTCGATGTTGACCCTAGAACACTAGAAAGCACATCAATTTACCTCAAAAACAAAATATTTAAGCTCAGAGACTTGTACTAACCTATAAAACAATTAAAACATAAACAATTAACAAACTAACACAATTCTAACCTAAAAACATACTAAATGATTAGATTAACAACTAAACGCATATTAAACTATGCCCTAAAACACCATGCAATTTACACTTATCAAAATCCCCACACTTAAACGTTTGCTTATCCTCAAGCAAACAAAACAATAAACAACACAAAATCACAAAGCACATAATGCAGTAATGAGATAATGACTTTAACCTTATAAATAAATTTAACTTTAAACACAATCGCTCAAGTTATTCCAAATCATTATCATGCAAAATCTGCATCTAGGAGCTCCAAACTAAATATACATATTAATCAAATCTTAAATGCCAAATTTATTCACCCCTTTCAATTGCACAAACACATTAATCATTATTTGGTCCTTCAAACTTTGTAACTAATCCTAAGTACGTTTTCATGAAAAGTCAAGCTACTTACAAGTTTGGTATGTTTTACTAGAAACCATTTTTTATTTACTTTTTATAGACATGGACCTAGTCTTTTTACACAGAAATAAACATTGGTGATGAATGTCAGTCTGATTGCTCGATTAAGTCATGTTTTTATTAAGCTACTTGGTTAGAACGTCATTATAGCCTTTTGACGTGAAGGCACACACTTGTGATGCGTGTTGATCTTATTACTCAGCTACATCACATTATCAACTAGCTACTAGCTCTATTCATAACTTGAAGGCCAGTAGAATAGTTATTTATTTAAAATTTACAAACATTTTTTATTACCTATCTTGTTTCTTTAGTTACTCATTTCTAGGAAAAAAGATATTATCAAAGCTACTTAGTCCAAGGAACTAAAATTATGAATGAATGTGACAACTTATAGGGTGATAACCTAACACTAAATCCTAATTAACCTGCATATTTAGCCAAAGAATTCATATCACTAATTTTGCAAGCTAATGACTCTTAACAACCTAATAGATTATGTTCAAAATTAAATCGATTTTATTCCACCTAAGCCATTGACATATTCATGCAATTCACAGTATGCAATTCTAAACAAACAATCATACAATATGAAAAATTGGCACTTAAAGCAAAACACATAACCCTCCCTATACTTGAACAACACATTGTCCTCTATATGAGAAGGAGACAAACAAACACACATGGAAGAAAGAAACATAAAATAAAATAACAAAAAAATAAAAATAAAGACTAAATTTAAAAGAAAAGGGTCAGAAACAAAGCCTCATGGTGATGGAGGTGGGGATGGTGTCGAAGGTGGCAGTTGGATGCCTTGAGCCCTGAAATATTAATGAATTCGGTGTATATCCTAGCTTTGACGTTGTTGTGTGTAGGCCATCTCCTTCATCCTTCTAAAGTTCTCCGCTAGTGTTACCTTGGTGTTGGTGGAGATTGTATCAAACACTTTCTTCCAACCAAGTTCTTCTGTGTCTTCTTCCTGTTCGGACTCCTCGCCAGTTGAGTCCTCTTTTACCTACTGAGGTGGTGCTGTGCTAGAACTAGCCTGACTATCCCTGATCTTCACACGAGTCTTTTAGCTAATGTCCTGGAGTCCCATATTTGGGACTTTAGGATTTTAGCATGCCACAGATGATGGTGAGTTAGAAAATCAGGGAGGTAGACAGTTAGTCCACTACAATCGATGCCTTAGTATTCAGCAATGGTGGCTCATACCCAAATTGTTACTCCTCTTATATGGAGTTGCAACAATAGCATCAGCACATGTCTAGAGGTGAACACTGGGATGCTGTGATACATGCACCACAACATAAAAAGTTCTTTTGTTGATCACTCATTGGTTTTTAATTTGTCAAAAACTAATTGAAATATGAATTTATGTAATAATAAGTGCTCATGGGTTTGTATATGTTGTTATGGGCACTATTAGAGTTGAGTCGCTCTAACCCAGTAAGCTCATTCCAATAGTGAGAAGCACAAAAATCATCGTGTTAATCGATAATGGAAGATTCGGAGAACTCACAAATATCACATATGATTTCAATGTTTAGCTAATAAGTTTATCCCTACAACCTAAACCACATTCCCTTAGGGTTACTAGGTTCAAAATAAAAGGAACTGAAGAATTCGAAAGTGAGCTCCTAGTAGACAGGACATTGGAAGCATATAAACTTGGCCCATTGAATTCTTTTTACTAAATTCTCTACCCTATCTTGCAATTCTAACATATCAAGCGTATCAAAATTAAAGTATTTTAGGACTACTATTTGTTTAACATTATGAGATTGGAAACAAATACCTTCCTCCTCTATGTATATTGGGAAGGGTGCTCTGAAATTCACCATCCTATTCCTTTTCCCTTGGCTCGAGACTTGATTTCGTATCAATGATTGGTTGTGTTTCACTGATTGCTTAATACGCAGCATACTGGACTCCAAGTAGGTGGAGGTTGGAATAAAATGGGACTTTAGAAGTTGGTTAAAGAGAAGTGAGAGTGTTTGGAGATTCTAAACTTATAGAGATAAAATGAAAATGAAAATGAGTGAAAAAATGAAGTATGAAATGAATATATAGGTGAAGGAAGGATTAAATGGTGAAAATTTTAGCGTGGACAATTTTACCTGCCGCAGGCCACGATCGTGACCTGCAATATTTTCACTAATTTATGCTTTTTTTCTTCTTTTATCCTTCTCCACATTCCCGAGATCACTTCCTAACTCTTTATAACTCTTTCACCTCTTTTTTACTTACTTCCTTGATCATTTAACTCATAACGAAGTCCTATGCCTTCCTAACCTTATTTGGAAATGAAATAACCTAATTACAGAATTCAAACTATCTAAAAGTCCAAGCAATTAACATGGAGTTAACAATCCATAGGTTGCCTCCCATGTAGCACTTCTTTTAATGTCAGTAGCTCGACGCTCTTCTTGTGCTCAAGGTGGTCAAATGAATTTTGCAATGGTAACACAGTCATTGATCTTACCATTTGCACACGAGCTACCATGCCCTAGGTTCCACCTTCCTTTGCATTCTCCTCCATGATCGTTTATTTCTAAATGCATTCCTAGGATCCTCAATATCTTCCCATTGTCTTCGAGGATTGGTTTCTTTGATGTTAGTTGGAAATAAGGGAGAATTGTCGTCATTCTTTGACACCATGAAGGTTGTTTTATGCTTTTCAACCCTTAGAGTTAGTTCACCCTCATCAACGTCAATTATTGAGCAAGCAGTAGCTAAGAATGGTCATCCAAAGACCATAGGAGTTTCCACATCTTCTATAATATCCAATAAAAACAAGTCTGTGGGGAAGGTAAATATATCGATCTGTGTTTGCATATCCTTAATAATATAGTTTGACCGATGAATTGTTCTGTCTGTCATCATCACTAGCATTGTAGTGGTTTCTAACTTTTCTAACCCAAATTTTGACTAAAGGTATAGGGCATCATATTAATGCTCGCTCTTAAATCTGTGAATGCCCTATCTATTTTAACTCCATTGATACTACAAAGAATGTAAAATTCCCTGGGTCCTCTTTCTTCTGTTTTATATTAGGGTTTTCTTCCACTATGCACTCCTTAACCTTCTTCTTGATTGATTCCCTTAGTGTCATCCTTGTTTGTAGATGTTCCGTTATGTCCTTAAAGTTTTTTAATTCAACCTCCTTAGAATTCCTTGTCACCTTACTTGAAATTGACTTCTGTTAAGCTAAAATAGGGTACAAAAATTTAGGTCAAGATTCCACGATTAGCTTAATTATGAGCTCATTTGGGAGGAATTCCATCTTTATTTGTCCTTCTCCATTGTCTTCATCTTCTTTCGTATGTTCGAGTTTTTTTTCCTGGGTCTGAGTAATGGCTATGATATGTTCCTTTGGTTCAGATTTGGTATCGCTTAGAAGGGTTCTTGCATTATTAGTTAAAATTAACTCTATTTGTTAACCTACTTGGACCTCCAGATTATGTATTGAAGAGGCGTGGTTCTTAGTGACTTGCTTGAACTTGTTGTCAAGCCTCTTATGCGCATCCTCTATGTCTCTAATTTTATCTAAAATCCTATCCAACTTAGATTCCATTGAGCTCGGTTTATCTTGTTGGAAACTTGGTTATCCTTGTGGTTTGAATTGTCCTCTAACATTGTTCATCCAAAAGAAGTTAGGGTGATTCTTCCATCTAGGGTTGTATGTATTAGAGTAGGGATTGTTTACCCCTCCTCATTAATATTGAACTCCCATATAACTAACTTACTCCATATCATTATCCTTTATCAAGAAACAATCTACCATATTATAGTCCATTTGTCCACAAAGCTCACATTTTAGTTGCATGACTTTTACTGAAGTTGAGGACGAAGCCTTCATGTTGTTGCATTGTGAGTTAAGTTGTCAATTTTCGCTTGTATCTCCGTCATTTGATCAACAGCTACAACTTCATTTTGTTCTTAGAAGGTAGTGAGTTGTCTACTCCACTTACTCATCCATAGGCAACTGTTACTCGCCATCTCCTCTATCAACTCTTCTACTTCATTTATCGTATTTATCATCAATGATCCTCCTAAAGCTGCATCAATCGCGCCTCTTATACGTGGGGTTACTCTATTATAGAATTTTTGCAAAAAGAACTCCTTAAGTAAGTTATAGTGTGGGCATTTTTATTGCAAGTCCTTGTATCGTTCTTACGCTTCATATATTGATTCCCTATCACTTTGCTGGAAGTTGGTAATCTCCTTGATAATATTTGTGGTCTTGGTAAGGGGAAAATATTTTTCAAAAAAGGCACGAACTAGTTAATCCCAAGTGGTGACATTGGCTGGGATGAAGGAGTGGTACCAAGCCTTTGCTCTTTCTCTTAGTAAAAGGGAAAAGCCTAATTCTTACTGCATCCTCTGACATCTGATGGTACTAAAAGATATCGCATATTTCAAGAAAATTTACTATATGTGCATTGAGATCTTTATTCGTTAGTTTATAGAATTGCACATTCTGTTGAAGCATGTTTGGGAGTGTTGGTTTAATTTAAAAAGAGGCTGCTTGTACAGGTGGCCTAGCTACTCCTTAGTTAGTCTCATTGAACCCTGGTCTCATGAAATCCATAAAGGTTCTTTGTTGATGTCCTTGGTTCACTTTGTGATCCAAATCTTGTTGAAATTCCTTGGCCATTGTTGCTTTTATGCTTTCTTCTTCTTCTTCGCACCGTGCTTTCCTAATTGATCGTTCTAATCGAATGATATCTAGCTCCAGGGTTTCAGTTTCATAACTTGAACTTCTTGTGATCATTGTGTTCATGCAAGAGCATGGATTCAGAAATAGAAAGAAAGAATAGAAATTAAAACTAACTAAAATGCCTTAGAATAAAGAATTAAACTAAATGCCTCCCCAGAAGCGGCACCAAAAACTTGATCGTGAGGTTTCGTTGTGTGTAAGTGTTAATTATTAACCCTCGATAATCTACAAGCGTACAGTTCATTAGCATAGTACCAAAGGTGTCGATCCTATGAGGAAGGAATTAATCTAATTCTGCAATCTAAGGCCAGAAACAAATAACAAAAATTTAAGATGCAACAAAACTAATACGAGAATTTAATTAAATCAATCAAATGAAGAATCAAACATGAAAATGCTAATTACTAAGTAATTGCAACACACCCAAGAATCAACTGAAAGAAATTACCAATTGAGAAAAAATGAAAATTTACCTATCCTTAATGTTAACCTAACTGATTATAAATTACTGGATTGTTGGTTCTAGACTATCCTAAGGTTGATTACTCTCTCTCGAGTTATAACCATTAACCTTAAATTATAAACCCTAATCAGATTATGGGGGTTGCAATCTCTCAATTCACATCCTATCCAAAACCGTAATTAGTTCTAAAGTTCTATAATAAACCTTTGGAAACCTATGCAAGATCTCTCTTTGCACAATTTCTTGATTTGATTCAATTTTTGTCACTATTAAATCACATAACTCTCATTAGTCTAATTTAATCTTTTTTCATTCAATTCACCCTCTCAATTTATTATCAAATTATGAAATCGTAGAATTAAACCATAATAATATCCAATAAATACATAAATAATCAGATTTTATTAATCCAAGAATAAAATTCTGAAGGTGAGTTTATAACATCCTCGACATTCTATATCCTATCATTAGCTATTGAATCCAATTCTATACAATAATAAAACTCAAATTAAACAGGAAATACAATTTAAATGAATGATGGGAGGCTGTGATCTCAGGAAACCTCGTGATCCAAGAAGTACGTCAAGTGAGCTTCTTCTCCTCTTCTCTCTTCCTTCTTCTCTTCCTCTATCTCTCGATGATTTATCTCTAGGGTTTCTCAAGATGGCTAATGCAAAAGCTCCCTTTCTGCCTCTTTTGTTATTCTTTAAATATCCTTTTATGTTTCAAGTAACCCTAGGTTTTTTTGGGGTCTAAAAGGTCCAAAAAACTCCTTGAAATGTGATGTTCTTGAGTGTTTGTACGTCTGCCTGGTGCAGGCCATGATCATCCATTACCTGGGCTTTTGTCATGATTATGGCATGTAGTCCACGATTGTAGGTCAACGCTGATGCTTATATTATGATCATGGCATGTAGGCCATAGTCGTGGGCTAACTTTGGTGCTTTTGTCACGATCACGACTTGTTATGCCACGATCATGGGTCGTTGATTCGGCTAGAATGTCTCTGAAACTTCTCCGTTCTTTAATATTGACCTTAAAACACTAGCAAATACATCGAGGTACCTCCAAAACATAATATTAAGCTCAAAGACTTGTACTAACCCCTAAAACACTTAATAATGACAATCAATTGGAAAATCAAATGCAGTTCAACAACCTAATCTACACAAGCATTCATAGAATTGCAACAATACTGGTTCAGTAACAAAGTTTACACCCTCAACAACATATAAACATTTCTCACATCAAAAAGATTAGAGTTACAACATTCTAGAATATGATGAGGTGGCCTTGCTAAGTTGTAATTTGTTAGAGATATTTTCTTGTAAACATAAAACAGAATTGGTTAGAATCCTCTCTATAAAAGGAATATCTGTAAATAAATTTAATAAAGGATTGATTTTTCCCTTTGTGTTCAAAGGAACACCTTCTCTTTTATTCTTTCTTTTTATCAATTCAGTAATGACTACTTTATCTCTAGATTATTAAACGTTTTCACTATTTAAGGTTACAGTTTTAAGTTTGCAGATGATATAATTTCGTGGAAGTGTGTTAAGAAGACATAGGTAACTTCCTCGACTATGCATCCAAAGTGAATGTTATGAGGGTACTTCACAGATGGTTTAGCTAAGAAACTTGATTTCTGAGTTGTCTGTGGTTGATTCAATGGCTAAACCCTTTTGGTTGTATTGTGGTAATCTTCTTGCCATGTTGTTTAATAATAACAAAGAATATCACAAGGTCTTAGCATTTAATGTCAATTATTTGGTTATAAGGGTGTTGATATGAAAAGGTGACATTAAGGTTTGGAGCATTTAAGGACGGGGAAACAATAAGTTGATCGTTTAACTAAAGGACTTCGCCCATTTATGTTTGTGACACAAGTATACGGTATGAGTGTTTTGACGTCCTTGGACACTGTTATTAGTAGATCGTTATGTTTGCTCCATGTATAGTTGTACATTTTGATGTATTATGATAGTATGATGGTTCATCAACAAAGATGATCATCGTTTATCCTCGGTAATACGTGTTATCATACATTGTCATAATACGTATAAAAGTCTTAAGATTTGTGTTGATCTTAAGCATTTAAAGGTCATTGGATATATATATAAATTGACCTTGTGTCTATATCATGTAGACATACAGTTCTGGTACAGGTATCCATGAATTTGACATGACATACGAAGATATAAGTTTTTAATCCTATAAAGGTGTCCTCTAATGCAGTTTAGCATTCAATTAGAGAACATAAAGGTTTTTTTCTAATACAGTTTAGCATTTGGTGAGAGAAAACAAGTTTTCTCTAATGCTGTTTAGCATTTAGTGAGAGAAAACAGGATTTCTCTAATGCATTTTAGCATATGTGGTTTAGCATAAAGTTGGAGAAATCGAGACCTACAAACAAAGATGATATAATTTAGATCATAAAGTATCATTCTAGTTTTCCACATTCCATTTTCTCATTCTTGTTAGTGAGGCATTAGGTATACGCGATTGAGGTATACATGATTGTATTAGATTTGTGTCACACATGACACATGCATTTGATACTTTCCAGTATCAAAAGCCTTACAAGACAGAATGATAGACTTTCATTATCTTTAGATCAAATGTTTTGTTTTTAAAACTTAGTCGACTAATTTAGTAACATGGCTTAACCGAATTTTTAAATTGTTTTTAAACTAGAGTCAAAACTACAATTAATACTTGTCCAAAGGGAAGAATGTTGAACAATTTTGTCCTTTCCTATAAAGTTGGACAACTATTAATTGTAAAGTTGGACAACTATTAATTGTATTTTTTAGTTTTTAAATAAATTATCAGTTAAGTTACATAATTTGATCCAGATAAAAATAATAAAGTGGCCCAATGAATGATCAAGATTAATGGGTCGAAGTTTGGGTAGAAAATAGATCATAATTAGTGTGGACCAGACCTATATTGGCTTTGTAATAAGGAAGCCCGATATGGAAGCTATATAAAGATTAAAGTCTCTTATAGTTGCTCATATCAATCATAAGCATAAGGAATCTCTGACCCGTTAAGAGAGCTTACGTATTGAGAAAACTGTAGAAAGTCCTAAACTTTGTGTCAAGAAACACTTTCCGTAAAGGTCCCAGGAGATTTGTGATCGTTTGGAACTCGAAATCAGTATCAGAATTAAAAATGAAACCAAAGTCAGGTATTTTGCATTATCTTCATTTTTAATTCTTTCATGTAAATACTGGGTACGTAATAAAGTCTATACTACATATTACAAGAACACGATAATTCTGTATCTTTGATTCATAGTGCCATTTGTAGTGTTTGTTTTGACAATCGGAGAAATTAAGATTAAGTTTTATTGAATTTTTGATTAGAGCTGTTAGGAGATGGTTGGAGAATTGTGAAAATTACGAACTAGGGTTCTTCTTATTATTCGTAAATTTTGTTTAATTAAATGTAATTAAGTTAATTAATTACTTAGAATGATATATGGGTTCATCATGCTAAATAGATGCTACGTGGTACTTAACATTTTTATTGAATATTTTTAAACATTAGAATTCATTTTTAAATACAATTTATTTTAATAATAACGTTAGAGTCTAATTTAAATTTTTACCTTATGTGTATTTATATTTATTTATATACCTATCTGAATTAGATCATCTTACTAGATTTTGACAAATATGAAGTTTTAGTGGAGTAAATTGTTGACTTCAGTATATAACCTTATTTGATAACTAATAACAAATATGTAATAAGAATAAAAGAAAGTGACAAAGTGATGAAATTTGTTTTATTACATTTAATATTTAATGTTACATGCACCTAATAAGGAATGATGCATGTAATTATATATTTTTTTAAAATTATACAATGTTTGAAAATATATTATTAAAATAACACATGACAACTCATTTTAATAGTATTCATGAAATTTTAATACCATAAAATAAAAAACAAGATAATATTAACATAAATAATCCAATAGTTTGCACAAAATATTCATATTTCTTCGTATTAAAGTTTTTAATATATTAAAAAATATTAATTTTAACTGAGAGATATTTTTAATCAAAAGTCATGCATACTAGAAAATAATTTTATTCTCTTTTAATTAAAATATTTTAATAAAATTAAATGTATAATTTTACTGTTTCGTTTAGAATATGTAAATATGAATTTATTTGTATTGTTAAAATAATGCATATATATAGTTTTTTGAATTCCCCAAAAATCTTTTATAATTTAAAATTACTAAAAAAATATTGTGGTATTATAAATACAAAAAAAGAAACTTTTGTTAAGATCATACAAAAATTTTCAGATACTTAATATTTAATTACACAGTAAAGTATATATTTAGTATTTAAAGGTGTTTTTTCAAATAATTTAAACTGTGATAATGTTTTTAAAAAAGAAAAATCGATGTTTAAAGTTTAAATACATTGATAAGATAAAAAGGTAAAATAGTATATATTTCGAGGGTAAATTTGGGAAATATATTTAAGTGGTCGGTCTCGGTCATACTTGAACTTGATATCCATGTAACTTGTTCCGTTGTCATTATTTTAATTCATTGTTCATAATCAGACTGACTGATATTCTAAGCCTTGTATTCGTCAAGTGGAAGGGATAATTTATGAATGTACTATTCGCGTAGCTCACAACTCTTAAAACAACGTAAGAATATTCATCTTTCTTACTCTTTACGAATTACTGGGGCGATCTTTCTTTTTCTGTTTTTCTTCAAACATTCTCCTTTTGATCTTTCTTATCCTCCTCTCTTCTGATGGTGCCAAGCTTTTGCTTTCTCTGTTTGTCTCTTTCATTTCCGATAATAGAGCTCTAAGCTCTAAGCTCTTTTGGATGGAAGAAAAGGCTCTTCGGTTACCATTTCCAAGTGTAATTTTTTCTTTTTCTGTATTGGGAGATGAAGTTTGTTTTTCTGTGAGTCTTTTGGTTAATACTTAAATAACCATATCAATTCCTTACTTTTGAAGCTTCGGAAATTGACTGTTTCAAGGTTTGCAAGCCTTTGGCCTTTTCCAGCAATTTTAACAGGAAGCTTTTCTCTTTGGTGCCTTCTTTCCGTTTTCCTTTCTCTTTTGATCTGTCACGAATAAACTGTTGGGAAAAAAGTAGTAGATATGCACAGTACACATAACAAAAGAGAATTTTCCATAGAATTCCATCCTCATATCCCAATTTTGACGCCTAATATTCATGCAAGGAGGCCAAATTTAACTGTCAAATTCCAGGACATTTATGGTTTCACCGTAGAAGGCAATGTTGATGATGTTAATGTGTTGAACGAGCTAAGAGAGAAGGTGAGGCAACAGGGAAGGATTTGGTCGGCATTAGAGGCTAGCAAAGGTGCCAATTGGTACTTAACAGCCACATGTTTCTTCAATAGCTGAAGGGATTGCCTTCAAATCTTCCCTCAAATTGTCCACTCCAGCTAATGCAATCACTTTGAGGAGGCTTATTAGGAAGGGAATACCACCATTGCTAAGGCCAAAGGTTTGGTTTTCGGTATCTGGAGCTGCAAAGAAGAAGTCTACCGTTCCCGAGAGCTACTACAATGATCTGACTACGGCCGTTGAGGGAAAGGTTACGCCGGCTACAAGACAGATTGATCATGTGAATTTGACTTTTAATATTGCAGTTGAAACGTGTCTGTCATGATTTGCAACGTTCTGTTGGGATTTTTTTTTTTTTTCTTTCAACTGGTTGTTGTTCACATTCTTGATGAACGTGATATGATTTTTTTTAATTGAAAATTGAGGAAATTATATCTAATCATCTGAAGGCTATACGAGCTTGATTGGTCATTATGCTTGATTATCTTAGGTAACGGTATCTATTCTTTAATGGGTTATGACTAAATTGTCATTTTTGTTGTTTGAGCTCTGTTCAGAATCAAATTTCCCGTGCATGTTTGCTTCTGGACCTCTGGTCTTGTTGATTGATATTTGTTTTTGTATGTGTGTTTGTATTTGTGCCTTTGTAGCAAATATATGTTTTAATTTTCATATTGGTGATTGGCTGATCTTACTTGTGCAATGGAGATAATTATCTAATAACTCAATATTGCATTGTTAATATGGATCTTGAATTACTCAGACCATCACTTCACTAGCAGCTGCGGTGATTGGATCTTTCATTATAATCATACTGCTATGTTTCCATTTTTTATTTTGGACGCAATAACAATGAAGTTATGATCATGTTGGAGAATATCCAATGTGACAGTAGCCCATGTATATTGAGTCTATCTGTGCTTGGATCTGAAAGCAAGTTATAGTTTCAGTTTTGCTTGCAATGAAACCAAAGGCATATGATGGAAGCTAAAATCATGAGTCCTGACGCATGCTTCTCCTGAAATATGAGTATTCTCCTGGTTATCAAGAATGCATGATTAATTGATTGTTCTTTGTAGAGGGGTGGGATTTCTGACAAGACCCCAATAGTATGAGTTCAGGTTGCTGCATTTTGGAGTTAGCAAAAAAGATCTGTTTTTTGAAATTATTTTTTATAAAGTAGTAAGCATGACACCTGAACGCAAAGAGATTTCTTAGTAGTGGTTATTATTATCAAACCTCCCCCAACCCACCGACAAAGTTTCTTGCACCAAGATTCATACTATATGAAGTCAGGTTGGAAACGCCAGTATCGGAGGTAGTCCTGATGTTTTCTTATTTTAGCTGTAGAGGAAGGATAACGGATCTCTTGCCTAGAATATGCAAACTATTTTGTAAAATATATCATGCGCACTTTTGTACATTTTGCATTTAGATTCCTATGTGCTTCATATCAGGGGACTTTTGAAGTTAAATTTTTGCCTATTCGGCCAATATTCCCAATTCTTGATTTTACTAATAATTCTTTCATTGTTTATATGCAGGACCTGCCACGAACATTTCCTGGTCACCCATGGCTGGATACTTCTGAGAGCCATGCTGCTCTCCGGCGTGTTCTTGTTGGGTATTCCTTCCGTGATTCTGATGTTGGCTATTGTCAGGTTGGTTCCTAATGAGTTTAACAATGTGTAAATAGAAAATGTTAGATTATCGTGGAAATCTCAGAATAGATGATAGAATTGCTGATTTCTTGTACCTGTTTTCTTTTGCAAGATGCGACCTAAAATTTTATCATGATTACATTATTCTCACTCCAGAGCCTGATGAATTTTAGGTGAAGTTTTCACGCATTGATAATTAGGGCTTCATTCACTCTCATGTATCCCAATCTTGTTGCACTTTCAAGAAGACATTTTATTCCAATAGTTGCAATTGTTTAGAGTATATAGAGGTCTCAGATGCATTGTTTGTTCACTTTGTCTTTTCTTCCTAACTTGCTACATGTTTAATTTTCTCAATATCTCATAATTTAGTATCTATTCCTGTTTTTCTTGATAATTTTCAATCTTAACCAAGAAACTGCTCATTTATGATTTCTTTAAGTCATATTTCTTTATGAATATTATGTCCGTTACAGTCATTACATTACTTTATCTGAATCTAGATCTTTCTCGTTAATACTCTGATAAATGCGAACTAAAATTTTTACTACCATGCAAACAGTTCCACTGTTTTTACTATCTCGCAGATTTCGAGCTGAACTTACTAGATTTTTGTAATTAAATTGATGGATGTAATTGAATACGTCTCCCTGCTTGGATGTAACTAACTCGGGAAACCAATGAAAATGTTTCTGTAGGCACTTAAAACCTACTTCATTTGTAGATGGGTGGTGGCTGGCTTTCATTTGTTGATGTTATCTGCTCCCAATTAAAATTCTTTAATGAAACTTAGAGTTGGTGCAGGGTCTAAATTATGTTGCAGCATTGCTGTTGCTGGTGATGAAAACAGAGGAGGATGCTTTCTGGATGCTGGCAGTCCTCCTGGAAAATGTCTTAGTCAATGACTGCTATGCCAACAATTTTTCATGGTGTCACGTTGAGCAAAGAGTTTTCAAGGATTTACTTGCTAAAAAGTGCCCAAGGTAATTCCATTTGATTACATATTTAATATCTTCTTACATTATTTGCTGTATACGAAGAACTATAAATGAACTCCAGGATAGCTGCTCATTTGGAGGAATTGGAGTTCGATGTCTCCCTTGTTGCCACTGAGTGGTTCCTTTGCCTATTCTCTAAGAGCTTACCTTCAGAGGTTAGGAAAACGTCAATTGCTTTGTCTTCCACAGGAAGAGAACTCGGTTATGTTTTTAAGTTCTTTAATGACCAAAACTAGTTGACCATTCGGGTAACTTTTTTGCAGACAACGCTGCGGGTGTGGGATGTCCTTTTCTATGAGGGTGCAAAGGTTCTGTTTCATGTTGCTTTGGCTATATTCAAGGTGCTAAAGCCATGCACTTATAGGACAAAGACCCATCTTAGACCTTAATGTTTTCTGAAATTTCACAATTGAAACATCATTGGACTTGCTGAAGAGGCACTTCAAAATTATAATATATGATTGCAGATGAAGGAAGAGGAGTTGCTTCGGGCCCACCATGTTGGTGATGTAATATACATACTACAGAAAACCTCGCATCACCTCTTTGACCCTGATGAATTATTGACAGTTACGCCATTCTCCCTATTGCAATTCTCTTTTCAGTTTATATTTTTATATCATTTCTCTATCTCATTTGTCCTTTTCTCTAAAGGATAAAAGAACACGAGATTTTAGTTGTTATTTGTCTGCAACAGGAGGATGTTCGATTGCTGATATTAGAATGAGGTGACTTAATCTATGCAGAACATACATATTAAATGCTTTACGTGTCCAAATTATGCAGGATGCATTTGATAAGATAGGATCAATGACAACCGATACTATATCCAAGCAAAGGAAAAAGCAAGAACCAGCAGTAATGGCAGAGCTTGATCAGAGGTCGCGAAGACTAGATCAAAATGGATGACAAATATTGTTTGTTGTAACGAACTTGATCCAGATTTTAGAATATACAAGCATCCTGGACCAGCCATGTTACCCAATGGAGAAGATGATAAATTTCCTACTTTATCTTTCCTTTTAGTTTTGCAAGGGGAGGCCTCTTTTAAGTGTGTATTGTTTCCGGGTATAGTATGGTTTTGAAAGGGAAGGCCTCTTTTAAGTGTTTGTTGTATCGGGGTATAATTTTAAATGTGAGTCATGCAATGAATGCGATAAAATGAAAATACAAGCCAAAGCATTGCTGCTATTGCCTACCCAGTTACTGGTTTCTATGAGAGATGCTACCTAGGGTTTCGGTTGCAAAAGGCAAGCTTTCATGTCTAATTCAGATTCATTACCTGAAAGTTGTTTTTTGTCACAGTGGATTATGTAGATGATGGTTCATAGTTGATAGGTCATAAAAACTATTTCATGATAGTTAGGTTGTCAATGAATTTGACCAGTGGCAATTGACGTTGAATGATACGTACGAAAGAAGTATACTATTTTTTCGGTCTAAATTTAGTTATTTTTAATATAAGCCCAGAATAATTCCAAACTTAATTATTTTTAGTAAAAAAATATTGTTTTACTTGTATGAATTGAACCTTAAATAAGTATAAGTTTGAACGGTTTAAATTTAATTTTAAAAAATTATTTTATATTTTTAATTTTAAAAAATTTGACTGGAGCTGACCTACGAGTCATCCTTATTTATTGCATACCGCTTAATACTGATCAATATAAATTTGTACGGTAAATTAGAGAATTTTATATAAAATAATATGGGTGCACGTTTACACTTGTGGATCAAAGTTTGCTAGGCTAAAACTGACAATAATGTTCCGCTGGGCATGCTTACTTGAATTAAAGAAAACGTTCTCAGTGCTTCGCAACAAATTATAGTTCTGCAGTGCAGTGGAAAGAAAAGTAAAAAAAAAAAAAAGAGAGGGTAATTTATTCTTTAAAATTCTGTAAAAAAGTTTAATTTGTTATCTACTGTGCATGTTAATCCTTTAACGTAATTAAATGGGTCATATTAAATGGTCAATGTTTTAAAATAAATATATTAATCCTTTAATTACAGCAACATTTTAAAAGTTTTAAATTACACAACCTTATTTCTGTAATTTTTTAATTAAAATTTTGTTAAATTTTTATTAGACATCCATTAATGACGGGTGTCTTACGTAATTAGCCAACCTGACAAAATAAGATATATTTGGCATCACATTTCTTTTAACTTTAAAGTTATTAAAATTTATTTTGTGAATTTTGTAATAATTTAAATTAAAAAATCAAGCAAAAATATAAAGATTGTTCATAAAACGAGAACAAAACCGGAAAACAATAAAAAGAAGTAACCATATGCATAGCTTCTCTTCAACTGTTTACAAAAGCAAAGGTCTTGATGTTTTTCGATTTTGCAGTGGCCTGAAAGACCGATCTTGGCTTTCACTTGCCTCATCTTGTCTTCCCTCTGTTTGCTCTTCTCTCTCTCTCTCTCTCTCTTTTATGCTCTCATTTTCTCATCTTCTGATCTATATGAAACCCACTCCACGGCATAGTCAATGACCGTGATCTTTTCTGTGTCATACACAGTCTTCCATTTCCGGGCAAATTTAATAGACCAAATTCGCCAGAATCGATATGACAAGATCTGGGTGGTCAGGCTCTGGTCATCTATATCCCTGAGTAAGAATGCAAATACAGAATTAAGATTGGTATTAAGTTTTTAAAATGGATACAGTAGAGAGTCTATTAATAAAAATTGAGCTTAAGTTAACTATTGTCCAAATTATTAGAATTAGTTGTTTGGATAGTTGATCCTTACTACTTATAAATCTTTTAAATTTTCATGTTTAATCAATATGAGATACTCTAACACTCTCCCTCAAGTGCAACTGGGACTAGACATCCAGTTGTCATTTAAAATATATGCAGCAATAATCAGACCAGGCTGCTGGGACTGGATATCTAAACGGATAACTGAAAAATTAATAATCCGGATTAAACCTACTTTGATACAATGGAAAATATGTGGCCATATATAGCCTATTACAAGAGAAGTTTAAATCTGAAAAATTATCCAGATTTATCTAATCTAATCTAATATGATCTAATCTCTTAATTTAAGGGATTTAAACTTATTATATATTAACTATATACAGTCTATCTATATCTCAATATAATCTAGATCCAGCTGTATAATAGCTGTAGAAGAATATTAGTCATAATATCACCAACACTCCCCCTCAAGTTGGTGAATGGATATTGATCATTCCTAGCTTGCAACTAAGTTCTTCAAATCTGACTCTTGTTAGTGCCTTGGTAAAAACATCTGCAACTTGACTGCTGGTGGGCACATAGGCAAGATCAATTAATCCAGATTCTACTTTCTCTTTGATGAAATGATGATCTATCTCCACACGCTTGGTTCTACTGTGATGTATAGGATTCCTTGCAATCCCTATTGTGGCCATCTTATCACACCACACTTTCATTTGAGACCCTATTGTGATTTGTAGTTATGTTAGGAGCCTCTTGATCCATATTCCTTCACATATTCCAAGTACCAAAGCTCTATACTCTACCTCAACACTGCTTCTTGCGATCACTGGTTGCTTCTTGCTCCTCCAAGTATCTAAGTTGCCACACACAAAGGTTCAGTAGGCTGTTGTGAACCTTCTATCAATTACAAATCTAGCCCAGTCAACATCTGTGAAAACTTCAATGCTCCTTACTCCACCTTTCTTAAAGAACAACCCCTTTCCGAGTGTCATTTTTAAGTACTTCAAGATTCTATGCACTGCCTTCATGTGTTCCTCTCGAGGATTGCTCATAAATTGACCAACCACACTGACAGGAAAACTGATATATGGCCGAGTATGGGATAGATAAATTAGTTTTCCCACCAGTCTTTGATATCTGCTTATGTCCACTAGTGTATCACCATCTTTAAGACTTAACTTATATGTTGATTCCATAGGTGTTTCTACTGGCTTTGCTCATAGCATTCTAGTTTCCTCTAAAAGATCAAGAGTATACTTCCTTTAAGACACTGAGATACCTTTATTAGATCTGATCACCTCCATTCCAAGGAAATATCTCAAGTTACCCATATCTTTGATTTCAAATCCTTGAGTTAGAGAATTCTTTAGCTCTTGTATACCTTCCCAATCATCACCTGTAATGATGATATCATCAATATAGACAATAAGGATAGTTATCCTACCACTATTCAAACGCCGAATAAATAGGGTGTGATCAGCCTGGCATTGATAGTAATTAAAACTCTTTATTGCTTTTGCAAATCTCCCAAACAATGCTCTAGGTGATTGCTTCAGGCCGTACAAAGACTTTTTAAGTTTGCATACTCTCTGAGGGTACTTGTCTCTTCCTAATCCCGGTGGGCAACTCCATATATACCTCCTCTTCAAGATCACCATTCAAGAAGGCATTTTTGACATCAAGATGATGTGGGGGACATTCTAGATATGTGATAATAAAATCTTAATTTTATTGAGTTTGGCTACATGTGCAAATGTTTCCTGGTAGTCAATCCCATGTGTCTGTGTAAACCCCCTAGCTACAAGTCTTACCCTATGCCTGTTAATACAAAATCGTATTTGATGGTAAACACACATTTGCATCCCACCACAGTTTTTCCTTGTGGCAAGTCTGTTTCCACCCAAGTCTGATTCTTCTTAAGTGCACTTAGTTCATCATTTATTGCCTCCTACCATTTAGGATCCTTGACAGCTTCCTAAAAATTATGAGGTAAAATTTTAATAGATAACTGAGCAACAAAGGTCTAAAAATGGGGAGATAACCTGTTATAAGAGACAAAGTTGCCAACTGGGTGCCTTGTACATGATCTTACTCCCTTCCTCAGTGTTATAGGCCAACCCAACTCCTCAGAATTTGTAGTAAGTTCTAATTCATAACGTTGCTCAGAAAGTATGATATATTGCTCCTATCCAGTTTCACTTGCTACTTGTAGTTCATTTCCTTGTTCTGTTTCCTTCCTTCTAGTGTAAAATCTAGTATAGCTTTTTGGTTTGTCCACCCTAGTTTTAGTATTATTCTCTTTATCACATTCACCATATTCAGTGGCATTCTTATCTGGTTGGGGGTTAGGATCATCTGTTACAGTGGGCTCAAAGGGTTGAGTGGTCATTGAAGTGAAAGTCTCAGGTGAACTAAAAGTATCAGGTCTGATTTGATCAAGGTCAGGTGTAGAAGGTAAAAGAGAAAGTATATTTTTCTGGGATAGTGTGTCTGGCGTGCCATCATTTTTTGAAAACAGCCATTCACTCTCACAATTCTCCCCCTAAATAGGTGGTTTTCGATAACAGGGTTGATTCTAAAAAAACATTGCATCCATTGTCACAAAGAACCAATTGAGAGTATGAGAAAAACATTTGTAAACTTTCTGAGTAGAAGAATGGCCCAAAAAGATACACTTATGAGCTCGGGGTTCAAGTTTTCCACCATGATAATTATGAACAAAAGCAGCATACCCCAACACTTTATGAGGTAGTTGATTAAGAAAGGGAACCAAGGGATAGGTTTCAAGTAATTTCTGTAAAGGTGTAAGGGAACCTAATGTTTTTGAAGGAAATTGATCTATTAGATAAGCATAAGTAAGAATAGCCTTTCCCCAAAATTAGTTTGAAACATTTATAGTGAGCATAATAGACCGTGCAACCTCAAGTAAATGCCTATTTTTTCTCTCATATACACCATTTTGTTGTGGTGTATTGACACATGAAGTTTGATGTATAATACCGTTGGTGATAAAAAACTGGTCAAAGACTTGACTTAGGTGTTAAGTCAAGAAGACTTCACTTCTATTAATTTTGATGACAATCAAATAATAATAATCTTAGAAATGTATGAATTGTTTTGATAAATTTATTAAGTGTGCAGAAAAAAGTAAGTAACACTTATTCAACTTAGAAGGTGTGCAGTCAGCGCCAGATGAAATGCGATATCAGACAAAGTGCGACATAAGACGAAGCACTACATAAGACGAAGCGTTACATAAGATGAAGCATTACACAAGACAAAGCACAACATCAGACGAAGAGGAATAATAGACGAAACGTAATAAAAGAAGAAGTATTATTCTAGACGATACAAAAGGAAGACATTCTAGAACGTCAGACAGTTAGTTAGTTGGAGTTAGTTACAGGACTCAACTAATAACCATTTTTAGAAGATTTAAGAAGCAGTTTTTAAGAAGACAGTTGAGATTTAGGCTATAAATACTAGTTCTAGTCGAAGACTAATAAGATATGATATACATACACACATAAGAAAAAATTCTATATTTAAAGTGAGAAAGAAGTGAGCAAATGCCTCTGTAACCTAAAGCTCAAAAATACTTTTTTTAGAGAGAGCAAGGAAGGCTAAAGCCTAGAGAGACTAATATAGCTGATAAAGAATACTTTTTGAGAGAGACCTGAAGAGGCTCTACAAGTGCAGAAAGAATACTTGTAAAGTTAAAAGAGCCCCAGGTTTGGGGTGAACCAGTATAAAATCGCAGTGTTTATACTCTAACCTTTATCTTTTAATTTTCTTATTATTAGACAAGTCGACAATATTACTTGCGATTGCATTGCTTATCAACTTTAGCAAAGTATTTTAGTAATCATTTGAACTTTCGTAAAGAAATTCAAGAAGTTCAAAAGATTAATATTCAAGAAAAGATTACACAATTCAACCCCCTTCTTATAGTTTACATATCATATTGGATTTCTATATTAACAAGTGATTTACTTCAGTTGGTATCAAAGCAAGGTTTTCAAGAAACACTGTCACAAAGTGAGGATGAAGATCCATGGTTGAATTACATGTTTTTATAGCTAAAGGTGCCTCAGTCACAAGAGCTCATGCATTCAATGGTGAGGATTATCATTATTGGAAGGACAGGATGCGACTCTTCATAAAATCCACATATATTGATCTTTGGGATATCATCGAGATTGGTCCATATACACCAACAAATGATGAAGGCAATATCATCTCTCATGACAAATGGTCAGTCGATCAGAAAGCTCGATTTCAGTTGAATTCAAAGGCCAATTTCTTACTAAGTTGTGCCCTAAGCATAAGTGAATATGACAAGGTTCATGGATGCGTATCTACAAAGGAGATGTGAGACACATTAGCCATTGCACATAGAGGTAAAAATTAAGTGAAAGAGTCTAAGATCAGTATGACTTGTTCAAAATGAAAGATGAGGAGACTATTGATCAGATGTTGGGATGATTTCAAACAATTGTTAATGGACTTAAAGCTTTTGAGAGAATCTACAATAATCAAGATTATGTCAGAAAGAGTCTAAGAAGTCTACCTAAAAGATGGAGATCCAAGGTTATAGTAATATAAGAGGCCAAGGATTTAAGCAAGTTAAAGCTA
The DNA here is from genome assembly GCA_025504915.1 of Erythroxylum reticulatum. Lineage (NCBI taxonomy): Eukaryota > Viridiplantae > Streptophyta > Magnoliopsida > Malpighiales > Erythroxylaceae > Erythroxylum > Erythroxylum reticulatum. Next base: position 26,190,352 of record JANSVA010000004.1, on the reverse strand, counting down.
GATGAATTGCTTGGTTCACTAAAGATACATGAAGTAGAGCCTGATGCTAAAGATAAACCTAGAAGAGATAAGTCTATCGTATTAAAGACTGGTCAAAAGAATCAAAAGAACCAGAAAAGTAGAAGCACATCTTCAAAAGCATTAAAAATTGAAGAAATCAAGAATGATGATGCCAGTGAATCTGATCAAGATTTAAGTGAAGATGATGATGAACTATCCTTCATTTCAAGAAAGATTAGGAGGATGTAAAAAAAGAAAGCAAAAGGAAATAAAGACTTTTCTTTTAAGAAAAATAGCAAAGACGAAGCTAAGAATGAGAAAACGTCTATCATCTACTACGAGTGCAACAAACCAGGACATTACAAGTCTAAATGTCCATTGCTCAAAAGAAAACAAAAAGGGCATGATGGCAACATGGGAAGATTTGGACTCATCCAAATCTGACTCCGATTCAGAAGCATCGGAACAAGCAAATATATGCTTGGTAGCTAAAAAAGAATGCGATGATGAGGTAATTTTTAACTTTAATGATATTGAAGAGGTATATTTAGAATTATTAGAAGATTCACATACTATATTAAAGCAATATAGGATTCTAAAAAATAAATTTGTTGAAAGCTTGAAGAACAAAGAAGTGTTAGAGAAGGAAAACGTCTTCCTTAAGAAACAAGTAGACGATAAGAAAAGGAAAGTAACTGTGGATAGATCTGGGGAGATTAATCAATGGAAACAAAGGATTAATAGTCTTTCAGCATATTTATCAACATTTACTGAAAGTATAAAAAGGATTAACGATATGATTGGAAAATATTGACATCCAGAGGATAAGAGTGGTTTAGGGTTTACTAATAGTAATGTTCGTCATAATAAGAGTTTTGCTCCTAGAAAAAAGAAAAAGAAGTAATATTCTTATTATTCAAGGAATTATTGTAAGACTAACCCCAAAGAACCCTAGAAAATATAGGTACCTAAGAAAGATATAATACATACTGTAGATCTCCCTTCTTAGAAAAAGCAACCAGCACTAATGGTACTTGGACAGTGGATGCTCGCGACACATGATAGGAAGAAGGTTTATGTTCCTAGACCTCCAAAATAAGCAAGGAGGATCAGTAACTTTTGGAGACAACCAGCAGGGCAAAATAGTTGG
>JANSVA010000004.1:26155267-26176246 GCA_025504915.1 Erythroxylum reticulatum | reverse complement strand
CACATGAAATGTCTAAAATGACTTTGTTTTGGTTTTAAAATTGTTGAGTCCTAGTTGTGGGTAAATAGGCATGCCTAAAAGGGTTTGCAGATGCTCCTATGGCACCTTGGTGCCGAGACTTTTGTCTCTCTTGTGACACTTCGGTCTCGAGACTTTTGTCTCTCCTGGATACTTCGGTGTTGAAACTTCAGTCTCTCCTGGACACTTCAGTGTCAAAACTTCGGTTTCCTCTATATAAGTCTCGTTACCTACTTCTTAAAATGGATTAGCAGTTATTTGGTTTTGTAATTATGATATTGTTTGATTATAACGTAAATTCTGAAGGGTTTATACCCTCTTATGATATTTGGTTCTATTAATTATAAAATCTGTTCTGAAATACATTATGTCTGATTTATTGTTTAATGCATGTATATGCTGTTACATAATTCAGTAAAATAAGTTGTCAGTTTATCCATAAATTAGTTATTACTCACTAAGTTATATGCTTAACATGGTGGATTTGGCCTGTGTAGGTTTAGAGCGAGGATTATAAAGACTGGGACGAGTTAACCACATTGGCCAATGGAGTATGAGTCTCATTTTGTCAAGAATGTATTTTGAGTTTATTTTAGCTTGTGTATAAAGTGTATGGTTCTGAATTATTGTAAATTTTGTAATAACTATTTTTAGACTACTTTCAGTTTTTAGGACAAATTTTTATTAAGTTCATGTGATATAATGTATGTATGGTTTGAAACAAGTTTGTTTTAAGTCTAACGTATAATATGATGTATGTTTGCTCTAAATTGCTTCTAATGGAAGATTTTCAAGGCTATGCTTCCGCGAAAGGTTTTAGTTTGTTATGTTGTTTTATGTGGCATCCACATATCCTCCCAGGGGGTATTTGGGCATCACATTATGCTTCTATATTTTAATCATAACTTGTTATGTAGTTATCCAAATGAGATGATTTTTGATTTGGATTAAATTAAAGACATAAAGATACATTTTTTATGAAGACATCAAATTTTAATTATGTCCTTAAGAGTCTAAGAATTTGACATGAAATTGAGAACTGGGTGCGGCAAATTGGTGGATGAATTTATATGTTTGTGTTATGTTTTGAGAGTATGAGAATATGTTCTATTTTGGGTGTTTATGATAAAGCATGGAATATGAATTGTTTATGGATGATGTTGAGCTAAAATTAGATATACTTGAAGAAGTTATCAACTTGAAATGACAAATTTGGAATATGAATTGTTGATACTTATAAATGAGATATGTTATGGAAAAGAAAGATAGGTATTCATAAAGGACGAGAATTAGTTGTAAGTAAAGAATCAAATGAGTAGAGATTTGATAGTTTAATGAAATCAAATTGGTAGTTGAATTTTTATGAAAAGATATTGCATTAGAGGATATGAATTTGGGAAGATTAGGAGTGAAAATGAGGTTGGGATATATGTAGAAACCATTAGAAATGCTTTTGAGTGAGTTTTATCTCACCTATGTCCGTTAAATGGACTTTAGTTCTGTTAAACGTACCTTCTCGAGTCTGGAAAAACTCCTAGCCTCATCCATGTCCATTAAGTAGACTTTAGGTCCATTAAACGAACCTTCACAGGTCTGAAAAATGTGCCAACCCCGTCTATGTCCGTTAGGGGAGAGTGTATGTCCGTTTAGCAAACATTTACGGGGCATTTTTAGAAATTCACAATTTTGACCCTCTAGATGGCAAAATCTCTCTTCAAGGTCTTCACGAAAGTTTTAGATCTCAAAGTCCTCTTCGAAATCGTCCTAAATGACATTAATCCGACATCTAAAGGAAAATTTATGCCTTTTTCCCAAGATATGTTTGTTTATAGATGATTGACTTGTCAACGTTTTTCCCAAAGATATTTAGGCTTGATTGTGATCATGAATGAGCCTACTTGATGCTGGATTGAGCTATTAAAGTAAGGAAAGTGTTTTAGATGTTAAAGAATGATTTAAAGATCTTGTTAATTGGTTATGAGACATGTATTAAGGATATATACCCGAGAATGTCATTGAACGTGCATCACATATATTTCATAGACATAAATGTGCATCAATGAATACTTATAATTATGCAAAGTTGTGACGTGTATAAATATGTATGTTTTACATGATACAGAGGAACATATAGAGTGCCATCATCCAGACGTTACTAGGACTTCGAGGCAACAGCTTCTAGAGCAAACTATGAGTAACCTAGATTGTCTCACTTAATTAATTGTTTATGTTAAATTATGTTTGAATTATCTTATAAATGTGATTGGATTGTGTTGATTTCGGACAATGAAGGTCAGAGGCTTATGATGCATAAATGCGATATTGAAGTGCTACTTGTATGTGAATATGAAGAAATAAATGTTACCTAACTATTTTTTTTAATACCGGACTAAGGTCCGAAGATAAATGTGTTTTAAATGTGAATGTGAAATCATGTGAATGATTGAGAATGTGTGAATGCGAAGCATTCCATTTTATAAATGCATGAAAGATAAAGACAGTAGTGACCGGAGTCGCCAGTAAAAAGAGCTTAAAGCTCAGTTGGGCATGTACCTAGTATCCACAAAGGGATATGGGACATTATTAGATACAACTCAGTATCCACAAAGGGATATGAGCTAGTAAAAAGGCACTCTGCCACAACAAAGTAATAAATGAAACTGAGTCATGTGCATTGCATTTTAAAATTTATATATGTATTTTGTATAAATGAAATTATCTATATGATTGTTTTAAAAGTGATTATTCTAAAAGTGATATGTGATGCTTTATGCAAAAATGCAAAGATGTGAATTATTTGTTACATGTGTGACGTGTTGCCTGAATTGAGTCAACCATCGATGATGGTTACCTCATTGAGTTTGCAAAACTCATCAAGATTGCAATGTTGATTTTTTAGGATCAAGAGAGAACATTAGCTACTAAAAGACTCTACAAGAAGCATAATTCTTGTATTCTTGGAAAGAAGAAATGACTCAAAGGTTGGTCAGCTGAGATCAAAAGATTAGATAGATTTTTGATTAATCCCCCTCTTTCATGTAGCATATTTTGTATTGAGTTTCGTCATTGTACATATTCGAATGATTTTGTAAAGCTACAATGTATATATTGTTTAAGTAATGAAATAAGGAAATTTGAATTTTAAAAATATTATGCCTTCTTGATGATGTCTTATAAGAGAATAAAGAATAATGATGCCATGTTTAAGTGAATGTTGTGAATGCTCTAGCGTGTCATTATCATGGGTTATATACTGGAATGTCCTCGGGGTGTTCTGGTACATACTTCGTGGTAATGGGGTGCTATATATTTACTTGAAAAAAACTGCTGCTAATGGTCAATTAGCTCCATTTAAAATGATAGATGATAGGAAAGTTAATGTCATGCCTAAGAACAAAAACTCATATTCTAAAATAGTATAAGCCTATTCACATATATTTTGTGCATTGTAGAGAAATGAGTCCATAAGAGTATCAATGTGTAGGAAAACTTATAAAATTTGGCATACTTTGTAAATCACGTGATGCGGAACCCCTAGAATCGACTCGATTAGGAACCCCTTGATCGATCGGATCAAAACCTCAACCTAAGAATTCAAAGTTGTTGGAAGATCTTCGATGCCTTGACCCAAGATTAACAATGCAGTCAGAAATCAAAACATACAAAGATATCAAAAGAATGGCATAAGCAATCCGACTAATCACTTGATAAGTTTGTAAAATTAGTTTGTAGAGAATTTCAAGATTGAATCCCTCACAAAGTGACCTAAAAATATTCTCAATGTAGTCTGAATAGGAAGTGAAGAAAATCACCCTTTTAAGTCTCAAAAAGTGGGCTTAAAAATAAAAAGCCTAACTAGGAAAAATGAAAAGTAATTAGGAATTCGTAACAATTTTCTAACAAAACATCCTTTAGTAAATTGAAAATATCTTGGGATAGGGACCTCCAATTAAGATGAATCTTATACCGTTGGAAAGATAAGACAAAAATATATAACTTTCATGTTGATTAGTTAGACTGATTCGGCTGGAATCAATGTCAGAATTTCGGCCCAAGTCAGAACACGTGAATAACGTTACTGCTTTGATGTTATTGTCTGTAACTTAATCTCCAAAGGTCTTTTCTTCATCAACCATGGTATATATAAGCCCACCAAAAGCTTCTCGAAGCCTCTTAGCATTAGCACGAGTAATCGGTCCTTTCAGCATGGTCAATGGGTCATCCAATAGTTGAGTTGTCTTTCAACTCTCTCTTGAGCTCACATCATCCTCCCCTTCTTGAAAAAGATTCGTCCTCAAATTTGCAAAGGTAAAAGGAGATAAATCAGAAATATTAAGCGAAGTGCTAATGCCACCATGCTCACCTCAGAGATCCAATTTATAGACATTGTCATTTATCTTTTTGAGAACTTGAAATGGGCCATCGCCTCTTGGATGTAGCTTTGTCTTTCATTTATCAGGAAATCTTTCGTTGCGGAAATGCACCTACACCTAATCTCTGGGTTTAAATGAAACAAACTTTCTTCCCTTATTAGTACTAGATGCATATTGTTTATTCTTTTTCTCAATGTGCCAATAGGTCTGTTCATGGATCCTCCTTACCAATTCTGCTTTCTTTTCACCATCTACATTAGATAATTCACTAATAGGCAAAGGAAGTAAATCCACAACAGTTAGTGGTTTAAAATAATACACAGTTTCAAATGGTGAAAACCTATAAAAGAATGAACTTTTCTATTATATGCAAATTCAACAAGGGGCAAGCATTCTTCCCAAGTGCACAAATTTTTACTAACCACAGCACACAACAAAGTACCAAGAGTACAATTGAAAACCTCAGTTTGTCCATCCATTTGTGGATGACAAGTAGTCAAGTACAACAATTTAGTTCCAAACTTTGCCCACAACACTTTCCAAAAAGAACTAAAAATTTGACATCTCTATCACTAATTATGGTCTTTGAAATTCCATGCAGTCGAACAACTTCCTTAAAGAATAGATTTGCAAATATGAGATGCATCATTGGTTTTATAACAAGTAATGAAATAAGACATCTTAGAAAACTAGTCAACAACCACAAAAATTGAATCTTTATCATGTGTAGACTTAGGCAAACCTAAAATGAATTCTACAGAAATATGATCCCAAGGTGCACTTGATATACGCAATGGTGTGTATAATCCATGAGCTATAACTTTAGATTTAGCTTGTTTACACTAAACACAATTTGTACAAACACATTTTACATCCCTATTCATATACGGCCAAAAGAAATGCTCATGCAAAATGTACAGTATTTTGTGTACACCGAAATGGCACATTAAACCTCAGCTATGAGATTCTCTAACGAATAATTCATGCACAGAACAATTTGGCACACAGAGTCTATTTTCTTTAAACAAAAATGCAACATGGCGATAAAAGTTATTGAACGCAGCAGTTTCACAAGCATCATACACATTTTCAAAATCAGTATTAGTATCATACAAATCCTTGATATACTCAAATCCTAACAAATTACTACTAAAAGTAGAGATTAAAGCATACCTGCGAGATAATGCATCAACTACCACATTTTCTTTACCTTGCTTATATTAAATGACATATGGAAATGTCTGAATGAACTCAACCCATTTTGTATGCCTCCTATTCAACTTTCCTTGTCCGTTAAGATGCCTCAACGACTTATGGTCAGTGTGGATGACAAACTCCTTCGGCCACAAGTAATGTTGCCATGTTCCGAGCACGCTCACTAAAGCATACAATTCTTTATCATAAGTAGAATAGTTTAGAGTTGCTCCATTCAACTTTTCACTAAAATATGCCAAAGGACGTTTCTCTTGCATTAACACAGCACCTATGCCTATTCCAAAAGCATCACATTCAATTTTAAAAACTTTATCAAAATCAGGCAAAGCAAGCAAAGAAGTGGAACATAATTTATCTTTTAGTAGCATGAATGCATTTTCCTATTCAGGACTCCACATAAATGCAACATTTTTCTTAATGACCTTTGTAAATGTTGCAGCTACAGTTCTAAGGTGTGGAACAAACTGCCTATAAAAAATGACTAAACCATGAAAGCTTCGTACTTCTGAAACAAATTTAGGTGTTGGCCACTCTTTAATGGCTTTCACTTTATTCTCATTGACCTCAATGCCCTTAGCACTAACAATAAAATCAAGAAAATTAACCTTATCCATACAAAAGCTAGACTTTTTAACGTTTGCATACAACTTTTGTTCATGCAAGACATCAGGTACACATTTCAAATGATGCATGTGTTCTTCTAAGCTTCTACTGTAATTAAGATGTCATCAAAATACACAATAACAAACTTATTAATGAATGCAAGAAGTACATGGTTCATCAATCTCATAAAAGTGCTAGGTGCATTTTTCAAACCAAATGGCATTACCATCCACTAATACAATCAATGTTGAGTTTTAAATGCAGTTTTCCTTTTATCACATTGGGACATATGAATTTGGTGGTAACCCCCCATTCAAATCAAATTTAGTAAAAGTCACAGAACCATTCAATTGATCTAACATGTCTTCTAACCTAGGAATGGGATGTTGATACTTTATTGTAATTTTGTTGATTGCTCTACAGTCCACACACATCCTCCAACTTCCATCTTTCTTTGACACTAGTATCGTAGGAACAGAACATGGACTCATACTCTCCCTAATATGGCCTTTAGCTATAAGCTCTTCCACTTGTCTTTGTAATTCCTTAGTCTCTTCAGGGTTACTGAGATATGTTGGCCTATTAGGCAATGAAACTCTAGGCACCAAGTCAATCTGATGCTCAATCCCTAGAATGGGTGGCAAACCTTTTGGACGTTCCTTTGGAAAAATATCACTATATTCCTGCAAAAGAGATTTAGCAATAGAGGGCAAAGAATCATCAAGGTCAGCAGCACTAAAACAAGTTTCCTTGTACATCAACATTACAAGTGATTTTTTTCATGATAAGCATCTCTAAAATCTCTCTCTCTCGCATACAAGCTTACTTTCTTATCTCTCTTGCACTCAATGTTTCCCTTTCCCCTCTCACTCTTTCTAATTTTTAAATTCTCACTCTCACTCATTTTTCCCTTTTCCCCATTGTGTTTGTTTAGCTAAACTGTCTTTGCTTTTTCTGACTCCTCTCATTGTCTAAACTTCAGCTGATCTTCTTATACTTCTTTAGGAGATAATGGCTTGAGGGTGACAAGTCTTCCATCTTTAGAAAAGGAATAAGTATTTAGATAACCATTACGTGAGATCTTACGGTCATACACCCAAGGTTGACCCAAAAGTATGTGGCCTACTTGCATTTGAATCACATCATATAAAACTTCATAAGAATACTTGTCAATGGTAAATCACACAACCACCTGTTTAGTCACTTTGACCTCGCCACAATCATTCAGCCACTATAGCCTGTACGGCTTTGAGGGTTTCAATAATGACAATCCAAGCTTTTCCACTAAATAAATGCTAGCAGCATTAGTACAGTTACCTCCATCAATAACTAGACTATATACCTTCCCACCTACATTGCATTTAGTATGAAAAATATTTTCCTGCTGTTCTTCTGGAGCATCATACTTAGCCTGCAAATTTAAAGTTCTCCTTACAACTAGTAAGTCTCCATACTTTGGATATTTTACATCACTTGCATCTTCCAACAGTGGCATTTCCGGATCTGTTTCCTCTCCATCTGTTTCAACAATCCCATCATCTTTTATAATCATAGCTCTCTTATTGGGACATTATGAAGCTACATGGCCATACCTTTGACATCTGAAATACTTAGTTCTGCTGCTGCTGGCCACTTGAGTGATTTCTTTGTTCTTCTTAAAAATTTCGCTCTTTTCTTTAAGAGTATACTTGTCTTCCTTAGATTTTGGCGTAAACCTATCATCTTTGAATTTTGATGAATTCCTCTCTTCACTACTTCTCTTATAGCCTGATTTCTAAGGTGATCCACCACTATTACTGAATTGAGATTATCTAGCTAATTTTTTGTAACTAAGATGTTTCTCCACTTTCATGGCAACACTAACCATATCTTCAATCTCCACATAATGTTGTAGCTCAACTGTGTCGGCAATTTCTCTATTCAGCCTATACAGGAATCTAGCCATAGTAGCCTCTCGGTCTTCTACAGCATCTACCCTGATCATATCCATTTTCATTTCTTTATGGTACTCTTCAACACTCTTAGACCCCTGTTTTAAGGTTTGGAGTCTTTGGTGCAGTTCCCTATAATAATGAATAGGAACAAATCTTACTCTTATGATAGCCTTCATTTCATCCCAAGTTTGGATAGGTCTCTCCCCATTTATTCTTCTGTTAATTTGAACCTGATCCCACCAAAATATGGCATAGTTTGTAAATTTTATAGCTGCCAATTTGGCCTTCTTTTCTTCTGAATAGTGTTGACAGCCAAACACATGATGAAGTATAAATTGAAATAAAATTACAAAACAAGAACATCGAAGACAATGTTAACAAACGACAATGGACAATAACGATAAAACAAGGAGCGAAATAAATAGTAGAAGGGAAACAAGGACAAAAGTAAATAGAAAATTGAAACAGCAAAGAAATAAGAAAAACAAATGAAGATGATAAGAACAATTGATAGGAACCTGAAACCAAGCCAATGCTCTGATACCAAATGACATGGAACCCTTATAATCGACTGGATTAAGACCCCTGGATTGATTGGATCAAAACCTTAAGCCAAGAATTCAAAGTTGTTGGAAGATCCTTCAATGCCTCGACCCAAGATTAACAATGCAATCAGAAACCAAAATCCACAAAGATATCAAAAGAATGCCACAAGCAATCCGACTAATCACTTAATAAGTCCATAAAATCATATTATAGAGAATTTCAGGATTGAATCCCTCACAAAGTGACCTAAAACTATTCTCAATGTAGTCTGAATAGGAAGTGAGGAAAACCACGCCTTTAAGTCTCGAAAAGTGGGCCTAAAAACGAAAAGCCTAACCAGAAAAAATGAAAAGTCAATTAGGAATTTGTAACAATTTTCTAACAGAACATCCTTTAGTAAATCGAGCATATCTTGGGATGTGCTCCTCTGATTATGGTGAATGTTATACCGTTAGAAAGATAAGACAAAAATATATAACTTTCATGTTGATCAGTTAGACTGATTCGACCTAAATAAATGTCAGAATTTCGGCCCAAGTTAGAACACGTGAATAGCATTACTGCGTTAATGTTGTTGTTTGTAACTTAATCTCCAAAGGTCTTTTCTTTATCAACCATGGTACATATAAGCCCACCAAAAGCTTCTCGAAGCCTCTTAGCATTAGCATGAGTAATCGGTCCTTTCAAAATGGTCAATAGGTCATCCGATAGTTGACTTATCTTTCGACTCTCTCTTGAGCTCAAATCATCACGTGTAAAGGCACTCACAAAGTTAACGAGTGCAAAGTGAGCATGCTTACACACCAATATAAGTTGTTTCAAATAAAAAGTGATAAAAGTATTTCAAATGTATATACTAGATTCATTGATATTATAAGTTCTCTTAAATCCTAAGAAAATTTTATATTGATGTTAAGATGGTTAGAAAAGTGCCTACACTTTTCCAAAGGCTTAGAAATCTAATGAGAAGATCAGTAAGTCTTTGAATTCATTAGCATGGAGAAGCTTATTTGGATCTTTCCTTACTTATAAATTAGACTTGAACAAACACAAGGGGAAGAATTGAACTTTAGAAAGAAAAGTTTGGCATTTAAGGTTTTAAGGAAAGAATTAAATGAGGAGAAGAGACACCCAAATGTAGTGATGAGAAAGATAAAGAATTTATCAATAGAAAGTTCAACAATTTCATGAGGAGAAAGGAGTTATCAAATAGAAATAACTTTAAGTTGCATAAGTTTGATCTAGAAAGAAAATCAACTAACATTATTTGTTGATAAGTGTAGTAAATTAGGTTATAAGAAGTTCAGATGCCTTCTCCTTGATGGTTGTTAGAAATATAAAAGAAATGAAAAGAAGGAGGACTACAAGAAAAAAGGACTCTTAAAGCCTCAACTTTAGAAGAATTAAGTGACCCTAAAAGTAAGCATTTAGAAGAAGAAGTGCCCCAAATGTACCCTCTAAATCTTAATATTGTAATAGTGATGATAATGATTTTGAGTTCTCACTTGATGAGTTAGTTGAGAACTATGAAATTATAAGCATGAAAAGGAATAAACTATCTGTCAAATTAAAAAAATAGAAGTACTCTTGATTAGACATGAAAAGTTAAAGAGTGAATTGCTTAATATTAAAAGATTTAAGACTGTGACCATTACTGGAAATCATGAAGGACATAAGAGAGTTAGCCTATATTCCAGGAATAAACATATATATATAGACAGTATGAAAAGGTTGATTGGTTTATCTCAATTCACATATATACAAAAAGTGTTAAAGAGGTTAAGTATGGAAAATGCTAAATAAGGATTTTTATTCTTGTCATATGGGATTTCTCTTTTGATGAGTACGTATTAAAAGAATATAGGAAGAAAGAGATAAAATGGATCTATTGTTAGGCTTGGGTCTCATTACTTATTACAATTGTAAGGAGAATTTTAGCGTCAGCGTTGGTAGGTTTTCTGTGATGAAGTAAGTGTTTTGTCGCGATAAAACTAAGGAATACGACTAATGAACTTTCGAGAAAAGTTCACCGCTACCAACGTCTGGCTTCGCCGCGGCGAAGTTCGAAGGTCGAGCAAACACATTCTTCGGGAAAAATGCACTGTGGTGAAATTCTGGCTTCACTGCAGCGAAGTTACGAGATCGAGGGTAAGACACCCTTTGGGAAAGGTTTGCTATGGAAAAAGTCTTAGTTTTGTCGCGGCGAAACCTTCAAATCCACAATTTAGAACCTAACAAACCAAAACAATTTGCACATATAATTGCCAACCGCAATTAACAACTCAACAAAAGATAAATATGAACATATGCAAAAGGAACCTCTTCCATTCATAATCTCATTACTAAACCAAAACAGAGTTTAAGCCTAGCTTTAATTACATATCAACAACCACATCAATAACTTAATACAAAATACAAAATGGACGCCCATGTTTGATATGCTTATAAAGCTACCCAAAATAGTCGAACTAACTTAGTTATTAAATCTAGCTATCTTGGAGTTTGCCCCAAAGTTGTGCAAGGATCAATAACCTTCTTGTTCTGCACTTGAGGAGTGAAGATGATGGGGTGAGTTGCGAAGCTCAGTGGCTAATATATTTATAGCCATTGGTAACGAGCTCACAAATCAAGCATGAATATATACATATATTGTAACATCCCGTCCCCATATTAAGGGTTAGAACTCGATTTTAATATGGGAGTAGAAAGACTAGAAATAAAATTTAAGTGTTGGATTTAGTGAAGGAAAATACGTTGGAGAAGTTTACTGAGAATATTTTAGTATGGGAGTTTTAAATAGTGGAGTAGAAAGTTATGGTCCTTATGAGTGAAGATGTTCAGGAGCATAGATGTATCGTCTGTAAAGATGTATCGTCTGTGATGATGTCATATCGTCTGTGATAACGTCATAGTGTCTGTGATGACGTCCTTCATCTTAAGAGATGCATCGTCTGTAAAGATGCATTGTCTGTAAAGACATACCGTCTGTGATGATGTCATATCTTCTTAAGAGTTGCATCGTCTTAAGTTGACTTTCCTTCATCTTAAGTTGAATTTTGTTTCATCTGTCCTTTTCAGTTCATCTGCTATTTGGCATTTGTCTACCGTGCCATTCATCTGCTTAATGCTTCATCTATTTTTTGGCATTTGTCTACTTATTGCTTCGTCTGCTATTTGGCATTCGCCTGCTTCCCATTCGTATTCTCTTTTGCATTCGCCTGCTCTTTGCATTCGTCTGGTTCCCATTCTCCTGTTCTTTGCAATCGTCTGCTTTTGCATTCGTCTGATTCCTATTCGTCTGCTCTTTGCATTCGTTTTCTTTTTCATTCATCTACTTCCTCGTTGTCTGCTCCTTGCATTCGTCTGCTTCCCGTTTGTCTGCTCTTTGCATTCGTCTACTCTTTACATTTGTCTGCTTTTGTATTCGTCTGCTTCCCATTTGTCTACTCCTTGCATTCATTTGCTTTTACAATCGTCAGCTTCCCATTCATCTGCTCTTTGTATTCGTCTGCTTCCTAATCATTTGCTCTTTACATTCGTCTGCTTCCCGTTCGTCTGCTCCTTAAATTTGTCTGCTTTTGCAATTGTTTACTTTGCATTCGTCTGCTCTTTGCATTTGTCTGCTTCCCATTCGTCTGTTCTTTGCATTCATCTGCTTCTTGCTTCGTTTGTTTATTGTCATTCGTCTGTTTTGTCATTCATCTGCTTTGTCATTCGTCTACTTTGCTTCGTCTGCTTCAATTCATTTTGTTTCCTTTGTCTTCTTCTTGCTTCATCTGTTTATTTCCATTCGTCTGCTTTTCCATTCATCTGCTTTGTCATTCACTGCTTCGCTTCGTTTACTTTTTCAATTTGTCTGCTTCGTTTGATTTGTTTTGTCTGCTTCCTTTCGTATGCTTTTTCAATTTGCCTACTTTTTGATTAGTTTCGTCTAATCCTATCGTCTGGTCCATTTTTGACTCTTTAGATGATTGAATTTGTCTTCAAGGTCTTCATGAAGTTGTAGATCTGGAAGCCCTCTTTTAAATAATCCAAAGAACACTTTTATTCGACATCTTTAGAGAGTGTTATGCTATTTGTCCCGAGATAAGTTCAATATGTTTGGGGATAAAACCTTTGTTTGATTCTTTCGGCCATAACCTTGTAATCCAACCTGAAAATGAAGTGATTCTTAAACTGATAGTTTCTTAACACATTCTGTCTCTCCATAGAAATCATAGCTTTTGGTTTTTTACTCGAAAAAGATTGATTTAATAAAAGTAAAGGTATCGGTTGGAAGAGCATGAACTGGATATTTTACTAAACATGTTCCTGTATTTTGATGATATCTAGATCTATAGGATTCCAAATGAGATGATTTTGATTTTGAGTAAGCTAGAAACATAATACGTATGGGAACATATTCTAGAAGGAAGTGTTGCAAAATGACTTAAGTGTCGGGGTCAAGAAGAACATGTAAAGTTGACCCAAAATGATGTGTTATAGGTAAAGTCTGAAAGTGAGTAAGGGGTTATGATTTGTGATTACAGTGGTTTCATTAAGTCATAAACTTAAGTATAAATTATGCTTAAGTGAGATTAATAAAGGGAAATGGATAAGTGGATAGAAAATGGATAGGTGTCCTAGCTAAGGATAAGATTTTTATTGCCTTAAAAGACTAGTTGCTGTCCTTATCCTTATCCTTCTTGAAACTTCTTTCGTTAGAGTTCCTCTAACCGAGAGCTTTCTTTAAATATTCACCGAAGTTAAACCTTGCTTTTCTCTATTTGTCCCCACTTCTACTTTGATATTTCTTCCTTCTATTCCAAGAAAAATCGAACCTCCCTATCAACCTTCCAGAGGAGGTACGTGAGTTGCATGGAAGTTAGGGTTCTGTGATGGTTGAAGACTTTGGAGCTTCAAACAAGTCAAATGTTCGCGCTCAGGCATTTCCAAAAATTGAAGCAAATGCTTTATTGGAGCGTACTATGAGTCAACCTAGATGAATTTGCTAGGATTGATTGACTTTGCATTACTTTCAATTATTAATTGATTGTGACTTGTTTATAAATGCCAGACTTAGGTTCGAAGACTATGAGATTCTGTTTTTGTAATTTGCTATATGAATTCTCAACAAAAGTTGAATGCCAAATTTAGATCTGATGATTATGAGATTTCTGACTGTGCATCATATGTGATTGTGATATATGACATGTATGTATTGGATGCATTTCATAAAATGCATGCTCAGATAAAGGCATTGTGACTTAAGTTGCCTGTATAAAGTGCTTCCACGTAGAGCTTGGCTCTGTGATTTCTGATTCTGTACGTAGAGCTATGCTCTGTGATTCTGTTCTGACTACGCTCTATGGGCCAGTATTTATATAAGTAAGTGATAGGCACTTGGTCACAATAATAAGAACGAAGATGAGACTCATGCATATAGCATTATAAGACTGAATGATCTAAATGTATATCTGTGACTTGTGTGATATGTGTATGTGATCCGATGAAATCATCAATGATGGTTCATTCCACTGAGTTCGTAAAACTTATCAAAATTGCAACGTGGCTTTTCAGGTTTTATATATCTCATCTTTATCTAGCAATTCAATCATCGACTATTCTAGCTCATAGATTCAAAGTTAAAATGTTACCACATAGAACATATCATGTATATTTAACCATCAAAGCATAACACTCAATTTTGTATCATACTTGACAAATCAAAGATGAAATGTACAAACAAGCCATCCCATGGATCGAAATGCAGAAACTAAAGTTTATACCATGAACTAAATGAGTCTGTTTCTTAGGAGCTCATGTGCCACAAGCGGGTAGCCAGGAGAAATCTTTAAGTCAACGTGCATTTGACGAACGAAATGGTATCTCTCTTGCCTAAACACAAGCAAATTTTTATGCTCAATTCATTCCATCTCACATTCATATTTTCATGCTTCTTATGCTATTTCCTCTTTTGATCATACCAAATGTCATAACATTTTTCAAATCATAACATGATAATCAATCATATTGCATTTTTCCAAAAAACACAACAATTCAAAATCAAACAATTAAGCATACACACATAGGTAAGAAATTTTGTCCATCTCCAAAATAACTATAAACATATTACCTACCTAATTGCTTGTAAATCCATCTCAAATTTTCCTTTCCTCTTGCTCTTGCATAGGATTTTCTTGGTTTCCTTCAAACAAACCAAATTTCCGTTCAAACCAATATTCCAAAGGAAAATCCATAAAGCTTAAATAATCAAGAATAAATAGAAATTGAGCTTAGACTCAATCTATTTATAATTTATCTGGACTAGCAAAAATAAAATCTAGTTCAAAAACCCATGAAAATCAAAATGAGTGATTTGGGTTCTCTTCTTTCTCCCTTCATTCCCAGCACAAATCCATTTCTCTACTTCTTTTTCTACCCAAACAAGAAGAAAAAGATGATGGAAATTTACCTAAAACAAGTTGATTCTTCTTCCTTCTCCTTCTCCACGATATTCTCTTCTCTTCTCTCTTCTTTCCACGATTTTTCTCTCCTCTCTTTCTTATTTGAAGACCACTTTATTGTCTTTCCAATTTTACCCTTCCTATTTTATGAAAAGTCCATTTGCACCTTTAGTCTTTTAACTACCATATTATACTTCTAACAATTCTATTCTAAATTCTAATTTCTATTCATGCTTATTAAATTAATGACTAAATTCTCTAATAAATAAACAAATAAATAATTTAAAAAATTTAAAAAATAGGGTCTAATAATTCTCCTCCCCTTAAAGAATTTTGGCTTCGAAATTCTTACCTAAGTCTACAATAAGGTGTGGATACTTCTCCTTCATGGCTTCCATGTTGCCTCCTCTCTTACATGGTTCTTCCATAAGATTTTAACCAGCTTCATAGTTTTGTTTCTCAAAACCTTTTCCTTTGAATCTGGAATCGCTACTAGTTGTTCTTTATAAGAAAAATTCTCCCTTAATTGAACCTCTGAAGGTTGGACTATGTGTGAAGGATCTAAACGACATTTTCTCAACATTGATACATGGAAAACATTATAAATCTTAGATAATTCTGGTGGCAAGGGTAAAGGCCTAATCTTCTCGATAATCTCATAAGGGCCTATGTATCTTAGATTGAACTTGCCCTTTTTACCAAACCTTAAGACTCCCTTCTATGGAGAGGCTCTAAGAAATACTTTTTCTCTAACTTCAAATTCCATATCCTTTCTATGTGTGTCTGTGTAGCTCTTCATCCTATCTTAAGCTACCTTGAGTCCTTGCTTCACTAATTTAATCTTGTAAACTGTGACTTGTACCAACTCAGGCCCTAAAAGTCTCCTTTCACCTTCCTTATCCCAACAAATAGGAGTTCTGCACCTCCTTCCATACAAGGCTTCATAAGGCACCATTTGAATTCTTGAGTGGTAGGAATTATTATAAGAAAACTCAATTAAAGGTAAATGATCATCTCATGAGCCTTTGAAATCTATAACACAAGCTCTTAACATTGCCTTTAATGTCTGTATTGTCCTCTTTGATTGACCATCAGTTTGTGCATGAAAAATTGTGTTAAAGTACAACTTGGTCCCTAAAGCCTCTTGTAAGCTTCCCCAGAATTTGGAGTTGAAACTGGGATCTCTATTCGAGACTATAGAACTTGGAATCCTATGAAGTCTGATTATTTCATCTACTTATTTTTTGGCCAAAGCATTCAAAGAATATACTTATCTAATTGGCAAGAGATGTGCTAACTTGGTTAGCCTATCTACAATCACCTATATTGCGTCATGTTTCTTACTAGTCCTTGGCAATCCCATCAAGAAATCCATCGTAATCTTCTCCCATTTCCATTCAGGAATAGACAAAGGTTTAAGCTTGCTACTAGGTGCTTGATGTTCTGCTTTAACTTATTAGCACACTAAGCATTTTGACATACTCTGTAACATCTTTCTTCATTCCTCTCCACCAGAAGTGCTCTTTTAAATCTCTATACATTCTCGTACTCCCCGGGTGAATTGCATAGGGAGCATTGTGTGCCTCATCAAGAATCTCATCTTTCAATTCTATCATATCTGGAATGCATTATCTGTTACCTAACACCATCAATCCATCTTCTCTTATCTCCATTTAAGAGAGCTTACCATTTTTAATTTCTTCTCTGAGTTTGCTCAAATACTCATATTGCTTCTGCAATTCCTTAATCTTCTTATTCAACACTGGCCTTATTCTAATATGAGCCAATATACAACCAGATTCAACTTGTCTCAATGTCACTTTGAGTTTGGCTAATTCCGTCAACAAAGGAAGATATACTGTCTTCATATGTGCTATAGTAAATTTTATACTTAATGCATCTGTTACTACATTAGCTTTCCCCGACCGGTAGTCTATCATCAAATCATAATCCTTTAGTAGCTCAAATGACCTTCTTTGCCTTAGATTTAACTGTTTTTGGCTCATCAAATATTTACAACTCTTACAGTCTGTAAATACCTTGGTGATGACTCCATATAAGTAATGTCTCTATATTTTCAATGAAAAAATTATGGCAGCTAACTCCAAGTCATGCATAGGACAATTCATCTCATAGGGTTTCAATTGCCTAGAAGCATAGGAATCACTTTATCTCCTTGCATCAACACACATCCCAATCACTTCATTTAGGCATCACTATATACTATATACCCATCACTACTAGAAGGCAAGGACAGAATTGGTGCAGTTGTGAGCCTATTCTTTAATTCCTCAAAGCTCCTTCAACATTCTTCTGTCCACACAAACTTCTAATTCTTCCTCGTCAATTTGGCAAGTAGGGCTGCTATCATGAAAAAACCCTTTACAAATCTTCTGTAGTAACTAGCTAAACCTAAGAAACTCCTCACTTTTGCTGTATTCTTAGGTTCTTCCCATTTAACTATAACTTCTATTTTCCTTGGATCCACATGTACTCCTTTTTTCTGAAATGACATATCCGAAAAAAACTACTTCCTTTAGCCAAAATTCACATTTATTGGATTTGACAGACAACTCTTTCTTCCTTAGTGTCTCCAAGGCAATCCTTAAATGTTCCTCATGCTCCTTGTCGCTCTTAAAATAAACCAATATATTATCTATAAAGACTATGATAAGCCGGTCTAAGAAAGGCTTAAAGACTCTATTCATTAAGTCAATGAAAGCTGCAGGGGCATTCGTTAATCTAAAGGGCATGACTAAGAACATAAAATGCCCATATTATGCTCTAAAAGTAGTTTTTGACACATCTGGCTCCTATATTCTCAACAGGTAGTATCCTAATCTCGAGACTATCTTTAAAAAGAATTTTGCCGCATGCAATTAATCAAGCAAATCATCTATGCATAGGAGCAAATATCTATTCTTGATAGTGACATGATTAATCTTCCTATAGTCCACACACATTCTCAACGATCCATCTTTCTTCATTACAAAAAGAACTAGAGGTCCCACAAGTAAAGAGCTAGGCCTAATATAACCTTTCTCCAACAGCTCTTCTAACTCCTCTTTAAGCTCCTTCAATTCTTCCAGAGCCATTCTATAAGGTGAAATTGATATCGGTGCAGTATCTGGAAGAAACTCGATGGGAAACTCAATTTCTCTAGGTGGTGGTAGTCCTGGTAATTCCTCTAAAAAGACATCCGGGAATTTCGTGACTATATAAATTTCTTCTAACTTTCCTCCATATACCTTCGTGTTTACCACACATACAAAAAATGCTTCACATCCTTTCCTCATCATTTTCTCTATGTCAGAGTCGAAATAATTCTAGGTGGGTTTCCTTTCATATGCCCCATAAACACTACCTTTCTACCTTTGGTCCAACTCAAACTCTACTGTCTTTTGTTTGCAATCTAAATTGGCATTATATTTTTCTAACGTATCCATGCCCAAAATCACATCTAATCCCCCCATCTTCAATGACATTAAATCCACCACTAATTTTTCTCCACCAATACATATTTCACAGTCTCTATAAACTTAACTAATAATAATATACTGGCCAATTGGGGTGCTAATCATCAAAGGACCATTTAATGGGAACAAACTTCTACTATGCACAATTCTACTTGACGAAACAAGTGAATGAGTAGACCCTAGATCAATTAGAACAATAATATCATCATTAAACAATTTCACCATACCAGTCACAACCTCTGAAGATGTTTCCACGCCCTCCCTTGTCATTACAAATACCTTAGCTGGTGCTTTCCCCCTCGATCTTTCTGGAGGGTTCACTTTCTTGGTTGCCTCAGAACTTCCCACTTCAGTTGCAGTCTTGTCTCCCATAGTCTTAGCCCTTTTTGAAGCTTACAACTAGATTCCCTCGTCTTGCATACTGCAGGCACTCTTTAGCCATGTGCCCTTTCTTCCTACAGTTAAAATAAGCTTCAGTCAGCCTATAACACTCCCCTTTATGGAATTTTTCATAATGGTTGCATTTAGGAATGGATGGCTCTTCCCCCTCTCCCTTTCTACTGCCTCCAATCATTGAGGCTTGACGAGAAATAGTTCTCATCTGTTTGACCTGCTTATGCCACTGCTTCTATCCTTAGACTGTACGGGTAAAGTTATAACACTCCTCTTTAATATAGGAGCACTACCACCCCTTCTGAACTATTCTTTTCCTTTTCTCTTTCTGTTTATGGTGCTCTTTATAATCCTCACTTTCTCAACCCTTAACACCGCTTCTACCAGTAGTTGAAAGTCATAGAAATTTTGCACCACCACTTTTTCTCTGATCGCTAAATGTAATCCCGCTTCAAACGTACCGTACTTAGCCGGTTCACTCAACATCATCTTAACTCTATATCGGGACAATTGCGTAAATTTGTGCTCATATTTTCTCACATTGGTGAATATATACCTCAGAAAAATATTTCTTTTTATAAGCAACTAGGAAATCCTTCCATGTCAACATTGGTGGTTTCATCTGACTCAACCTTTTCATCATCCTCATAGTCCATTTGCTCCAATATCCTTTCTGTCTTCCTTAACCATGTTTCATCTTCCTCTGGATTAGTTGTTCCATAAAAATCCGCTGCCCCATACGTCCTAAGCTTATCAAACTGCTTTCCTTTCTTAGCTGGGGTTGGAGTAGAAGTTTGTGGCATCGAACCTATGGCTTAGACAAAAGCCTGAGAAAAGGCCTGGAACAGTCTAGGGTCTAAGGGAGTAGGCACTTGCTCTTGTGGAAGAGGTGACTCTTATGTCTATGATCGAGAGGGCCCACTATCATGCCCTCCAGAAACCTCAACATTTCTTGGGACTCTAGACTCATCATACCCTCCGCTCTTGGTGGAGAGTCAGGTGCAACAAATCCTTGCAAAAATCCTCCTTTTCTTCTACGAGGTGGCATCTTACTCCTTCAATTTAAACACTAACGATTAGCTTAGGTTTCATTTTAATCTTATTGCCTACATGTATGCATGATATGCATGTCGATTAATACAATCAATCAATTCAACAATGCAAATAATTACTCACACATTATAATAATTTATTCCATTATGAATTCTAAGCCTAGGAATCCTTAAAAATCCTAAGCTCTGATACCAAAAGATGTTTGGCCTAGGTCTTGTTACTTATTAAAATTGTACGGAGAATTTTTAGCATTAGTGTTGGTAGGTTCGTCACGACGAATTAAGTGTTTCGCCACGACGAAACTAAGGAATATAAATAATGACCTTTTGGGAATAGTTCGCTGTGGCAAAGTTCCAAGTTCGAGTAAATGCATTCTTTGGAAAAAATGCACCGCAGCGAAGTTAAGAGATCGAGCCTAAGACATCCTTTGGGAAAGGTTTGCCGTGGCAAAAGTTTTAGTTTTGCTGCAGCGAAATGTTCGAATCTGCAACCCAGAACCCAACAGGCCAAGACAATTTGCACATACAATTTCTAACCACAATTAACACAACTCAATAAAAGATAAATATGAACATATGTAAAAGGAACTTCTTCCATTCATAATCTCATTAATAAATCGAATCCGAGTTTTAGCCTAGCTTTAATTACATATCAATAACCATATTAATTATTAATACAAAATACAAAATGGATGCCCATGTTTGATATGCTTATAAAGCTACCCAAAATAGTCGAACTAACTTTGTTATTAAATGTAGCTATCTTGTAGTTTGCCCCAAAGATTTGCAAGGATCAATAACCTTCTTGTTCTGCACCTAAGGAGTGAAAATGATGGGGTGAGCTGTGGTGCAAAAGTCTCCTGATAATCAACTCCATAAGTTTGAGTGAATCCTTTTGCCACCAATCTAGCTTTGAACCTCTC
>JANSVA010000004.1:26126287-26144655 GCA_025504915.1 Erythroxylum reticulatum | reverse complement strand
AATCTGTGTGTTCGTTACTATTCCCCTCAGTCCTCTTTAGCTGCGAACCTGCTCTAATCCGGTCGATTTACACAACATAAAAGGATAAACAAGAAAAAATAGAGGCTTAACGTGTGGGCTTTTGAGGCAGAAGATGATAAGGTGAGGGTTGTTCTTAGAAATTCCAGGATGGAAGACGATCCCATATGCGGACCCACCATTGACGACATTGCCATCAAGAAGCTCTAACCAGTGAAATGACCAGAACGAAGAGGACGACAATGAAGATAATAAAAGAGACGATTTTTTTTGTCTATTGGGAGTTGTTTTTCATGCTGCGCAAGTGCTTGCCGATAATAAAAGAGACGATTTTTTTTTTGTCTATTGGGAGTTGTTTTTCATGCTGCGCAAGTGCTTTGCAAACTGAAAGGGGAAGGGAGTTACATCATTAAAAAGATGACGTCCTTTAATTCATCAAAATTTTTGAATATTAACTACCACTACTGATGTATGTGATTAATTAACGTTCATGCACGCACACGTAGAACTGTCGTGTCAGTGAAAATAACGGAAACATTAAGATAAAGTTAAGAATTGAAAAATATCAAATATCAAATATCAAATATTTAAATATTTATTATGAGATTTTTATGTAATTAACCTTTTTAATAAATATAGTCATATAATGTTTGTCACTTGAATATGTCTTGAAAAATTAAATTGTTTTATTAGAAACAATACTACATTATCTAGATTAATAATAATTTAAAACTATTAAAAATTTGATACGGTAAATTTAATCTTATATTCTTATAAATATATATGTATCAAAAATTTTAAGAGATATAATTATACAACACATTGCCCCCCCCATTAAAATGAATTTTTATTAATTCCTTGCGTTATAAATTTTTATTAATTCTTGAGAGTTTATTTTATAAAATCAAGTGCTAATTTGTTTTAAAATTTGGTATTGTCTTTAAGGCATTATAATAGAACTGGTAATGAAGAAAAGGCCTGGAATTTGTAGTATGAAATTAGTAGTTAACCTAGGTAATATTTTCTAGGATATCTTTGGGTTTCTATTTTTTAAAAAGTTTTGAGTGATTTATGATTGCAGGGGCAATGATCTTAGTGACAGGAAGAGTTGGGATTCTATGGTTCTCAGAGTTGGAATGAAAGAACGCAGAAGATTTGAGTTTTAAAATGGTGGCAAGTGCAAGTGCTTACGGGCTCCTAGCTCTGACCCTTGCTTCCTTCTTGTCATGTCACGATATGATTAATTAATAACAATTCTAATGTTATCAAGATAAAAGCGAGCGATTTTAAATTGGAAATGGAAAAATTTTAAAAACAAGCACAAAGGTCGAACATTTTTCCAAAATTCACCATAATATTTTTAAAATAGCTACTTTATGTTTTATCAGGACCTCAATTTAGCCTATAATGGTAACATGGCTAAGCAAGGAATCATCAGATACTGTGTTCAGGGTCTTGGGAATGTGATACGTACCATATTGCATTTGTCAACTATGAGCTTTGCGCATATTGGGGAGTCATATGAAGGGATGGTCTTTGAATGTAACACTACTATGTATGAAAGGAAGAAAGATAGTTGGAGCCTTTATTAAGAAATAACTTAAAAGGACGACTAAAAAACACAAATGAATCAGACTAACTTTTGATTTATGGACAATTGCATAACTATATTATTCAAACCTATGGCTTAATTAACAAACTTGGATTTGAACTTATGCCTGAAATTTTGCTTTATGCAAAAATACCTAGGAGCTTAGCATACATGGATGTAGGGCTTCCATGTTAATTGATTACCATTTAGTTGAAATAAAGGACCTGTGAGTTTGGCTTAACAATTAAAAGGAAAAAAAAAAAAAAACAAGGAACAGTCTAGGAGTTTGGATTCATCTTAGACCTAGGATTTTGACTTGTTTGGACTCGACCTAAGCCTTTAAATTGTTTAGGGTTGACGCGGCTTTAACATAACTGGGAATGATCTAGGACTTTGACTTATTTACGCTTAAGTTAGGGAGTTGAATTGCTTGGGCTTGACATAAGAGATTGACTTGTTTTGAGCTTGACTTAATGTTTGGACATAACCCAAGGAATTTAACTTTTTGGACTTCTATTTTTATTTTTTATTACCAAGTGAGATTTTAAAATTGCTTTTCACTAGCTTAGTTTCATCACCTAATCATTTATTTAACTAATTACATTAATCAAATTTGACTCAACTTCTTCGTATAATAAACAATCACAAACTCTATATAAAAAAACAAAATTGATTTTAAGTTACTTTTAGGCTTGGGGATTCAAATGGGAACTTAACCCTTATCTAAGGAGTAATTCATAAATTCAAATGTTCTTATTAACTTTGAAAATGTGATCCTAAAAGAAACTAAATCTAAAAATAAAAATATACAAATACCTGTTTGCTTTGTTTTAATGTATGCAATAACGCAAGTATACGGATCGTATATTGTAGTACACAAGATATCGTTCCCACAATAATTGAATTTGTCACCTAACAATTTGAATGCACTTTGTCTAAGATAATAAAAGATTCAATCAATTGAAATTAAAATCAATTAACTAAAACTAAATAAACTAATAAAACTTAATAGCTGAACTAGTAAAGATAGCAATAAGAGCAAAGCTAATCAATAATGGAAAATAAGGGGTTATTTTATCCTTGTTTTGTATTCCCTTTATCTTGACCATTCAACTATGTTTGATCATAGATGTCTTAAGATTTTGATTACTCTCTCTTAAGATCTAACCAAGTAATCCTGATTGAAATAAATAGTAGTTAACTTAAAAATCTCTCAATTCTCAAAGTACTCTTAACTACTCAATTGGATTTGAAGCATTCTTAAGGATATTTAACTCACAATTAAGGTCACTCTTCAATTGTTTATTAACCTTATATTTGTAAGTCTATTAAGTTACTAACTCTAATTGTGCAACTTAGCACATATAACTTTGATTCAATCTCTCAATTTCTTATCAAGTATGAGCATGACAAACACCACACAATATTAATATATTGAATTCAAGCAAGTAAAACTTTGACAAACTAATTCAAGAATATACCCTAAAATAGATTTAGAACTCCATAATCATTTTCAAAACACAACTAATAAGAATTAACATGCAAGATAACGACATAGAAGAAGTAAAAAGAAAGAAAATAGTTTGAAGCCTTGATTTGGAAAATCTAGAAAGTTGGAGTTGATTTTGATGTTTCCCATTTTAATCTCTTTTTTTGTGATGTGCAACCTCCTCTTTTATGTCTTTCTTTTTCTTTTTATACTCTTGAGCATTATATGGTTCTTTTTAAGGTTTTCCTACTTGTTTTGGTTCCAAAAATAGCCCCAAAACATCAAGAATATAAAAATCTCGGGAGTTGGAAATTGTTAATGCAAGATTGTGCATTGAGGATGCATGATTATGCATAACCATCCAAACTCTCTGGCACAATCATACATAGGGATGCACGATCAAGAGAGTTCATCCCCATACTGCTTGTATGACGAAATTGAATAGTCCTGTTCTTCAACTCTTTCTTGACCTTTTCTTTTTTTTTTTGTTTACTCATTAACAAACACATGAAAAAACCCTTTAAACATAATATTAAAATCAAATCCTTGTTCTTAAACAATAAAACAAATAAAAACATAATTCTATGTCCTAAACATATGCTTGTCATCTAAAAAACACTCAATAACACACTTAAACATCTAGAACACATACTATATACCTATCAACATCCCCACATTTAAATCTTTACTTGTACATAAGCAAAACTAAAACCATAAAATAAACAACACAAAACAAACATAATCACATAAAACAGCACAAAACATCAAGTATTATGGAATTAAATTAACCTTAAACATTAACCACTTAAAAATTATCAACATACTAACTTATTCCATTCATATTTAAGTGCTTTGATTTGAATACACATATCAATTAAAATATTGACAGCTTATTCATGCAACTATAGCTCCTGTAAGCATGCACTTATTATTGTTGATCAATTAAAAAGGAAAAGTATCACTAACCCTTCATGAAAATTCTTGATATTTTAAAAAATCAGTAGTTTAATTTTATTGCAAGCACCATCTTTTTAGATTTTCTTTAACATCACCTGGTCTTTTAAAGCAAAGACAAACACCTTGTCATGGATGTCCCCAGTTATTCAACTATGTTACATTTTTTATTTACCTTGTTTAGAGTGTCATTATAACCTTTTGACACGAAGATATGATGAACGAATGACAAATCTAAATGATCAAATAATAGGAATAAGCTATAGTGAATTCTTCTAATCCTTCAAGATTATTATCCATAAATCGTTGATAAATGCTAGGGGCTTGTTTAAGTCCAAAAGGTAGTACATTCCATTGATAATATTTTTGAGGTGGACATGTATAAGCAATAAGTAGTTTTGTGTTTTCATGTAGTCTTAATTGCCAATATCCATATTTAGCATCTAATGTAGTAAACCAATTAGGTCCTTTTAGTTTATTAATAATATAATTTTTACGAGGTAATTTATATGCATCTCCTATAGTTGCTTTATTTAATTTTTTATAGTTAATTACCATTCATCTTTTTCCTCTTTTTTGTTCAGAATGATTATTTACATAAAAGGCAAGGGTTGAATGTTTACTAGTGCATGGAGATATTAACTTTTTATCTAAAAGTTTAGTACATTCATAAATAAATTCTTGAACATCTTGTTGAGTATAGGGAATATTATTTCGAATATTTATTTCTTGTATAGGATCCTTTAATTTTATTTCAACAAGTTGAGTATTATGATTTTTAAAAGAATCTAGTGGATTTTCGATACAAATATTTTCTAATAATGTTTCAATTTCTAATTGAACAAACATATTGTTGAGAAGATAGAATTGTAAATAATCGAGTTTGCCTATTAATAGCTGTAATTTTTGATAATAAGTAGTATGATATATAGGAATTTTAAGAATAATTGCTTTTTGATTTAACAATTTTATTATTGGTGCTTTAAGTGTCATATAGTGTAGATATTGGCAAAAGGGATTATATAACTTTAGAAAATTATTACCTAATATTAATGGTAATCCTGATTCTTGTTGATAAATAGATGGTACTGTAAATGTATATTTTTCAATTATTATATTGTTGTAATAACTGACATACCAAATTGATTTTATACTTCATCTATTATTCTAATTTGAAGTGGTTTATCTAGTTTTTTTCCACTTAGTTAATAATTGTTTTGATGTTATACATATAGTAGCTCCTATATTTATATATCTATTTACCCTTTTATTCTAAATAATCACTTGAATAAATATTGTATTCAGACTCAGTTGATGATTCTGACCTTTGGGATTCATGGAGATAAAGAGTTGAAATAGTTGAATTAGTTTCATAATCTGATTCAATTGGTTCTAAATTTTCTTCAAATGCTGAATTTAATATATTAATTTATTCTTTGTATTTAGTTTGATTTTTCTTTGGACAATTATTTGCATAATTTCCTTCTTCTTTACATAACCAACATTTACAAGATTTTTTCTTTTGAGGACAATATTCTTGTTTTTTGGGTTTTAATTGTCTATAATTTTTTCATCTAAAAAACTTTCTGCAAGGTCTAAATGGTTGTTTTCTATATTTTCGAGGATATTTTTTCCATTTATATCTTCTAATTTTGAAATGTGGATGTTTTGTTCTAGGATGCCTATAGGAAGAAAATTCACAGCCATATTGTTGAGGGACTTCAGCATATTTGGAACAAAAAAGCTATATATCTTTATGTCTCAATGTTTTATGTAGTTTTGCCCCTAAACATTTTTTAGATAAAACTTCTTTGGTAATAGCAATGGCTCCACCTAAATTATATGCTACTAAGTTTTTGCTATTTTTATCTTGAAATTGTTCTTCTACTTTTTAGTTGATAGGATAACGGAGTTTTTGGATAAAAATGTGGATATACATTTCTTGTTCGGGTCTAGGTAACTTATAATAATATTTTTAAAATTCGCAAATATATGATTCTAAATAGCAAATATCACAATCCTTATATTATTTAAATGGCATAAAGCAGTTATTCTTTCTTCATTTTCGATTTCTTATTTATAAGAAGCTACATCCTTACCAATGAATTCTTTATAAATTTCACTCAATATTACTTGAAATACTTGTACATTGTCAATAGAGAGTAAATAGGTGGTGGCATTTTTTATTCTTTCTTCATTATCTATAAGAAAATCTAGGACGATTCCAGTTGTTTTATAAGTAATAAAATTCCATAGTAGATTTTTATTATCTTATCCATCAAAAGGTTTTTCTATTTGAATAATTAATTGTAACTTATTGGCCTATTCTAATAATAACTTTTCTGGTGCTATAACACAATCTAAAACTTGTTTATATTGTGGCTTCAGAACGGGGCCTTTAAATTCAGCTAAGGATTTTTCAGCTTCTTGTTTGCTTGGAAAACTTTTGTGTAAAATGAATGATTTTCCTGTGATGTATACTATTGCTTTGTGCCATTCATCATAGATTCCTGCCATAGGTCCATTGAAAATGACATACACTCTTTCTTCTTTAAAATCTTCCTTTCATTGAGGAGTGGCTGATGGTGTGGATAAAGAGAGTTGGGTAATTTGTT
The DNA here is from genome assembly GCA_025504915.1 of Erythroxylum reticulatum. Classification (NCBI taxonomy): domain Eukaryota; kingdom Viridiplantae; phylum Streptophyta; class Magnoliopsida; order Malpighiales; family Erythroxylaceae; genus Erythroxylum; species Erythroxylum reticulatum. The sequence goes on along the minus strand of JANSVA010000004.1, from coordinate 26,137,988 downwards.
GGGGAGTAATTGGTTGAAGGGTAGGTGGAGTGATAGTGACAGTGGTAGGTGTTTGATCAAAAGAGAGTTGTTTTTCAAAGAGGGTGATTGTTGATCGAAGTTGGTTAATTTATTTGTTGACAACTCCTACTTGTTGTTGGAGGTTAACTAATTCTTCTTCCTTCTTTTTTAATGATTCCTTAAGGCTTATTATTGCTGCTTCCATTCTCTGGTTAAGATATCTGTAAGACTATTGTCAGAAGATTTTATGTAATGAATATGAAAATTATATTGATTTAACTCCAATTGCCATCGGATTAAACGTCCTTAATTATAATTAGTTTTTATATTATATTTAGTAAAACCACATAAATTCTTGGAATCTGTTTGAATAGTAAATTCAATAGGTAATAGATCAATACGTCATTTTCTCAATGTCTTAAGATAGGCTAATGTTTCCTTCTTATGGATTGGATATTTCATTTCTGCAGGATTAAAGGTCCCGTTTATGAACTTTCAAAGTAAATACTTTTTTTGGTTGGGTGGTTGTGCTAAAAGGCATCCTACCCATGTATCTATACTGGCACCAATTTGTACCAGAAGTGTATCCTTTGAAAGATAATTATATAGTACAGGTAAATCCTTGCTTAGATATTTCAAATGTCTTACCACTTCTGTATCTTTAGTAGTCCAATTTCATTGAGATTTGGTGTTGCATTTTAGTTGTAACCTTTTTCCTTTCTTTAGCAAGATTTTTAAAGAAACCTTGTTCTGATATGTGATTAAGGATTCGTAAGAATTGTTAAACATGTGTTCTAGTTTTTAAAATTTTAGGAAATTGTTGAATTTTATTTAAAGTGTAAGGTTGTAATTTTAGAAAACCAATATGAAATTATATTCCTAAATATTCAATATTTTGTTGAGCTAAATTTATTTTCTGCTTAAGAATCAATGCAAAGTTATTAAGCAAGGTTAACTATAAAGGACCAAATCGGATTATGATCTCTGCCTATAAAGCACTAGCATCAACCAAAGTTATTCATATTATTAGACAATTTGAACAACCTTTTTCAGTTATCAATGGCATATTTCATGAATTATCCAACCAATGGAAACAGGCTATCTGTCAGCAACTCAACAACCATCCTCAGCATAAATGTAATTATTGTCCTTCATCATCCACAAATGAAAAAGAGGATAGCTGCTCACTTGACACAATAATTGAAGAATAAAGCATTTAGCAACAACTAAGGATGAATATTTAAAAGATGTAGGCCCATGGCCAATAAATAAAAAGCATATTCCTCTGCTTTTGCTTTCACCTTTACTTTTACTTTTCTTTTGTAGATTATTTTGCTTTTGTCGGCCACCTGTTTTAGGTCTCTTTCTCTCCTTTTTTTCTATATAATGTAGAGGCAGGAGCCTTCGTTGGTATGAAATAATAAATTACTTTCAGTTCTTTTACCTTACCTCTATAATATGACTCTTGCCTAGGATTGGCTTTCAAACAGAAATGAGAACAGGTATGAGTTTGTTAGTTTTTTATCATTTCATTACCAAGTATCTAACTTATCTATGATTTTTATCATTTTAGTTTCATAAATCTATATGCATATTTATTTAATTATGAATTATTTATGCCTTCCAATTATGCTTTTCTTATCTGCTAGCTGTATATTTATCTCTCCTACACATCAATTAGAAGCTTCTTTACATAGTTGTTTAATTCATAAATTTAATCGACTTTTATTTCATCATCTCTTAAATAAAATACAAGATCCTACTATCTCTTATAACAATCTCGAATAAGCACTCACTCTTTTTATTCTTGTTTTTTTATATGTGTAGCTAATTCTCGTGATTGAGTTTTTATTGTTACCAATTCTTTTGTTACTGATTGTTCAGGGTTGTTATCTTTTTGCTAAGGAATATAGGATCAGTAACATTAAGTATTTGGTGGCAGATAGTAGAGCTACTGGGTTCCATCCAAATGTTTGCGATAATGTTCACTAAAAAGTCTATGTAATTCTTGAAGTTCTAATAATTCTTGATTATATATAAGTTAATTGTTACTGATCCTATCTTGACAATTTTGTAAATCTAGACAAAATGGATCAGTAGTTTGTAATAATTGAAGTCGTTGAGTTTTCCAAAGATCAATGATTCTTCTAGTAAATGTTACTTTTTTGGTGGCTAGATTAATCATTGCATAAAAAGATCTACAATTCTAGCAGTCTGAATTTTTTTCATGACTAGGCCTGGTTATTCAACTATATCAGAACTCTCAATGGATTACTAGCTCTATTCTTAACCTAATTTTCTTAAAAAGGGCCAGTGGAATAGGAATTTTATTAAACACTTTTTTCTTAGGTTACCTCATTTCTTCTAAATCAATCACTCCTATGAAAGGTTATTAATGATGCTTACCTATTTAAATAAATGTAACTATAAATGTATCCAAACAAAAGTCATAAAGTGAAAGAACAGGTGTCATATCCCTATTAACATGCATATTCATACTCAAAAGACTTAAAACACAAAATTCAAAAGTTAATGTGCCTTAACAATTTAAATGACCATGTTCAAAGATAAGCCAATTCTGTTCAATTCATGTCATCTACATATTCACACAATAAACACATCATACAAGCAAATGTTCATGTAATGCCATTCTAATCAAAAACTAACACAATGCAAATATACTCACATAATTGACATGAAAGTGCCTATAATCCCCCACACTTAAGCAACAAATTATCCTTAATGTTAAAATTGAAATATAAAAAATTAAGAGAAAGAATACTTATTGAGATTGAGGTGGTGACAGTATAGGAGATGGAATGTGGACACTTTGCACAACAAAAAACTTTAACAATTCTTGGTTTGATAGCATTAACGGCACACTACCTCCTTTGGTTGTGCCTCTACAGTGTCCATATGACCCTCGAAGTTTTCTTCCTCCTCCTCAGATTCTTCACTGAATGAGAGTTGTTGATGTTGTTATGGCAGTGCAAAACTAGAACCCATTTAGCTTGTCATGTATTTAACTTTTGATTTAAAGCTAATGTCTCGAAGTTCCATACCATGGCACTCTAAGATTTTAGCTCACCTCAAATGTGTGTTATTCAAATGCTCAAAAAACACAAGGGCTGGTCCATCAACAATAACATCATGGTAATAAGCTAAAGCAGTTATAAGAAAACTCATGCCTAGATAGCCACTCTTTTTAGTAATCGAAGTAACTATAGTTTGAAACATATGAGTGGATATGCAGATTTGAACCTTATTATCTATGCTCCAAAGTGTAAATAAATCTTTCTTTAAGCATTTATTACTTTGGATCTTGGCAAAAGTAGTATAGCATATAATTTTTTTCTATAACAAACACTCAAGATTTTTAATAACATTATGTGGTGCATTATGTGGATTAAACACATATAAACCCATTAACTGCTTCCAAAATGTTTTAGCATGAAAATTCTCATATGTGTCAAAAAAATTTAATTTTGGACAACCAAACATTTCTTTCATGATATAATAATATAAGTTATGTAGTTTCCCTGACAATAGAAACCAAAAATTATCGAACTTGCCCGAATCATAGTATAAAGTTTTATAGAATTCATATCTACAAAGATTATGGTCCTTCCATAATGAGCTTAGCCTACTACTAAGCATCCACATCCTAAAAGATGGGTTAAGTTATGATGCTAATAAGAAAATTATAAACCTAACAAAGAAAGAAAAGAAAGTCCACCGTATGACCTCAATGATTGCCAATTACTAACCAAAATAGATAGGGCTATAATATGCCAACTAATGCTACATAGACACCCCATATAGGCTATAACATATTCACACACTATTTTTCGAAATAGGGACGCTATTCAATGTAATATATCCCCAATGAGTGATAGCAATGATTGCCAACTTATCGCAATAAATACGACTAAATTGCCTTCAACCTTCATTTTGTATTATGGCTTATGAAAATATATACATGTGTACAGATATAACTTAATTATATCAAACTTTTATCCTTCTTAAAAAAAATAAACACTTGAAAACTTAAAAAGGTGAAAAGATTTAGGTGACCCGATAAGTTTTAATATCTCAAACGAAATTATTAATGTCCATATTAAAAAGAAATTTTCAGATTTAGGATAAAGTATTAATGTAATGTCTTATGTCATGTTAAAAAGATTGGGATTAGGAGAATAATATATCTTGCTTATGTCTTGATAAGAAGTCCTTAAGGTGTAAAGGAGAATGTTTTGATAAAAATTGATTTGTCATATTCTTAATAGATTTTTATATTTTATATATTAAATAGGATGAGGAGAAAATCCTAATCATAAAACCCTTCCTTGCTACAACCGGTGCAGTAAACAATGTTAGGAAAACTAATACTTAGGGTTATAGATTATAAACTTTTACTTTCACATGATGAGATATTGTTTATTCCTATTGAAGACTTCAGGAAAACAAACAAACTTTTTTCATTATTTTACAAGAAATCATTAGGGAAAAAAGTTAAGGAGCAAAAATGAGTAAGAATGAAAGTAAGCATAAAGGAAAAGATCAAGAAGAGAGAAGAGAACCTTTTACATGGCACTTTCCATGATCTTCATAACAAATGGAGTAACCATATTGCTTTAAAAACTAATAAAGTTTAAGTAAAGAGTCCGGTTATAAGACTCTTAAAAAAGCACTTATTGGGAGTTAACCTATCCACAAATTTTTAAAAAAAAATTGAAAAATGGGATCGAATTAAGCCAATAATGGCTTAAACAAGTTAATAATACAGTAACTTTCAAGATGAGAGTTCCAAACGCAAATGTAGCACACTAAGCTACTTAACATCACCAATTGTTACAAAAAATCCGAACTAGTTCTTCATATATCAATACATTTTGAACCTAAGGATAGCTTATCCTAAAAGGTGTTGACGTGAAGTCTAATAGCATTAACTAGATCCTTAATGAATTGCTCAAAGCTTCTCTTCTTATTGTTAAAAATGTGTCTTTCTTTCATCCCATATATGTAAAACCAGATAAGGTATAGCAATGAGAAAACATCATTTGATGTCTTTCTTGATATGTTATAAATTTATACTCTAGTTGACAATATGTTGCCACTCATTTGGAGGACTGATGATGCAACATTTGCAAGGAGTTAATTTTGATAACCTCTGATGAAATTGCATTTGAAGAATAAATGTAAAGTGCTCTTTATTTAGCATTTGCAAAGACTACACTAGTTTGTGAAGTAATTAAACTTATTCAATCTATTAATGGTTTGTAATATGTTCCTAATAGCTCTCTATAAATTTGTAGTAACTTTAGGAAGATTATATTTACACCAAACTAACTTATACCTCGACACACACATAAGGTTCTATTGAAAGAGATTTATACATGATGCATTGCTAAAATTTCCTTTGATAGGCACCATCAATTCTTATCAAGAAAATTTTCATCCAGCTTCAATCTTTTGATCTCAGTCTACATATTCCTATCATTCATTTGCATAAGAATCTAATCCTTGTGAAGTAGAGCATTTCTGTGAGTCTGGTTATCATGAATGTTGTTTCTCAAGGCTTTTTAACTCTACTATATTTTTTAGCGGTCCTCATGTAATCCAATTATCATGCCAAAATAAGGTATTCATGTCATTCCCAACTGTCTTGTTAATGTGAGGTCTGATTGAGTTTCTTAGCTAGAGAATTTCCTTCAATGTAGCTAAAGCACTCCTAGTTGCAAAGTCAATTTCCCATATGATATTATCTTTGGATGTAATATTCATGAATCCATTTGCACCATAAGGATTTATGATCATCAATTAATCTCCACAATCTTTTGACAACCATGCACGGATTCAATAGTCTTAAAGGAATTATGCTCAAACCTCCATGCCTTTTTTATTTGCACACTTCAGAACATTTGATATCTGATTTATAACCACCATCATTTGCCCCTAACTAAAGGAACTCTCTAATGATCTCATTAATTGTTTTATTCACTGCTCTAAGAATAGCAAGATGTGTAGCCTAATATATATTGATTGAAGACATCACAACTATAATTAACTAAGCTCTTCCAATAAGAGAAAAAGTTATCTTGCTCTACCTAGAGATTCTAGCTTATATTTTGTCCACCAATGGTTTAAAGCTTACATAGTTTGATCTAGCGGAAGCTATTGGAATTCCAAGATAAGTGACAGGTAGATGCAAACCCTTGAAACCAGTGATGTCATTTATCAAGTGATTCAGGTTCTCTGCACTTTTGGAAGTATGGGAAAAACATTTGTTTGTATTGATATATAGTTTAGACAATTTGGTAACATTTTGATGGTCTTCATCAATACTGATAATGAAGCTCTATCCTCTCTAGTTAATATAATTAGATCATCATCAAAAATGAGGTTAGTGATTCCCAATCTCTTGAATTTGGAATGAAATTTGAAATGCTTGGTTCTCTCCATAATTCTTTTCAAGAGTCCGTTGAACACTTCCATAACGAGAGCAAATATGTATGATATGGGTTAATCACCTTGCCTAATGCCTCTAAAGCTGTTAAAAGTTCTTGTGGATTCTCCATTAATGAGAATGCTAAAAGAAGGGGTGGTAAAGCATAGTATCATCCTCTCTATGAAGAAATATGGAAATTCTAAGGTTGTCTTGATGTTACATGGAAAGTTTTAGTCAACATCGACATTATCATAAACTGTCTTCGTATCAACTTTCAAAATATAGTTCTTTCCACCTTTCTAAGAATCTTGTTTTTACTTTATTCAGAGAAACTAATAATTTGAAATTTTGTTTTACATTTCATAAGGATTTTTATTAGATTGTTTGATAGGTTTATATTCTATTATAGTTATTTTTTTCTTTGTAATTTGTACTTTGACATCTATGGTTTTGTCGTTAAGTATGCAATGTAAAGCACATAGAAACTTAAATAGAAACTTAAAATAAGTTATAGAGATGAACCATTAAAGAAATAGGCCAGTAGAAAAGATAGAAGTATTAAATATGTTGAATTAAATTTTTCGAACACAACTTAGGATATGCATGTCCTAAACTTTGTTGTTAAGTTAGCTTTTAGATGTGGATGTATAGCTTAGGATACACCCATGTACCAAATGGAATCAACATATATAGACATACATGAGGATCCACGAATTGTGACACGTTAGTATGCCTAGAAGAGCATAAAGACAATAAGATCTATGGCTTGCGTCCATATTGTGAGAGAACATTTTCTAGGAGGATATATGGTCTGAGCTATGCTCATGTCCCAAAAGCTTCATACATAAAATGCTTTGTACTATAATTGTTTCACAAAAATGTTAAGAGTTGCACTAGCTGCCAGTTTTCGTACCTCTCTAAATTTATCTCACATACCCACTACCCAAATCATGTTTCTCTAGTAATTTATAATGACAAGGTGCAATTGAGACTGCTTAAATATTATGTGTTTGAGAATTATCAGGAGCATTGAAATGAACTAATAATTGGCTCAAAATTGCTATTTTTTATGTAGTATTTTATGCATCTTCCTATTGATTATAAAACGTAGTGACAAACTTCAGATGTTTGGCAAATTATGGTGTGGTGATGTAACTTCTGTTGTTTGGATCAAACGACCATCACGCTTTGTTTCCAATAGTAGTTGCAAGCTAGTCTATACGTTAGCATGATTCTGTAGACAGCAATCCCTTCCTATGTAAGAGGTGTTTAGGTTGGAAAATCATGACCAAAACACATCTCATACTTATCAAAATATTTTTTTATTGTGATATTTTACTCCAAATTTTTCTCTTTCTCAAATTATTTTTTGATTTTATTCCTAAATAGTGTCATATAATTAATAACAATGGGAGTCAAATAGCTATGGAACTAGTATATATAATACCTTAAAAATCTAAGAACCAACTTAGAATACATTAGCGCAAATACCAAATTCTTCTGGTTCTTTCACTTATGATTATCTAGTTAAGAATAGCTTGCAATGATTCCCTAATCCAGTGGATGATCTTATTTGCTAGATGATTTTGTTTTGAAATGATGGGTTTTAAAAGAAAGCATACCTTTCAGCAATACTAGCTTCAATGAAGATTAACATCAGATGATCCATAGGAGTTGGTTCTCTCAATTTATGACCGCATAAGATCCTACTTAAAAAATAGTTGTTTTGATCCAATTATCAGTTCATTCCAAACTCCTGATAATAACCAAAATAATTCTCAAACAAATAAAATTCAAGCAATCACAATTGCACCTGATTATTTGTGATGTTGTTATCCAAAAAGCTGCAAAATCTCTGACGTATTTTCCATAATCAAATGAGGGGAAAAGAGCAACCATAAGGACTACATGAGGGTATTAAATATAAGTTATTATTACAACCATGAAGGGTATAATAGTACTTAAACTTTTGAAATAATTACCAAAAGTAGTTACATGATGGTAGTTATAAGGAGGCCATTTTAAAACAAGATGTATGTTTGAAGTGGCTTAACTTCTTCTATATAATAAGAGCTCTGTAGTAAATTAGTAACGAACAGTTCTTTAACTAGTGGATATAAGTGAAAGAAGAATAAGAAATTCAACCACTGTCCTCAAGAATCCAAGAAGGTGAAATGGAACCAACGTGAAAAGGGAAAATGTTCCTTCCAAAAGAAGAACATGAAATATGTAAAGTGCTATAATTATGGTAATAAGGGCCACTTTGCTCGAGATTCTACCGAGCCCAAAAAGGTACAGCTTTATAGTACAAACATTTGTTTTGTGAATGTTTCTTGTTCTGTTTTTCTAACTGAATCACATCCTTTGCGGATTGCAGTCTCAGGAGCAACCAACCATTTAGCGAAGGATCGTGATGCCTTTGTTGAGTTTCGTAAACTCTGAGTTTCGTAAACTCCCACATGGTAGTCGATGGCTTCATGTAGGTGAAAATTCCAAATTTGTTGTACAAGGAATTGGCTGTGTATTATTTGCTCCACAGATTTGTAGGAATCTTTTATCTGTGTCGATGTTAGTTAGACTTGGTTTTAATATAAATTTCCACAGTGGTGGAATGGATTTGTATCTTGGATCTATTAATTATGGTTATGGTTTTTTATTGGATGGTTTTATTGGACTAGATGTGTTAAAGGAAAATAATAATATTAGTTATTCATTATTTACATCTAGTAATTCTAACAATGTTGTTGTTGGATCTCGTTTTTGGAACCCAAACATTCGGAGACATTTGACGGAAAACAATACTTGCCCTCAACTATACTAAACCTGTTTTGGGGACACTTGAATAACTCTCATTATAGGTATCGGATTTGAGTGTTCTTTGGGGTAGCTTAAAAGAGGACTTCGAGATCTACCACTTTCGTGAAGACCTTGAAGACAGAATCTATCGTCTAAAGAGTCAAAATGGACCAGATGATGGTATTAGATGAATAGTAAACAAAGGAAGAAGTCTCGGTCATAAAAGTAGAAAGCAGACGAAACAAAAGACAGACGAAGTAAAGAGGGCAAACGAAACAAAAGAACAGACAAAACGAAAGACAGACGAAGCAAAAGTCTTAAGACGATGCGGGTCAACTTAAGATGAAGCAAAGTTTTAAGACGATGCAGGGTCAACTTAAGATGAAGCAAAGTCTTAAGACGATGCGTCTTTATAGATGATACAACTCCATAGATAATATGATGCCATCACAGACGATACATTTTTACAGACGATGCATCTCTTACAGAAGAAATGATGTCATCATAAACGATGTGACGTCATCACAGATGATACATCTTTACAGACGATGCATCCTTATAGACGAAATGAAATCATCACAGACGATACGTCTTTACAGACAATACATCTTTACAGATGATGCATCTTTACAGACGATGCATCTTTACAGACGATGCATCCTTACAAACGAAATGACGTCAACACAAACGATACGTCTTTACAGATGATATATCTTCCCCCTTATAAAGACCATAACTTTTGACTCTGAAGTCCAAAGTTTCTATACTATATGTCGATGGAAAGCTGGACAATTAAACTACCACTTTTCAGAGGACAACTTTAACTAATTTAGCCTCAATTAGTCTAGTTTCCCCTGGAAGTCAGCACACAACTTCTACACCTATGAAAGGCTTAGATCAAGAACTGTACATCTACCAAGAAACATTCACATACGCCTGGGGACTTTTCAGTTTTTGTTTAACTCATTTGCCTAAGCAACAAAAACTTATTCATCACTTAATTACATCAATACACTTTGAACAAGGGCTTAACCCAAAATACAACATATATAGGATGTTCAATGTTTACATGCTTATGAAACTATCCCAAAAGTGAACAAACTAACTTAGTGACAAAACTACTATCTTGGAATTTGTCCAAATGCCTTGCAAGGATCACTTATCTTATCGATTTGCACCTGAGGAGGGAATAATTGGGTGAGCTACACGGCTCAGTGGCTAATATATATATAGTCATTAGCAATTGGCCACATATTCAAGCATATGTATATGTATATTTAGCCATACTAGCATTCGTACTTTATTCAAGAAATTTAAACATTGATCAATACAACTCAAACTTAATACACAGCATAAACTTCAGTCATTTAAACATAACACTTTATTATGCACCATACTTGAACATCTAAAGATGCAATGCACAACAATTGGCTCGATGGTTTCGTGAACAAAACAGAGAAATTGAAGTTTACTCCGTGAATAAAACGAATCCACTTTTCGAATTTTGTGTGTCACAAGCGGGCAACTGGGAGAAGACTTTATTTCGACGTGCACGTGACTACAAAACGATTCCTCTCTCGTCCAAACAGAAGTACATAATCATGCTCAAATCATTTTGTAAATGCTTTCATACTTTTCATGCCCTTTCCTTTCTTTTCATTTATACAAAATGCCATGACAAGGCATAATATGATCAAAATCACAATTCGCACTCTCATGCTTCTTTCATTTCATCATATTCTTATATTTTCATGCTTTTTCTCCTTTTCATTCAACTTCAAATGTTATAACCTTTTTCAAGGTATAACATAACCACAATGCATCATGCATTTCCAAGTATTCACAATTATTTCAATTTCATGCATATCAATTTTAAGTAAAACCACATACACACACATAGGCAAGAATTTGCCCAATTACACAATAAATAAATACATTACCCACCTAATAGGCCCGCTGAAATCCAAGCTAAGCTTGCCTTTTCCCTTGCTCTTGGGTAGGATTCTCTTGGTTTCCTAACACAACCAAGGTTCTATTCAAAACCAACATTTCAATAAAAATTTTAAACTTCAGAAAATCATAGAACCACAATAAATACAAACGAAACTCAAATCTAACCTACCCATAATCCATCTAGGTTAGAAAACTTAAGACCTAGTTTAGAAACCCTAAAATCAATTGGGTTCTCCTAATCCATCTTCTTCCCACAAAACCTCTTTGTTCTCAAACTCCTTCATCTTCAATACAACCCATTTCTTTAATAAAGCAAGAAAAAGATGATTAACCTACCTTAACAAACCCAATTTCTCTTGTCTTCCTTTTCACCGAAACTTCTCTTCTTCTCTCTTATTTTCGTTTCTCTCTCCTTTCTATTTAGTTTTCACGACACTTCTCTCTTCTTCTAATACAAAACCATTTTAATGGTCTTTTCCCCATTTTACCCTTCATTTACCTTGT
>JANSVA010000004.1:26108809-26126187 GCA_025504915.1 Erythroxylum reticulatum | reverse complement strand
TCCAAAGATAAATTCGCGATTTTATCTTTATACGTGGATGATATATTGATTGCTTGTAATGACTATGTGTTTCTTACACAAATCAAAGATTGGTTATCATCTAAATTTGAAATGAAAGACATGGGTGAAGTGGCGTACATTCTTAGAGTCAAGATTTCAAGAGATCGTTCAAAGAGATTGTTATCGCTTTCACAAGCGATTTACATTCAAAGAATTCTTAAACGATTCCGTATGCAAGATTGCAAACCAATTGATAATCTTATTGCTAAAAATGAAGGCCTTAATAAGAGAAATTGCCCATCAATGCCACAAAAAAGGAAAAAAAATGAAGAATGTTCCCTACTCTAGTGCAATTGGAAGTCTTATGTACGCAATGATGTGTACAAGATCATATATTTGTTACGCTGTTGGGATGGTGAGCATATATCAATCAAATCCAGGCCAAACACATTAGAAAGCAGTAAAGAGAATATTAAGGTATCTAAAGGGAACTGTGGACTATGCATTATGTTATCAAAGCAATTATCTATGTATACAAGGGTATACAGATGCAGACTGGGGAGGAGATTTAGATGAAAGAAAATCTACCTCAGGATATGTATTCGTACTAAACCATGGAGCAATATCATGAAAAAGTAAGAAACAATCTTACGTTGCATTATCCATAATGAAAGCTGAATTTATAACATTCTTAACTACAGTACAAGAGGTTGTGTGGCTTCATCAATTTTTTGTGCAATTGGGAGTCACTAAAAGTGAAATTAATCCAGTGACCATCAACTGTGATAGTCCAGCTGCAATCGCTTATACTAAAGACCCCAAATTTCATTGTAAGACAAAGCACATAGATATTAAGTATAATTATGTGAAAGATATAGTTGCACGAGGAGAAGTGAACATGAGATATATATATATATACGCGAGATATGATAGCAGACCCAATGACAAAGCCAATTTCTAGAGATGTATACATTGAGCATGTAAAGTCACTAGGACTACGTAGATGTTGAAATGTATTGATAAACACTTCTCTATGTATATTCACTCAGTCTAATGTCATATGTTTGGATATAATGTATGATGAAGATTATACATTGTGTATCATTTGATTTGTGAATATATGTGTTTGTGTATAAATATATTTTGGGATGAATCATAAATATATGAGACAGATTATAGATTGGCTCTCTCACACGAGAAATCACCTCTAGTGTTTATGCTCGCTAGAGATGAGGCAAGTTTAACGTTTATTTTCTAGGTGATAATTAAGAGCGAGAAACTTAAACGATAAATGGCACAAGAAAATTGATTCAAAGTGATTTATTAATCATTATATATGTCTTACATTGCCAGATGTGAGTTCTGAATAAGTTTTTGAGTAAGTGAACTCAAGTTAAACGTTAAGTATGTTTGAACTATCATCTGTATGGTATTTCTTGAATAAAGATATTCAAGTTAAACGAAGTGGGTAAATATCGTAGCACATGACTCGTACCATATGTGCACAACTGACCACAAAAAGGAATTAATGTAAGTCGCAAGATCTCACCTTACATTGTGTGAGACCCTTGAGGTTGAGAAGAACCTCACCATATACCCTTATAACTTGTTTCATTCTTGAGAATTGAATTTAAGGTTTGCTACTTTAGGTTGTTGCCAAAAGATCATACAAGATGCGATCCTATGGAATAATTCTAGGAAAGAAAATTAAATTTAATTCAAAAGAAAATTGAGAACAGAGGAAGGTCATTTAATTTTATATCATTAACTCGCATGAAAAGTATTCATTGATGATCATATTCTCTTTAAGAGAGAACTTGAATACGTTCATGACTTAAAGAAACTAAATGAGATCAAAGAAAAATGCAAATGCGGGATATGACCTAGGGTATAGCATACAATGTCTACTTAAGGACACTTAAGTCCTAGGATCAATTTGTTAATTGAGATGTCATATACTCCTAACAGATATATGACACTGTGTTCTCGTCGTATGCTGGTCACAACGGTTATTGAACAAATATGAGTATTGCAGAGTTTGTTTTTAAGATTAAACCCATCATGTATGAGTGGCAGATATAAGTTATTATTACACCCATGAAGGGTATAATAGTACTTAGACTTTTGAAATAACTACTAAAGGTAATTACATGATGGTAGTTATATGGAGGCCATTTTAAAGCAAACAATATAGACATACATCGAAGATGTATGTTTGAAGTGGCTTGACTTCTTCTATGTAATAAAGAGAAGAGTAGAAACAAAAGAGCTTTGCAGTAAATTGGTAACAAACAGTTCTTTAACCGATGGAACTATAACAGGAATTCAAGTACGTGATTATTTGTTTATTATACGCATATACAAATGATCCTGTCTAACATGATCTATGTGATTATGCTTCATCATGTTTACGTTCTAACATTAAAAGACAAAGGGGAATTTGAAAATAAAGAGACTAAAGAGAACATGCTAAAAGGACAATTTGAAAATAAAGAGACTAAAGAGAACATGCTAAAAGGACAATGATAAATCAACTTCAAGGTATTACGCCTGATGATGCAGCAACCATCATTCAACTGGCACTTAGAAAATTCCAGGTTAGTTTAATGCATCAACAATGGACAAAAGCTATCAACAAAAATCCAATGCTTTTGTTTCTATAATATGATTGGGTTTTGATGGGTGTTAAAATGGGATATCAAGCTGAACGATGAGCATGAGCTCGATGAAAAAATGGGATATCAAGCTGAACGATGAGCATGAGCTCGATGAAGAAATCAATCTGAATGATGACCAGAAGCTTGCTGTGGGAGCGACAAGTCCAAGTAGACTGAAGTATGATCTCAGATAAATGGTTAGAAAAGTATGATTACTTAGTCTAACGTGAAACCTTAATTGTATGGTGTAAACATTAAGTACGACTAAGAATTTACCATAACATGATTTCAGCAAGTTTGGGATGACAGCAAGGAATAGCATAGACTGAAAGCAACAAACAAGCGCAAAATGGCATCGGTTTACGCTTTCTCACAGCAGGTATTCTGCTAATCCTTGCCAAAACCATAGCAGGAGGTTCAATCTCAAACTTACAAATATATGACTGCCTTGTACTGTTCATAGCTAACAATCGGTTCAAGAAAGGCTCAGGATAAGCAGAGATTGAAAGATGAAGACAAACAGAGATGTTTCGCAAGACTTTTTTTCTTTTTGGTATCAGTAGCAAAAAATAGAAGAGTTAGGATTCTAATGAGATGTATGTCGAATTCGATTGCTAATTAATTAGTGCAGGAAATGATCAAGATGGCTTCAGACTCTCAAGGAAGAGACAGAAGCCTATATGGGCAGCTAAATGCTTTACCCGACTACGGGTCTCCAAAAGAGCAGGGAAAGCTCATAACCACCGTTTCTTTTTTAATTCTGATTGCAATATTAATGCACAGATTAAGAAGAATGAGAATGAACAAGATTAAGAACAGAAACCAAAATAACCAATAAGCATAAATGAAGCCAAAAACAAAGTTGCATACAATCAGTATGATGTATGTTTTCCCTTGGTTCTTGCGTTGCTTTGCTTTTACCAGGACTCTAATACTCCAAATTGTCGTGGGAGATGACTTAAGCGAAGTACACGATCAGCACGAGGTATTGCACGAGTCAAAATCGGCACAGCAAACAAAGGGCTATACTAGTGCTTTGCAGTAAATAGGAAAATCTTTGAGAGGAGCCATAGCAGAAATCCAACAGCCATAAAGAAACATAATTGCATAAAAGTCTACTAATTACTCAAAATCTCATGCTTTCATGCATCTGTCACTCCCTAAAGCCAATGCTCCTGGTTGCTTATTGACTTGTGACACCCTACACCGAATCTCAAACAACAGTAAGGGCAATTGTAAATTGTCAAGCGACAGCCCTAACAGTTCGACGTTCGTGTTTCAGCTGAACGAAATTGGATGTACAAGAGCAAGGAAATTTGGTCAAAAACAGATTATCAGCATCTAAGTAGCAAGTTCAGCACAGGCAGAGTTTCAAACAGAATAGAATTAGGTATTACATGCAATGTGACAGTTTAACATCACACATGGATATTTGTAGGGTACGATTCCTAGTCTTGGCTCATAATTTATAGGCACCATTACTGTCATCAGTAATCTCTCTTGACTTTGTTCATAACTAGAAATTAAAGAAGTTCTAGATTTTATCAATATCTTCATCTTCGAATTCAATATAATCATCACCACCACCATCGTCTTCCTCATCAAGACCACCAGCGATGCCCTCATTGAGACGGGTGTTTTCGGGAAGCTCACCGTAGGCCTTTAGAAGCCTAGCCTCATCAGGCATGTACTTGAGGATAACATCAGCCTTGTCATCCTGATAATCACGGAGGCCAACAAGGATTATATCACCAGCTGCAATCCAAACCTTCTTGTGCATCTTTCCACGAATGTGGCACAAGCGCTTGGTGCCATCGATGCACATGGCTTCACAGCGACCATTACCAAGCATGCGAAGCACTTGAGCATACTCCTGGCCATCTTCCTTGAAGATGAGCTCACGCTTCTCGTCATCCGCTTCATTCTTTCCTCTCTTCCTGTTCTTTCCTCCCTTTCCCTTATTCTTCGGCATGGTGTATGACTCTGTTACCACCAAAAAGAACACAACCAAAAATACTCCCGGCATTAAAATCTCAAAAACAAATCATGGTTTAAGATGAAAGACAAAGTCAGGCAACGAAAACAGGTATTCTAACGTAATAAGTGAACTAAGATTACTAACAGTAAAAAGATAAGACAGATATAATTAATAAAGGAGAAAATGCGAAACTCTGATGCAAACTCTACGAATTCAATCGAAAAGCAAGAACCTAACTCCTTGACCTATGAAATCAGACAAGAACGAGTAATGAAATCACCGGAAAACCTAAAACGAATCACAGAAACCTGAAAACAGAAAACTGTGGGATCAGACAACAGAGTTGCAGAAATTAGGACAGCAACCTTCGAACAGATTGAACTTGACAATAAAAAGAAATAGAGGAAGGAGAACTCTAAACTACGGTTAACCTTTTCGCTTTGCTTCTCGAGAGGAACGTGGAAAGGCGAAATCTTAGCGACCAAGAGCGGTTTCGTTGAGCTCTCTTGCTTTTATTTCCAGGTGTGGGCCTGGAGGCCCAAGTAAGAAAAGTTAGGTTAAGATTTGGACTTCACTACTCAAATACCAAATAGGCACTTTATCTCTCATTTCTTTTATACTGTAGTTTGAAACCCTGGTCTTCTAAAATTTTTTTCTCTTATACAAATATGTAGTTTATAGTTTGAAGTTTGAGAATTACAATGATTATACAAATTAAACCAATATTTTATTAGTTTGTTTGCATTTTCATATATGATTATTATATAAGAGGTTAAAAAAAATTAACTAAGTCATTAACGTTTTTTAATATACAAATTCTTAATAAACTGACCATAAAATATTAAATCTTAATAATATTAAGTAGTGAAATATTTTTCCTCATCTGGATTCAATTGAATAATAAGTGCTAAACTTTTAAACCATCCATGTCAGCTGTGTTACCATATGCAAACAATGAATCTAGGTGTGAAGGATTCACTAAATTCTATTGTGACATTGTTTAGTAGATTAAAAATAATTCCAAATGTAAATACATAAATAATAAAGTGATGGTTCATAGACAACATGTAGGAGGGAGGTAATTTACATGTTAACTTTTTATTTAAAAATTAGTAAATAAATTATTGATCCTAATAAATGATTATGACAATGATGACAATTACATAAACAATCATAACAATAATCAAATAGACAGAGAAATAAAATCAATTTATAATGGTTGAACCAAATAATTATTGGTCTACATCCACTCTCTTAATTTTACTTAGAAAATTTATCATCATCTTCTTCAATAAACATACAGAAATTTATTGTACATGCATCCTCTTTTAAATGAAGTTCACTTTACAAGCCTTTGTTTATGAGAATTAAGAGGGAAAATGCAAGCATGGCACCCCACCAATTTTTTTGAAATAATTTTTAAATTAAGAGTGTAAAATAATTTTTTTAAATTGAGTCCAGATTTAAGTTATCCAAACTCAGGCTTACCTAAAGCTTAACTTTTCTAAGCAAAATGATGTCGTTTTACTTAGAATAGCTAAGTCTGAAATAAACCTAGGCTTAGGCCTAGCCCATGAGTTGACCCATTAAAAATACTTGAATCTAGGCTATGACTGCTCATTGTCATCGCTAGAGATATGTACATATCTTCCTTTTCAAGGTGAAAAAGGCCTTAACAATTTCTGTCTCAATTACTATCGCAATCATTCATATTATATTTATGTATTATCACTAATCATTGTTCTATTAAGATTGGACATTAATAAAATGCAAAAAATATCACACGTTATGTTTTTTGTTATAAAGAAAGCAGTAGATCTCATGGGCTAAAGTGTGAAAATACTTAAATAAATGTATAGATGCTTGTTAGAAAATAAGTTCACTGAACAAACCTGATATGAGAAGTCCATTTGGAACATTACTTGTATGTCTATGAAATTCTTATTGTGATGATTATGTAAGTGATCATTTGACTTGAGGTCACTAAAGTTATCTTGTATAAGAATTATTATATTCTGATACTATTTATAACCTATTTAACCATGAGTCAGTTTATTGGTAATCATTGGACGTAATAAGAACTATATAGTTGTATAATTAAGATAAAATTCATCATTCTAAAGTAATTAGAAAAAATGTTTCATCGCTCTTGATTAGTATTGATTAGAGAAATCTTTGTCAAGGTAGAATAACATTTTGTAAATAGTTTACAAATGTCATTAATTAAATCGATAGCTAATAGTGGAAACTAATACGATTAGACTCAAAAAGAGTATATATCAATTTTATACTCTGTCTAATTAGAACATTATTAGTCAAAACCACTTTGACATTTCTAAATATTTAAGTAATCATGACACCTTGCTAAACGTCAATTTTGATATATGATTATAAATTGTTTAATTCGAGAATTAAAAATAAATTAAAATGATTTTTTAATTTATTTAATTCTAATTATGAATTATAATTATAACTTATAACTTATAATTATTGCCAACTTATTTGGGAACTTAATGGATCTTACATAAAAAATGGGTTGAAAAGAACAAAGTTATTTTAATCAAGTTGGACTTGATTGTAAAGTTTGAGAAACTTTATGATTAAATATGAGATACTTAATAAATTAAGATCAGTATAAGATATTGGATCTCGTTTGGTCATAATTTGTATTTCATTAGAATTATTTGTAATTCTAATTAAATTTTAATTGAAATTAAATTTCAATTTCAATTAAATTACTAAAACGTCTAGCTTATTATAAATAAGCTTAAGCTGTATGAACCTAACACTTCTTACTTAACCTTTTCTGTAAGAGTTATAAAGTTCCCTCAACATGTTTTGTGGATACCATTAGAGGTCGCACATTTGTGCGATTACGGTAGTTGAGACAAATTAATTTCATAAATGATTTAAGAGATATGACAAGAATATAATCAAGCTTCAGAATAAAATACGAATTTAGATTCATGCTTTATTATTATTTATGTGATAATCATTTTATAGAATTAAATTAATCTTGATTTTCGGGAAAACAATTTGTAAAAAGGTTTCGTAATTATTCCGATTCGGTCAAGATCGAATCTTGTCTCGATTTCTCAATAGATACCAAAGAAGGATTTTTTAGGAAGCCTAGGGAGAAATTAGATTAGATTATATACAACTAGACATCATATCTCAAGCCAAAATCTTAAGGCATTGGATTATGGTTCTATCTTTTTATATAACTCAATTTATCCATATGTCAATTTGCGATGTGAGATGACTCCACTTATGACTTTTCAACATCTCCCTCTTATAAGTGAATCTATCTGTATTAAACTAGCTCCTCCTCTCTATTCATCATACCTTGCCACCTAGCTCTACTACCAATGAAGGGTTTTTTAGGAAGCCTGGTAAGAAATTGTAATGGATCTAAATGAACTCATATATAAATAAGACATATATCTTAACTTAAAACTTAAAGTATTAGATCATGTGTCCTATCTTTGTATATAATTCACTTTATACATGTATCTCTTTTCGATACAGGATGACTTCATTTGTAAATTTTCAACAGACAACCCTTAGGTTGAATTGTTGTCGCAGCTCTATTCCCAATCGATGAGTCCAGGAAAAAAAAAAAAAATGCAACCTGCTACCTTTTTGTAAGCTCTGTTGTGCGCATCAACAAAGTCCAAAGCTCCCTTTGGTACTCCTCCGCCATCCTAAACTATTTCAAATTACTTAATTCACCTAATGAGTTAAGATTCACGGGAGGTCTAAACCAAAGGTAACATTGTTCCTTGAAGGTTTTCCAACGTACACTCGTTCCTCTTGCTCTACGTTAAAAGAATATGGTTGTGCCTCTCTATTAAGCTGAAACACTGCAACCCCATTGTCTCTTCTTTCAAAATCCGTTAGCTCCCAAAGAATTGCTCTTTCTATTAATTCCAAATAAGAGGGTCATCAGCACGATCATAGGTGAGGAGTTCCAATTTAGAATAGCAACGAACTGTGCCTAAAACGTACATGCAGAAATGTGAAAAACGTAAAACGTATGTGTTCTATATTTTCACTAATCTTTCTCATTATTCATGGCAGTGCTTTTTAAATGGATCCAATATAGAGGTTTGAAAGAAGTAAAATAGAATAGAAATTTGTTAACTTATTTTTTTACTAAAAACAAAATTATGAAAATAGTAGACTTTATAAATAAGATTGAGTTATGCCTAAATAAAATGATGGCTAGAATTACATCCAAGCTGATTTTCTTGTATTTACATATCACTTGTATATCATTCATTTTCAACCTTTATCAAAGAAAGATTATATATCATTATTATATCTTTCAACCATAGCAGAGTCTATACCCAATATGCCGGAAATCCAAAACAACCATAAAGAGTATATTAATCTAACAATCTACTAATAAAAGCAATTATTGTCACCCTCAAAACCTCAATTCTCCTGGTTGTCATTGTTTCATGACGCCATATTCTGAAGCACTCACCAATGGCAGTAGACCGCAATTGTAGATTATTGAGTTGCATTTTGTCTTTCAAGAAGTGCAGTTGACTAAATTCGAAGAAATCTATTGCAATTGGCGTTGATCACCGCTACTAAACTAAAAACACAGGCAGTGTACTTTATGATACCAACGAAATTTGATCAAGCACATAATATTAGCATCTAATAGCAAAATCTAAAAGCAAGATGTGCCCAGGCAAGAGTTTCAACAGAATGGAATTTGGCATGAGACAGTTAAACATCTCGCGTGGAAATTTATAGTCTTGGCTCATAATTTATCCCTGACTGTCATCAGTAATCTCTGTCTTTATAACAAGAAATTAAAGCAAAGTTTCTAGATTTTATCGATATCTTCGTCTTCAAATTCAATATAATCATCAGCACCACCGTTGTCCTCCTCATCGAGACCACCAGCAATGCCCTCATTGAGGCGGGTGTTTTCAGGAAGTTCACCGTAGGCCTTTAGCAGCCTAGCTTCATCAGGCATGTACTTGAGGATAACATCAGCCTTGTCATCCTGATAATCACGGAGGCCGACAAGGATTATATCACCAGCTGCAATCCAAACTTTCTTGTGCATCTTTCCACGAATGTGGCACAAGCGCTTGGTGCCATCGATGCACATGGCTTCACAGCGACCATTACCAAGCATGCGAAGCACTTGGGCATACTCCTGCCCATCTTCCTTGAAGATGAGCTCACGCTTCTCGTCATCCGCTTCATTCTTTCCTCTCTTCCTGTTCTTGCCTCCCTTTCCCTTATTCTTCGGCATGTTGTACGATTCTGTTACCACCAAAAACAACACAATCAAACATACTCCCACCATTCAAATCTCATCAACAAATCATGCGAAACTCTGATGCAAACTCTTCGAATTCAATCGAAAGGCAAAAACCCAATTGACCGACTAATGAAATCATACAAGAGCGGGGAAGTTTAAATCATCAAAAAAACACACAACAATGTAAGTTGCAACAAAACCTAAAACAATTCACAGAAACCGGAAAACATATCAACAGCAGGTTCCGATAACGCAATTATATAAACTAGGAAAGCAAGCTTCGAACAGATCGAAAACTTAAGCCGAAAAAAAGAAAGAATTTAAATTAAAAGTAATGTTACCTTTTCTCTTTGCTTCTCTCTGGAGTCTGGACGGTTACGGCTCGCAAGAAAAGCTTCGTTGAGATTAATTCTATCTATTCCAGATTGATGGGTCTAGACTCTAGAGAGGCACAACAAGTTCTGGTTCAATTTGGAGTTTTTTTACTTTTGTTCATTATATGCATAATTTTTGACTTTACTGTGTCTAATAATATAAATTTAACAAAACAACTATTTTTAAATTTTATTAATATCATTTTGACACTTTTAATATAAATATTAACCAAACAATTAAAATATAGTCTAACTTTTTTTATAGATATAAAAGTTTTTAGAAAATAAAAAATATACGTTTATAATAAGTGAATTTTATTTTAAATGTTTTTTTGATATTTTAAAGGTTATTATAATAATTTTCACATATATACACTAAAAAGCTTCAATATGAAATATAAAAGTTTTAAATTTTATTTATTAAATAATATTCAAATTATGCTAAACTAATATATTTATTTATATCATCTATAATTACTTTATATAATTACAGCTACATAAAATTATATTTAATATTCTAATTTATAAAATTATTATTTATCAAATAAACTATAGACAGTTTTATTAAGTCATTGTTTTTATATATAGGTAACTATTATTTTAGTTAGGAAAATTTTAAAAAATTTTCAATTTAGTCTTAAAACTTTTTTAAAATTATAATTCAAAATAGTACTTGACCAATATTTTGGTTACCAATCGTTACTAGCTGGTACTGGACAGTAACCAAAATATCGATAACACTGGTACTGGTTGATATTAAAGTTTAGTATGAAACTTTCTTGTTTTGTACTATACAAATCAGTATCAGCAGATACGATTACTATATTTACATGCTAGATTTAGTATAATCGTTTCTAAAAGAACATAATTTTAAAATTATCAAAAGATCGCCCTTTTCCACCTAAGCATGTTCACATAATTTCATTTTACCTAATAATAAATTCGAAAGTTAAGAAGATGGAGAGCTCTCTCTGTATGAGGTTCCTCACGATCTGGTCTCAGTGGAGCTCGTCTTTCATGGATTCCCTTCTTGTCAAACCAACTCTTTCTTCTGTTATCTCTTCCCATTTTGGTGTGTTTGCTCTTGTGTTTTTGTTCAAAACACATTTTCCTCCTTTTATCGATTCCACTTACCTCTTGTTTCATCCTTTGTCATTCCTTCTTCTAGAAGTCATTATCTCAATCATCTCCTTTTCTCCTTAGCTTATTAACCCTCCTAAGCAAATTGTGCTCAACTAGTATAAACTATTTCATGCTTCGAAAGTAAGGGTAATTTAGTTTATCTTTTTTTTTCCTAACTTCTTCCTTTTTCCACTACCATTTTTAGAATAGTTTTTCAATTTTCCTTCCTTTCCTTTTCTTTTTTGGCTTTTTGGATATTACGCTCTCCCCCAAATAGTTTTTTTATCAAAGGTCCTCCATGACTTTGGATGAATCCCTCCTCTACCCACCAATATACCTTAAACTAAGCTTAGCTCTGTCCTATAAGTGAAGTTGCATCTACTAATAGGAGATAATAGACCTGAAACTAAGCTTAACTACTGTTTTACAAGCGAAGCTACAAAAAACAAAATAGTGTCTCCTCCTTTGGAGACTCTCAAAGCTGATGCACAAAGATGGAATACGATCATAATCATATATTTAATCATAAAATTTCTCAAATTTTACAACCAAGTCCAACTTTATTAAAATATATCTACTCTCTTTGACTCATTCTTTATGTGAGATCCATTACTAGGGATGTCAATTTTGACCCGACTGGACTTGACCCGTGGCCCAACTGTTACTTCAAAAATGACATCATTTTTTACATTTAAAAAAATTATAAGATGGGCTGATTGGCCCTGCCTACTCATGAGCTGTCGAACCATAGGCCGAGCCACAGGCTGACCTATCTTAGCCCGTCGGGCTACGAGCCACCTTAGCCTGTGGTCCGCCAAGGCCAAGCCCGGGTAGACTCCCAAATATGTTGGCAATAATTATAAATTCTAATTCTAATTCTAATTTATAATTAGAATTAGATAAATTAAAACTCCTTTTAATTTATCTTTATTTCTCAAATTAAACAATTTATAATCATAGATCAAGATTGGCGTCTAGCAACGTATAATGACTACCCAAATATTTAGAAATGTCAAAGTTGTTTTGACTAACCATTCCGTGCATGATTTGTTTATATAATTCAGTCCTTTTATCATACAATGTTCCAATTAGACATAGAACATAAAATTAATATTTACTCTATTTTGAGGCCAATTATATTAGTTATCCACCAATAGTTATTAATTCAATTAATTAAATTTATAAACTATTTACAAAGCGTCATTCCACATTGGTCAAGGATTTTCCTAATCAATACAAATTAAGAACAATGGAACATTCTCCCTAATTCCTTTAGGGTGATAAATCCTATCTTGATCAAAAAAATGTCTCCATGTAATTCATGATACATCCAATGATGACCGACTGAATGACCCATAATTAAATAGGTCATAAATAGTATCAAAACATAGCAATCTCTATATATGATACTTTGAGACCTCAAGTCAAAGGATCACTTATACGATCATCATAATGAGAATTTCATACATATATAAGTAATGTTCTAAATGGATTTGTTATATCGGGTCTATTCAGTAAGCTTGTTCTCTAACAAGCACCCACTTTTTATTTAAGTATTTCCATACTTTAGTCTATGAGATCGACTACTTCCTTCATAAGGAAAAACATAAAGTATGCTAGCCTTTTTATATCCTATTAATGCCCAATCTTAATAGAATAATAACTAGGAAACAGTTTAGGGATAATACATAAATGTAATATGAATCTCATTATAATTTTAATTGCAATGTATATTTATCCTATGGACTTTAACATATACATATAAATATATACAAGATAGAGAATGCCTTTAAATAATTATCACTAAACTATGCCAAACCGATTGGTTGTAAGGCATAAATTAACAATCTCCTACTTGTACTAAGCCAATTATTTAAGTATTTTGTATCATATCACCATATGATAGTTATAACACTATAGTGACAATGGCTTATTGAGAGAATTCTACACAATTCTCTACAATGAGCACTTGCTTAAATCTTACTCCATCTTAATTACGATCATAATTGATAAAAGTTTCCTAAATACATCCTTGGATATTTAATGAGACTTTAGCTATTTTGACTTGCCTAATGGCTCTAATGTTCCACAGTACATTATTGTCTTGAACAATGTATGGAGCTGTATCAAGTTCACTAAAGAACTTATTGATCCAATTAATCATTTCCACTAAATGATAAAAGTATTATGGCCTAAGTAGCAACGATTGCTATATTGAAACCTTTCCAATCTTAAATGATATTGTTCTTAAGTAAAATAAACCTTAATTATGATTTACTTCTAAAGTAAATATCTTTATCTCTTTGAACTCAAATATCTACTCATACATAGAATAATGGATATCTCAAATACTAAATATCTTTAGTACATTATCTATGTAATTAGACTTAGAATAGGTGAACAAATTCCAATCGAAATCAATTGATCTAATTCCCAAAACTAAGTTATTAACATTTCATATCCAACAAGATCTGTTCTGGGACATTTAATGTTCTCAATAATTGAAATTTAGAATTATTGTTCTTTGTTAGCAATATGTCTCTACATACTCCCAATAAAGAGGACAACTATACTCCCATTAACCTTCTTGTAAACATAATAAATTCATCATTTTCTTAAAAAGCAAACCCTTTTAATTCATCATGAAAGTGAATATTTCAACATCTCGTAGCCTTTCAACTATACATCAAATGTATCAATAAAGGTAGCAGTTATTTAGATGTATTGTTATGAGACTTAAACTTTCAAATTTCATCTTACTCCCACTACTAATCCTCAGAACCATTCTCCTATAAGTATACATTGAAACAATCAATTTGTTCAAAAGGTTTATAAGTTTATATCCAACCTTTTAAGTATCTTATAACCTTTTATTACACATTTTAGTTCTAAAGTTAATGGATAATATATGCTTCAACTAAGCATCACATCATTAAATCATTAACTTTGACTCTTTCAAAGACTTAGCATTTCATATCTAATATGAAATCTTGCTAATTAATTCAATTGGAACTATTGAAGGTAAGTTATTGTACTAGGCATAACTATAAAAATAATATTGCACCATACAATATCTCATATAGTATTTTCCTCCTTACATAAATCCATGCTCTTATGAATTTAGTTGCGAAGGTCTTTACTAAAGAATCACATTCCCTATAGATAACTGAAAATTTTAAACTCCCCAAATGGATCTCATCGAAGTGCTTTAGCATTCTCAATGCTTAGTTTCTACTTAGATTTAAACTATGTAAACTTTTCAAAATATTAAATCATTATTTCATTCAATATATATGACTATATCACATAAAGTCATTAATAATCTAATGAAATATAAGTATTATCCTTTTATGAATTGTTATTCCATCCAATACATCACATATATAAATTTAACAATTCAATACCATTATCACCCTTTCAGCAAAAGTTGATTAACTTATTCTTCAACTTGACAAGTTTCATATGATTCATAATCAAAAGGATACATATATGCTTGTATGTAACTGTAGCATCCCACTCCCACGAGACCCGTACCCGACATCCCGAGTGATGTCCGAGTGCGAATGTCGCGAGGCTAGTATGCTAGAACAGTCAAACACTCAAAACTCAATATAAATATTATATTTTTTCAAATTTACCGTATTCATATGTAGAAAACAATAATTAAACTAGGCCCACTTTAATCATAATGTTATTATATGCAGACATGATCAAATCCACTTTGTACAAAAATCGTGGAATACACACATTGATACAAGAATAAGAAAGTACGAATGCTGACGCGAATTGATCCTAATCCTTATCTCTTACTCGTATACAGTGACTATACTCCCATTTGTCTAACGGGGTACTTTTCTGAGACTGAAAAATATTATAAATTTTGGGTTAGTTTTGCAAACTCAATGAGTGACCATCCTCAATAGCTCACTCGGTCACATAACACACAATTCATATCATTTATTTGATAATCATATTAAATCACATACACTTAATCCATTGTTTCATATTTTACATTCAACACATTATAATCATTCATATCATGCATATGCAGTACACATGAAACTCACTTTCCATTTATTACTTTATTGTGACCGAGTGCCTAACCGTCTCATATCTATTGTAAATACTGGGCTCAATAATAACTGTTCCATATTCGTTGGAGATACTGGGTTCATTGATAACTGTCTCGTATTCGTGGAGAATACCGGGCTCATTTCACATAGTGAGTCTTTGACTCTTATACACTTTCTGAGCTTTAGGCTTTTTTTCATAGTTTAAGCTTTAAACTCTTTTTCGGTGGCCACTTCGGTCACAACTGCCATTATTTTTCATGCATTCATGTAATGAAATGCATCAATCACATATGATCCATAATTCACTTTCACTTATCATCGAACCTTAATCCAGCATACAATATTAAAGTTAAGAATCACTTTTCTTTCATATGTGGATGTTTAATAATTAAATAATGTATCACTTATTTCATCAAATTCACATTCAAGTAACACTTCGATATCTTTACATTTAGCAAACTCCTCGGACATTTATTGTCCGAAATTAGAGCAATCACATTCACATCTCATTCATAATCATAAAATTCATAATATAAACAAACAAACAATAAAGTAAGACCATCTAGGTCAACTCACAGTACGCTCCAGATTATCATTTACTTCCAATTTTGAAAACGCCTGAACATAGACATTTATCCTGCACCTCCAAATTTTGCAATATACACATTGCACATAAACATTAATAACTTTACACAATTATAAGCACTTATTTATGCACAAATGTGTATACAAAATAATTATAATACTACTGACAATCTCGGGTATATTTTCAAATTTTACACTATATCCACATTCGCATTTTATAACTCAATTACTCGTCCTTTCATTTGTAGCATTATTTGCTCTCACAAATAACAATTTCTCATTCACTTTAACTTGATACACTTTACTCCTCTTCTTTGAATCACAACTTCAATCATATGAATATCTTTATTTCCAAACAAGCTCATACCTTTGGTACTTTGATATCAATAGGTCATTCACTAATGTTATTCCATCATTACAAGGTCACACATTATCTAAACTCTCATTTCTTCTTATAAATTCTCCAAAATTCCAGACCTTCGAGTCGATTTTCTATGATCAATTAGACAATGTAAACAAAATAATTTGGCAACATTTTCTTCTGAAAAATGTTCTCCATTGTCTTAAGTTTCTAATGACACCAAAATGATTCAATTTAGTTTAGTAATTTGAAAGTTATACTCTAAATATTTTTCGGACTGTTCTCATTCTAAAACAGTACATCATACTCAACTTTCATCCTGAAATTGAAAGCCTTAGAGACTGAATCAAAATTCAACTTCTTCAAATAATTTGTATCCCTATGTCTCTAGTTTACTTCAAATTAAAAGTCATCTCATTAGTATCACTACAGAATAATATATAACCGAAATACCCAAACATGTTCAGTAAAATCATACTTGTTCATACTATTCCAACAGATTCCCTCACTTTATTTCAATCAATCTTCTTCAAATCAATTCAGAATGCTACCAATTTTTATGTAGAGATAGAAAAATATGTTAGGAATCTATTGGTTCAAGAATCACTTTATTTGAATAACTACAGATCAAGTTATGCATAAGACACAGAAGCATAATCAGTGAACATGTCACAGCTACATTCTCCAACACTCATCTTCCAATTTTCCATATTTTATAACATCCAACCTCATGCACCTAACACATCTTGTACAAAGATCGCCCTTTCTTCTTAATTTACTCTTCATTATCAACTCCATTTCAACTCAATATCATTCACAAACAGATCAGAACCAAAAATCAAAACCAGAAAATCTTTCACGTATTTTAGCAGTGAAAAACAGAGTATATGTATGTAAATCAACTTGCATGAATTTCTACACTCCTCTCATGCACGTTTTTA
>JANSVA010000004.1:26061533-26089770 GCA_025504915.1 Erythroxylum reticulatum | reverse complement strand
CAATATAATTAATTAAAATATGATTTATTCATTAATTAAAATATTGTAATTAATTTAGTTATAATATTTTAAATAATTAATATATTATAGTTAATTAATTATAATATTTTTATAAATCAACCAATATTAATGATAATAATAATCAAACACTTTCTCCCAACTAACCATTATAATAATAATAATAATAATATTCATCCTTATTTTTTACTATATTCTTCTTATTATCATTTTTTCATATTAAGCAACCGGTGTGATTTCGTCATCTTCACTTTTTTTGTGTGCGTATGTTTCCTAGTGGATTATAATAGAAAGAACATATAAAGATTGATTTGGTTTGGCTTGGTCCCATCACTTTCGAGGGGAATTTATTCCTTCATTTTTCTTCTCATCTGCTTCTTGAGTGCGATTCTAAGTTGTATTGTATTTCATTTTCATAATTTACTCCTCCTCTGAATGTTTCCACAAGTTTTATAGATTATAGAAGTACTCTGAAGTATTCAATTAAATTATGATATTAAAATTTTATTTAATTGCTCACTCCCTTGCATTTAATTTTCAATTTTCATGTTTAAGCTAATATCTCCTTCTAATTTTATTGTGGGTGTAATAAGAAATAAAATACAAACAATAGATAGAAAGTTAGTAGCTAATAATGTATTTACAATCAAGAATCAGGAAAAGAGAAGAAATCATTAATTTATTAGATATGACATAATTAAACTTGAGAATAAAACTCCCTTATCACCCAAACCTTTTTGTTTATTTACTTTTTTATTTGTCTAACTCTATGGTATGGGATGGGATTGGAATTTACCTGCATGGCTATGTGGCCTTGTGTATTTTATCAAAAGCTTACACGAGGGAGGACCTCCCTCCTCCCTCTGCCGCTCTTCATTCTTTTGCCTTTTCTTTAAAAAGTTAAAAACCTCTGTCAGTCTCAGTCACTTGTTTCCCCAAACCCATTTCTTTATTCAATCGAATTTCATTTTCAGCCTCAGGGAAAAAGGTCGGCCTAGGCCCCCCCCCCCCTCCCCCCTTTCCCTAAAAATTTTGCTTTTCCGCTTCACGGGTCTCGCGTTTACGCTAAGTCTTGTGACCTTTTTCTTATAGTGCGTTTCTTTCTTTCAAACTTATTCTCTTGTTACCTTTTTCCTTTTCTCAGACTTCAGCTTCCTTAACCTTAACTCGGTCGGTGTTTCAGTTCCATGTCTACAAGTGTTCTCTTTCATGCAATGTGTGGATAGTTCCTTTCCATTTTCTTTCGATCAAGAGAAGCAGCAGACCTTTTCCTCCCCACACCTGTAGTGCTTGTTCTCATATTTCACTCACTTCTAATGCGGGCTTATATAGGCAGGATTTTCTGTAGACCCCATTTCTTTTTGTTCCCTTCTACAATTCTGCGGTTCCCATTCTCCTCCTTATCCTTTTTCTATTCGATGAACATACTGAAGATGCTTCATCATTTTTAATAATTCACTGATGATTATGTGTTGTCATAGTACAGCAGTTTATAATCACTGAATTGAAAGATTGAGTGTTTGTCGTGGCCTAGAGTGTTTATTGAGTCGTAAAGGTACTGACGTGAAACAAAATGTATGACACAGATTTCTTTTAAGAGCATCCAACTCTCGAAGAGGAAAATTGGTGAATTTGGAGTTTGGTGCTTCTACAGTGAGCGTATGCCTGGAAACCAGTACAACGGTGGCTCAGATCGTGTTGCAAGGCTCGTGCGAGAAAGGAACCTAAGGAAAATTAGCAGAGGTTACCATTCCAATGAGGCGACCGATAGCCATGGAGGGGCTGAACCTTGGGAAAATGGCTTCAGGTTGAGAGACGTTGACCACTATAACAACAATTCCTATGTTGAACAATACTTGGAAGCAGCTGCTGCAGCTGTAAGGGAAAATCCAGAAGGATGTGAAAAGCAGGACGGATTGCCTTTGAGACAAAGGCTATTGGTTGTTGCCAATAGACTGCCTGTCTCTGCAGTTAGAAGAGGAGAAGAATCATGGTCTTTAGAGATAAGTGCTGGAGGCTTAGTCAGTGCTCTTCTAGGTAACTCGTTTAGATCTCTTTTCGTTTTTCATTTTTTTTTTCTTTTTAATAAAATTCTATCGTTTTGCTTGGCAAAAAGGTTGGTTACTGAACTTCCTGATGAAGATTGTTAGGTTTGTAGATCCAAAAAATGAATAAAATTGTTGACCCTACAAACTACCACATGGTTCAGTTAGTTTGAATTATTGATTTTAAGTGTGTGTTACTAATTCATGATTTATACGACTCTGTCACACACACACACATTTTCTTTGAGTACAATTTTACATGTTTTCCTTCCACTGAAGAACTTTTTGATGTCATCAAAGGTGTCAAAGAGTTTGAGGCAAGATGGATAGGCTGGGCTGGAGTAAATGTGCCGGATGAGATTGGCCAGAAGGCATTGACCAATGCTTTGGCTGAGAAGGCAACTTCTCAACTCTTTTTCCCTTTTCTTTTTCATGTATTTCAGCCTTTTTTCTAAAATTTATTTTAATGACTCGGTACTTATTGAAGTTAATTTTATGTTTCCGTTGTCTCATGTACCCCGATTATTTTAGAGATGCATACCCGTATTCCTGGATGAAGAGATTGTTCACCAATATTATAATGGCTACTGCAACAATATATTGTGGCCTCTTTTCCATTACCTTGGGCTTCCACAAGAAGATCGCTTGGCCACAACCCGAAGTTTTCAGTCTCAATTTGCTGCATATAAGAAGGCTAATCAGATGTTTGCTGACGTGGTGAACAAGCACTATGAAGAAGGTGATGTAGTCTGGTGCCATGATTATCATCTAATGTTCCTACCAAAATGCCTAAAAGAACACAATATCAATATGAAAGTGGGTTGGTTTCTCCATACACCATTTCCTTCTTCCGAAATCCACAGAACACTGCCATCTCGTTCAGAGCTATTGCGTTCAGTTCTTGCTGCTGATCTGGTTGGGTGAGATTCATTTGTTTCACTAATTCTTCCATATTGTAGGAAACTGCTTCTCCCTTACCATTTTGGTCCTTATTATGTGATGGATAACTGAAGAATTATCAAACTTACGCTACTATGTGTACTTCCCCAGGAAGTACTTTTGATTTGTGCTGTTTATATTGTGATTAGGGTTTTCCGGTTCATATTTTATTATGCTTTCTTGCATTACTTGGAATATTATGGTATAACATGAGATTTAAGGGAGCAGCACATAGTGACTTAAACATGAATTCTGGAGCAATCTAACCATACACCAGGAAGAGGAATATTCTCATCTCTTTGCACATTTACACATCTTAGTTTGACACCACAGGAATGAAATATTTGTTGTTTTTCCTGTTCTACTATTAATAAAAAAATAACTAGTGCTTTGAGTTTTCATTAGAAAGGTGCTTCAGGATTTAGAAAATTTCAATCTATGTTTTATCCTGTCTTGTTTGTGGCTTGCAATACTTGATTTTTTGGATGTTATAGTGACACTACTACAATTTTTACATGTTGTCAGACAATAGTTCAGATCAACTTGCTGATAAATAGTAATTAAGTTGTGAACATTGTCCTTGCAACTCTATTTCCTTGTTTGATGATTTTGCACTCTTTAAATTCTTTCATTTTTCTCGTTTTATTGTCAGAGAAAGTTTTTCTGTATCCTAAACTTCAACCTTTCCTTCACATGCAACTCTATACAGATTTCATACATATGACTATGCAAGGCACTTTGTCAGTGCTTGTACCCGCATTCTAGGCCTTGAGGGAACACCTGAAGGAGTTGAGGATCAAGGAAGGTTGACACGAGTTGCTGCAGTATGTTTGAATAAAATTGTTAATATGATTATGTCCTCTTTTTACATCAATTGTGTTAGCGTTTTCTGAAGCATGTAAACATCTGAACATATTACATCAAGATAGTTAACATCCTGCCATTACTTTATTTATATTCCCAATTAATCTCTGTACATCAGTTTCCTATAGGAATTGACTCAGAGAGATTCATAGGGGCACTTGAGATGCCTCCAGTACAGGACCACATCAAAGAATTGAAAGAAAGATTTGCTGGAAGAAAGGTAAAGCACTTCATATTCAAAGGCCAACTTTCATAAAGAGTTAAATGTTTGAGCTACTTTTACTATTTGTTGTCAGGAAAAGAAAGCAGTTCTTTGTGTTTATCATTAACCCCTCCACGGGGTTTGTGTGATTTGTATAAAAGAGCTTCATACTGTTAAATCGACAAAAAAAGAGCCAAAAAAGATTGTAGGTTCTGCTAAATAAAAAGAAGACTATAGCATGATAAGACTTTGCAGGACAGTTTCATTTCCACAAAAAAAAGGAAATACTTTGGAGGACAGCTGAAGTTTTCTAACCATTTGATCAATTCTTGTAGAAGTGATTCTAGTCAAGGAAAAATATTTACAATGTGAACATCAGATACTTTGTGAATAGCCCATACTAAATGACATCATAAAATGACATGCTAATATGTGATTTTCCTTCTCTTGTCATGTATTAGTACTTTTGTTGCTTGAAGTGGCATTATGCCTGTGACATAATAATGGTGTTCTGCCTTCTGTGTTTGTAGTAGCTCTATCTTGAATCTGTTTTATCTTTTGACGAAAGATTCCTAGCAAGATTCAAAATTTAAGCTCGTGAATGTTTCACCTCACAAATGGTTTTTATAAACTTTAAGAGATTCTGAATGATATATTTCCTCTGTTGTTGATGTAAGTGAACGTGTTGTCTTTGACTAAGTACTTAGTGAATGTTTGTAGGTTCCACTCTCACTAATTGTTGGTTGAAGCATGTTTAAGTTGTATGTATATGTTTGACTTTGTTCTGCTTAAGCTGAATGCATATAAAGTACTGCTTTTGTTGCTTGCGACTTGCTAAATTTTAACAAATAGGTCTACAGTTTACTTACTTTAATATTTACTCTATTGCTGTTTTATCTGGTAACCCTAGAGTGCATATTGTCTTTACTTTACGAAAAGGCTGCATCATTTGCATTACTTGATCTCCCAAGCTTATATTGAAAACTCATTTTTTGCTTGTATTTCTCTTGAAGGTAATGTTAGGTGTTGATCGTCTTGATATGATAAAGGGAATTCCACAGAAAATTCTTGCATTTGAAAAGTTTCTGGAGGAAAACTCTTACTGGCGTGATAAAGTTGTGCTTCTGCAAATTGCTGTGCCAACAAGAACTGATGTTCCCGAGTGTAGGCTTCCTAATATTCTTTTTACTATTAGAGTTGCTCATTTGTTAATTTTAGACCAAGGATTTTCAACTTGCTTTCCTAATTAATCTGCATGGCTTGTGTTTTCTCATTGAAATAAGAACGATTCTGTTGTCTAGTCTAGATGGTTCACGTGTACATAAATAATAGAGGCTATAATGGACATAGTGGGACTTGGAATTTAGGTCATATTACTTGAGTTAAAACTGCTATGATAGAGATGACAATGCTTTATTGAAACAGACGTAGTTTTTCTTATAATGTAGAGGAGCTGAGACGAATGATAGACCATAATGCAAGTGAAAGTTATTAATGCAACAAAGTCGTGTATATCAAGCGTTGGCTAGCCTTTCTAGCTTGTCTTCTAGATAATGAATATTTTAGGAGTCTTATTTTTAGTTTCTAGTAGACAGGTCTTTCAACTTCAATAGTTTAATATCTCTTTCTTATGGGTTGATTGTGGAAGATAAGCCCTTCATTAGAATGTTCGATTGTATATGATCTTCTGAGGTTTGGCTAGTTTGCAAAAAATTCTCAGCTCCTAAGAAAATGTGTCTTGGTGGGTAGTAGGGATCTTTGAACTCATCATTCTTTGTGAGCACTAACATTTATTGAGAAGGTTCCAATTTATCCCTTTAATTCCTGCTCTTTTCAAGGCTATTATTCTAAGCTACATTATCATCTTTGTATCTTGGTATCTTCCACGAACATTTTGGTTTCTTGTTATCCTTTTACTTGAATTCTTTCTTAGAATATAAGGACAATGATAATAGAATTCTTAGCATTATTCATCTAGTAAACTGTCTTATGCTGAATGATATATATATATATATTGATATATTGTTTATTTTGCAGATCAAAAACTTACGAGCCAGGTTCATGAAATTGTTGGGCGCATTAATGGAAGATTTGGAACATTGACTGCTGTCCCTATACATCATCTGGTCTTTATCATCTTAACTTGAATTTGGTTATTTGCCTTTCATAGACAATTATCTTCTTGACCATAAAACTTTAAGGTGTCTTGCAATTTATAAGGAATTGTAGTTTATGAACTCATGTAAAAAGTTTAATTCGATATGGGAGAAGTTGAAATATTTAAATAGGGTGTTCAATGTAAATAATAATAGAAGATTGATGAATTGATGCATATTTATATTATACTTAAAATAGATAAATAAACACTTGTGAAAATTATGGGTCTTCCTTAAAATATTATAATTTGTATGAAAAATCTAAATATATTAAGGAAGATTTTAGTTTTCTCTGTCATGTTAAATGATTTATATCTTTAGTGCTCATAATATTGGGGATAAGGTGTGTTTATCTATCATTAATATGCAATTTTTCTTATGGATAAGTATAATAGAATATTAATGTAACATAGTGATTTTTTGGACAAGTGGATGAGAAAGTGCATTTTGTTGTCAATGTAGATTTTTAGTTTTTCGTGAAGATGTTCCGGACTAGGGATTACATATCAAACTAACATTCATTTTTTTATTTATTTCTAACATCCCAAGTGATGAAGTTTTTCTCCATTAAGCATGGTATTTCCCATATCGAATGAACCCTAAGTAGTGGTTTTCTACTGTTTCTTCTATGTATCTATTAGGTCCCTTAGACATGGATCGAGTCACAGGACGATGTACAAAGTAATCTTGCCACTCTGTTATATTCCTGTTCTTGTTAGAATTCTTCTTCCTGCCTATTTTGAAAGGAAGAAAAGAAATTCGGCTCTAAGGGAGACCAAAACCTTGGATTGGAGAGAGATCCTAATCTCGGTTTTTGATAAAATACGACTTATCTTCTTTATTTCTCTTATCCGCCTTTAAATAGGCAAGACTTAATATCGAAATAGAAGTCCTATTTAGGAAGACTTCCTAACAAGGAAATAATGGGATTCCTCCTAACAAGGAAATAACGAGATTCCTAGAGAATAAAAATAACCAAAGACTAAATGCAACTAACCTAATAGCTAACGCAGTCTTATTAATAATAATAATAAAAACACCATCTACTCATCAAGTTCTCCAACTCCACGAGATTTGCACATATAAGTCTGTCCTATAAATGCGTCCACAACATTACCCCCCTCTCGCGAAAAGAGCGTGTCCTCAAGCTCGAAGGAAGGATAGGACAGCTGAAATTGCTGTAGGTCTTCCCAAGTAGCGTCTTGTGCTGGCAGCCCTGCCCACTGAACTAACACCTCCTTTCCCCTGTTTAAACGGCCACGTAGTACTGTTTGAGGTAGGAGAACAACTCGATCTTCTGTTGTGGAAGGTAATGCCGTAATAGGTGGCAGCTGAGATCCTTTGAAGTCTTTTAGCAAGGAAACATGAAAAACATTGTGGATATGACTCTCACTTGGCAATTCTAATTCGTATGCAACGGGTCCAATGTGGCGAGAAATTAAAATGGACCATAAAATCGAGGAGAAAGCTTCCTATATCTTGTCACTCTTGCTGAAAGCTGACAATAAGGATGCAAACGCATCCATACCCAATCGCCCACCTTGAATTCCACATCACGATGACCCTTATCATAATAATCCTTCATTCGCTGCTGAGCCAATAGTAGGCGATCCTGAACATCCTTTAAAACCCGATCTCGATCCAATAATGCAGCATCCCCAGCGTCAACTCTAGTAGAACCAGTAGTATAAGAGAGCAAGCGCGGTGGATCTCGACCATATACCACCTTAAAGGGAGTGGTTTGAAGTGCCGAATGAAATGAGGTGTTATAACAAAATTCTGCCCATGGCACCCATGCAACCCCTTTCTTAGGATAGTCCCCCACAAAGTTGTGAAGATACATTTCAACTGTCCTATTAACTACCTCAGTTTGTTCGTCAGTCTGAGGGTGAAAAGCTGAAGAAAATTGTAACTTAGTACCACTAAGACGAAACAATTCCCTCCAAAAAGTGCTAGTAAAGACCACGTCCCTATCACATCTAACTGTCTCGAGAATCCCATGCAGGCGAACAATCTAGTCAAAGAAAACTTGAGCAACGCGGGCAGCTGTATATGGATGCGCCAAGGGAAGGAAGTGGGCATATTTCGAAACCTATCTACCACCACCAATAATACGGATTTGCCCCATGATTTCGGTAGACCATCAATAAAATCCATGGAGATGTTCGCCCAAACTTGTGATGGTAATTGTAGTGGCTGTAACAATCTCGCCGGGCTGAGGTGCTTAGATTTGTTGCGTTGGCAAATAGGGCAAGCCGCCACATACGTAGCAATATTTGTCCGCATGCCTTTCCAGTAAAAATCCCCTCAAATCCTATGTAAAGTCTTTTGAATTCCGTCACGAAAACTATCTTGGTAAGTTGCCATTATAGCCGACAACCAATGGAAGTGCTGTGGGAGATAGATTCAACCTTTAAACAACAACCAATCATGATGTAGTTGCCAATCTGCCCCTAGGTCACTAGTTTGTACTTTTTGACACAAGTGCTGTAATTTCAATGAGCCCAATAAATCTGTTTTAAGTGAATCCAAGAAGGAGCTGCAAGGCTAACTAATGGCAAACATAGCTGGGTTTTTCGAGGGCCGACGGGATAAGGCATCCACCGCCTTATTCAAGGAATCAGCCTTGTATTCGACGGTAAAGGTATACCCCATCAATTTTGCAAGCCAATGTTGTTGATGAGGGGTAGTCAACTGCTGTTCCAGTAAATATTTGAGGCTAAAGTGGTCGGTTCGAATAAGAAATGAATGCCCCCACAAATAAGGTCGCCAATGCTGTACTGCCTTGGCCAAACTAATTAATTCCCTCTCATACACGACCAATTTTTGGTGTTGATTCGCAAGTTGACGACTAAAGAAAGCAATCGGGTGACCACCTTGCTGCAAAATAGCTCCAATCCCACTACCAGATGCGTCACATTCAACTACAAATTCTTGCTCAAAGTCAGGTAGTTGCAATACAGGTGTTGAGGATAAAGTCGTTTTAAGTTTGTCAAAGGCCTGCAACACTGTATCATTCCATTGAAAGGAGTTCTTTTTCAACAAACTAGTCAATGGTGTCGCTAATTGTCCATAGTCACACACAAATTTGCGGTAGTAGCCTGCCAAACCCAAGGATCCACGCAAAGAAGTGATTGATTGCGGTTGGGGCCTGTCAAGAATGGCGTGAACGTTGCTTGTATCAATGCCCACCCTGCTGCTGAAATAACATGGCCCAAATATGCGACGGAGGGTGACCCAAAATTGCACTTCGATCTTTTCAAGTAAAGTTTGTGCGCACGAAGTAAGTCGAAGACCCTTCTCAAGTGGATCAAATGACTCCCAATCACTGCTGTAAATCAAAATATCGTCAAAGAAAACAAGCACAAAACGGCGCAAAAAGGCATGAAACACCTCATTCATCAAGGCTTGAAAAGTGGATGGGGCATTGGTAAGGTTGAATGGCATTACTAAGAATTCAAAATGGCCATGATGAGTGTGGAAAGCAATTTTTTCTACATTAGCTGGATGCATATGTACTTGATGGTACCCAGATTTCAAGTCTAATTTAGTGAAGAAATGGG
Source organism: Erythroxylum reticulatum (assembly GCA_025504915.1). Classification (NCBI taxonomy): domain Eukaryota; kingdom Viridiplantae; phylum Streptophyta; class Magnoliopsida; order Malpighiales; family Erythroxylaceae; genus Erythroxylum; species Erythroxylum reticulatum. The sequence continues at coordinate 26,079,983 of JANSVA010000004.1, read as the reverse complement.
CTCCATGTAACTCATCCAAAAGTTCATCCACCACTGGAATCGGAAATTTATCCTTTACTGTTTTATCATTCAATTCACGGTAATTGATACAAACCCACCACGACCCATCTTGCTTGGGGACCAGTAAAACTGGGGAAGAAAAAGGTGACTTACTTGGACGAATAAATCCTTGTTGAAGCAATTAGGCACACTGCCTTTCAATTTCGTCCTTTTGTCGGTGTGGGTATCAGTAGGGCCGAACCACCACAGGCGCCGTTCCCGATAATAGACAGATTCTGTGATCACAATTTCGAATGGGAGGTAACCCCGTGGGATCAAGGAACAAATCCACAAATTCAGTAACCCTTCTAAGTCATGCTTGTCAGTTTTGGTGTTGCCCAACATATGGAGAGCCCTTAGGCCATTTCGGTTTTGTCCCTGAAACAAAATTGAGTTTCTTTCCACCAAAAAAGACATAGTAAGGGCAGTAAAATCCCACAATATTGGTCTTAGCGTTTCCAGCCATTTAATTCCCAAGACGATATCAAAGCTATCTAGGGGAATGACATAAAAATCAGCATAGAAACTATGATCCGCAATAGAAAAATTTACCCGAGAACAGATCCCCACGCTATGCATCTTATCCCCATTCGGAATCGATACACTAGTATTTTGTAGAGAATGGAGACGAAGACCCAAGTGTCGAGCTGCACTAGTGCTAATGAAGTTGTGTGTACTGCCAGAGTCAATTAGGCTAAGTACAGGTTGGTCATTAATAATGGCTCGCATCTGCATAGTGCAGTTGTTTTTTTGACCCGTAATAGCATGCAAGGAAATTTCTGGAGCACCCATCAATTCTTCCTGTGTATTTTCTCCCCCCTGAACCTCTACTTCAATCCAAAATAGTCGTTGATATTGATGGGAGGCTAAATACAGCTCATCACAATTATAACACAGTCCTTTAGCCCGTCGCTCAGCCATTTCAGCGCGGGTTAGCCTTTTGATAAATGGACCTTGGTTACTTGATGGAGAACTAGTCGTGGCTGATAAGGATGATCGCATGGGTGTAGTTCAGACTTGCGAATTTGTTGAAGCCACCGAACCTGATCTAGTGGACTGCCAATTGCTTTTCCGACTGTTACTCCCGTTCTGCAATTGGTATTTCTGCTCGTATGCCCGTGCTAAGCTCATTGCGGCGGCGAAGTCAGGTGGTCGGAGCATTTGCACATCCAACCGAATAGAATCGTCTAGACCAGCTATGAATAAACCTGTGTATACTTGTTCCAGGAGGACCTCAGTACGTGCCAATTTTTCTTGGAATTGTTGCTAATAAACTTCCACTGTTCTTGTTTGTTGAAGAATACTTAGCTCTCCAATTGGGTTGTAACTATCCGGAGGTCCAAAACGTTGGAAGCAATATTTTCGGAAGTCTTCCCAACGCATTGGTCCTTTGGTCTTCTTCAATTTCCCATACCAAAGTTGTGCTTCCCCCATCATGTGAAACCCAGCTAATCCAACCTTCTCTGGCTCTCTCGTATTCTGACTCTCAAAAAATTGTTCACATCTTTGTGCCCAAATTAAAGGATCTTCTTTGCCATCGTAAATAGGGAAATCTAACTTTGCATACCGTGGGACTATTGAGTGCGTGACTGCTTGTGGAACAGATTGTGTACCCCCACTAATATTAACAACGTTTCCAGATCTTCCCTTCAACGGTACAGCAGTACTGTTGGTTTCGTCCTCGTTCGAGGCTGATTTGGAAGTGTCACAACCCAAACAGGATAGTTTGTCCATAATCAGTGCAAGTTTCTCTTCCAATCGATTCTCCATTGCTGACAATTTCGAATCTATGAGGAAACGTTCTTCAACTGACCTTCGATATCATCGCCCATGTTGCCCTGCTCTGATACCAAATTGTTAAGTCCCTTAGACATGGATCGAGTCACAGGACGACGTACAAAGTAATCTTGCCACTTTGTTATATTCCTGTTCTTGTTCGAATTCTTCTTCCTGCCTATTTTGAAAGGAAGAAAAGAAATTCGGCTCTAAGGGAGACCGAAACCTTGGGCCTCGTTGGAGAGAGATCCTAATCTCGGTTTTTGATAAAATATGACATCTTCTTTATTTCTCTTATCCGCCTTTAAATAGGCAAGACTTAATATCGAAATAGAAGTCCTATTTAGGAAGACTTCCTAACAAGGATATAACGAGATTCCTCCTAACAAGGAAATAACGAGATTCCTGAGAATAAGAATAACCAAAGACTAAATGCAACTAACCTAACAGCTAACGCAGTCTTATTAATAATAATAATAAAAACACCATCTACGCATCAGGTTCTCCAACTCCACGAGATTTGTGCATATAAATCTGTTCTATAAATGCGTCCACAATAGTATCTCCTTTATTAGAATACAAAATTTCAGTGTTTTTATTGTGTTGGAATTCATTGGATATGATTGAACTGCTATTATTTTTGTCAAGAAAGTTGAGGGAGATTTAGGCTAGGAATAGATACTTGTTGAGTGTTGAAGTTTCTAAAGCATTGCAAGTTGATGGGCATGTGCAATGCTTATGAACAAAATTTTCCCTCCTGACGATAATCCCCACCCTTGTTATTGAAGTCTTTTGTAAAATGTGAGCCATAACTAAGCAGTAGGTTTATATAGCATATTGCATCAAGAACTCTAATAATCTAAGAAAGATTCCTGGCGTCAACATAATCAAACATTTCATGCAACTGACAAGAGCTAAGGGAATTGACTTTTCTATTGAGAAACTTTAGTAAATAAACTTAAAGTTGTTGGAGTCTCTGGACATATTTTCTATTTTAGGAAGCTCCTTTGAAAGTAGTTTAATGTGTGATCGAACTCCAATCCATTGGTTGGATTATGGTTGCTGACCTTTGTGTTGCTCTTATCATATTTATTGCGGCTTAATACCAGACCATAAATAGATCAATCTGGTCTTCCACATACTTCACATACTTCAGAAAGTATCTGTCGAACCAAAAGTACATATTTTGAGCTTTTCAAAGTTTGTTAGCAATGAGAAGGGGCATCTTCTCCGTAATCCTAATTTTCCAATTCCAAAGTGAGTGAGAAATAGCGAAGAGGTCTCTTTCTAAAAATTTATACTAATTTTAGCCTGGCCATTTACGTAAATTTCTATTCTCTAATTCATCCCTCATATCCTTAAGCTATTTGTACCTCCTTGCAATAGTGCGGTGGTTGTTTAACGACTTGACTCTATCTTTTCCTGTAAGTGCTTAGTCACATGACTATTCTTTTTCTCTAGATATTATGGACAAAAAAGCGTTAATGTACAAGCCATTTATGTGCTTAATGCTCATTCTGTGTGATTCTTGGTACTGCAGATATAACCAAGATTAGGAGTTTTATTTTGTGATTGGAACAGAGATCTTTTGATACAGTTACTAATGAGTTATTACTCTTCCTTTATTACTCAATGGCAATAGGAAGTTCCTAAAGCATGTCCTTTTCCGTTACAGGATCGCTCTTTGGACTTTCATGCATTATGTGCATTATATGCAGTTACTGGTACTATCTTCATTCTCAAAAACTTCTTAGTTAAATGACTTCTTGATTAGAAGTTTTCTTGTGATCTGTCAAGATAAATAATGCTTCTTTACAGTTCTGTAATTTAAAATATTGGGACAATCAGTTCTGTTAAATTATGTACTTCCAAGTTAACTAAGTGGAATCTTGATGAGAAAACGAGTTAAGTGGAGGAGTTACGATGTCAAACATAATATCAAAGATAGTGGTTGTATATATTTCTTACTTCAAAATGCTTAGATGTTAACTTATTATATGGAACAAAGATGCAATACCTCTTCAAAATTGTGCAGGCATAGCTAATATTTGGCACTCATATTTCTAGTTCATATTTTTCTTTCAATTGCTTATTTGTTTTATTTATTTATTTGTCTTTTTTCTTGTACATTTATTTATTTACTTAGTTTTATTTTTATATTTATTTTATCTTTATTTACTTGGATTTTGATTTTGATTTTTATGTAGTTATTTGTTTATGTTTTTGGTTCTTGTTTTCTTCAAACCCATGTTTTCAAAAACTTTTTTTTGCTGTGGGTTTATTGAAAACAATCGCTATACTAGTTAGGAGTAAGGTTTCGTACTTTTGGATCTCCCTAAGTTTTGCATCTCAGCGGAATTTCTATTGGGACGTTGTTGTTTTAGTGCTCATAATATGATCAAAGAAAAGAAAAGAATTCCTATTAGGTACTGCCACTGGCTTAAATATGTGGTTACAAGAAAAATTTTGACAGAACTAAATCTTACCCTTGATGAATAGAGTTAATAGTTTGCATAGATTATTGCATGAAGGTTTCAGAAAGCATGCCTTGTTTAATAATAGTTGGTGTTTTGCACATAATTCTCTTTTCCATATGATCTCTACAGATGTAGCACTAGTAACTTCCTTGAGGGATGGAATGAATCTTGTCAGTTATGAGTTTGTTGCTTGCCAAGATTCAAAGAAAGGTGTTCTCATTCTCAGCGAGGTAAATATAAGTTAATGAAAATACATGATTTTTAATCTAACTGATCCTGATGCAACACGACTACCTAGAGTCTTATTACAATGTATAAAGTATCGAAGATAGCAATCTTCAGGTCATATTATCTAAAAGATAGCAATCTTCAGGTCATATTAGCTAATCATTCTTGTTGAATCTTGCAATCATCGGATATTTTTGCTGACGTAAATGATGGATAATAAGCTTAATTTTGACATTTGTTTGTATGTCATTGTCAAGTGAAAATGAAATCATTAACATATTTATCCTCTTTACTGATATGACATAAAAATGAGAATGACAAGTGAAAATGAAATCATTAACATATTTATCCTCTTTACTGATATGACATAAAAATGAGGAACAAATGATCCCAAGTGCTTAAAACTTATGCTGCATAACCTCATAGACCATATAAGTTGGTCTGGTCGTACTTTGTTTTGTGAAAAATCTAGATTGCCACCTTTTTATATCACATTTCACATATTCATATCACTTATAGTTGGCGCTGAAGTGCCATGTTCTTGTAGTTAGAGGCTAAATAAATTGGTTTTGCTATTTGTTTTATTTGGTTTGTATATTTTTTTCCTAAGATTATGAAGCAAAAGTTATGTTCTGGACTTCTGAAAACAAGATTTGCTTTCCTCCCATTTTAATATCATCATTGTTATTTCTATCTGTTGCCCTGGTAGTACTCAGAATATTGTATATTTGTAATGTTTATTATCTGAAATGTTCTTTCTTATTTTGTTTTAATTGCTCTTTTATTACCTATGTAGGAAGATTTATGGTTCTGGATTATCTTTCACAATAATGGATCGTGTTGACTTTTTGACATTTAGTTTGCTTTGTGTTCTCTATAGTTTGCTGGTGCCGCACAGTCATTGGGTGCTGGAGCAATCCTTGTGAATCCTTGGAACATTAGTGAAGTTGCTGATTCAATACGCCAGGCTTTGACTATGTCAGCGGAAGAAAGAGAGAAGAGACATCGACATAATTTTCGGCACGTCACTACCCACACAGCTCAAGAATGGGCAGAAACTTTTGTGAGGTATGATGAATAGCTTTAATTTAAGAGGTGTACTTCTTACTCTTTTTTTGTAAGCTTATTTTCCTTGGCATATCCATATGAGTCTGTTTTTGTTTCCCATCCCTTGTTAAAAGATAAAGCAATATAATATAAAATTTTAGGTCTTTTGATCTCCTCACCAACTAAGAAGCCTGAGACATGGTGAGGATAACTAATATGGTTGGCATGTTTATAGTATTTGCAGCTTTATTTGAACCTTTTAAGCAGAAATATCTTGCATGCCAGTATGTTGCAATTGGTAATTATGTTCAGAGGAGTAATCTCGTTTCTGATGTCCAACTAATGTAGTTTACAGTAATACACTCCTATCATTTTTCATCCTTGTGTCAAACAATAATCTGACTCACCTCTGCATTAGTTATGTTGAAGAACTTGCTGAGTTGTTTCATGAAAAAGCTGAAGAGAGTTGCAAGTTTAGTCTGGACCAGTGTTGTTCACCCTGCCTGAAATAGTTATTTGTTATGTGGATTTTATGTTGCTGTTTCTTGATTATTTAATTTGACTTAAAGGAGCCTGATTCACTCAAGAATTGTTTAAATTACTTTGTTTTATTAAGAGTTCTGTGACATTCCGTATATGTATAATGCAATGAAGGGGTATACTTGGAAATAAGAACACAGTTTAAATGCTACATTTTTATAAAATTATGTTCCTTTACATGTGACCCAAGCCTAAATGCATCAAGCTGTACATTTGCTGATGGCTCTAGGATTCTCCATAATTTTGTAGTGCAGAATTATGTTTAGAGTGGGTTCCATCTGTTTGTTTATTGTTGTTATTAATGCCCTCTGCTATCTGAATTTTCATTTCACATTTTTATTACTTCCCAGTGAACTGAATGACACAGTTGTTGAAGCACAATTAAGGACCAAACAAGTCCCACCACCACTTCCAGAAGAAGAAGCAGTTACACGATTTTTACAGTCTAATAATCGATTGCTTATACTGGTATGCTCTGTTTGACTTGTTTAGTTGGAACCCCTTTGTGGTTGCTATTCGCCATACAAGATATTTCTGATGACGTTTCTATGTTAAAAGGAACCAGGGGTTGACATGTCTAGCATGCGTGGTTTTATTGGTTCTAAGACTATTTCATTATTGTTCCATGTATTTTACTGTTTAAACTGCAGGGATTTAATGCAACATTAACCGAACCAGTGGACACACCTGGGAGAAGAGGTGATCAAATTAAAGAAATGGAACTTAAGTTGCACCCTGAGTTGAGAGAAACATTAAAAGCACTTTGCAGGGATTCAAATACCACCATTGTTGTGCTCAGTGGGAGTGATAGAAGCACTTTGGATGCTGTATTTGACCTAATTCTATGGTTGATTCCTTCTAAACCTATTATGTTTATATTGTAATCGAGCTTTTCTCATCCGCAGAACTTTGGGGATTATGCAATGTGGTTGGCAGCTGAACATGGAATGTTTTTACGCAATACAATCGGAACATGGATGACAACAATGCCAGACCACTCAAATCTGGAATGGGTGGACAGTGTGAAGGTGCTGAAGTTACTTGTGTTGAGTTTGGATTTTGCAATTGCTGATCACTATCTACTAAAGAATCATATGCCTCTTTGGCTCGTGTTTTCAGCATGTTTTTGAGTATTTTACAGAGAGGACTCCCCGATCACATTTTGAGCAGCGTGAAACTTCACTTGTGTGGAACTACAAATATGCAGGTGCTGTTTCTTCTGGTATTTAGGCTAGTACATGGTTTTATAGTGTCAACTGAGCTTGTCTTTCCATTTGTGGTTGTTTACATCTTTTTGCTGCTGTAGATGTTGAATTTGGAAGACTTCAAGCAAGAGATATGCTGCAGCATCTCTGGACAGGTCCAATATCTAATGCATCTGTTGATGTGGTACAAGGTAGCCGTTCAGTTGAAGTTCGAGCAGTTGGTGTTACAAAGGTAACTAGTTATTTTCTATTTCAAAGCTCATGGCAAACTTGAAATTGTAGAATTTTTTTTTTTTTTTATGGTTCTTATCTATTTTTAATAGGTCCTTGTCTATTCAGGGTGCTTTTATTGATAGAATCCTTGGGGAGATAGTTCACAGCAAATCCATGACCACACCAATTGATTACGTCCTTTGTATTGGACATTTTCTGGGAAAGGTAACCTGAAACATACTTCATAGCAATTTAGCTCTTTTCAACTTGCTTGATTTATCAACTGCAATGATCTATGAAAGGTAATTTGTAGGCTTTTGTGGACTATGTTCCAAGATTCATTGAATTATTGCCAGTTAGAATAAAATATCAATAGACCTTACATTGGGACAATAGTAATATTTCCAAGAAAAAATAATGTTCAATCATTTGTAGTTGCCTGAATAACCCAAAATCAAGCAACAGCAGTGCGACCATATTTGCTTCCCAAATAGAGTACACATGTTTCTACTGGAATTCACTTTGTTGGCAAATCCCAATTAAGCTTAAAGATTTTTAATTGTTTGTGAACATTGCACCATCTTCAAGTTATTTGACAATCACATAAAAGATACAAACATGTGCTCCCTTAGGCTTGATATATTATCCCTTCAATTATTGACATCTCACCGTCACAGATCCTATCTTATCCCTTCAATTGTTGGCGTCTCACTTTGTCATAGATTCTAATAGGTTTTCTTTACTTCTTCAGGATGAAGATATATATACATTTTTTGAGCCAGAGCTTCCTTCTGATGGCTTTGGGATAATAAGAACCAAACAAACAGATGGACTGAAGTTACCTGGGGAAAGAAGACCTTTGAAGCTTCCGGTTGGTAGGACTGGGTCAAAATCATCCCAGAGTAAGTCACAACGTCCTCTACCAAATGCTGAGACGAAGACAAATAATCATAACTGCAGAAGTGGGAGAAAACCATCATCCTCACCAGAAAAGACATCTTTCAATGTGCTTGATCTCAAGGGAGATAATTACTTCTCGTGTGCTGTTGGAAGAACCTGTACGAATGCACGGTATTTGCTCGGATCATCAGAAGATGTTGCGTCCTTTCTGAAAAGACTATCCAATGCATCTTCGTCAGGCACATATGCATCATGTTGAGAAGTGCCTTTTGAAGAACGGAACAATAACCTGTGCTTCCTATGTGCATCTCGTTGCGCCACTAGTTTATCAAAATACCTTAATTCTGCTAGTATTAATAGGACCAAAACTGTTTGAATATTATTATATGACAGCAGCAGTGCTCTCTGTTGAAAATCCAGAAAGCACATTTTTATAATCGTCGGCTACATGATTTTGCGCTTTTGACTAAGTGTTGCAACTACTAGAGCTACAGTATGGCAGTCCAACACAGCCGGAGTGTTCTAGTGGCCAAAATGTAACTTTTGTGCTTTAACTGTTGTTGCTAATCTTATTTAATGTTCGCAATGATCTAAGCTCAAATCTCACGGTAACCTCAACTATCTCCAACTTTAGATCCAACTTCCCAGAGCATTAACCAAAAGCTCTTTTCTTTTTGTAATTTAAGGATTGCCATTGATTACAATTCAACCTGTAGTTCACAACTTGAGAAATAACTGGTGGTGGCTGGTGGGGGGTTGTGATGCATCAACATTTAATTATGGACTCCTGTTGTACCTTATAATCTAAATAAATGGTAGCACTTAGTTTGCCCCATTTCAGAATAAGCCCATGTGTTTCAAAATTCTTAAAAATTTGTCACCAAAACCCCCCCTTCTTAAAAAGTTGACGGATTTGTTATAGAAACAGCTGTTCCACGCCCACGCGAAACTCAAGAAATGAAGTTAATCCGCTCGAGTTCAACAGCCCGTCCACTCCCATCCGCCACTTTAAAAACACGTTTAAACTAGTATAAAATCCATCAGCTCCTAAAAATCTTTGTACAACCTGTGCTATTTATTTCTATGGAAGGAACAGAACAATTTCTAGGTTGTTGGGCTTAATTTTTTTTATACTCTTTCAGGTAATATTTTGAGTTTTTTTTTTTTACTACCTTACCTTCATGAAATTCCTTTGTAGTATATATGAAGAAAGAAGATAAAGTAATTCTTTCTTAATTTTTGTGTGAATAGTATAAGGAATTTATATAGGACAATAAAATTCTAATTACCTTCTTAAATTACGAAGAATCTATTTATTCTCTAAATGATACAATCTCAACTAATTAATAGAATATCAACTAATTATCTCTAAGGATACTCAATTGATTATTTCTATAATATCAACACTCTCCCTTGAGTTGGTACATAGATATTGATCACACTAAACTCACTTGCAAAGAACTCAAAATTTTATCCTTCTAGCTCCTTTGGTGAAGACATCAACAATTTGTTGTGTTGTAGGTATAAATGGTATGCAAATGAGTCAACTTTTAAGTTTTTCTTTCATAAAATGTCCGTCAATCTCCATATGCTTCGTGCGATCATGTTGAACTGGATTGTTGACAATATTGATAGTTGCTCTGCTATCATAATAAAACTTCATTAGCTATTCCACTAGTTTCTTAAGTTTTTTCATTACTCTTTTAAGCCAAATTATTTCACAAATTCCTTGAGCCATTGTCCTATACTTTACCTCCACAATACTTCTAGCTACCACATTTCTTTTCTTTCAGATTACTAGATTTCCCCACAAATGTGTGAAATACCTAGAAGTTGATCTTTTGTCAGTAAGAGCCCCTACCAAGTTTGCATCAATGTAGACTTCAAATTTTTTTTGATCACTTTTCTTGAAGAATAATTCTTTCCCTAGAGTTACCTTTAAGTATCTTAAGATTTTGTATACTGCCTCCTAGTGTTCTTTATAGGGAGTATGCATAAACATGCTTCTTACATTGAAAACAAAGGAAATATCTGGTCTAGTGTGAGATAAGTAGATTAGCTTTGTTACCAGTCGTTGATATTTACCTGTATCTAATGAAACTCTTTCTTTAACTTTACCCAACTTTGAGTTGAATTCCATAGGAGTATCTGAAACACATCCATTCATCCCAATTTCTTCTAGAAGGTCCAGGATATAATCTAGGTCCAGGATATACTTTCATCGGATGACTATTATGTGCTTCTTAGATCTAGCAATTTCCATCCCCGTGAAGTATCCAACATGCCCCAGCTCTTTGATTTCAAACTCCTTTGAAAAATTCTTTTTAAGAATTTCAATGTCCTCAAAATCATCATCAGTAAGAATAATGTTGTCTACATACCCAATTATAATCACAGTCCTTCCTTTTGCAGAAGTTTTTATGAATAGACTATGATAACGTTGCCCCTGTAAGAAACCTTGAGACTTAACAAACCTTGAGAATCTTTCAAACCAGGCTCTTGGTGACTGCTTTAGCCCAAATAATTTTTTTTTAGTTTGTATAGTCTTTTTTCGAAGATTTCACTAAATCCTAGGGGAGGCTCCATATACACCTCTTCTTCTAAATCTCCATTTGGGAGGGAATTTTTCACATCTAATTGATGTAGAGTCCAATCTAGATTAACTATAATAGAAAGCAACACTCTTACAGTATTTAACTTAGCAACAAGTGAAAAAGTTTCTAAATAATCCATGCCGTGGGTTTGAGTAAACCCCGTAGCAACAAGACGAGTCTTACATCTTTCAAGTGATCCATCATAATTGTACTTTACGGTGAACACCCATTTACATCTGACTAGTGTTTTTGCTCTCGAAAGATCATCTTCCTCCCACATTCTATTTTTTCCCCAAAGCTCTCATCTCCTCCAAGATTGCATCCCTCCACTCAATAATATTTAGAGCCTCTTGTATATTATTAGGAATGGAAAAATTGGATAACTTATACGTAAATGCTTGAAATGATGGAGATAGACTTTGATATGATAAGAAGTTATATAAAGGATGTTTGGTACCAGTTTTAGAATGTTTCCTAAAAGTAATGGGTAAATCTAAGGTTTCATTTGACTCTACATTAGACATTGGTCCATGTGACACTAATTTAATAGAAATAGATTAAAACTAAGATTTACCTAGTTGGTCTCTAATTTTTGGATTTGTTTTTGGGTTAGACTTTTGACCATGTTGCAAGTTGTTTGTGTTTTGGATTTTCTCAAAAAGACTTTCCCTTTCAAATGATTTCCATCTTGTCTTACACACATTCAATTCTTTTCTCAATATTGAATTTGTAAAGGCATTGAAGATGAATCCTTATTTTCATTATCTGAGACACCATCAGTAATTGAATTAGGATTATAGAAAATATCCACATCATTGTCATAAATATCAAAAAATGAATCTTCACTACGTGTCGTCCCCTAAAGATGTGGTGAGAGAAAAAAGGTTTATCTTTAAAAAAGGTGACATCTAAGGAAATAAAAAACCTTTGGTTATTGGATTAGAGAACTTGTACCCTTTTTGAGTGGAAGGATAACCAACAAAACACAATTTTGTGTTATAGGATCAAGTTTTCCCCAGTTGTTTTCATGAATATGAATAAATTTAGTACACCCAAACACTTTAAGAGGGAGATCATGTGATAATTAAGACGAAAGAAAACATTTATTAAAACAATTAACATGTGTTTGAAATTTTAAAGCTTTCGAAGGGATCTTATTGATCAAATATGTAGCTGTTAGGATAGCCTCCCCCTATAATTACTTAGGAGTATTAATTGAAAACATCAAAGATCTTGTAATTTCTAATAAATATGCATTTTTTCTTTTTGCTATTCCATTTTGTTATGGGGTGTCAGTCTATGAGCTTTGATGAATAATACCTTTTTTAACAAAAAAATTCCTTAAAACCTTGTTAAAGTATTATTTTCCATATTGCTTCTAAAAACATGAATTCTAGTTTAAAATGTGTTTGGATCATGTCAAAAAAGTTTTGAAACACCCTCTCAACATTTAACTTCTCATTGAGTAAAAATAACCAAGTGATTCTAGTGTGGTCATCAATAAAAGTTATGAATAATCTTTTTCTAGTTAATTTTTTATTCTCAAACATCCATAAATATCTCTATAGATTATAGCAAAGGGTTTTGCGGCCTTGTGAGATTGTGCTGGGAAAGATTTTCAAAGATGTTTAGCAACTTGACAAATTTCAAACTGAAATGAAGATAAATCTTTATTTGTAAAAATTGTTTTGGAAATAAATGCCTCATATAATGAAAAATCAGGTGTTTAATTCTAAAATGCCATAATATTATTTTATTCTCACAAAGTATTGAAATAGAATTAAGACAAGTTCTCTGGGATTGCCTATTTAAGTCATCCATTTTAGAAGAAATAGAGATGTCCATCTTGTTTAACATTGCCAATCATCTTCCTTATATTCAAATCTTGGTATTGACAGTCACATGAAGAAAAATTAGCTTGACAATTTTGGTCAGTAATTATTGCACTGACTAACAACAAGTTGTAGGACAATTCAGGAACCTGAAGAACATTGTGGAGTGTAAGATCAGGGGAAAGAACAATTGATCCTTTCCTATCCACTGATGAGTTTGAACCATCCACTATTTTTAGTCTTTAATTTCCTACACAAGGACTATAGGAAGAAAAAAATTTAGAGGATCTAGTTATATAATCTATTCCCCATAACCAATTATCCAAGAATGATTTGAATTGACACTGAAATAAGAGACAACTAGATAATTACCTTTTTGAACTAAAGAATAGGTAGGATTTGGACTAGAGAAATTTCAGGTCCGGATTCAATAGTGTTGGCTTGGGAGGTACGATTATCTCGGAATTGTTTTTCTTCCAACTTTTCAACTTCCCATGAATTTTCCAGCATGTTTCTTAGGTGTGTGAATCACTTTTACAGTGATTACACCACTTTTTTTGTTGTTTTTTCTCTCTCCCTAAGCCTCTATTCCTTTTGACATGAGTGCAGAACCTTCAGCCTCTAAATTGGTGTTGCCAATCGTCACTCTCCACCTTATCTCCTCTCTCCTTACTTATAAGATAACCTCTTTAATAGAGGGTAAAGGCTTTCTTCCTAAAATTTGGCCTTTGACTTCGTCCAATTCTTTATTCAACCCTACAAGAAAAACATAAAATTTATCATTTTCCTTCTTTTACGTCTAACATTGTTATTCAGACAATCCCAATCATCTTCATAACATAGGTCCAATTCCTGTCACAAAGTTACAAGTTTGTTATAAAATAATGTAACGTCATGGTCTCCTTGTTTAGCCTTCCATAGCTTCTTTTTTGTTCAAAAATTTGAGAAGAACTTTCAAAATTAGAACTCATCTCTCAAACTGCATCTTATACATGTTTAGATGTTGGAAGAAACATATGAGGTTTTTTGATTGTAGGATCTATGGAATTAATCAACCAACTATGGTCAAAGAATTTTTATAACTCTATATTGCTATATTCGGATAATTCGAAGTTGGCCTTGTTGTCTCTCCATTCAAATTGTAAAACCTCAAACCTTTCCTTTCATTGAATATAAAATTTTATTTTCAATGAATAGTATTTTTAGGTGAATAGTGAATCTGAGTGAATAGTGATTTTAGGGGATGCAACCCCGAAATATTGAAAAATATCCGAAATAAGTATTAGAGTTTAATGATACTAAAATGGATCGAAAATAAGTCTGATCAAATGGATTTTGGGAGTCTCAAAAGTTTAAGACTAAAATGTCATTTTTGAAAAAATAATGGGTATTGATAATTTTAAACCCATTCAAAATTTTTAAAGCATCCAGTCAATAAGTATTGGCCCTAATTAGAGTATTTCATGGTCAACTTGATAACAAGAAGGTTGCAGAATATTTTCAGAACTTAATTCGATTAGTTGGTGAATTAAATTCATTGCAGGAAAATTTGGTCTTTTTGTATAAACATTAGTGGGTTAATGAGTCATTAAAGTGGGCCAATTAGAGTGTGGCATGTGTAGCATTAATGGGGAGTATAAAAAGCAAAAAAAAAAACAAAGTTGCTTCATTCTTTAACATAACCATGAGAGGGAAAAAAAAAGAGAAGAGAGCAAGTAAGGGTGACTTACTACCAATGAGAAGAGGAAGAAGAGGGCTGCTATTTTTGATGGGTTTTGACGGAGATTTGAAGAGATCTTGATCAAGTAAAGATGCTCAACAATTACCCAAAAGATTGAAGGAAAAGTAGTAAGTTTTTCTTAGCTTAAATTTCTATTGAGTGGGATAGATGTGCAATGGTAATTTTTGACTTGCCATGGAGTAAATAATGAGATTAGAAGCATTTAAGGGCTGAAAACAAGAAAGTAAATCAAGAAATCAAGAATGAGAGGATCGAACATGGCTAGGGATTTTAGTGTGATTTGACCCAGAAATTTTATTGTGATGTTTCATGATGTATGCTAATGAAATAAAGAAATGAAAAAGAATTGTTTAGGAAAAGTTTGATGTAAAATATGTTAAGTTTAACCTTAAGGGAATTTTTGGTATAAAAGTAAGGTTATGATGTAATGACCAAGTGAATGTGATTATTGATGGTCATTAAGTGTATTTGTGACATTGGAATTATTAAATGAAGTGTTATGTTATTATTTGGAAAAATTAGTATATGGAGTGTCTATGGAAAGTATGAAGTTGAAATGATTTATAATGTGTTTGGAAGATACTTGGCATGGATCTTAGGTGAATTGTGTTGAAAAATTGGAAAGAAAATGAAATGTTGATATATATATATATGTGTAGTGAGGACAATTTGGCCTTAAGCAGAAATGTAGTTGTTGGTGTGACTTGTTGAAGTTTGTTTATGGTTATGGTAAATTAACTGAGTGAGGTAGTGTTTTGAAGAAATTGATAAGTTAGATAGGTGAAGACGGTATTTAAATAATTTTCAAAGTTAGAATTTGAAACGGATAACAATAGGTTAGCTTACGGAAGTAACTAGAAATACGATTAGTGTACATATTACATGATTAAATACTAATCTCGAATTCCATTAAACCAAATATATAGTTTTAATGCTTTATTTTCAAATTTGGAAATAAATGCCAAAACGAAGTGAGATTTTTGTAGGTAAAGGAGACGTATATAATGCGTGAGTGTGTTTGTCAATAAGTTTGAAAAACTCTGTAAATAAATTCTTTGTAAAAGAATTGATGACATGGAACCTTATATGGTATGATTATGAGTTTTATGTGAATGATACATTATGAGTGAATATTGCTAGTATAAGTGTATGTTTTAGCAATATATGAATTGAAGTTTGAAGGTTGAATTTCATACAATTTGAATTTATATTGAAATTATGTTAATGGTTAATGAAAAGGAAATGAGTTTTTAGACTATGGTACACTGCTAGGTTTATACATGTTATTATATAGATGTATAGCAGTTAGCCTAGTATGGGTAAGCGATGTAGAACTAACTCCATAACTAGTGGTTAACTAGTTACAGGTAGGCGATGTAGAACCGGCTTCGTAACTATTAGTATATAGTGGTTAATCTAGTATGGGTAAGCATTTTAGAACTAGCTTAGTAACTAGTGGTTAACCAGTTGCGGGTAAGCGATACAGAACTAGCTCCATAATTATAGATGTATGGTGATTGACCTGGTGGGGTAAGAATGTAGAATTAGCTTTGTAACTAGTGGTTAACTAATCGTGGGTAAACGATGCAAAACCAACTCCTTGAATTTATGCCTAAGGTACCATGTAGAAAAGAAGTTAGTGGTCGATTATGTCATGTAAGAGAGTTCATGACAATAATGATGTTGCCACAACTTGCTTTAAAAGTAACTTGAGAAATTTGATTTTAGAAAGCATATATGTTTTTTTTTGGTATTGTATCATAAGAAATGAAATGAAATGAATTTATTTTAGGGAGGTTTAAATTGTTAATTATCGTTTCCATTTAAAATTTAACACTTATTGAGCTCGTTTAGCTCACACTCTACT
Source organism: Erythroxylum reticulatum (assembly GCA_025504915.1). Taxonomy (NCBI): domain Eukaryota; kingdom Viridiplantae; phylum Streptophyta; class Magnoliopsida; order Malpighiales; family Erythroxylaceae; genus Erythroxylum; species Erythroxylum reticulatum. Next base: position 26,063,524 of record JANSVA010000004.1, on the reverse strand, counting down.
TTCTTTTTTCAAAATAAAACCTCCCAGTGCACGTTTAAGGGCTTTAGTAGTAGGGACTCCACCTCATGAGTAGTTAGCTTCGTCACGTGTTACTGTGTAGGCATTTTTGCCTTTTAAAGGTTTTTGGTAACATTTGCATATTCATGAATATGTTTTGGAATGTATTTTGTGTAAAGAACACAAGTATATGCATTTTTTAAAGTTAAATGCATGAATAAGTTTTAGCTTTTAAAGTTCATTAAAGTGACTGTTGAGATTGCTTGTGAGTGGACTTGAACTCCAAAATTTGTATTAGGTATTTCGATATGAATATAAAAGTTTTTGGAACTTTTATAGATACTTTGAAAATTTTGGGAATGCCTAAATGTAGCCGCTATATTGACGAAATTTTTCATAAAATGGTTTAGAAAAATAAAATAAAAAATCCCCTACTTATATCTTTTTATGTTAAGCTAAAACTTTATGATAAAAAGGAAATAGGCTTATCTCCAATTGAACTTTCTAGTTGGATTATATATTGACTAGAAGGTCACCATGGGTTTCTAGGCAGGCCGCCTAGTTGTTACACAAGATAGGGGCTTGTCAGTGTTGGTATCAGAATCCAATCTTTTAAAAATAGGTTGCCTCTTTTTTGGTTTAATGTTTTTATGTTATTTTAAAAGTGAGTTGACCAATAAAATGTTGTGATTTACATGCATATAGTTTCGTAAATTGATGTATGCTTAATTGTTTATGCATTAACTCCATAACACTTAAGTGATTGTTGTTCTGAAATGTTTAAGATACTCATTTTAGTTCATATTTGATATTAGGTACACGTTTGGAGCACAAGAACTAAAATTGGTTAAAAGCACCTTCTTTAAGTTAACATTTTGATGTCAAACTCAATGTTGATTTTGGAACAAGAAGGAGATCAATTGGGGTGAGAATTAGGCAAGAATTCACAAGTAAAACAACATTTCAGCTTAATTTGGGAGATACAGGGTTGTGTATATACTTATATGATTGTGTAAACATTTGAAAGATAGTTTTAGACTTACATGTTTGGATACACGACTGTGTATCCAACTGTGTATCTTCACGAGTTTCACATTTTTTGACTTATGAGGATTGAAACATGGTCATGTATCAAACCATATATGTATATGAAAACCTAATTTTTACCATAAATAGAACATTTTGATGGAAAAAAAGAAGGTAAATTAACTTGGGACTTCGTGAAGGGCAGAAAACTCACTCTTTCAAGACACCCATGGAGGGTTAAGCTTGCTAACCCAATTCGGAGGTGAAATCGACGGCTAGGATCACGGTTAAGCATATCTTTTCCTTGAGTAATGATGAATCCCTCTCTTTTGGAATTGTTTACGTTATTTTGTGCTTATTGAATTGGGTATTGTGTAAGAACGATATAAATGTATTCACTAGATTGTTTTTTATTTAAAGCATTGCTAGAATCTTAATACAATGTGTAATCTTTGTATTTTGGGTTTTTTGTACCTATTAATGACTTTGAATAATTGGGAATAACGTGAAATAGGTTAAATAACTCAAACTTGTGTGGTTACTGCCTAGTTTGGTTTGTTTTCCATATGTGTAATGTAACTGTCTAATTAGACCTTGAGTGTAATAGTTGGTTTTTCTAATTGAGGGACTAGAACCATAGATTATTGCATAGAAGCTATATCATTGAAAATTCATGAATTACATTGTTAGAGAAGTACTTTAATGGCAGTCACCTTTAGCACTTATTGTACAAATCATTTTATGATTAATAAAGGTATTTTTCATTATTTCGATATTCATATGTTTATCCTTGATATAAAACATAACATGGAGGAAATCATGATGAGATGATAATGAGATTCCTGTCATATGTAATTATGTTAGTATCTAAACTTTCCCTACTCATAGGATTAATGGGATAGGATATCATTAATCTGGATAGACTAGAACATGTTATACTCCTTGACTGGATCAAGCAATAGATCTCA
>JANSVA010000004.1:26011445-26028856 GCA_025504915.1 Erythroxylum reticulatum | reverse complement strand
CTAATTTCTCGGTGTAAATTAGAAGTTTAGAACTATTTATATTGACTTTTCTAATTTCTAATTTCTCGGTGTAAATTAGAAGTTTAGAACCATTTATATTGACTTTTCTAATTTCTCACTCTTCACTTTAATGCGCACCATAGAATCTTAATTCTCCCGAAACATACGTTCCAAAAGAGCCTTTCTGTAAGCATACAAAAGACAAATGCCAGAAAACGTATTGAACTTTGACTCTCTATCACAGCCAACCGTTGCAAGGCGTGATTGACGGGAAAACCATGTCAACACTCAAACAAAGAAGGACTGGTTTTGGGTACGACAACGCAGATTTTACAGGTCAAGCAAAACAGTATGAGTCGCCGAAGATCAACGATGGATCTGCAACTATGGGTGACTGGCGGGACCTCCACTCCACTTAGGTTACTATCTGATATCAATGTAATAGCCATCGATGAATGTTCAACGACAACGGAAAAAATGTGTTTTAGCTATTTTAGGCGGCTTCTTTCAACTGAAAAAGTTTTCCACCTTGACATGTAACCATGCTCGTGTTTCAGGCTTTTGGTACTTGTGAGTTGAGAAAAGTGCATCAATAAAGAACCAATCGTCGTGCAATGAACGTATATCTCACATGATGTGTCTAATGCTCTTCTAGTATTGAGTGAGAAATGATTCTTACTGTCATGAATACAACTACAGGAAATCCGTATAAAGGAGCGTTTTGGGGATTAGATCGAAGAATAAGCGGCTCTTTAAGTGTTAGCTCCTGAAAAGAATCCAAACGTGTCTGAATGACTACCGTTGCTTATCTTCTCTGGGACATAATTACCTATCCGCTTGGGATTTTATTCAACTATAGTTTGGTCCCCAATCTTGAATCCTAATTTGTCTCCACGTCCTAATTCCCAATTGCTAATATCTTTCCCACTATGCCGCTTCATCTCCGTCACCAATTGGGTCCACTCAACAATCTTGGTTCTGCGCCTAATAAGAAATTTTCTTTTTCTGTCAGCAGGTCACGAAGAATATCTTATATATTCATGTTTACTCTTAACTGGGCGACTAATAAGAAAATTTATTTACGGTAAGTCTCCATTTTTCTTTTTTTTTTTTCTGTCAGCAGGTCACGAAGAATATCTTATATATTCATGTTTACTCTTAACTGGGGGTTTGTTCTTCTAAAATATTATTGCATAATTGATTGACTCCAAGATTTGTAAACAATTAGCTCATGTGTTTTATCTTTTTCAGAATTTGGACTTGAATGCTTGGGTGCCAGTACAAACACCAACGTGACGCAAGAAGTTTCTAGGCAATAACCACACTGGACGTATTTTCTTTGCTTCCCTTAATTTAGTCTCTTCCATGGTCAAACGTCAATCAAATTGCATCCTTACCATCGCGCTTTAAAGAAAATGTTGATTCTTTTGCAATTCCTTTTGGAATCCCTTCCCTGAACTAAACTAGATCTTGTGGAATCATATTGAATATTTGACGATATATTCCTAAAACACCCATCCTTGTATCCAAAATTAATGTAAGAGTTGAATGTTTGTTTGAGTGTTAACCCTCCTATCTGTATCATCTTGCTGTATACCTGCTTCCTTTATTCATGCTGAATATTCATTTATAAACACTACAATAGAAGGGACTTCTAGTGATCATTATTTCATCGTTAAAAGTTACAAAATTGTCACTGATAGTCATTAGCGACGATTTGCATTTGCCACCAAAAATATAGCCAAAAGTTTAAGCTATGTTTTGTAAAATAAAGTTAGATTTTTAATATAGCATTTTATCTAAATTTTATATCACGTTAATTATAATTATTTGTGACATTTTATTATTCTATATAATATTTAGATTTTTTATGTTAATTTATTATTAAAAAATAATAATAAATTTGAAGCACTGTATATAAAAATAATATATCATTAAATTTTATTGTGTATAAGATTTTAATTTACAACCTCAATACTTATATACAAAATAAAAATATAAAGATTAGTTTAATCATTCAGACTTACTTTCATCCTCACTGCTTACATAATCTGGGCCAAGTAATTTTCTTAGGTACTTTCTATACTTGGCTAACTATTTTTAAGCAACTTGTCCTGGGGGGTGTTGAGTACAATGATATCATCCAAAATTAATGTAAGAGTTGAATGTTTGTTTGAGTGTTAACCCTCCTATCTGTATCATCTTGCTGTATACCTGCTTCCTTTATTCATGCTGAATATTCATTTATAAACACTACAATAGAAGGGACTTCTAGTGATCATTATTTCATCGTTAAAAGTTACAAAATTGTCACTGATAGTCATTAGCGACGATTTGCATTTGCCACCAAAAATATAGCCAAAAGTTTAAGCTATGTTTTGTAAAATAAAGTTAGATTTTTAATATAGCATTTTATCTAAATTTTATATCACGTTAATTATAATTATTTGTGACATTTTATTATTCTATATAATATTTAGATTTTTTATGTTAATTTATTATTAAAAAATAATAATAAATTTGAAGCACTGTATATAAAAATAATATATCATTAAATTTTATTGTGTATAAGATTTTAATTTACAACCTCAATACTTATATACAAAATAAAAATATAAAGATTAGTTTAATCATTCAGACTTACTTTCATCCTCACTGCTTACATAATCTGGGCCAAGTAATTTTCTTAGATACTTTCTATACTTGGCTAACTTTTTTTAAGCAACTTGTTTTTCTTTTCAAAATGTTGAATGTATGCTGGTCCTAATGAGGATAGAGCAGTTGCCTTAGAGCCAAACCTAAGCCCTTTGATGTATTCAGATCGTGTACCAAGCATCTTGTTGCGAATGTCATCAACATTTGACTTATTTATGTTGGCATTAATGTTTGTAACAACTCCTATTTCTTATTCTAAAATTTTAAAAAAATCAATATTCAATTTAAATATTATTAGACTTATTAGTTAGTACTACATAAATAAACAAACTTAAAATTTAAATAAATTTTTATATTGACATAGTTATCGTGTGCTTCTTCAGACTTCCACCTTTCTCCTTCCTTATAGTGTGTTAGTTTGTAGAATGTGATTCTATCATACTCTTCACTATGTAGTTCTTGCTGAGTTTGTTTTATGAAAAAAAGAACAAAACAAAAAAAATAATATTGTGTTTATTGGTATTAAACAAAGAACTTACATATTCATTTCACAAGACAACAAATGATTTTGAGCCTTAATTGTGAGGAGTTTTCATTTTTCCTATGTTTACCTTGGCTTTCTCACACTTTTCTTAAATAAAAAAAAGAAATAGTCATTAAATAACATAACAAGATTAATGGAAGCAAATGTGAAGAGAGACAACAAGCTAAAACATTGGGAGAGGCTCAATAATCATACATATGACTTCAATTTTCTAGAGACATTCATCTAGGAACGTGTCTCCTTGCCTCCTCACCTGAAGAAAAATATCTGTAATATTGATGCAATCAATAATGACAATCTCTAGTCCTTTGTTTCAATAGTGAAGTCACACAATTTGAAACATCAAGGTTGTCGATATCGACTATATTCAACTTAATTTGTGAACAACAAGTAAAAATGAAATTAATTTTTAAGTAAGACAATATTGTATGTAATTAAATAAGTTAAAAATTTACTGAAACTTTATCCAAAGAATTCTCTAGCAAGTTGTCTTCCTTCAACTGCTTGATATGCTTTAGGCAAGGTAATTTAGTTCTGGCAATTAACCCCGCCAACTCGCTAGACAATTTTACTAATTAAATCTTACTTAGAGGACGACCTAGCGAGGTATCAATATATATAGACAACTTGTTGTTCATTGCAACATTCATTTGTTGCATCTCATAACCTTTAGTTATACCTTTACCTCTTTTTCTGACATTGATATTGGAACCTGACAACAAATGAATAATGATAAGAAAGTAGGTGCTAAAGATTAATAAACTTATAAATCCCTCTGTACTAGTTGTGGTAGATGGAGGTTGTTTTTGACAAACTTCATTAGTGGATGAAGTCGATTGTTGTTGTTGGCTAGGATTTGATTGATTTGGTTATTATGGGGGAGAATAATTTCGATACTTGCCACATTCTTCCCTTTATTTCTACTAGGTCCCATTATATTGGATATTTATAACTTAAACATCAACAATCGGCATAGACATAACTCAAATATCAAAAATCTTCACAAACATATCTCAAATATCAATAGTACACATTAAGATAACTTAAACATCAATAATATGCATCAACATAAATGTTACCAACATAACATTTCAAACAATATAAACAACACTTTTATTACCTTTAATTATCATGATCAAGATCTTGAAAATCATCATCATTAATTACATTATGATTTGACTCTTCATCACTATTATATTTGGCTATAGTATCATCATTGTCATATAATTCATCCTCACTATAGTCTTCATCTCTTTCTATGAAAAGATTGGCTTGTACTTCATTTTCTTATAGTATATTAGGATCAACATCTCTCCTATTAGACATTCTTCAAGATCTTAAATATCCTTCTAAATTATAACACAATCATACTTATAAGCATGTATTGATATATATCCTAATGCAAGGTCCCTTAACAATTTCTTTACTTCATAGTAAGATTTTGACAATTTGTATCTAATAGGTAATGCATCATTGAACAAGTCAATTAACATGTCAAAAGATTTGTTACTCCATTTATTATAGACCTTCAAATACAACAACTTGACAACAAAAGATAGTTGTAAGGATTTCGAGCACCTTGGATATAATTCTTTTTAAACAACTTTTAATAACTTCCTAGAATTATCTTCTATAATACTAACAATTATGTTAGGCAAACTAGTTTCATTCATAGTCTTAATAAAATTCTTATAATCCTCTAATATCTCGCCAATCTCATCATTTTTGTCATTATCATCAACATCTATATCAACACTTCTACTACAACTTGCTTCTAAGCGTTTACCATAATAAAGCTATGGAGTATAGAATTTATCTATGGCTCAGATTAGCAAGTAATTATATACCACATCTTGACTTTGAATGTTCACATTTAAATAATCTATGCATAGACAAAAAGTATAACATTCAACCCATTTGATCTTTTACAAATTATATGAAACTCTTAACTCCTTCTAAGTATTCAGCGGACAATTTTTGATGAAACATCCAAACAAACAATATGGTATATGGTATTGTTAGACCACCTGAATCGAGAAAAGGGTTCTTCTTGCTGTGACTCCTAGATTCATGGAATATTTCATCGATAAGACTCATGGTAGCTAGATTATAGATTTGTAGCCTATATAACATCCTAAGGGTTTATTATATCTTAGATCATCCATAATTATAGGTGGATTTTTTGTTACTAGTATGAAATTATGAAATACATGTTCACATACTAAGTTTGAGTTGAAACAAACAATATGGTAAGTGGCATTATTAAACTACATAAATTGAGAAATGGTCTTCTTGTTGTGACCCCTAGGCTCTTGGAATAAGCCTCATCAAAGTTACATCACGGGTTTCCAGCCTATATACCATCCTAGGGGTTTATTATGCCTCGGATCATCCATAATTATAGGTAGATTTTTTATGTTACTATTCCGAAATTATTAAATACAAGTTCACATACTAAATTTGAATTTAAACAAACAATATGGTTGGTGGCATTATTAGACCATATGAATCAAGAAAGGCTCATCATGCTGTGACTTTTAGGCTTACGAAATATTTCACTGATAAGCCTCATTGGAGCTGCATCATAAGTTTCCAACCTATATACCATCCTAGTATTATGCCTTGAATTATCCATAATTATAGGTAGATTTCTTATGTTACTAGTCTGAAATTATGAAATACAAGTTCACGTACTAAGTTTGAATTCAAATAATCAATATGGTACATGGCATTATTAGACCATATGAATCGAGAAAGGGTCTTCTCACTGTGACCCCTAGGCTCAGGGAATATTTCACCGATAAGCCTCATCAGAGTTGCATCATAGATTTCTGGCCTATATACCATCTTAGGGGTTTATACAATAGATAATGTATTTAATACTTCAAACACATTCCAATAAAATTCCAAACAACAACAAAAAACTGAGATTCCATTCACACAAAACCAAAACAAAAACTCCTCTCTATTAAAATAAAACATAAAATTAAACAAAAGTTTGACAACTTACGTGGATGGACAAACAATTAGAGTCGACAAATGATGAATGAAAAATGACAAAAATCTAAATAACATAATGACAACTCAGTACAAGTTGACATAATAAGTTTTAATTGAAACAAGCATCAATTTTGCACAAGTGTCATTGAAAACTTCTAGAAATCATCTAAAATGAATAAAAAAAACCTAAGAGTTGGAAATAATCATTGAAAATATTCAAGCATGACTTAAGAAAACATGTTGATACCATGCCTCATATTTGTACAAATTACATAGACTAAAAGGCTAACCACCATTCATGACAATCTATAGTTTGACCACAATAGTAATGATGTTTCCATGAAAACAAAAAATGATAATTGCAAAGAATGTCTATAAGGTAAAATGAAAAGTTTAAAACTAGAATAAAATATCTCTCTTAATTCTTTTTCCATATTTCTATTTATAATGATTTAAATATTGGTCTTTCATCTACAATGGTATTACATTTTATTTTATTTTAATCTGTTTAGTAGATTTATAGGGAAAAGAAACTTATTATGTATAGGGTTGAAGAGACTACCACGTTCTTCACATTTTCAATAAAGCACTAATCAACACTTAGGGAATCATTATGAAAATTAATAGTTGTTAGCCATATGGGTTTCTTTAAACTTTCACTTAGGGAATCATATTTACCAGCTGCTTGAAATAATATTTTGGTATTTGAAAAGATTACTTTCCTTAGGATTTGGTATCCTTATGTTAGAAAAATTAAAACTTTTAGGATACTCTGAAGCTGACTTTATTGTTACTTGTTAGATATGAAAAGCACACTTGATATCTGCAAATTTCTAACTCACGAGTTAATTTCATAGTTGATTAAGAAGCATTACTTCATATCTTTACCAAAATAAAGCAAATTTAATAGAAATAAAAAGTTGTTAGAATTAAGCTCTATAACTTGGAGAATAACTTATGGACTTTGGAATTGAATCAAGTAAAGTTTTAACTAAATATGATAACATAGTATGATATTTTTTTAAATTCCACAAAACCATAATCCCATAAAACCGTAATTAACTCATAAAAATGTATAATACATAATATGTTCTAATTATGTAATTAATATAATTTGAAGTACATATGTATAAAAAGAAATGAAACAGTTATTATGTTTCGAAGAAAAGCAAGGATCATCCCTAATAGAACTTTCATCAAACACTTTGTAGGCTTCACAAATTAATCCCTAAATAACAACAAAACTGCTATCTTTTTCCTTAAATCAACAACATTAACACATTCAAAGAAATAATAAACTATTAATAGTCAAAATAAAGGCAGGCAACTCAAACCACATCAACAAAACTGATGAACATAAAAGTATATAACAACATCAATGAAAGCAGAAAAAAACCAAGAGCAAAGCATGGGCAATTAATTTCGACAGACTTTTAACTATAGATAATGGAAGATGATGGTGGAAAAAGAAAGCAATAAGACGAATGATGGAGATGAAAGAATAAAACAAGAAAACAAAAGCAAAAGGGGAAGGGGAAGGGGAAGGGACAAGGGTTTCGGTTTTTTTCTTTAAAGTGAAACGAAATGACGTTGTTTGTTGTTCACAAAAATGACATCATTTTTGTGTTATTTTTTAAAATGTTACAACATTTGGCAACGATTTCAGAAAATGTTCCAGTGGAATTGTCAATAAAGGTACGTATTTGGTGAAGAATTTATAAAATTGATGCCAATTCTTTTAGTATATATAGATTTCATATTTAGCAAATTTTTTGTAATATATCATTTCTATAAAATACTATAGAATTTATATATAATAAATAGAGTTTTGTGACTTTACATAAAATTGTCAAATCATATCTTATAAAAAAGATTAGTAAAAAATTTATGTAAAATAAATTAATTTTGTGTTTTTAGTTTTATAAATTTTTGAAAAGACATTGTTGTTAACTAAATTTTGTTTTTAGACTTATAATCATTTTCAATAATATTAAATTTAATTTTAAGAATATGATATTAACATTTAATATTGATTTTTATTTTCTAATATATCGCAAATTATTTTTAATTATATTTTAATAAATATAATTATATATGGTAATTAATATAATGTTATATGAATGTATGGATAATAGTTGTAATGTGCCACTTTTTGATGATGATTTTCTGAATAGTCGCCCAAAGGTATATTTCTTCTGAGTTAATAAAAAACGTCATTTTGTTTAACAACCCACAATGTTGTTTTGTTTATAAATAAACAACGTCTATTTCTATTAGGTTATTAACGCCAAAATTAAACTCTTTTCATTTTCAAGTTAGTCGTCGTATTTTCTTTTGGTTCACAATTGAAGAAGCGTCGTCTCCTCTATTGTGGTTGTCTCGTGTGTTATGCTCATCACCATCAAAGAAGCATATCCTATGTCAGTGCTATTCTTCTATTCTATTCTCAAGAACCCCCTTTGTTGTGCTATGTTTTTCCACTAAATTTTGGAGTTTATGTCAGTTTTATGTTCTGCCTATGATGTATGGTTTTTATTTGTGTTTGTGTTTGGAATATAGTGAGTTGAGTTGTGTTTCTATGTTGGTTATATATAGGTTGACATTTTTTTTCCACCTTCCATTCGTCTTTGAGGAAATTATGCTAGCTGTTTGATGAAGGGTCCGTAAGAATATTTTACTTCTACAAGGTATGTTTATGTACTTCATTCTATTTTCAACATTTAGCTAGTTCTCTTCTCCTGTCATCCTCCTCTCTCTCTCTCTCTCTACATTCTCCAGGTAAGCATCTTCTTCTCTTATATTTTTCACATGTTTTTTATTATGTATGTAACTTAAGCTCTTGTATTATGTGTTCAATATACAAAAGCTTTTCCTAAGTAATTGTCGATAGGATTAAGTGTATTGAGAACAAATGAATTGCTTCAATTCTAACTTTGGACTTGAACCATTGTTGTTTTTTATCGTAATAAATAACAAATTAATGAGGAGAAAGTTGCTTTTAACATCGTTTAAAAGAAATGACCTTTTCTTTTTATTACTGGGATTTGTATGTTAAAGTTCGATTCAATTTTAGATCAGTTCATTCCTCCCTTGAGAATTTATAAGATTTGATTACCTAAAGAATTTAATTAAATATAATGAATTTAATGCTAAATTGACTTTTAAGAATAAAACTGTTAACATTAATTCATTGCAGAATGTCGACATGGCAACTAGTTTTTGATCTAAAAAATCAACTCTGCTGGGAGGAATATGACAAAATTCTCCCTAATGAAGAACAAATTGATACACAACAAATCTATTTATCAATCACTAATCACCCCTTACCTACTATGGCCAATCTTCTTCTTCCATGTTTTTAGTATCATCCAAATTATCTCTCTTTCTTTATCATCTGTATCTAAGTTTTGTGAGGAAGTTATCAAATGAATGTTTGATTGTATATATCATGTGTTGTGTAAAGCTTCCTCAAATCTTCATGAGAACATAGATGAAAATGGAGGTAGTGGCAATATCTCGATGGTCGATACAGGATTAGGAAAATCTTTTGTTTTGGAACAATCGTCGATTCCAAAAACAACTATTTTTCAATCACGTATGCATGTGCTTGAATTCATATTCCTTATACCATTTCAGTTAATTAGCTATTTAAGTTCTATACTATTTGTTTCTTAGGTGAAATACATCATATAGGCGGTTCATCTAATTCCGTGATCCATACTGCATTTGGGAATTCATTCATTGTATCTTCTGCTAACTTAGTTAAAGCCAATAAATTGTTGGAAGAGGGTGTCATTAAACCAACACCTAAGGAGAGATCTTTAACAGTTTCAATTGATGTCTTCAAATGCACAAGGACTCCTCTTAGAAATCAATACATTGGGAACTCTTTTATCTCTTCTATCGAGTTTCATACCACTTAGATTGTAGAAAATTATTATTTCTTTTCCTTATCAAAGGAATTAACTCAAACTTTATTTATTGTTTTGTCTGTAAGAATTGTTAAACTTCTAATTTAAAATCTTCTATTACTTACTATATATCATTATGTTAGATTGCTTACCATATTTCAATATTTATATGTTTAATTATTTTATTGTTAATAAGTATTAATGATTAAGAATAACAGTCAACTTAAATTTATGATATTTTAATCTTATTAACATTAAAATTTTAGGTATGTTTATCTTTTTATCCAAAAAAAATATTTTTCAAATTTTAAATACCTACTATGTGTTTTTAATAATATTTCTAAAACTTTGAAAACTTTTTACAAATTTTAGACATTGCATTATAGTAATCATTTGTGTATAAATCTATAGATTTAAACAAATTTATGGAGTTTGAATACATTAGCTATTTAAACAAATTTATAAAGAAGGCAAATGAAAAATATTAAAATTCATATAAATGTCAATTATAATTAACCTTAGGATTATTAAGAACACTTAACATTAAAAATTATCTTTTTTAATTAATAATTTTAAAAATACTATAACAAACAAAAATTCCTCAAAATTCTCTTAAGAAATCCATAAGATTTAAAATCTTTAATATCAACTTTTGGCAATGATTTAAAAAATTCTTATCCAAAAGTCCAAGTTTTTGTGACGATTTGGTGACGATACTGCAAAACTTCACGAAAAGCTTAACTATTGGCAATGCATTTTGAAATCATCGACAAAAGCTGACTTTTTGTGACAAATTTCAAATCATTGCCAAAAAACGTAACTAAAAGTCATTTTGTTGTAGTGGAAGGACCTGTTTCAATCTGTAGTCTTTGATATTAAACTCTCATCTGATTTCTTGTTCTTGATCACCTTCAATATTATGGCTATTATAGCTTCCAGTTATTCAACAATAATGTGCTACAGGATGTATTTGGTAAATGTAGTAAAAGTTATTTTCTAATATTATGGCAATCACTCCATCCACATCTAACATACAATCACCTATGCAATCTCTATAAATTGAGGAGCCACAGATTGCGCTGTAAACCAAGACAAACCCACAGAGATCAATGAGATAAAAGACAGCAGCTAGATGGATGAATGATGATTACATCTATGATTAGGAAATGTTTTGGAAGGAGAAATCAGTGGAAAGTCATTGGAAGAATTAGGCAAAGTAGCAAATTCACTTGTAATTCATATAGAAAGAATGATTAAAGGGTAAAGTCCAATAGGGGCTATATATATGTTACCGTTGTATGAAGCTAGATGTAGATGAGAATAATCTTATTTTCCTTTAGCAATCTATTGTGTCTTTCGGAGTTCACATGTACTCGAAGCGACACAACTTAGGAGCTCATACTTGCTCGAAAAGTACAATGATATGCTTGAATATCAACTGGTGCTTTCATTGTCGTCCTCAACCATCACTCCTAATCATAACATTCACCAACACTAATATTGATAATACCTTTAACCCTGATAACCATGGGAAACCTTCGTCAATGCATTGCAATAATGTCTTAACCAATAATCCCTCTTCACATACCAAAGTACACAAGCCTTGTAGCCGCACTATACAACATCTTCAGCAAACCATTGAAAGTATGCATTCCCCATAATCCGCCATACCTATTACCTCCATCATTAGTTTCGAACAGCCACCAACCCACAGCCAATGTTCACCCATGGAGGATACCATCAACAAAACCTATTATCTCAAATTCAACCCCCCAAAATTCAATGGGTCTGATCCAGTGGGTGAGCTCAAGAATATTTTGGTTACAACAACACCCCTTTGGATCAACAACTATGAGCCTTGTCCCTCATGATGGAAGGTGAAGCATCTGAATGGTTTTGTTGGATGAAGAACAACAATCTCTTAAGGTTATGGTCAGATTTCATCGAACAAGTCCAAATGTGTTTTGATCCATCATATTTTAAAGACTTATTGGCCATCTATCCAAAAATATGCAAGAAATGATCATGGTGGCGTATCGAAGTGCATATGAAAACTATTAAATAATGTCACCAATGTACCAGCACCAGTCTTGATCTCTATGCTCATAGCAAGGTTAAAACTAGCGATTCAACGAGAGGTCCAACATGCCTAACCACAAACATTGGCAAAAGTGTTTGCACTTACATAGGAAATCGTGGCTCAATAAAATGACCTGCAACATGAATTGCGAACCCCTATTCTTTCCAACCAAAAATGACATTTTCCCTAATAGTCCAATCCCCTAGCCTCTAGCTCTACAACCCATATAATACCACGTCAAAAACTACAACTGAATACCACTCTATAGCCAAACAAATCCTAGCTACTATCTCTTCCCATTAAATACATCACGCCAGCAATGAGGTAAGAAAAAATTTAAAAAGGCCTCTGTTTTACTTGTGAACAGAAATAGTCAACGAATCATAAATGTCCCAACCGATTCCTATTATTAGAAGCACAAGACGAGGACGTTATCAATACTGAAACAGAGGACAAAATTTTTTACTGGAGATGTCTCGACCTTAAATTTAATGTCGAAATAGGGGACACCATATTCCTTATGCATCACCGGATCGATCTTAGACAGCCCATTCTAGGTTTTAATTGATGGAGGAAGCATGCATGACTTTACTCAACCCACTCTAATTAAGAGTTTGAAGCTCCAAATCACCAAGGTACATCCCTTTCGTGTATACATCGACAACGAAGATTCTCTTACTGGTAATATGAGCTGTAAAAACACCACTTATGCTCTAAGACCACAAATTTATTATAGACCTCCTCATCTTGCCAGTTCAAGGACTGAACGTTGCACTCGACATTTAGTGGTTACAAAATTTGGGTAAAATGGTGCATGATTATTCCAAATTAATAATGGAATTAAATTGGCAAGGGCAAGAAATTCTATTACAAGGTGACCACACTCTCTAGCACAAACCAATATCATCACTTACAAGCATTGATTGAAGCCAATAAGGTCTAAGAATACTATAAGTTATTTCAACTCTCAGGCACTATAACTGTAGATATGAGCGTACAATTTTTAGATGATATCCTAGAACAAATATTGGAGGTTCTACAACTGTAAGTACAGGTGTTTCAACAACCAGTAGGATTACCTCCACGTTGTCAGTTAGATCATCGCATTCATTTAATCCTTGATCCCAAACCTGTGAATGTAAGGCCTTTTAAATACCTATATTATTAGAAAACGGAGATGGAGAAATTAGTGCAAGAGATGCTTGAACGGGGGATAATTCATCCAAGTCTTAACCCCTTTTCATCCCCGGTGCTTTTGGTTAAAAAGAAGGATGGGACAATCCGTTTCTGTATTGACTATCGAGTCCTCAATAAGGTCACTATTCGAGATCATTTTCCCATCCCCATAGTTGATGAACTCTTTGATGAATTACGCAGTGCAAAATATTTCTCGAAGTTAAACTTACGCATGGGGTATCACCAGATTTGGATGCATGATGAAGATATATATAAGATGACATTTCGAACTCATAAAGTCAACTACAAGTTCCTTGTGATGTCATTTGGATTAACAAATGCCCCACCATCATGCTAAGCTATGATGAACAAACTATTCGCATCATACCAACAACGATTCATTATTGTATTCTTTAACAACATTCTGATCTATAGCCTATCATTTGAGCTCCTCATGCAGCATCTCCAAATTGTCCTTGAGACCTTGGAGGTTCAATCATTTCATGTCAAATTAACTAAATGTTTGTTTTGCGATTCATCTGTGAATTATTTAGGGCATATAATTTCTAAAGGTAAAGCCCACGCCAACAACAAGAAGGTGGCAACAATTGGCCAACACCATCAATAACCAAACAATTGCATGGGTTCCTTGGCTTAACAAACTATTACTGGAGATCCATATGCCATTATGCACACATCGTAGCTCCCCTTGATAGAATTGAATTATCTTATATTTTCTTATGTATTTTCATGTTATTTCAATCCTATTCTCAAGATAAATTACTTAATTTGTGTTCAATTTGTGTTGACTATTAGGTTGGATATGAAGATATATTTGAGAACAAAAGGAGAAGATGCTCAAAGCAAATTGAAAAAAACAAGAAAGAGGCTGTGTTGCGTTTAACGCATGCGTTAACACAGCGTGAACGTTGCAGCGTACAGTAAAAGGGAGAGGAGGTAATGTGATTTTGCCATATTAAATGGAAAATGTGAGCCACTCTTGGAGCATAAAAATAGACATAGAGGGCTAGTTTTTCGATGCCGGTTCAATGGGAATATCGACGCCAAGTCACGGTTAAGCTATTTCTATCATTTTGAAGTTGTAATTTCTTTTCGAATTATTGTGTTGTTGGTATTGATTTGGATGGTTTTAGGATTAATGATCTTAATATATTATTTTGATCATTTTATTTCAAACCTATAATATATTATTTTGATCATTTTATTTCAAACCTATTGCTAAAAATCCGTAATCGTTACTTTTGATGTTTGTGAGTAGCATCTAAGGATCGTTAATAGTTAGGAACAACATAACTTAGGTTGGATAATCCGAACATGTGAGATTACTACCTATATTGGTCGTTTTTCAATTCATAATGCGATTGCCAAATTGAATATAGAGATCATATCCTAGGTTATTTGGTGGTTAGGTTTAATTAATGTCTTGATTAAATGCAACCTAAGGGAAAACTGAGATTTGTATAGCGTTCTATTAGTCTCAGATCAATAATTCGAAAAGAATTGTAAAGAATTTAGGTTAAAGTAATATGCTTGATTGTGTTTAGGCTGAGATTGACACTAGAACCGGACCTTACTTATACTCAATACTTTTCTCATTTTTGATTATTTGTTTTAATTTGTTTCGATAGTTTACTTTTACTTTAATTTCTAAATTGTTTGAAACCCAAACCCCCCCCATTTACTTTGCTTGCATCAATTAATTTCATTACGAAAATTAACTGAACATTGCCTGTAGATTTGATCTTGACTTACCATAACTACAAATTTTTGTGTGCAAAGTCAGGAAAATTTTGCAGTACACTCGACACACACTGTCAAATTTTGACGACGTTGCCGAGGAGTGTGGTAACTTAATTTTTGAATTTGATTTTAATTGGTATTTTGCGAATATATTTGTTTATAAACCTTCTTTTTGTTACTTGTTAATTTTTTTATTGTCCATTAGTATTGGTGCATGGTAGTGACTAGGTCTCCTCGTAGAAAAATTGAGCAACTTGATCCGGAGATCGAGAGAACATTGCAGAGATTTCGTAGGGAAGCAAGGTTAACTTTGGTAAACGAATTAGAAACATAATCCGAAGACACAATGGCAAATCCGAGAACTCTAATGGAGTTGACTGCACCCAATTTAACTCACAGACCATTATGCATAATATTTCTGAATTTTGTTGAACATGTTACCTTTAGTTAAAATCTGGATTAATTCATTTATTGCCTAACTTTCATGGCCTTACAGGTGAGGATGCACATAAGCATCTTAAGGAACTCGATGTGGTGTGTTTGAGCATAAAGCCTCATGGGGTGACAGACGAGTAGATCATGTTAAAGGCCTTCCTGTTTTCTCTTAAGGACAGCAAAAGATTGGTTATTTGATTTACTGAATGGAAGTGTGAATACTTGGTTAGAGATGAAGAGAATATTTTTGGAAAAATATTTTCCAGCGACAAAGATAGCAAATATTCGAAAGGAGATATGCAGTATTAAGCAACACAATGGGAGTCTTTTTACAAATACTGGGAGTGATTTAAGAAGTTATGTGCCAATTGCCCACATCATAACATATTAGAGCAACTTCTCATCCAATATTTTTATAAGGGATTGCTGCCAATGGAGAGGAGTTTGGTTGATGTAGTGAGTGTTGGGGAACTTTATGAGAAGACTCCCATTGAAGCTAGGATATTACTTGAGCGGATGACCGCTAACACCCAACAATTTGGCATTCGTAATGATGTTCGATGAGTAAATGGGTAAGTACTTCATCCATTGAATATCGTTTAGATGAACTAACATCTTTTGTGAGACAGATTGCAGTTGGACAGGCATAAGTGAAAATGTGTGGGATATGTTCAAATGCAAGTCATCCAACTGACGAGTGCCTAGCTTTGCAAGAAGGGATTATGGAATACGTGAATGTTGTAAGAGGGAACTTTTCGAACCAATACAACCCATACACGCAGACGTATAACCCAGTTTGGAGGGATCACCCCAACTTGAGTTATGGAGGGAATTGATAGCAAAATTACTCCCAAAATCGGCTGCAAGGGACACCAGGATTTCAACCAAGGCAACAAGGAGCACAGGGAGCTTCTTCTTCCAGTTTAGGTGCATCTTTAGAAGAAATTGTTAACAAACTTGTTGCTACCAATTTGCAATTTCAACAAGATATGTAGTAGTAGTTTCAACAATTTTGACAGGAAACAAAAGCAAGCCAACATAGCATAGACTACCAAATGAGTCAAATGGCCGTAAGGCTCAATTTCCTAGAATCGCAAGGTGGAGGAAAATTGCCATCATAACCTGAGGTGAACCCGAAGAATGTCAGTTCCATAACCCTGAGAAGTGGAAAGGAGATTGAAGGTTCCAAAAGAACCCCAACAAAGATTGCTATCGAGGAAGAGATCGAGCAGGAATTGGAAAAGGAAGAAAATTTGTCATCAAGTACGAAGGTAAATGTCAAAAATCCCAATATTGCTAAAACTAACCCTCCACCTTTTCTGAGCAGATTAACAAGGCCAAACAAGGAGGAAAAGGATAAAGATATATTGGAGACTTTCCGAAAGGTAGAAGTCAATATACCTTTGCTCGAATCAATCAAGCAAGTGCCAAGGTATGCCAAATTCCTCAAAGAACTATGTACACGTAAGAGGAAACTAAGGGGTGATGATGGGTGAGAATGTGTCAGCAGTATTCAGAAAGAAGATGCCTCCAAAATGCTGGGATCCAGGTATGTTCACCATTCCTTGCAGAATTGGTAATGCTATGATCAATAGAGCAATGTTGGATTTGGGTGCTTCTATTAATGTGATGCCTCATTCGATTTATGCTTCGTTGAATTTGAGCCCTTTGAAAAAAACGAGTGTAAGGCCATCTCCAACCATTGCACCAAATTTTTACACCAAATTTGGTGTAAAGTGGAATATTCTTAGAATCTTTTTACACTAAATTTAGTGTTACTCCAACCATTCTACACCAAATTTTTTTCAAAGAATATACCACAATATTTTAGATATTAACTAAATTAATT
>JANSVA010000004.1:26000731-26011345 GCA_025504915.1 Erythroxylum reticulatum | reverse complement strand
TTTACATCGAGGACAATGCAAGTTTTAAGTGTGGGGGTGGGGTACATTAGTTTTGATGCATGTTTTTGAGCTTAATCGTAGCTTATGTTACTCCTCAGGCAATTTTCACAATCAAATGAGCAAAATAAAAAATTTTCTTGTTTTCTATTTCTTTTAAGATTAGTTAATCATAATTAGAGTGTGAATTGATTAGTAAAATCCATTGCAAAAATTGGCATGTACTTTTGCTCTTATGGTTTGTTAATGTTCATTATCTTTAGCAGAGTAGTGACTAATGGTAGACAAAGCTGGTGAGATTTTGAGCCTTATTTGACTGACACATCTATATCAGTCTTATTACCTTTTGATGATGTGTGACCTTCATGATATGTACATCCTGATTTTGTGTTAGATTTCTATTCAAAACCACATTTTTATCACATGCATTAACATGGATATGATTAGGCATTTTTTGTTTGTCATAAGCTACATTAGCTAAATAACCTACCCTATTGACATGATTTTTCCCTTGATAAACCCTTTTGAGCTTTAGCCTTTTCTTTTGTATAAACCACATTTTATGCTTTTAAACTTAATCAAATGTCCTACCCAAGTCATCAAGCTAGTGGAACATTGGTGACTGTTGAGTTTGTGGATGTACAAGATTCTAAGTGTGGGGGTGTACATATGTGAGGGTTGGTTATAATGTTGGGATGTTAGTTTATGTCCTATCATTGAAATTCTTATGTTGATGTAGTTTATTTTAATTTTTATAAGAAAAAGAAAAGAAAAAGAAAGCAAGAAAGAGAAAAGAAAAAAGAGAAAAAAATGTTTACAATAAATGTATCAAGGAGGAATTGCATATATGTTGAAAAGTTATTTATGGTTTATGCATCTTCCTAGAGTTGTAATGGATGTGTTATTTGCGCATGTTGAATATGAGGTAGAGTTTGGCTTTGAAGGTTCACTCTTGTGATTTTATTGGCATAAATTGTATGAGTGATTCCTTTGGATTGGTATATGCTTCATGTGGTTTGTGAGTGAGAGCTGAATGAGGTTGTGAAATATAAATGTTGCATTTGTTATAGCTGATGATATCCATTTTTTGATGAGTGTTGCTTTGATTCACTAGCTTTGATAACTTTCATGCTACTTAACTCAAATATATCTCATCTTATCTTTGCCCACATTATAACCTTGAAAAGTTCTTTGATTCATGATTTTGCATGTGAAAATTAGTGGTAGAGAAATGAAATGATATGCAAAATTATGGATTGTCATGATCATAAATGGTGTTGAGTGTACCCAAGAATATATTTTAGTTAAACACATTTTCCGAGTCTACCATTAGATTGCTTAGTTTTTGAAGATATTGAACGTTGATAGATCGTGGGTAGAAGCTTTGAATGGTGAGTTTTTGCTTAGGTTTTGAAAGTCATTCACCTTTACTTATAAATATCTATTCTTAAGAAATATGGAAAATGAGTTAAAGATTTAATTTGTGACTTTGATTTTGAAGATTTGCCTGAGGATGGTCAAATACCAAGTGTGGGGGAATTTAATATGATTGAATTATCTTATATTTTTTTATGTATTTTTATATGATTTCAATCCTTCTTCAGATAAATTACTTAATTTGTGTTGACTATTAGGTTAGATATGAAGATATATTTGATACCAAAAGAAGAAGATGTTCAAAGCAAATTGCAAAAAAAAAGAAAAAAGAAAGAGGTTGCGCTGCGTTAACGTAACGTGAGCGGCTGGACGTTTTAATACAAAATGCAGATGCATAGAGAAGCAGCATACGCAGGAGGGTTTTAAGAGAGTAGCATATTAATTCGTCACATCATTGCTACAGTAGGCGGCTGAAAGGAATAAATGCATAGTGTTGGCACAAATACAAAGAAAAATGAAGACTGAAGCAAGGACCGACTGGAGACGTTGGAGGGCTGGTGGCTTGGAGCTGGCGCAGGCATGAGAGAGGGCAGTAGTGTGGACCATTAAACTCACCACTTTATTTATCCCATCATGAATAGTAAAAGGGAGAGGAGGTAATGAGATTCTACGACATTAAATGGAAAATATGAGCCACTATGTGAGCATAAAAATAGAGATGGAGGGATAGTTTTTTGATGCCGGTTCAACAGGAACATCGATGCCAAGTCATGTATAAGCTATTTTTATCATTTTGAAGTTGCAATTTCTTTTTAGATTGTTGTGTTGTTGGTATTGATTTGGATGGTTTTAGGACTAATAATTTTAATGTATTATTTTGATAGTTTTATTTCAAACCTATTATTAAACACATTGATTGTAATCCGTAATCATTGCTTTTCATGTTTGTGAGTAGCATCTAAGGATCGTTAATCATTAGGAACAACATAACTTAGGTTGGATAATCCGAATGTGTGAGATTACTGTCTATAGTGATCATTTTTCAATTCATAATACGACTTCCAAATCGAATTTAGAGATCATATCCTAGGTTATTCGGTAGTTAGGTTTAATTAATGATCGTATCTTGATTAAATGCAATATAAGGGAAAACAAAGATTTGTAGAGTATTCTATTAGTCTCAGATCAATAGTCCGAAAAGGATTGTAAAGATTTTAGCTTGAAAAAATATGCTTGATTATGTTTAGGTCGAGATTGACCCTAAAACTGAACCTTACTTATACTCAATATATTTCTCAGTTTTGATTATTTGTTTTAATTTCTTTTGATAGTTTACTTTTACTTTGATTTCTAAATTGTTTGAAATCCACCCCCCTCCCCTCAATTTCTTTGCTTGCATTAATTAATTTAATTATAAAAATTAATTGAAAATTTCTTGTGGATTCGATCCCGACTTACCACAACTAGAAATTTTAGTGTATAAAGTCAGGTAAATTTTGCAGTGCACTCGTCACCTCTCATAAACCTCCTTAAAAAGAACATATTTGCTTGGCATAAAAGTGCAGACGTCTTCTAAGCTCTGAAGGAGGCAATGTCCTCGACACCTGTGCTATGGTTACCCGACTTTGATAAACCTTTGGTGCAGAAATAGATGCCTCACTAATAGGCAGTGGGGCAGTTCTCATGTAGGAAATTAAACCATTGGCATTTTTTAGCAAAAAGTTGGGCCTAAGATTACAAATAGTCTCAACTTATCACTGCAAAATTTATGCCGTAGTCGAATTCGTGCAAAAGGGGCAACAATATTTGTTAGGTAACTCCTTCATTATCCAAACTAAACATCGTAGTTTCAAGGAGCTCTTGTAATAGCTTATACAGACTCCGGAGCAGCAACATTATATCCGTAAGCTAATGGGATTCCAATTTACTATTAAGTATAAGCCATGACGCGCTAATGAAGTAGCAGATGCCTTCTCCCTAGTGAATGACGCCATAGGTAGCAACAACAAAGGACAATTATTCATTTCTTATTGCCAGTCAATACCAACATTCATTGACGACCTTCGAGCTAAAAATCAAAACCTAAAGGATTTACAAATTTTAGACAAATAGGCTAAAGAAGCCATGTTGTAAAACCCATTCACAATAAAGGGCGACATATTATTCCACAACCATTGCTACTATCTCAGCCCCCAATCACAGGTCAAAAACAAAATTCTGCATGAATTCATCTTAACGCCAACAATAGGACATTCTGGTGTAAAAAGAGCACTAGCCCGACTACTCACCATACTTTTTGGCCTCCCATGTGCAAGGAAGTTCAGCGCTTTATCACTTTGTGCATCACTTGTCAACCATCAACGTAATCCACACAACCTCTTGCCAGAATAATCGAACCACTATCAATTCCGTCGATGGTTTGGGAACATGTCATGATGTATTTAATCACAAATTTACCCCATCTCGCGGGCATACCATAGTAATGGTCGTTGTCAATTAATTGACCAAAGTTACTCATTTCGGCACTCTACTAACTACCTTTAATGCACCTAAGGATGCTAGTCTTTTCGTCAATATTTGCATGGATTTCCCAATTAAATAATATCTAATCAAGACCCCATTTTCATGTGCACCTTTTGGGAAGAACTTTCTCAGCTCAGCGGCACTAACCTCAATAGGAGCATAGCTTATCATCCCCAAACCAATGGCCAAACAGAGGTAATGAATAGAGGACTTGAGCAATGCCTTTGAGTTTTTACACATACCAGACCATCAAAATGGTATGACTTCCTTTGCTAGGCAGAATATTGCATGAACAGTAGCTACCATGACGGGAATAAAATGACACCCTTTCAAGCATTATATGATGAACGACCACCCACAATTTCTCACTATACCAAAGATTTAACTAAGGTGGTAGCTCTGAATGACATGCTGCAGGGTCAAGACAAACTCATACTTGAATTACGGGCTAACCTCTTGCCAGCACAATGTCGAATGGCACAATAGGCAAACTCCAAATTAAGAGAATTCTCGTTCTACATGGGCGACAAGGTTCCGCTCAATCTATAACCATACCGATAACATCCTTGCCAAATGCTCTTCGTAGAAGTTAACTCGCTGCTATTATGGATTGTTTTAGATTGTGGAGAAAATCAGAGAGGTTGTGTATTGCATACAGCTACCCAAGTCTGTCAAAATTCACTCGGTGTTTCACGTTTCACTACTTAAATCCTTTCAAGGGAATGAAACATCGATTAATATCCTCAAGCTGCCAAATGAGTTCTTAAATGGCCAACCGATTTCGAAACCTATTGCCCTCATCAACTGCAAAATAGTGCTGCATAATGGTAGACAGGAAGAGTAGGTATTGGTTTATTGGAGTGATGGCAATCCAACTGAGGCAACATGGGAACCCGCTGAGGCCGTTGCAAAGAATTACATCGAGTCTCACCTTGAGGACAAGGTGGAATTTGAAGGCGATAGAGATGTTATGACAGTCACACCATCCTCGCCTAACATACAATCACCCACGCAATCTCTACAAATTGAGGAGCCATAGATTATGCTACAAACTAAGACAAACCCACATAGATCAACGAGAGAAAAGAAAGCAGCTGGATGGATGAATAATGAATACATATATGATTAGGAATGTTCTGGAAGGAGAAATTAGTGGAGATCCGTTGTAAGAACCAAGCAAAATAGGAAAGTCAATTGTATTTCATATGGTAAGAATGATTAGAGGGTACAGTCTAATAGGGGCTATATATATGTTACCGATGTACGAATCTGGATATAGAATAATCTTATTTTGCTTTAACAATTTATTGTGTCTTTTGAAGTCCACGTGCGCTCGAAGCAACACAACTTAGGAGCTCGTACTTGCTCAAAAAGTACAACGATATGCTTATGTATCATCTAATGATTTGTTTGATTGAAAACTTTGAACGACAGTTTAACTATAAATTCTCATATTTCTCTCCAACCGTAATTTATTTATTTGATTTTTCGTTTGAAATGTCATCATAATTGAATAAATTATTAGCATCATTCAAAAGCAGTCCAATCTTAGTATCATTTGTGAAGTAATTACTTTGAATATAATAAATTAAAACGAATTAGTTGAGGATTGAAATTGTAATTTTAATATAAGAAACATACCAACCATCCAATTGGAATTGTAAATTTACATATAAACATAAGATGGCATAAATTGGTCTCCTAGAAATATTTGCTTCTTTGACAATAATGTCAAAATTTTCTGGGCTATACTAATACCATCGATATTTAAAAACAGCAAGGCCTATCAATTAGTAGAATTATAAAAATAAGAATATTGTGGGTTAACAATTAAGTAGTTTAAAAAGAGACTGTATGTAAATTAAGAACACAAAAATATGCGAAGTTGAACATTATGTGAATTAGCATGTTAATCTTTTAGAAATTAGCATTTACTAATAAAAAAATTAAGATACATATAAAGGTTGATTAAAATTCTATTTAGTGGTAAGTTGTAAATTTTAGGCTATGACGCTCAATTTGACTTCCATAATAGGAGATGACTGTCTCCTTAAATCCCACCTCTTTAATTTAAAACCATAACCTCTTGACAATGTTATTTTTGTCTTAACTCTTAACTTTTGTATATTGATAAAAAATTAAAATTTCTAATAAATTGTTTTTACTAAATTAACTATCTAACGTTTCTCTGTTATTTTGGACACTAGAAGTATAAATTTGAAATATGAGAAAAAACAAAAGAAAAGAAGAGAAGCTTGTCAAGGTATGGACCGCATGGTATTTATGAACAATCCGGTGCTGATTATGCAAGCTTCCTGATTTCTATTTGTTGAATGGACTTCAAAGCAACCAACTTATACAAATTTGAAATGAATATATTATACCAAACAGTTGGGGGTCAGTATTTACTCATGTGCAAATTATCCCCGCAATTTGAATTCTTGACGGGTTGACGAAAACCTGACGTCTGGATCGTTCCATTGCACGTGCATTTTGGCAAGAAATTTCTTATTCAGGATATATAAGCTTGGTTGCTCGTTGCTGTGAAATTTACCTTTTTTCTGCCACCCGACGCAACTCTCCGAAATCCTTACGAAGGCACACGTCTTAGACGCAACAAGCCTCTTCAGTTTACAAACCCTAGATTACTGTTTCGACTGAACACGGTTACATGACTATGGTCCATAATTACACTGTTACAGTTTTTTTTTTTTCTTTCTGTTTTGTCCTTTCCTTGCCAGGTAAAATGAGCGGTGTATATCATTGGAGTAACAATAGCGAACGACCTTTTGACAGCAAGATGTTAAAAATTGGAATCTAACACCAATTACATAGGATCAAATGTCCAAAATACATCAATGCAAAACCTGTAGTTACAACAATTATGTGCATAATAAACTGTTGAAATTAAAAAATGGTAACAGTATCCACTAATACGCAATAATGTTCCTATCAAGTATAATCATTGCAGTAGGCTTCAAGTAATACAGCTTCATTCTACAACTTGTTATTTGAAACATTGGTTTTCATATGGAAAATTCTTAAGCCAACAATTTCCAAGATCTAAAATGAAGGGGTTGGAAGGATAGAGGTGCATTCTTGAGATTGCTAGAGCTTAAAAAAAGCGATGGTATTGATTATTAACACATCATGGCATACGCCATGCTTCTCTTATGCATTGTTTCCCTTAAACTTCAGTTAAGCTTCCTTCCCAGAGTTCCACCACCTTGGGTTTCCAAGCCTGTTAACCATATTATATCTCGTCCGATTTTAGCTTTATTCATGAGAGAAAAACTAAAATAAAACCCTACTTTTTATCCGGTCCTTTTTCCACAAAACTACCTTCACAAAAATATTATTCACACCATATAATTATACGAGAAGTAAAAGTTTGTACCGGGTAACTTTCAAAAAAACAAACTGACTGAGGATTACAAATGTACAAGAAAATTGAATGACAAAACATTTGAACTAGACAATTGAACCTTCTAGGCACTTGTTGAAGTACATGGATATTCTATGATATGGTTGATTCAAATGTTCAATAGGTAAAATTGAACTTCTCTAAGAATGAAGAGAATTTTGTTTACCAAAAAAGTCTGAACAGATGCTTCATTTGGTATATTAGACCAATTTTTCTTTCTCCACGCTAGTCACGATTGGATTTTGGCGCCACCTTACCTGACTATGTCTTGAGACCAACCTCTATAAATAGCTCATCACGTCTCTCTAATTTTTGTCAAGCGCAAAGGTTTTCTTGAGACTCGGGAGAGAGAGACCAAGAGTCAGTGAAGAGCGCGAGCACACATTCAGGGAAAGAGGTAGAAATATATAGAGAGAAATGGAGTTTCCAGTGATTAACATGGAGAAACTCAATGGTGAGCAGAGAGCAGCCACCATGGAAAAGATCAAAGATGCCTGTGAGAACTGGGGCTTCTTTGAGGTAAATATTGAATGTTACATCTTCCTTTTCAAAGAGTTTGTTAGCTTTCTATAGACGTCTCCATTTGCTCATGTTCTATTTTTTGTTGCTCTGGGATTCTAATCGCTAAACTTGTAATATCGGTTTATTTAGCTGCTGAACCACGGAATTGATCCCGAGTTTTTGGATGCTGTGGAGAGATTCACCAAAGAGCATTACAAGACATGTATGGAACAGAGGTTCAAGGAATTGGTGGCAAGTAAGGCTTTAGAGGGTGTCCGAACAGAGATCAAAGACATGGATTGGGAGAGCACCTTCTTTTTGCGCCATCTGCCTGAGTCCAACATTGCTGAGATTCCTGATCTGGATGATGAGTACAGGTAAAGTTAAAAACAAAAACAAAAAGCTACTAGTTATTTAAGGCAATATACATCCATGTACATTGAGTCTGAATCTGCCATCTTGATGTGGCCTACTACTCCATGATTACCTCTACTTTACCTTTTTCATTTTATGTCTTGAGTACACATGCAAAAGCCCACATAGAAACTTAACGGAGCACATTTGTTACAAGCACGCGAATTCAGTTTCAAACTTATGTCCTCATTTAGGTTTTTCCCTTCTTTCTAATCACTAGCTCAATTAATCCACCTATTGAAAGTGTCCCAAAATATGATATTGCAGGAAGGTGATGAAGGAGTTTGCATTGAAGTTGGAGAAACTTGCTGTGGAGCTCCTGGACCTGTTATGTGAGAACCTTGGACTTGAAAAGGGCTACCTCAAGAAGGCCTTTTATGGTTACAGGGGTCCAACTTTTGGTACTAAGGTCAGCAATTATCCACCGTGCCCAAAGCCAGACCTGGTCAAGGGACTCAGGGCACACACGGATGCTGGGGGCATCGTCTTGCTGTTCCAGGACGATAAAGTCAGTGGTCTTCAGCTCCTCAAAGACGGGAAGTGGATTGATGTACCCCCTATGCGCCACTCCATTGTTGTCAACCTTGG
Organism: Erythroxylum reticulatum; assembly: GCA_025504915.1. Lineage (NCBI taxonomy): Eukaryota > Viridiplantae > Streptophyta > Magnoliopsida > Malpighiales > Erythroxylaceae > Erythroxylum > Erythroxylum reticulatum. The sequence goes on along the minus strand of JANSVA010000004.1, from coordinate 26,002,521 downwards.
TGACCAACTTGAGGTATACCAATTTAATCTGACTTGCAAACTTGAATATTGCTTATTTCATGATATCCATTTTGAGCTCCTTGGAATTTGTAACTTTAGGTAATTACTAATGGCAAGTACAAGAGTGTGGAGCACAGAGTGATTGCTCAGACCGATGGTACAAGGATGTCAATAGCTTCTTTCTATAACCCTGGATGTGATGCAGTTATCTATCCGGCACCAGATTTAATAGAGACAGAAGCAGAGAAGAAACAAATGTACCCAAAATTCGTGTTTCAGGACTATATGAAGTTGTATGCCGGACTGAAATTCCAGGCCAAGGAGCCAAGATTTGAAGCCATGAAAGCAGTGGAAACTAATGTCCCAATTCAAACAGCTTAAGCCTGTACACTAGGGAAAGGCATTTCGGCTTTTTATGTGAGGATGATATAGCTTTTAGTAGAATGCTTAAAGATGTGTCGCTTCCTATCAAGTTAGTACTAATATGAAGGCTAAGACTTATCGATTTGTTCTATGTAGAAAATAAGCACGAATAATACATCAAATAACAATTATTTAATCTAAGTAAGTTTGGTATTCCTGTTCCTTTTATCTATACTATTCTTCTACCAATCATATGCGATTCATAAGTTCTTTTCACGGGTAGTCGTAATAGCAATAAACTTTGAAATTAGTAATGTTTACTTTCCTACCCAAAAAATCGTTTTCCTAGAAAGGAAGTCTTTAACCACTGATCATTAAAGCTCAACTTCGTTTTAGTTTCTGTGAACGGATAATATACGTAATCACATACGCATGCTCACCCCATAGGAGAGATTAGGGACAGAGCCCGACGGGAGGGAAGATCCCTTCTTTGGTAACTTGTGGAAAGACCCAAAGTAACCCATTGACACCTCTTTTATCGAGACATGAAAAGGAATGAATTGAGTGCAAAGTAACCTAAGACTCAACCTCTTTTTGTGTTGCTGTGCCTATTTGTGATAAACATGACTTTTAGATACATTGGACAACTGTACTACGAAAATGATCTATTGTATTAGACCAAGCATTAAATAGAAAGACAAAATGTACAGATACACGAATAGGACATCAAGCTGGGCCAGAAAATACCGAAAACGCGCAATTCGCGAAGCTGAACTAGTCTGAAAGCTTTGTTAGGCAACTTGTCAATCAGTCCTTATCAAGGCACCGGTTCTACCACTTGAAGATCCTGAAAACATATCCTCTACCATAGAAAATCAGTATGGAAAAAATAGATTAGTCCCCACTTCATGCGTAAAACTACAAGGAAAAATCGGAATATGTCTCCAAAATCTAGTTTTTCCTGTGTTACAAGGAACTAGAAAGATTTAAACCCAAATCAATCTACTCTGGGTTACATCTAGCCTATGTAACCCATAATCAAGATCATATATTTAAAATGAATGGAAGCCCACTGTCGGTTGGAGAAATCTGCTCAGTGAAGTTGTCTTCAGCATTATATGACAGGGAATGTTTGTGCTAATTAGTAGGGCCATATTTTTCTTTGTCTTATATTGCATTTAGTTACTGTCTCTCATATGTAGAGACGGAACGGGATAAAAATTTGGAGACAGAACAGACAAAAAATTGGAGATAGTGGGATGTTTAATTGTGATGGACAAAACAGATAAAACTATCTCTATTTCAAGGACAGAAATGTATTTGGTTGTAGTTAACATAACATAAAAATAATGTCAATGACTAAAATACCCCTGCAGTATAATATGATTGAAAATATGTAATTCATTGATTATTTTAAAACGAATGAT
>JANSVA010000004.1:25970920-25991498 GCA_025504915.1 Erythroxylum reticulatum | reverse complement strand
AAATTAATCCTCTAGATGATAAAATTTTTCTTCAAGGACTTAAGGAGAGTTGTAGATCTTGAATCATCTAAAGAACACATAAATATGAATTTTGTACAAAAAGTTATTCCCATTTTTCTGATTGGTCTCAGTATGACGTGAATAATCGTCTCATGACGTCAACATCGTTTCATTTTGGCCAGAACATTTTCTAGTCCAAATTTGATCCTATAGATGATAGAATTGGTCTTTAGGGTCTTCATAAGAGTTTTATATCCTGAAATCCTCTTTCTATTCATCTACAGACCACCTAAATCTAAATTTTGTACTGAAAGCTAAACTCATTTTTCTAATTGGTCTCAATATGACATCAGCATCGTCTCATTTTGTCCAGGACATATTTTATTCCAAATTTCATGTTTTAGATGATAGAATTGGTCTTTATGTCTTCATTATAGTTGTAGATATTGAATTCTTGGTTCTATTCATCTAAAGAACACCTAAATATGAACTTCGTACAGAAAGTTATGCCCATTTTTCTGATTGGTCTTAGTATGACATCAACAATCATCTCATTTTGGCCATAACATTTTCTAGTTCAAAATTTATCCTCTAGATGATAGAATTGGTCTTCGAGGACTTCAGGAGAGTTGTATATATTGAAGTCCTATTTATATTCATTTAAAGAACATATAAATCTGAATTTTGTACAAAAAGTTGTTTCCATTTTTCTGATTGGTCTCAATATGACGTCAACAATCGTCTCATGACGTCAGCATCGTCTCATATTGTCCAGAACAATTTCTAGTCCAAATTTTATAATATATATGATAGAAAGTTATAATCATTTTTCCAATTGGTCTCAGTATGACGTCAGCTATCGTCTCCTGATGTCAGCAACATCTCATTCTGGCAAGAACATATTCTAGCCCAAATTTGGTCTTCTAGATGATAGAACTGGTGTTTCAGATCTTCATGAGAGTTGTAAATCTTGAAGTTCTGTTTCTATTCATCTAAAGAACACCTAAATCTGAATCCTAAATAGAAAGTTACACCCATTTTTTAGATTGATCTCAGTACGACATCACCAATCGTCTCATGACGTCAGCATCGTCTCATTTTGGACAATTTTGGTTAAAACATTTTTTTCCAAATTCCATCCTCTAGATGATATAATTGGGCTTTATGGTCTTCACTAGAGTTATAGATCTTGAATTCCTCATTATATTAATCTAAACAACACCTAAATATGAATTCTGTATAGAAAGTTATACCCATTTTTCTGATTGGTCTCAGTATAACATCAACTATCGTCTAATTTTCGCCAGAACATTTTCTAGTTCAAAATTAATCCTCTAGATGATAGATTTTTTCTTTAATGACTTCAGGAGAGTTGTAGATCTTGAATCATCAAAAGAACACATAAATATGAATTTTGTACAAAAATTTATTCCCGTTTTTCTGATTGGTCTCAGTATGACGTGAACAATCGTCTCATGACGTCAGCATCATTTCATTTTTGCCAGAATATTTTCTAGTCCAAATTTGATCATATATACGATAGAATTGGTCTTTAGGGTCTTCATAAGAGTTGTATATCCTGAAATCCTCTTTATACTCATCTAAAGACCACCTAAATCTAAATTTTGTACTGAAAGCTAAACTCATTTTTCTAATTGGTCTCAATATGACATCAACATCGTCTCATTTTGTATAGGACATATTTTATTCCAAATTTCATGTTTTATATGATAGAATTGGTCTTTAAGTCTTTATTAAAGTTGTATATCTTGAAGTCCTGGTTCTATTCATGTAAAGAACACCTAAATCTGAACTCTGTAAAGAAAGTTATACCCATTTTTTTTATTGGTCTTAGTATTACATCAACAATCATCTCATTTTGGCCATAACATTTTCTATTTTAAAATTGATCCTCTATATGATAGAATTGGTCTTCAAGGACTTCAGGAGATTTGTAGATCTTGAATTCCTCTTTATAATCATTTAAAGAACAGATAAATCTGAATTTTGTACAAAAAGTTATTCCCATTTTTCTCATTGGTCTTAGTATGACGTCTGCAATCGTCTCATGACGTCAGGATCGTCTCATTTTTTCCAAAACAATTTCTAGTCCAAATTTTATAATCTAGATGATAGAAAGTTATACTCATTTTTCCAATTGGTCTCAGTATGACGTCAGCAATCGTCTAACGATGTCAGCAGCATCTCATTTTGGTAGGTGCATGTTCTAGTCTAAATTTGGTCTTCTAGATGATAGAATTACTCTTTAAGATCTTCATGAGAGTTGTAGATCTTGAAGGTCTGCTCCTATTCATCTAAAGAACACCTAAATATAAATTCTATACAGAAATTTACACCCATTTTTCTGATTGGTCTCAGTACGACATCAACAATCGTCTCATTACGTCAGCATCGTCTCATTTTGTCTAGAACAGTTTCTAGTAAAAATTTGATCCTATAAATGATACAATTGGTCTTTTAAATCTTCATGAGATTTATAGATCTTGAAGTCCTATTTCTATTTATTTGAAGAACTCCTAAATCAGAATTATGTATAAAAAGTTATACCCATTTTTCTGATCGGTCTTAGTGCGACGTCAGCATCATCTCAATCTGGCTAGAACATTTTCTAGTCTAAATTTGGTACAATAGGTGATAGAATTGGTCTTTAAGGTCTTCATAAGAGTTGTAGATATTAAAGATTTGTTTCTATTGATATAAATATCAACTGCATAAGAATTCGATACAAAAAGTTATACCCATTTTTCAAATTGGTCTCAGTATGACGTCAGCATCTTCTTATTTTGCCCAGAACATTTTCTAGTCCAAATTTGATGATGTAGATGACAGAATTAGTCTTTAATATCTTCATAATAGTTGTAGAACTTTAAGCCCTCTTTCAATTCATATAAAGAACACCTAAATCTGAATTTTGTACATAAATTTATACCCATTTTTCCGATTGGTCTTAGTATGACATCAGCATTTGTCTGATGACGTCATCATCGTCTCATTTTGGACAATTTTGGGCAGAACATATTCTGGTCAAAATTTCATCCTCTAGATGATATAATTGGTCTTTAAGGTATTCATAACAGTTGTAGATATTGAATTCCTATTTCTATTCATCTAAAGAACAACTAAATCTAAATTCTGTACAAAATGTTATACCCGTTTTTCAGATTGGTCTCAGTATGACGTCAGCAATCGTCACATGACGTCAGCATCGTCACATTTTGTCCAGAACATTTTTCTGGTCCAAATTTGATCCTATACATGATAAAATTTGTCTTTAAGGTCTGCATGAGAGTTGTAGATCTTGAAGTCCTCTTTTTATTCATATAAAGAAAGCCTAAATATAAATTCTTTACAGAAAGTTATACCTATTTTTCCGATTGATCTCAGTAAGACATCAACAATCGTCTCATGACGTCAGCACCGTCTGATTTTGGACAATTTTGGTCAAAACATTTTCTGGTCCAAATTTCATCCTTTATATGATATAACTAGGCTTTAAGGTCCTGATTAGAGTTGTAGATCTTGAAATCATCGTTCTATTCATCTAAACAACACCTAAATATGAATTCTGTATAGAAAGTTATGCCCATTTTTCTGATTGGTCTTAGTATAACATCAACTATCGTCTAATTTTGGCCAGAACATTTTCTAGTTCGAAATTAATCCTCTAGATGGTAGAATTTTTCTTTAAGGACTTCAGGAGAGTTGTAGATCTTGAGTCATCTAAAGAACACATAAATATGAATTTTGTACAAAAAGTTATTCCCGGTTTTCTAATTGGTCTCAATATGACGTTAACAATCGTCTCATGACGTCAGCATCGTTTCATTTTGGCCAGAACATTTTCCAGTCAAAATTTGATCCTCTAGATGACAGAATTGGTCTTTAGGCTCTTCATAAGAGTTGTATATCCTGAAATCCTGTTTCTATTCATCTAAGTACCACCTAAATCCCAAATTTGTACTAAAAGCTAAGCTCATTTTTCTAATTGGTCTCAGTATGACGTCAGCATCGTCTCATTTTGGCGAAGACATATTTTATTCCAAATTTCATGTTTTAGATGATAGAATTGGTCTTTAAGTCTTCATTAGAGTTGTAGATCTTGAAGTCCTGGTTCTATTCATCTAAAGAACACCTAAATCTGAACTCTGTAAAGAAAGTTATACCCATTTTTCCGATTTGCCTTAGTATGACGTTAGCAATTGTCTGATGACGTCAGCATCGTCTCATTTTGGGCAATTTTGGGCAGAACATATTCTGGTCCAAATTTCATCCTCTGGATGATATAATTGGTCTTGAAGGTCTACATAAGAGTTGTAGATCTTGAAGTCCTCTTTCTATTCATCTAAAAAAAACTAAATCTGAATTCTGTACAAAATGTTATACCCGTTTTTCAGATTGGTCTCAGCATGACGTCAGCAATCGTCACACGACGTCAACATCGTCACATTTTGGCCAGAGCATCTTCTAGTCTAAATTTGATCCTATAGATAATAGAATTGGTCTTTAAGGTCTGCATGAGAGTTGTAGATCTTGAAGTCCTATTTTTATTTATATCAAGAACACCTAAATCTAAATTCTTTACAGAAAGTTATACCTATTTTTCCGATTGGTCTCAGTATCACATCAGCAATCGTCTCATGACGTCAGCATCGTCTCATTTTGGACAATTTTGATCAAAACATTTTCTGGTCCAAATTTCATCCTCAAGATGATATAATTGGGCTTTAAGGTCTTCATTAGAGTTGTATATCTTGAAGTCCTCGCTCTATTCATCTAAACAACACCTAAATCTGAATTCTGTATAGAAAGTTATACCCATTTTTCTGATTGGTCTTAGTATAACATCAACTATCGTCTAATTTTGGCCAGAAAATTTTCTAGTTCAAAATTAATCCTCTAGATGATAGAATTTTTCTTTAAGGACTTTAGGAGAGTTGTAGATCTTGAATCATCTAAACAGCACCTAAATATGAATTTTGTACAAGAAGTTATTCCCAGTTTTCTAATCGGTCTCAGTATGATGTCAACAATCGTCTCATGACGTCAGCATCTTTTCATTTTGTCCAGAACATTTTCTAGTCCAAATTTGGTCCTCTAGATCATAGAATTGATCTTTAGGGTCTTCATAAGAGTTGTATATCCTAATATCCTCTTTCTATTCATCTGAAGAACACCGAAATCTAAATTTTGTACTGAAAGCTAAACTCATTTTTCTAATTGGTCTTAGTATGACGTCAGCATCATCTCATTTTGTACAGGACATATTTTATTCCAAATTTCATGTTTTAGATGATAGAATGGGTCTTTAAGTCTTTATTAAAGTTGTATATCTTGAAGTCCTGGTTCTATTCATCTAAAGAACACCTAAATCTGAACTCTGTACAGAAAGTTATACCCATTTTTTTTATTGGTCTTAGTATTACATCAACAATCATCTCATTTTGGCCATAACATTTTCTAGTTTAAAATTGATCCTCTAGATGATAGAATTGGTCTTCAAGGACTTCAATAGATTTGTACATCTTGAAGTCCTCTTTATATTCATTTAAAGAACAGATAAATCTGAATTTTGTACAATAAGTTATTCCCATTTTTCTCATTGGTCTTAGTATGACGTCTACAATCGTCTCATGACGTCAGGATCGTCTCATTTTGTCCAGAACAATTTCTAGTCCAAATTTTATAATCTAGATGATAGAAAGTTATACTCATTTTTCTAATTGGTCTCAGTATGACGTTAGCAATCGTATAACGATGTCAGCAGAATCTGATTTTGGTAGGTGCATGTTCTAGTCTAAATTTGGTCTTCGAGATGATAGAATTGGTCTTTAAGATCTTCATGAGAGTTGTAGATCTTGAAGTTCTGTTCCTATTCATCTAAAGAAAACCTAAATATAAATTCTATACAGAAAGTTACACCCATTTTTCTGATTGATCTCAGTATGACATCAGCAATCGTCTCATTACGTCAGCATCGTCTCATTTTTGCTAGAAGATTTTCTAGTAAAAATTTGATCCTACAGATGATACAATTGGTATTTAAAATCTGCATGAGAGTTATATATCTTGAAGTCCTCTTTCTATTCATTTAAAGAACTCCAAAATCAGAATTATGTATAAAAAGTTATACCCATTTTTCTGATTGGCCTCAAGGTGACGTCATCATCATCTCATTCTAGCTAGAACATTTTCTAGTCCAAATTTCATACTATAGACGATAGACTTGGTCTTTAAGGTCTTCATGAGAGTTGTAGATCTTGAAGTTATGTTTCTAGTCATCCAAAGAACACCTAATTATAAATTCAGTACTGAAAGTTATACCCATTTATCAATTTGGTCTCAGTATGATATCAGCAATCGTCTCATGACGTCAGCATCTTCTTATTTTACCCAGAACATTTTCTAGTCCAAATTTGATGCTGTAGATGATAGAATTAATCTTTAATGTCTCGTGAGAGTTGTATCTCTTGAAGTCCTCTTTCTATTCATCTAGAGAATACATAAATCTGAATTCTATACAAAAAGTTATACCTGTTGTTTTGATTTGTCTCAGTATGACGTCAGCATCGTCTCATTTTGGACAATTTTGTCCAGAACATTTTCTTGTCCAAATTTTATCCTCTAGATGATATAATTGGTCTTTATTGCCTTCATGAGAGTTCTAGAACTTGAAGTCCTCTTTCTATTCATCTAAAGAATACCTAATTCTCAATTCTGTATAGAAAGTTATGCACATTTTTCCGATTGGTCACAGTATAACATCACCAATCGTCTCATGACGTTAGCATCGTCTCATTTTGGACAATTTTGGCTGGAACATTTTCTGATCCAAATTTTATCCCCTAGATGTTATAATTGGTCTTTATAGCCTTCATGAGAGTTGTAAAACTTGAAGTCCTCGTTCTATTCATCTAAACAACACCTAAATCTAATTCTGTACAAAAAGTTATACCCAATTTTCTAATTGGTCTCAGTATGACATTAGCAATCGTCTCATGACGTCAGCATCGTCTCATTCTTGGTAGAACATTTTCTTGTCCAAATTTGATACTCTAGATGATAGAATTGGTCTTTATAGTCTTCATGGAAGTTGTAGATATTAATTTCCTCTTTCTATTCATCTGAAGAATACCTAAATCGGAATTTTTTACAGAAAGTTATACTCATTTTTCCAATTGGTCTAAGTTTGACGTCAGCAATCGTCTCATGACTTCAGCATCGTCTCATTTTGGCCAGAACATCTTCTAGTCCAAATTTGGTCTTGTAGATGATAGAATTGGTCTTTAAGGTCTGCATGGGAGTTGTAACTCTTGAAGTCCTATTTCTATTCATATAAAGAACACCTAAATCTAAATTCAGTACAAAATACCCAATTTTCTGATTGGTCTCAGTATGACGTCAACAATCATCTCATGATGTGAAATTCGTCTCATTTTGGCCAAAACATTTTCTAGTCCAAATTTTATCCTCTAGATGATAGAATTGGTCTTTAATGTCTGCATGAGAGTTGTAGATCTTGAAGTTATATTTTTAATTATTTAAAGAATACCTTAATCTGAATTATGTACTTAATGTTATACCCATTTTTCCGAATGGTCTCAATATGATGTCAGCATCGTCTCATTTTGTCCAGAACATTTTCTATTCCAAATTTCATCTTCTAGATGATAGAATTGGTCATTAAGGTGTGCATAAGAGTTGTATATCTTGAAGTCCTCTTTCTATTAATCTATCGAACACCTAAATCTAAATTATATACAAACATTTATACATATTGTTCCCTCAGTATGATGTCAGCAATCGTCTCATGACGTCAGCGTCATCTCATTTTGGCCAGAACAATTTCTAGTCCAAATTTGAATTTCTAGATGACAGAATTGGTCTTTAAGGTCTTCATAAGAGTTGTAGATCTTCAAGTGATACTTATATTCCTCCAAAGAACACCTAAATCTGAATGCCGTACAGAAAGTTATACCCATTTTTCCAATTGGTCTTAGTATGACGTCAGCAATCGTCTCAAGATGTCAGCATCATCTCATTTTTGCTATAACATATTCTAGTCAAAATTTGGTCTTCTAGATGATAGAATTGGTCTTAAGGTCTTCAATAGAGTTGTAGATCTTGAAATCCTCTTTCTGTTCATCTAAAAGACACCTAAATCTGAATTCTGTATTGAATGTTATACCCATTTTTTGGATTGGTCTCAGTATGACATCAGCAATCGTCTCATGACGTCGGCATCGTCTCATGACGTCAGCACCGTCTCCTTAAAGTTTACTTGGGAGTCTTAAATCTTGAAGTCCTCTTTCTATTCATCTAAAGAACAACTAAATCTGAATTCTTTACAAACTTTATACCCATTTTTTTGATTGGTCTCAGTATTATGTCAACAATCATCTCATGACGTCAGCATTGTCTCATTTTGGCCAGAACATCATCTGGTCCAAATTTGATCCTCTAGTTGATAGAATTGGTCTTAAATGTCTTTATGAGAGTTGTAGATCTTAAATTCCTATCTCTATTCATCTAAAGAACACCTAAATCTAAATTCTTTACAGAAAGTTATACCCACTTTTCTGATTGGTATCAGTATGACGTCAACAATCGTCTCCTGACGTCAGCATCGTCTCATTTTGTCCAAAACATTTTCTAGGCCAAATTTGATCCTCTATATCATGGAATTGGTCTTGAAGGTCTACATGAGATTTATAGATCTTGAAATCCTATTTTTAGTAATCTAAAGAAAACCTAAATCTGAATTCTATACAGAATATTATACACATTTTTCCAATTGGTCTCAGTATGACGTCAGCATCGTCTCATTTTGGCCAGAACATTTTCTAGTTCAAATTTGATCCTCTAGATGATAGAATTCGTCTTTACAGTCTTCATGAGAGTTGTATATATTGAAATCCTCTTTCTATTAATCTAAAGAACACCTAAAAATGAATTCTTTATAGAAATTTATACCCATTTTTCCTATTTGTCTCAGTATGACATCAGTAATTGTCTGATGACGTCAGCATTGACTCATTTTGGACAATTTTGGGCAGAACATATTCTTGTCCAAATTTCATCCTCTAGATGATATAATTGGCCTTTAAGGCCTTTGTGAGAGTTGTAGATCTTGGAATCCTCTTTCTATTCATCTAAAGAACAACTAAATCTGAATTATGTACAAAAACGTTATACTCATTTTTCATATTGGTCTCAGTATGACATCAGCAATTGTCTCATAACGTCAGCATCGTCTCATTTTGGCCAGAAATTCTTCTGGTCCAAATTTGATCCTCTAGATGATGGAATTGGTCTTTATGGTCCGCGGGAGAGTTGTAGATCTTGAAGTCCTCTTTTTATTCATCTAAATAACGCCTAAATCTAAATTCTATAGAGAAAGTTATACCTATTTTTCCGATTGGTCTCAGTATGACATCAGCAATCGTTTCATGGCGTCAGCATCGTCTCATTTTGGACAGTTTTGGTCAAATCATTTTCTGGTCCAAATTTCATCCTCTAGATGATACAATTGTCTTTAAGGAATTCAGGAGAGTTTTAGATCTTGAATCATCTAAAGAACACATAAATATGAATTTTGTACAAAAAGTTATTCCCATTTTTTTGATTGGTCTCAGTATGACGTCAACAATCGTCTCATGACGTCAGCATCATCTAGTTTTGGCCAGAACATTTTCTAGTCCAATTTTGATCCTCTAGATTATAGAATTGGTCTTTAGGGTCTTCATAAGAGTTGTATATCCTGAAATCCTCTTTCTATTCGTCTTAAGACCACCTAAATTTAAATTTTGTACTAAAAGTTAAGCTTATTTTTCTAATTTGTCTCAGTATGATGTCAACAATCGTCTCCTAACGTCAGCGACGTCTCATTTTGTCCAGGACATATTATAGTCCAAATTTGATGTTCTAGATGATAGAATTGGTCTTTAATTCTTCATTAAAGTTGTAGATCATGAAGTCTTTGTTCTATTCATGTAAAGAACACCTAAATCTGAACTTTGTACAAAAAGTTATACCCATTTTTCTTATTGGTCTTAGTATGACATCAACAATCATCTCATTTTGGCCATAACATTTTCTAGTTAAGCATTGATCCTCTAGATGATAGAATTGGTCTTCAAGCACTTCAAGAAAGTTATAGATCTTGAAGTTCTCTTTATATTCATTCAAAGAACACATAAATCTGAATTTTGTAGAAAAAGTTATTCCCATTTTTCTGATTGGTCTCGGTATGACGTCAGCATCATCTTATTTTGGCAAGAACAATTTCTAGTCCAAATTTTATAATCTAGATGATAGAAAGTTATACTCATTTTTTCGATTGGTCTCAGTACGACGTCAGCAATCGTCTCATGATGTCAGCAACATCTCATTTTGGTAGGAACATCTTCTAGTCCAAATTTGGTCTTCTAGATGATAAAATTGTCTCTAAGATCTTCATGAGAGTTGTGGATCTTGAAGTTCTGTTTCTATTCATATAAAGAACACCTAAATCTAAATTCTATACATAAATTTATACCCGTTTTTCCGATTCATCTCGGTATGACATCAACAATCGTCTCATTACGTCAACATCTTCTCATTTTGGCTAGAAGATATTCTAGTAAACATTTTATCCTATAGATGATACAATTGGTCTTTGAAATATTCATGAGAGTTATAGATATTGAAATCCTCTTTCTATTCATTTAAAGAACTCCTAAATTTGAATTATGTATAAAAAGTTATACCCATTTTTCTGATTGGTCTCAGTGTGACGTCTGCATCATCTCATTTTGGATAGAACATTTTCTAGTCCAAATTTCATACTATAGATGATAGAACTGGTCTTTAAGTTCTTCAGGAAAGTTGTAGATCTTAAAGTTATGTTTCTATTGATTCAAAGAACACCTACATATGAATTTATTACAGAAAGTTATACCCATTTTTCAAATTGGTCTTAGTATGATGTCAGCAATCGTCTCATGACATTTTCTAGTCCAAATTTGAAGCTGTAGATGATAGAATTGGTCTTTAAGGTCTGCATGAGAGTTGTATCTCTTGAAGTCCTCTTTCTACTCATATAAAGAAATTCTAAATATGAATTCTATACAAAAAGTTATATCTGTTGTTCTGATTTGTCTCCATATGACGTCAACAATCGCCTCATCACGTTAGCATCGTCTCATTTTGAACAATTTAACCAAAACATCTTCTTGTCCAAATTTAATCCTTTAGATGATATAATTGGTCTTTATTGCCTTCATAAGAGTTCTAGAACATAAAGTCCTCTTTCTATTCATCTAAAGAATACCTAAATCTCAATTCTGTATAGAAAGTTATGCATATTTTTCCGATTGGTCTCAGTGTGACATCACTAATCGCCTCATGATGTCAGCATCGTCTCATTTTGGACAATTTTGGCCGGAACATTTTCTGGTCCAAATTTTATCCCCTAGATGATATAATTGGTCATTATAGCCTTCATGAGAGCTGTAAAACTTGAATTCCTCGTTCTATTCATCTAAAAAACACCTAAATCTGAATTCTGTACAGAAAGTTATACCCAGTTTTCTGATTGGTCTCAGTATGACACCAAGAATCGTCTCATGACGTCAGCATCGTCTCATTCTGGCTAGAACATTTTCTTATCCAAATTTGATACTCTAGATGATAGAATTGGTCTTTATAGTCTTCATAAGAGTTGTAGATCTTAAAGTCCTATTTCTATTCATCTAAAGATTACCTAAATCGGAATTTTTTATAGAAAGTTATACTTATTTTTCCAATTGGTCTTAGTACGACGTCAACAATTGTCTCATGACATCAGCATCGTCTTATTTTATCCAGAAAATTTTCTAGTCCAAATTTGGTCCTATAGATGATACAATTGGTCTTTAAAGTCTTCATGAGAGTTGTAAATCCTGAAATCCTCTTTTCATTCATATAAATAACACATAAATATGATTTCTATACAAGAAGTTATACCTATTCTTCTTATTAGTCACAGTATGACATCAGCAATCGGCTCATGACGTCAGCATCGTCTCATTCTGGCTAGAACATCTTCTAGTCCAAATTTGATACTCTAGATGATAGAATTGGTCTTTAAGAACTTCATGAGAGCTTTAGATCTTAAAGTCCTCTTTATATTAATCAAAAAAATATCTAAATTGGAATTTTTAACAGAAAGCTGTACTCATTTTTCTAATTGGTCTCAGTATGACGTCAGCAATTGTCTCATGATGTCAGCAACATCTCATTCTTGCGGGAACATTTTCTAGTCCAAATTTGGTCATTTAGATGATAGAATTTATCTTTAGGATCTTCATGAAAGTTGTAGATCTTGAAGTCCTGTTTCTATTCATCTAAAGAACACCTAAATATAAATTCTATACAGACGGTTATATTTATTTTTCTGATTGATCTCAGTATGACATCAGCAATCGTCTCATTACGTCAGCATCGTCTCATTTTGGATAGAACATTTTCTAGTCCAAATTTTATCCTATAAATGATACAATTAGTCTTTAAGGTCTTGATAAGAGTTGTAGATATTGAAGTCGTCTTTATATTCATTTAAAGAACTCCTAAATCTGAAATATGTATAAAAAGTTATACCCATTTTTATGATTGGTCTCACTGTGATGTCAGCATCATCTCATTCTGGCTAGAACATTTTCTGTACGAAAAGTTATACCCATTTTTCAGGTTGGTCTCAGTATGACGTCAACAATCGTCTCATGACGTCAGCATCGTCTCATTTTGGCCAGAACATCTTCTGATCCAAATTTGATCCTCTAGATGATAGAATTGGTCTTTAAGGTCTTCATAAGAGTTGTAAATATTGAATTCCTATTTATATTAATCTAAATTCTTTACCGAATGTTATACCCATTTTTTCGATTGGTCTCATTATGACATCAGCAATCGTCTCATGATATCAGCACCGTCTCATTTTGGGCAATTTTTTCCAGAACATATTCTACTCCAAATTTAGTCGTTTATATGATAGTATTGGTGCTTAAAGTTTACTTTAGAGCTGTAGATCTTGAAGTCCTCTTTCTATTCATCAAAAGAACAACTAAATCTGAATTCTATACAAAAATTTATACCCATTTTTCTGATTGATTTCAGTATTATGTCAGCAATCATCTCATTACGTCAACATCGTCTCATTTTGGCTAGAAGATTTTCTAGTAAAAATTTGATCCTATAGATGATACGATTGGTCTTTAAAATCTTCATGAGAGTTATAGATATTGAAGTCCTCTTTCTATTCATTTAAAGAACTCCTAAATATAAATTCTTTACAGAAAGTTATACCCACTTTTCTGATTGGTCTCAATATGACGTCAGCATCATCTCATTTTGGCTAGAACATTTTCTAGTCCAAATTTGATCCTCTATATCATGGAATTGGTCTTGAAGGTATACATGAGAGTTGTAGATCTTGAAATCCTCTTTTTAGTAATCTAAAGAGAACCTAAATCTGAATTCTATACAGAATATTATACCCATTTTTCCAATTGATCTCAGTATGACGTCAGCATCGTCTCATTTTGGCCAGAACATTTTCTAGTCCAAATTTGATCCTCTAGATGATAGAATTGGTCTTTACAGTCTGCATGAGAGTTGTATATCTCGAAATCCTCTTTCTATTCATCTGAAGAGCACCTAAATCTGAATTCTTTACAGAAATTTATACCCATTTTTCCGATTTTTCTCAGTATGACATCAGCAATTGTCTGATGACATCAGCATCGTCTCATTTTGGACAATTTTGGGCAGAACAAATTCAGGTCCAAATTTCATCCTATAGATGATATAATTGGTCCTTAAGGTCTGCATTAGAGTTGTAGACCTTGAAGTCCTCTTTCTGTTCATCAAAAGAACAACTAAATCTGAATTCTGTACAAAAGATTATACCCATTTTTCAGATTGGTGTCAGTATGACATCAGCAATTGTCTCATGACGTCAGCATCGTCTCATTTTGGCCAGAACATCTTCTGGTCCAAATTTCATCCTCTAGATGATAGAATTGATCTTTAAGGTCTGTATGAGAGTTGTAGATCTGGAAATCTCTTTCTATTCATCTAAGGACCACCAAAATCAAAATTTTTTACAGAAATTTATGCTCATTTTTCCAATTGGTCTCAGTATGACGTCATTAATTGTCTCATGACGTCAACAATGTCTCATTTTGGTAGGAATATCTTCTAGTCCAAATTTGGCACTTTAGGTGATAGAATTGGTCTTTAAGGTCTTTATAAGGGTTATAGATCCTGAAGTCCTCTTTCTATTCATCTAAGGAACACCTAAATCTGAATTCTGTACAAATCGTTATTGCTATTTTTCTTATTGGTCTGAATATGACGTCAGCAATCGTGTCATGATGTCAGCATCGTCTCATTTTGGCCAGAGAATTTTCTAGTCCAAATTTGATCCTCTAGATGAAAAATTTTTTCTTTAATTTCTTCATAAGAGTTGTAGATCTTGTTGTCATATTTATATTTATCTAAAGAACACTTTAATCTGAATTACGTACTGAATGTTATACCCATTTTTCTGATTGGTCTTAATATGACGTCAGCATCGTCTCATTTTGGCTAGAACAATTTGTCTTTAAGGACTTCATGAGAGTTGTAGATCCCGAATTCCTCTTTTTATTCATCTAAAGAACACATAAATATGATTTCTATACAAGAAGTTATACCTATTTTTCTTATTGGTCACAGTATGACATCAACAATCGTCTCATGACATTAGCATCGTCTCATTCTGGCTAGAACATCTTCTAGTCCAAATTTGATACTCTAGATGACAGAATTGGTCTTTAAGAACTGCATAAGAGCTGTAGATCTTGAAGTCCTCTTTCTATTCATCAAAATAATATCTAAATCAGAGTTTTTTACAGAAAGTTATACTCATTTTTCCAATTCGTCTCAGTGTGACATCAGCAATCGTCTCATGATGTCAGCAACATCTCATTTTGGCAGGAACATTTTTTAGTCCAAATTTGGTCTTCTAGATGATAGAATTGGTCTTTAAGACCTTCATGAGAGTTGTATATCTTGAAATCCTGTTTCTATTCATCTAAAGAAAACCTAAATCTAAATTCTATACAGAAAGTTATACCTATTTTCTGATTGATCTCAGTATGACATCAGCAATCGTCTCATTACGTCAGCATCGTCTCATTTTGTCTATAACATTTTCTAGTAAAAATTTGATCCTATAGATGATACAATTAGTCTTTAAGTTCTTAATAATAGTTGTAGATATTGAAGTTCTATTTATATTCATTTAAAGAACTCCCAAATCTGAATTATGTATATAAAGTTATACCCAATTTTCTAATTGGTCTTAGTGTGATGTCAACATCATCTCATTCTGGCTAGATCATTTTCTAGTCCAAATTTGATACTATAAATGATAGAATTAGTGTTTAAGGCCTTTATGAGAGTCGTAGATCTTGAAGTTCTATTTCTATTAATCTGAAGAAAACCTAAATCTAAATTCATTACAGAAAGTTATACCCATTTTTCAAATTACTCTCAGTATGACGTTAGCAATCGTCTCATGACGTCAGCAATCGTCTCATGACGTCAGCATCTTATTTTTCCCAAAACAATTTCTAGTCTTATGATGTCAGCATCGTCTCATTTTGGCCAGAACATCTTCTAGTCCAAATTTGATCTTGTAGATGATAGAATTGGTCTTTAAGGTCTACTTCGAAGTTGTAGCTCTTGAAGTCCTATTTCTATTCATCTAAAGAACACCTAAATCTGAATTCAGTACAAAAATTTATACCCATTTTTCTGATTGGTCTCAGTATGACGTCAGCAATCGTCTCATGATGTCAGATTCATCTCATTTTGGGCAGAACATATTCTAGTCCAAATTTGATCCACTAGATGAAAGAATTGGTCTTTAATGTCTTCATAAGAGTTGTAGATATTGATGTCATATTTATATTTATCTAAAGAAAACCTTAATCTGAATTATGTACTGAATGTTATACCCATTATTCCGATTGGTCTCAATATGATGTCACCATCGTCTCATTTTGGCCAAAACATTTTCTAGTCCAAATTTGATCCTATAGATGATACAATTGGTCTTTAAGGTCTTCATAATAGTTGTAGATCCTGAAGTCCTCTTTTTATTCATGTAAAGAACACCTAAAAATGATTTCTATACGAGAATTTATACCTATTTCTCTGATTGGTCACAATATGACATCAGCAATCGTCTCATGACGTCAGCATTGCCTCAGTCTGGCTAGAACATTTTCTAGTTCAAATTTGATACTCTAGATGATAGAATTGGTCTTTAAGAACTTCATGAGAGTTGTAGATCTTTATGTCCTCTTTCCATTCATCTAAAGAACACCTAAATCTAAACTGTTTACAAAAAGGTATACCCATTTTTCTGATTGGTCTGAGTATGACATCAGCAATCGTCTCATGATTTCAGCATCGTCTCATTCTGGCTAGGAAATTTTCTTGTCGAAATTTGATACTCTAGATGATCGAATTGGTCTTTATAATCTCTATGAGAGTTATAGATCTTAAAGTCCTCTTTCTAATCATCTAAAGAATACATAAATCTAAATTTTTTACAGAAAGCTATACTCATTTTTCCAATTGGTCTCAGTATGACGTCAGCAATCGTCTCATGACGTCAGTATCATCTCATTTTAGCCAGAACATTTTCTAGTCCAAATTTGATCTTGTAGATGATAGAATTGGTCTTTAAGGTCTGCATGGTATTTGTAGCTCTTGAAGTCCTATTTCTATTCAGCTACAAAACACCTAAATCTGAATTCAGTAAAAATTTTATGCGAATTTTTCTGATCGGTCTCAGTATGAAGTCAGCAATCGTCTTATGACGTCAACTTCGTCTCATTTTGGCCAGAACATTTTCTAGTCCAAATTTCATCCTCTAGATGTTAGAATTGGTCTTTAATGTCTTAATAAAGGTTGTATATCTTGAAGTAATATTTCTACTTTTCTTAAGAACACCTTAATCTGAATTATATACTGAATATTATACCCATTTTTCCGATTTGTCTCAATATGATGTCACCATCGTCTCATTTTGACAAAAACATATTCTAGTAAAAATTTGATCCTATAGATGATACAATTGGTCTTTAAAGTCTTCATAAGAGTTTTAGATCCTGAATTCCTCTTTTTATTCATCTAAATAACACCTAAAAATGATTTCTATACGAGAATTTATACATATTTCTCTTATTGGTCACAGTATGACATCAGCAATCGTCTCATGACGTCAGTATCTTCTCATTCTGTCTAGAACATTGTCTAGTCCAAATTTGATACTCTAGATGATAGAATTGGTCTTTAAGAACTTCATGAGAGTTGTAGATCTTTAAGTCCTCTTTCCATTCACCTAAAGAACACCTAAATCTATATTTTGTACAGAATGTTATACCAACTTTTCTGATTGGTCTGAGTATGACATCAACAATCGTCTTATGATTTCAGCATCGTCTCATTCTGGCTAGGAAATTTTCTTGTCCAAATTTGATATTCTATATGATCGAATTGGTCTTTATAATCTTTATGAGAGTTGTAGATATTAAAGTCCTCTTTCTATTCATCTAAACAATACATAAATCTGAATTTTTTACAGAAATCTATACTCATTTTTCCAATTGGTCTCAGTATGACGTCAGCAATCGTCTCATCACGTCAGTATCGTCTCATTTTATCCAGAACATCTTCTAGTCCAAATTTGATCTTGTAGATGATAGAATTGGTCTTCAAAGTCTGCATGGGAGTTGTAGCTCTTGAAGTCCTATTTCTATTCATCTAGAGAACACCTAAACCTGAATTCAGCACCAAAATTTATACCAATTTTTCTGATCAGTCTCAGTATGAAGTCAGCAATCGTCTCATGACGTCAGCTTCGTCTCATTTTGGCCAGAACATTTTCTAGTCAAAATTTCATCCTCTAGATGATAGAATTGGTCTTTAACGTCTTAATAGAGTTGTAGATCTTAAAGTCATATTTCTATTTTTCTTAAGAACACCTTAATCTGAATTATATACTGAATGTTATACCCATTTTTCCGATTTGTCTCAATATGACGTCACCATCGTCTCATTCTGACAAAAACATTTTCTAGTCAAAATTTGATCCTATAGATGATACAATTGGTCTTTAAAGTCTTCATGAGAGTTGTAGATCCTGAATTCCTCTTTTTATTCATCTAAAGAACACCTAAAAATGATTTCTATATGAGAATTTATACATATTTCTCTGATTGGTCACAGTATGACATCAACAATCGTCTCATGACGTCAACATCGTCTCATTCTGGCTAGAACATTGTCTAGTCCAAATTTGATACTCTAGATGATAGAATTGGTCTTTACGAACTTCATGAGAGTTGTAGATCTTCAAGTCCTCTTTCCATTCATATAAAGAACACCTAAATCTGAATTCTGAACAAATAGTTATACCTATTTTTCTAATTGGTCTTAATATGACGTCAGCAATCGTCTCATGACATCAGCATCGTCTCATTTTCGACAATTTTGGCCAGAATATTTTCTGGTCCAAATTTTATCTTATAGATGATATATTTTGTCTTTATGGTCTTCATGAGAGTTATAGAGGTTGAAGTCCTCTTTCTATTTACATAAAGAATACCTAAATCTCAATTATGTATAGAAAGTTATACCAATTTTTCTTAATGGTCTCAGTATGACATCAGCAATCGTCTCATGACGTCAGCATCGTCTAATTTTGAAGAATTTTGGCCAAGCCATTTTCTGATCCAAATTTTCTCATGAGAGTTTTAAATCTTGAAGTCCTCGTTCTATTCATCTAAAGAACACCTAAATGTAAATTCTTAACAGAAAGTTATACCCAATTATTTGATTGGTCTGAGTATAACATCAACAATTGTCTCATGATTTCAGCATCGTCTCATTTTGGCTAGGAAATTTTCTTGTCCAAATTTGACACTCTAGATGATCGAATTGGTATTTATAATCTTCATGAGAGTTGTAGATCTTAAAGTCCTCTTTCTATTCGTCTAAAGAATAAATAAATCGGAATTTTTCCGATTGGTCTCAGTATAACATCACCAATCTTCTCATGACATCAGCATCGTCTCATTTCCGACAATTTTTGTCGGAACATTTTCTGATCCAAATTTTATCTCCTAGATGGTATAATTGGTCTTTATAGCCTGCATGAGAGTTGTAAATCTTGAAGTCCTCGTTCTATTCGACTAAAGAACACCTAAATCTATATTCTGTACAGAAAGTTATACCAACTTTTCTGATTGGTCTTAGTATGACATCAGCAATCGTCTCATGACGTCGGCATCGTCTCATTCTGGCTAGAACATTTTCTTGTCCAAATTTGATACTCTAGATGATAGAATTGGCCTTTATAGTCTTGATGAGAGTTTTAGATCCTAAATTCCTCTTTCTATTCATCTAAAGAATACCTAAATCTAAATTTTTATTGAAAGTTATACTCATTTTTCCAATTGGTCTTTGTATGACGTCAGCAATCGTCTCATGACGTCAAATTCGTCTCATTTTGTCCAGAACATTTTCTAGTCCAAATTTAATACGCTAGATGGTAGAATTGTTCTTTAATGTCTTCATGAGAGATGTAGTTATTGAAGTTATCTTTCTATTCATCTAACGAACACCTAAATATAATTTTTTTACAGAAATTTATACTCAATTTTCCAATTGGTCTCAGTATGACGTCAACAATTGTCTCATGACGTCAAGAACGTCTCATTTTTGTAGGAACATCTTTTAGTCAAAATTTCGTCTTTTAGATGATAGAATTGGTCCCTAAGGTCTTCATAATAGTTATGGATACTGAAGTCTTGTTTCTATTCATCTAAGGAACACCTAAATCTGAATTCTGTACAAATAGTTATAGCTATTTTTCTGATTTGTCTCAATATGACGTCAGCAATCGTCTCATGACGTTAGCATCGTCTCATTTTGGACAATTTTGGCAGGAAGATTTTCTGATGCAAATGTTTCCCCCTAGATGATATAATTGGTCTTTATAGCCTTCATAAGAGTTGTAAATCTTGAAGTACTCGTTCTAGTCATCTAAAGAACACCTAAATCTTAATTCTTTACAGAAAGTTATACCCATTTTTATGATTGGTCTCAGTATGATATCAGCAATCGTCTCATGACGTCAGCATCGTCTAATTCTGGCTAGAACATTTTCTTATCCAAATTTGATACTTTAGGTGATAGAATTGGTCTTTATAGTATTCATGATAGTTGTAGATCCTAAAGCCCTCTTTCTATTCATATAAAGAACACCTAAATATAAATTCTATACAAAAATTTATAGATGTTGTTCTCATTGGTCTCAATATGACGTCACCAATCGTCTCATGACGTCAGCAACATCTCATTTTGGCAGGAACATTTTCTAGTCCAAATTTGGTCTTTTAGATGATAGAATTGGTCTTTAAGGTCTTCATGAGAGTTATAGATCCTGAAGTCCTCCTTCTATTCATCTAAAGAACACCTAAAT
>JANSVA010000004.1:25919874-25932071 GCA_025504915.1 Erythroxylum reticulatum | reverse complement strand
CTAATTTTTTACGGTTTGTTGTTTGAACTATTCGAGAACCTTCAGTTGGTGATTCAATAATAAAAATGTTTGTCTTATTTATTAAGCTCAAACTTTGCAACAAATCGAGAGAGTGAGTTAGGTAATCTGTGTTAAATGTACAACAAGAGTTGACATTTAATAGAGCTATAAATGATAAGTTATCGATTTATTAGGAAGAGATTTCAATAGATTGATACATTGCCTATAGGATAGCTTCATATCTAGTTTAATGTTCAGGAAAAGTTTTGCACGTCGAGTGATCCCAAAGTTAATCCTAATTTATTTAACTAGTGATATTTAGGTGCACCTTGAGAGAGGGTAGCTAAAATTTTAAGAAATCTTAGGCCAAGTATAAATTGAATCAATTAACTATAGGGGAGTAAATAGCGATAATAGCAAGTCCTAATTATTAATCTTGATTTTCTCCAAGTTTTAGTTTGTGATTTTGTTTTAGGTTGCATTGTTTCCTTTTACATTTAGTTTGTCTTTATTTTACTTATCTTTTTAAATTTGATAGAATTGGTTTCTTAAACAAAGAATAACATGAATTAAGTGGTGCCTAAGCACAATCTTTTTGGGATCGATATCCTTTTTCGACTACAAGTTACGACCCGAATATTTACGAATTTGAGCATAAAACTATTAGCTTCTTTGCATTCAACATTATTGTGACACCCTAATATGCCGAAGGAGGATATACGGATTCACCTAAAATAGACCTAGAAAATTCAACAACTTCTAAAGATAAGGAAAACATGTGTCACATCTCATATTTCATTGTGGTTACACAAGTTACATATTACATATATAACGTCCATATATAAAAAAATATCATCATAAGTTATGGTCATAAAAAAATATCATCATAAGTTATGGTTAGTACAGGCCATTTATATACTACAAAATTCCTTCTTAATATTTATAAATACAACACACTATTTTGATATAAGATCTTCCAAAAGGTTACATGTCCTTCTTTGTCCATTGTGGTTATGCTAACCTTAACCCTCCTTATCATGACCTACATGGAGGAAAAACCACCATGCTAAGCATATAACTTAGTGGGAAATAATGATGCAAGACAGCAACTAATCATAATAGTCACCTATCAATCACATGTAAATGATTCATGAAAATTGAGTGATGGAAAAGAAATTATAAAATAAAAGTCATCAAGCATCACATATCAATATTTAAATATGATATTTAGAGATTATGCCAAATATAAGTTTGCATTAGAACAAAATAAATATCTTAACATATACAAAATTGCCTACTATTTTCTTCAAATATGGGCAACAGGAACTGAGCAAAAGATACCTATGATTGGTATCTAGAGAAGAGACAATAGCCTTTGAAGTAACAGAGACTTAAAGTCTTTAAAATAGAAGAGATCATAATGTATCAAAATAGAAACAGCTGCAAACCCTTCTATGGATGCCTATTTACCCACAAGTAAGATTTAGTAAGTTAAAACTAATCATCAAAACATCATAATTATGTTTCAGAGTCACATTAAAGAGAAAAAATTCATAAGATACAAATTCATTCCCTTATGCTTACAATTATAATTTGAAAATTTTTAGCATGCCCATTCATATTTGATATTCTTTATGATCATATTCCTTTTTAGTAATACATCAATGAAAGCATTAAAGTATATACACATTACAAGTATGATGAGTCTCATATTACTCTTATATTGAATTTCCTAAGTTTTAGTGGCATCCAAAATGGTTTTAATGAGATGTGGTAAACACTATAAATGAAAATAATGTCTTAGATGTGACAAATCATGATCATGAAAAACACTCACCATTCATACCTCTACTTGTTATATTATATTAATATAGAAAACGTTATAATTAGGTTTCAAAATCTTCTAGGAATTTTTCTAATGGAATAAATTTCACGCAATTTGGTTAAGTATTTCGATAGTTATCCCCAAAAACAATACAAAAATAGAGACAGTATCCAGAACTCAACTTCAAGCCAGAATTCTAAACTCTTAGAGGCAGAATCAGATTTATGTTCCTTCATCAAAGTTTTATAGCTTTATTTCTAGTTTAATCTACAATTTTAATTATCCAATTTTTAGGCCTATAGACTAATATATGGCTAAATTACAGAAGTTTGTTCAATAGAACCTATCCATCCAGTAAGTTACCCATTCCAAATCAACTAACTTCAACCTTATCATGTAAGAACAATACAAAAACACATCTAATTTTAACCAACGACATCTCATAAGCAAATAAGATACTTTTTTTTACCAATTCCCCTTACATCACCATCATAATCTAAGCAAACATATCAAAATTCCTATACCTCCTAAAGAAGTGATCAAAACCCTTTTACTTCACTCTACTTGCTTCTCTTTGCCTTTGTTCTTCTCTTTCTCTACACATAACATGCCCATTCAAACTTATCTTTAAAAGTTACATATACATTAAAAAAAACCCTAGATGAAGAGAAAATTAATAAATTTTACCTTGGTTTTTACTTAAGATTAGCTTGATTCCTTATATGAAAAATGGTGTGACAAAGAAAATGAAGTGGAGAGGAAATAAGAGAGGAAAAATCTGGAATTCCCAACCCTACAGTCCATCCTTCTCTCCTCTCCTTATTCCTATTCATACAGTTACAAGACTCACACACATGCTTCCTTACTATTGGACACACATGCTTTATTATTGCTAGTCAAATATGCCTTAATCCTACTGGTCCATTTGTTAACTTTAGGAGAAATTGCACATTGTCCCTTTTTCTTTCTTTAATTTTCACATTGGCACATAATCTCATCAATTAATTTCTCTCATCTATATTTCACGTCTAAGTATGTATATCCATGTCAAAATAATCAAATTACCCTTTTTACCAATGTCTTTTACATTAAGTACCATTATGTCCCTTACTATACTTAGATGCACTTAGTTTTTTATTTCACTTCTTATTACACCTTAGGCACGTTATGATACTTCTAGGGTATATGTTGGAGCCTTATAATTCTCTCCCCCTAAAAATAATTTCATCCTCGAAATTCATACCTATATTGAATAACTACAGGTACTGAGTCCTTATTATCGATTTGGGTTCCCATGTTGCTTCTTCAAGTCTATAATGTTTCTAGAGTATTTTCGCTAGAGGTATTTGTTTATTTCTAAGCTATCAGATTTCTATAGCCAGATAGATACAGGTCTTTCCTTATAAGAAAAATCTAATTGTACTTGAATGTTTTACATAGGAACCTTATGTGTATCATCAGACCGATATCTTCTCAACATAGAAATATGACGCACATCGTGCAACTTGATCAATTCTTTAGGACGAGCTAACTTACAAGCTACTGGTCCAATTATCTGAAGAATTTCATGGGGACCAATATAGCGTGGGTTGTGCTTACCTTTCTTCTCAAACTGAAGTATTTTCTTCCAAGGTGATACTTTTATAAATACCTTATCCCCTGCCTAATACTCAGTATCTTTCCTTTATAAATATCACTGGCTACCTTTAATCTCTGTTGAATAATTTTAACTTTCTCTTCAACATCATTTATAATATCAATCCTGATCATCGTTTTTTTCATTTAATTCAGTCTAAAAATTCGGAGTTCTACACTTCCGACCATATAATGCTTCATAAGTTTCCATGCCAATACTAGTTTGATAATTGTTATTATAAGCAAACTCCATCAAAGAAAGATGTTTATCTCAACTTTTAAAGAATTCTAACACATAACCTTGAAGCATATCTTCTAATACTTGAATAACCCATTCAGATTGTCCATCTATTTGAGGGTGGAAGTGGTACTAAAATTGAGTCGGGTACGCAAAGTCCTTTGTAGACTTTTCCAAAATCTTAAAGTAAATCGAGAATCACAATCAAAAATAATAGACAATGGTACCCCATACAATATCACTATCTCATTCACATATATATCTGTCAGCATATAACTTAGTGGGGAATAATGATGTAAGATAACAACTACTCATAGCAGTCACCTAGCAATCACATATAAATGATTCATGACAATTAAGTGATAGAAAATACATTATAAAATAAAAGTCATAAAGAATCACATAACAATATTTGAACATGATATTAAGAGATTATTCCAAATATAATTTTGCATCAAAATAGAATACATATCTAAACATATACATAATTGCCTACTAGTTTCTTTAGATATGGGTAACAGGAACATAACAAAAAATACCTATGATTGGTACCTAGAGAAGAGGCAATAGCCTCTGAAAAAAAAGAGACTTAAGTCTCTAAAGTAAAAGACACTATAATATCTCATAACAGAAGCAACTGCAGACTCTTTTAAGTATGCCTATTTACCTGCAAGTAAGACTTAATAGGTTAAAACTAATCATCAAAACATTATAATTACATTTTAGAGTCAAATAAAGAGAAACAATTCATAAGATACAAATCATTCCCTTATGCTTACAATTATAACTTGAAAATGTTTATCATGCCCATTTGTATTTAATATGCATTATGATCATATTCCTTGTCAATAATACGTCAATGAAAGCATTAAAGTATATACACATTACATGTATGATAAGTCTCATATTACTTATATACTAGGTTTGCTAAGCATTAGTGACATCCAAAAAGGTTCGAATGAGATGTGATAAATATCATAAACGAAAAAAATGTCCTAGTTGTGATAAAAGACAGGATCATAATTGTGACAAACACTCATCATTCATAACTTTACTTCTTATGTTATATTAATATAAAAAATGTTGAATAAGATTTTAAGATACTCTAGAAAATTGGTTAAGTAGTCTGAGAGTTATCTCTAAAACATAATAGAATGTTTGAAAACTGGGACAATGGCCAGAACTCAACTTCAAGCCAGAATTCAAAACTTTTAAAGGTAGAATCAAATTTTGATTCCTTCATGAAAGTTTTATATATATTTCTCTAGTTTAATATTAAATTTTAATCATTAAATTTTTAGGTCTACAGACAAATATATGGAAAAATTATAGAAGTTTGTTCAATGGAACCTATCCATCCAGTAAGGTACCCATTCTAAGTTAACTAATTTCAGCCTTATCTTGGAAGAGCAATACAAAAACAAATCCAAATTTAACCAAAAACATCTCATAAGAAAATAGGATACTTCCTTTACTAATTATCCTCACATCACATTCATAATTATAAAAAACATATCAAAATTCCCATACCTCATAAAGAAATGATAAAAACCTTTTTACTTCACTCTACTTGCTTCTCTTTGCCTTTCCTTTTGGTCTTCTCCTCCTCTACACATAACAAACCCATTCAAAACTCATATTCAACAATTAAATATACATTAAAAAACTCTATACGAAGCTAAAAATAATAAATGCTACCTTTGTTTCTACCAAAGATTAGCTTGATTCCTTATATGAAGAATGGTGTGCTGAAGAAGATAAAGTGCAGAGCAAATAGGAGAGAAAAAATCTAGAATTCCCAACCCTAATGGTCATCCTTCTCTCCTCTCCTTATGCCTATTCATACACTTACAAGACTCACACACATGCTTACTTAATATTGAACACACATGCTTTATTATTATTAGTCACATATGCCATAATCCTATTAGTCCATTTGTTAACTTTAGGAAAAATTGCACATTATTCCTTCTTCTATCTTTAATTCTCACATTGGCACATAATCTCATCAATTAATTTTAATCTCAACCATATTTCACGTCTAAGTATTTATAGCCATGCCAAAATGTGCAAATTACTCTTTTACTTATGCCATTTACATTAAGTACCATTATGTCCCTTACTATTCTTAAATGCACTAAATTTGTTATGTTCACTTCTTATTACACCCTAAACATTGTTATGTTCACTTCTTATTACACCCTAAACATGTAATACTTCTAGGGTATATGCTGGGGCCTTACAGTTCTGATTAGAGGATGAGGAAAACATGAAGATTATGTCAGAAGATCTAATAGATAGCATCATTAAATCCAAATTGCAAGATTTTTCATTAGAGACAAAAGGGTGATTTAGAATATTATTTATTTTATTTCTATTTGTTCTTATAAATATTTTCATTTTTTTTCTATGGTTAGGAACTAATTTGTTTAGTGCTTGAACCCCTAAGTTGTAATGACAATAAGATTGAATCTTTATCTAATGCAATTTTATTGATTGATTTACTAAAATTCAATTATGCGTTATATTTTTGATCTAATAGATCCAAAATATTACTTCATTATCTAATTTAATATGATTGAGATTTGAAATCCTTTTATATGAATAGATCTATGATAAATGGAAGGAGTTGCTTACAAACCTAAATATAGGTTGATATAAACCTTTTAGATTATCATCAAAGCTAATAGTGAAATTCACGAATCAATAATGCAATCCTATGGTTTTTAACTGGAGAATGATTTTAGTTAATCAACCAAAAGGTTATTTGTCAATAGTCTTGAGAAAGATATTAAGGAATTTCTATAATCCAATAGTCAATAATTTGACTACATGATAAAGGGTTAGTATTTAAGAATTATTAGGGGGATCCATCTCTTAGTTACTATTTACTTGATATCGACATTTCATAGTATTTCCTTTTTCTAATTTCATTATTGTTTCAATCTTAGTTTAGTTTGTTTGGTTTAATTTTTAATTAAATCCAAAATATGATTTGGCCATTAGATAATAGACAAAAGGTGAATACCAGTATTTATAAGCCTCATGGGATCAACTCGTACTTGCATGTGCTACCTATAACTACACCATTCACTTAGGGTTAACACTAATAAATCTTTATAAACATAGAGAACACATCAATCAATATTTCTTATCACCTAACGAATATAAGGTTCATATGAGATGTGATTGACAAGGATGTTATCTACCTAAGATCAGTTGGTTTGTTAAGTAACTCGAGATCAACTAAATTTAAGTAAGACCTTAGCCTATCATATATATTAGGGTCATCATTTTGGAATAGTAACAATGAATATCTTTTAAAATAAAATAATAAAAGGATCCATATATATAATTAAAGTTCTAATCTTATTTAGTTTTAATGGCATATAATCTATTACTTGATTTTTTTTTACGTTCATATTTTTTCTGAATTTAACTTACCTTTTTTAAGTATAGTTGATACTAAGATTAGTGAACCAATTTTTTTAGAAATAGGTTATGTTTGAGAAGAGTATTAAAATTTAGAAAGAAAGTTATATGTTCATCATACAATATTTGTATTAATCTATATTGAGGATTTGTTAGCAAAATTTTAGAGATACTCACTATTGTATAGATGACAAAATGAAATGATATTTAGAGTTAATAAATGTCTCATAAACATTAATGGCAACATGTAAGATGGATTTCAAAACCATGAGAGCATAATGAAAATCGTTACATAAAAAAGATAAAAAAATTGATTGACCTATTTTGTGATAATTAATATTGCAATAAACTACAAGTAAACGAAGTAATTGTAGCTAGTACCAGCAAGTACAGGTCGATCCCACGAAGACTATGAATACTATTAATTACCCTTCTCCTATTATCTAGCATATGAATTGATTTTAGATTATTAATAAAAAGAAAATAAAAACTAAAAATTAAAGAAATAAGAAATGATAATGATTGCAAAGACAGTGGAATTCATTTAGAAAACTATCGTTATCAGAAATTAGTATCTAGGTGTGAATCCTCTTAAACCCTTGACAGATTAATCTTTTATTATGATTTTTTTTTGATGTATTAGACCATGGAGACTCCTATGATATCCTATGACTGGATGGTTTCAATGCAAATTTCTTCCAAAAAACATGGAGTGGAGTCCTATTAAATCTTTAGTGATTGATATTGTGGTGGAATTCTTCAAGAATAGAAAAATCTTAAGAAAGCTCAAAAAAAAACTTGCATCTACCTCATCCCTAAGGTAGAATCTTTAAACTCACTAAAATATTATTTTCTAAATTCTTATTGTAGTACTTTTTAAAAGGTGTTAACTAAAAGATTGAATCCAACCTTGATTAATCTGATTTTAGTTGAATGATTAAAACTATCCTTGATTCATCTAATGTTAACTTAAAAATTGAAAGTAGCCTTGATTCATCCACTCAAAGAGCCTACATCAAAGGGAAAGTTATAAGGGATAACATCCTTATGGTCTAAAATCTCTTCAATAATTACTAAAAAAGAACTTAATTAAGAACTGTGCCATCAAAATAGACTTTGATAAAGCTTATAATTCCTTGGATGGGAAATTTATGCTTAATAGTTTTTAAGCCTTTGGTTTCCCAATCAATTCATTCCATAGATTTTCCAATGATTCATCACTATTTCATATGGTAATCTAATCAATGGAGAGCTAACTAAATTACTCAAGGGAGTAAGGGACCTAAAATAAGGAGATCCCTTATCCCAGTATGTCTTCATAGTAGCAATGGAAGTACTAGCAAGTTTAATCAAGAATATGATCAATAGAGATCAACAATTCAATTCCATTACAACCATAAAGGGATAAAGATTGCAAGTTTCTCTTTCACTAATGACCTAACTTTTTATCGCCAAAGCTAAGCTGAACATTATAAGTCTAATGATAATTGTAAACACATTCAATTCATTGTCTAGGTAATAACATGAAAGCTCCCTCATTGTTTCTACTAGTGCAAATGGAATTGTAGGTTGGTTAGCTACCTTAAACTAGAATAAGAACTCCAAAACTCCAATCTACTATCTAGGGGTTTCAATAATTACTAAAAGACCCTCATGCAAAGACTTTAAGCCTTTTCTTAGAGAAGATGAAATCAAGAATTTTCAATTAGAATTCCTATCACCTCTTATTATAAATAGAATCCAACTCATTAATATTTATGTTTATTGGTGCTAGCATATTTGGTTCCCTAGGAATATTTCCAAATCCAAAGAACAAATTGTAAGAAGATTTATGTGGAAAGGAATTTTATAAGGGAAATACATGGAAAAATGTTATGTGGAGTGAGGAATGTAATGACCATAAGTGGGTCTAGGAATTATGCCAGTCAAATTCATGAAGAAAGTTTTGATGCTAAAGAGGATTTAAAGACTCCTAGTCGATAATAGCTCTCTGTAGATGTGATGGATTCATGAATAATATATATGCGATAAAAAATTTGGTAGTTCAAACCTAAAAAAGATTGTTTGTAGACCTTGCTTAATATTTTTAGACTTAAGTAGAAGTTTAAAGGAGAATTTGAGCACCAGATAGGAAATGGAAACAAAACTTCCTTCTATTCTGTAGATGGACTAATCTAGGATCTCTTAATGAGGTTCAGGAGTGTAACACTTTAAAGAGCTCCATACCAAAAGATTATTCAGTTCAACAAGCCTTAACTATTCATAGGGATGCATTAGCAAGGATGGAGTGCTCAAGTTATTATATTACAGCTAATTAAAGAAAAGGAGGATAGGGTTAAGTGGAGGAATTGTAAAAATGACGAATTCATAAGCAAAACCTATAGAAAACTAAAAAATGGAAGAAGTTCCAAGGTCCCATGGCACAAAATAATTTGTTATATATATGTTTTTCCTAGTGCATCATTTGTATTATAGCTATCCATCAAAGGGAAACTAATTTAAATTCTTCACAATGAAGAAAAAATTTTTAGAGGGTATAAAATGTATGTGCCATGTAACTAGGAAGAGGAGACAATGAGTCACTTATTTTTTTTAAATGCCAATGCACATTAAGTGTACAAGAATAACCTAAAAGATTGAGTGATGTTCCTTTTCCATTCTCGATTTAGCAGGGGTTAATACAGTGATGTAGAAGAAACCAAAAAAGGAAGTATTAGACTAGTTAGTAGTAAAGCTAGTACTAAGTAATACGATTTACAACATTTAGCTTAGGAGAAATTGAAGAATAACAAAGGAATCAAGTAATGCACAAAGCTTAACTACCACAACAATGAATGCCATAAGGATCCATTAATAACTCATCAAAAGAACCTACAGTAAAATTAAGAAATATCCACAAATAGAGAATTCCACAACATTCATAAGTCATACCAAGCATGAAAGCAGGAACTATAATTAGTTAAGGGTAATAAGTTAAACAGATAATTAGACTTCTAATTCGATAGATAAATAAGAACACAACATCAAAAAGGTAGAATCATACTAGCTAAACCTATACGTAACCTAGAAATAGAGTTTTACATAAGCAAGAAAGTATAAGGCACTCAGACATACTCTCCCATGAAGCAGACATGTTAAGCAAAAAGCTAAGTTGTCCATTCTGTATTGGTTTATTTCTATATAGATTATATATGGACATGCAGATCAAGAAGATGGTCATTATTAGCATATGTTTAATAGTCAAAAGGGTTAGACAAAGCGAAGTTAAGCTTTAGTTAGTGAATTAAGCTAAGCCTACGTGGGCCTTTAGGAACCACAAAATAGGCAATGTCGAGTGTATTTGCTAAGACAATTGGACTATTTGTAAGCACTTTTTTATCTCAGTATGAATAAATTAATTTTAAATATCAAAATTATAAAATTAGACATGTAAGACTATACTTTTAGAACAAATTAGTTAAATCAACACAATGAGAATCCTAAAATTGTATACAAGAATATATGTTTCTTTTGATTAGGAATCATTTGATAGTTATGAAACTTGTTAAGTTAAAGAGATCAATTCAACCTTTAATGAAAGTACGATTATATTAATGAATTATTAAATCTTGTACATATTAAGTATGAGACGTAATAACAATTCATGAAAGAATGAATTTTTGTCTTTAATTAAATTTAAGAATGAAATTATATGATATTAATCATGTTATCAAATGAAATATTGATTTAAAATTTTGAAAATTTTAAGTTATTTAAATCTAGTAAAATTAAGCATTCAGAATGCTGAAACCCTTTGACAAGATCTATATGGTCAGATTTAAATTTTGTAAGTTATATATAGGGAATGAGATTCTTTAGAAAATATATCCAAAACTAAATTATATAATTGTATGGTTTTATGTAAGGAAAAAAAATATAGTATGAGATATTGTATGATACAATATTTATTTATTATATAGTTAAACTTAGTTTAACGACTTTGCCCTTCCAAGTTCTAAATAAACTAATAAGCAAGATTTCATATTAGATATAGAATGGTAAGACTTTAGCATATTTAGAGTTAGTGATTTTAGGGATGTGATTCTATGTTAAAGAACATATTATCTAATAAGCTTACAACTAAATTGTATAATAAAAAGTTATGACATATCCAAAAGTTTGGATATCATCTTACAAACCCCATTGAATAAATTATTTTTTTCAATGCATATTATAGGAGAATGATTCTCAAGATAAGTATTTGGAGTTAGATAAAGTTTGAAAAGTTTAATTTCATGATATTATATCCAAAAAGAACTAGTTCCTTTGTTTAAATAGTTAATGTATAGTTGAAAGGTTACAAGGTATTCAAAATTCACGTTCATGGTGAATTTAAAGAGTTTGTTAAATGAAGAAATTATGTTAACTAAGCTTTGAGCTTACAAAAGGAGAAATATATTATAACTAAGCCCTTAAAGGGGAAACAACTAACTAATTAAGTATGTTACCATTGTTGGCCCAAATTAGATACTATACAAGGAGGAAATATAGTTATAGTTTAGCAATCTAGATCCCAATTAATCTTTATTCGAGAACTGACTTACGAGCTTTGATTGCTATTAGATTTTATCTCATCAAAAAGATGGTTTTCTTGACATTTCATACTTTCTAAACCCTGTGAAGTCCATTTTTCCTTGCTCTCTAAATAGAATAAATGAAGCATATGAAAGTAGTTTCGAAGCCACAAGCATATTGCTTAAGGTATTTAATAGTTTTAGCATACTAATTCATAACAAATGGTCATTCTCTCTCATAAAAAAAGACACATCAAATGTTGGATCGTAGAATAGGTAATCTAAGAGAAGGAGCATTGGAAATAGAGATGATGTTGGCCCCTGGATATTTTTTATGAATAAGTATGATTAAATTAATTTTGGGGTTTTGCTAGATTAAATTGTGTCGGAGTTAATAGTTAGTATGCTAATATGAGTAAGATATTATGTTATAGGTTAAGGGAAATAAGTGATAGAATGATAAGATTTCATGAGGGGCATTGTTGGAACATCAATTAAGTTATAAAGTCTTAAA
>JANSVA010000004.1:25893324-25919774 GCA_025504915.1 Erythroxylum reticulatum | reverse complement strand
ATGTGACCTAAAGGAAAGCTAGAATTTTCCTAGGCTGACCCATCACCAATGTTAAGCTTTCACAAGATACAATTCCTATTGGATGTTTTTTGCTTTTAATTCAAAAGAAAGAGAAGAACTTTAGCCGCAAATTGGTCAAATAACGACTCAATTTAGATAAGAAATCAATAAGATATCACAGATTTGTTTTGTGGAAAATTCCAGTTGGCAACTTCCTCTTTCCTAAGTCGTTTTAAGTATTAAATGGGATACAAAAACTCAATTTTAAACCATATAAAATAAGAAGGTCGTGCAAGACATCCAAGTGAGAGAGAAGAACGTATTTTTGAGAGAAAAACTAAGAGAATTCAAGGTGGAATCAAAGGATTTCAATGAGACACAAAGCTGCCACCATAGAATTCTAGCTTTGCTCTTTAACATATAAGCCTTACTTCTTCTCTTCATTTGCTTGTTTATTGTATTTTGTTGATTGAGAATGATGTATGGATATGTTATGAAAATTTTGGATGAGATTTTGATGGATTTCTAAGTATTTATTAGGGTTGTTATTGCCTAAACTATGTAATACCTCACTTTATTCAATGTTATAAATGTTTTTGATGTTTATGGTAAATGGCTGTCCATACTTAGCTCACATAGAGATATGGAGGTAAGAAATATGTTAGTAAGTTCCATGAGCACTCCATATATCAAGTTACTTTGCCATTTGGAGAGAGATCTTGAATGTTAAAGTGGTTGTCCAAAAATATGTTCATATCCTTTTAATGGTTAAGTGAAAAATGGGAAGTGAGAGCTTACATAATTCATTTACATCATTAAACAGGGCTTATTTGGTTCAAATAATGAGAGTGAAAGAACTAGGTCATTAGGAAATTTTGGACTAAACATAATGAACATTGCTAAAGTGAGAGAATACATAGTTAGGTAATGACAATCTTGAGTTGTTAAATTGATATTTTGATTCACCGTTTTCTAAATTTGTGTTCTTACTTTTATGACAACCCTAAAGTATGCATGTATGACTCTTAATTATTATATTTTAAATCTTTCAAATCTAATTATTTGAGTTTCTTAACCAAAACAAAATTTGGATCATTTCGGTGACTAACTAATCCTTATGGGATAATACCTATTTATATTGCAATTTTCTATCTATATACTTAGAAGATAAGAGGTTTTAATTTAAAATTTGGAAAATTACCTATCAAAACATATCAAAAGTTCCTATATATATTTCACATCTAAGTATGTATGTCCATGCCGAAATAAGCAAATTACCTATTTATCCATGCCTTTTACATTAAGTACCGTTATGCCTCTTACTATATTTAGATGCATTTAATTTGTTATGCTCACTTCTTAGTACACCTTACACATGCTATAATACTTATAAGGGGCCTTACAGTTAGTGCCTAAAATGTACCTTTAGCTAGCTTAAATTTTAGTATAAATATTAGGGGATAAAACATACATTTTTCCTAAAGAAGCAAGGTGATTGTTTAGTGAAAAGCATAAGGACTCACCAATAAGACAAAATTTGGAATAAGAAATAGAAAAGCAATTAAAAGATATAAAATGAGAGAGTAACCAAACCTGATTTAAAAGTAAAGTTTTAATACCAACTTATGTGATAAGAATAAAACCTAGAGAGTCTACTCACAAGATTACAATCTTACTAAAAAAGCTAAATTAGATTTATAAGAAACTCACTCATTGATTTGAATGTCACAAAGATATAATTATTTACTAAATTTTGAAATTCAATAAAGAACAAGGGATAAATGCACTTATCGATCTCAAATATAAAAAAATCCAGTGTTTAAAAACTATTTACAGTGCTCCTTAGATAATATAAAATTACAATTTCAATAATGAACAGGACCTAGGACATAATCATATCGTAGACTATGATGGATAGGAGAATTTTGGCATTAAATGATATAGGCACCATGTCTTCAAAAAATGATTCTCAACAATAACATAGCCTAATATAGAGAGGCACACAAGCTACAACACAAATTATATCTAAGGCCATGTTAAACCAAAGATGAATTTTATGAGTCCAAATCTTCATTAACATTAGCTTGGATCTTGTTAATTAATTATTGATCTCCTTTTAGATCTACTAAACCTCCTAAATTAATTTTTGACATGATCTTTGAAGCTTGATCTGTAAACATGTCTTGAATAAGCTTATTCAAAGGCTTTTTAACCTTCTTACTCTTACCTTTTATAATTGGTCCTTTAGGTATATATAATGGATCCTTTGAAAAGCTAGCTGCACTCGTATCATATGCTCTTGTATAAATCCATTTCTAAAAAAGCTATTAAAGTACTTTTAGTAAAAGATGCCAATAATCAAAGACTTATTTATTGTGTTAAATAAGTTATCAAGGACGTTATACTAGATATCCAAAGGTTGAAGAAGTCATCTTAACTCTAATAACAACCACCAAAAAGCTCAAACATTACTTCCATTCACATTTATTAAATTTTATCATATACATACCTCTTTAACATATTCTTCATAAACTTAAAGTTTATGGAAAATCATCACATTGTTTATTAACTTAGGTGAATTTGACAATTGTTTTATTCTAAAAAATACCAAGTGATTGCAAAATTTATAATGAAATGCACAATATTCAAAGGATAAAAAAACCAAATGATATAAAACTAGAACCATCAAAATGATCATTTATGCAATTAGAACTTCTTGGGAGGAAGGAAGTGGAGTTTAAGTGTGCTTGAAAGACTTTCCAACACAGTCATCAAATATCAACAAAAGCATAATTTAGAAAAAAAATGAAAATGATGCAAAATATAAAGTAGTGTTGTGTGCCTTCAAATTAGTCAAACATCTCCACCCTTATAATATTGTTATAAAGTCAAAACCTCAATTCGTGGTTAGCCAATTATACAACGAATATGATTTAATGTAGGAAACTATTAAAAAGCACTAAGAATGCTGAAAAATATAATTAAAGATATGCCTTTTTTTAGCTCATATCAAGGAGATATAGTTATATGGAAAAAGAATTATCTAAAGATCTTAAAAAGGGAATTCAAACATATAGATCCTTCTTCGAAGAAAGAAAGAAATTGTTATATAAGGAGGTTAACGTAATGAGATTAAGGAGAAATAAGATTGGTAAACTAAAATTAATAGGTACATTATGAAAGGAGTGCTCTTAGATGAAAATTTTGAAAAAAAAAAGTGTAAATATGCGAAGTTCACAATAATTTAAGGACAACTCTATTAAAGATGTTGTACTTTACCTACCTAAAATGCGTTACTTTAAATGAAGTAAAATTGACTTTGTAGGAGTGTTATAAAAGATTTGTGACTTTGACAAAAGGGAAAGACTTTAGCCTTTATATTTTTTAGACAAGATATTATAAGCCAACCTGAAGAAAAGATGCAAAATAGTACGTTAAGACTTGTGACCACTATCAAAGACACTCTTTATTCCATCATCATCTTGTGGCTCAATCTTCACTTATTTCTCTATTAATACCATTTGATCAATAGGGCATTGGCATTTTGGGACGCTTCATCCCTCAAGTAAAGCAATACATGTTCTTACTAATTGTAATTGATTATTTTTCCAAGTGGCTGGGGGTTAGTCCTTTTGCTAAAATTACATCAAAAACTGTGTGAAGGTTCTTTGAGATAAATATCATAAGTAGAAATAGGATTCCATTTGTGATGGTTATAGACAATAGGCCTTAGTTCACTACTATTAAGGTGAAGGTGTCATAAATGTAAGTACACCTTTAAACTAATGACTTAGTGCAATAATAAGTAGGGAAATTCTCCAAAAGTTAAGGTGAAGGTGTCTTAAATGAAAGGAAATTGGTTTAAGCAACTACATGACATACTTTAGGTGTATAAAATCACCACTAAAATCATTATAAGAAATTACTCTTTAATGACTTTTAAAGTTAATATGTTGATCCCAATTGATTTAAGGGTTCTGAATCTTCTATTAGCTATTGTAGGAAAAACAAAATAAAAATAACATATGAAAAGAATTAAATTTGATCAAACAATGAAGGGAAGAGGTAGAGCTAAAGAATATAGTATACCAGTACGAGGCGAAGATGTTCAACATATAAAGAACAAGGTTTTTCAAGGCATATAGAAGGGACAACATTGAAAGCCCTATCATTTTAGGTTTTTAGTTTACAATATTTTTATCCTAAAATATTTATTTAAATATAATTTATCATAGTTCTCAAAAACTGAAAGATACTTTATAATATAAAGAATATTACAAAAATAAAATAAAATAAAATAAATCAACATGTTCTAAAATATGCAAGGCTCTATCTAAACAAATATTAAAAAGAATATAAGAAATAAGCAGGGTTTAAGACCCAAAGAAATATTCAAAAAAAAAAAAGAAAGCCTATATAAAGGTCACACAAATGCATATTCAATTTAAAGTGGCAAATTCAAATCCTTTTTTAACTCTAACCTTGGTCCCTTTAAAGCAATTTCTTCACAATCAGACTTGATGTCTTTTTAGCATCTTGGGTTATACATCTTTCTTTGTTTCTATCTCATATGCATATTCTATAAGAAAGAGGTCATTGATGCTAAGGCCATCAATCACCATGTATTTAAATTTTGACTTAATCAACTCCTTATACTCTATAAATGACATGATTGCATTTCCATAGTTCCATATCTCAAAAGTTTTACTTTTAAGGAAATGGCAACATATATTTACTTTGTACTCCTTGTAAAGAACTAAGTTTATTTGTAAGAACTAATATTGGGCTTTTCCGAGTATGTGGTTTAACTTTCGATCTTCTCCTCAGGAGTTTTTAGGTGCTTGCTCATCTCAATTATTTTTTAGCACTTTTAAACTTCTTTACAATAAACTCCTTTATATACTTTTCATTTTTTGATAACTTTATATTAATCTAAGAAAGCATGTCCATCTCAATATGTGCCCTTTTATTACAAATGGTTATGGTGTTTATTGTCTAAATTAAGATAAATGAGTTATCAAGTTTAACAGAAAACATATATTAGTTGTTAAAAAAATTTAGAGTATATACATTAACAATATGATATTATGAGTGACTACATATAATCTCCCAAGACCTATTATTTAATAACTTCTTCTAAATGGAGGATTTCCTAGTAAATTTTAGGATAAAACCATTTTAAACAAATAGTAAATTATAGACCTTGACTTTCTATTGAGGGTAAAGTACTTCATTATCAGGTCTAACTTTATTATTTTTATCTTCTTCATAGGAGTAGTTGGTGGAATCAAGATCACCAGATAAATGGGTTTAGCGTGGTCAATATATATTATCAAATTTATAGGATGGGTGATTTTCATTGACTTCGTCACCTTGATTTCTTCTCTCTTTCGCTTATTAAAAACAAGTCTTTGATTGTTAGCAATTTACATTATTCTATTAATATCCTTCCCTGCAAGAAAAAAATGTCATGTCAATAAAAGATTACTATAATACAAAGTTTAAAGGAGATAATTAAAAACCTATAAGCTTGTTTGTTTGTGACACTTGCAACCAAGAAAAATTATCTTCTTACAGTTATTCTTTTATGGGTATAGGTTTTTTGGATTCACCAGGGCTTTAGCACAAAGCTTTAGTTTCTTGATTGACTTCCTTCTCTTGTTAAAATCTAATTTTATCTTTCAAGTTTATTTTAACTCATAACTAATATAAACTTCAAGATAAGGGCATATGAATCGTAATTTATAGTCATAGTTTCTCTTAGGAGATTAAGCTAAACACATGTCATGTTTGACATTAAGACTATACTAACTAGATAGTCACCTTAAAGATCTAATTTAATGTATGAACTTAAAAAGTTCTAAATTTGGTTCAATACTTCCAAAATAACAGGATGTAAGGAATGGCAAGACATGAAATCAAGAATAAGGGTGAACCTCCATTGTACATGAACATGATGTGATATTTTTTCAAATTTAGGCCTTCAATGATAATGAGGACCCAATAATATATATTCCACAATAATAATGTCTTTGACTTAGTCAAAATAAATTGAAAAAGAACTTTCAATGTACATAAATTTGCATAGGAATGTTAACGAACCTCAATGAGCCTTAGTCATACGTGTCATGGACTTGACTTAAATTTATTTTCTTAAATTAGATTTAGTTTGAAGTTCAATCAAACTCAAATTGTTTGACTCAGGTTCAAACTTGATCGAGTTTCAAATATTCCCAAATATGAACTATTAAAAATCAACAAACATATGGAGCAAAAAGGGGAAAAAAAAGAAAAGAAGTTATGAACAAAGGATAATATATAGAAAAAACTGGCAATTACAAGGAATACCAATAATATAGGAAGTGAACAACCAACAAGCATAAGAAATATTACACCTTAATTTAAAAGCAAACATGAGTAACCATCAATAGATGTCTGATGGAAAGAAAGTACAAAAGCAAACATAGGCAAAGGCCAAATAAAATAAAACAACACAAATAAAAGCAACCAAGAAAACAAAAAAAAAGATAATAATTGATGGTTATAAATTGCATTGTGTTTTTATGGGTAGTTTAGTTTGTATTTAGTTGTTAATTTGATTGTTTAGTGCATTTTTAGGTTAGAATTGTGTTAGTTAGCAAATATTTGTGTTTTAAGCATTTTATAGGTTAGAGGACGCTTTTGAGCTTCAATTTTATATATTTAAGGTGCCTTGATGAGTTTGTTAGTGTTTTAGGGTGGAGAGTAGAAAACGAAGAAGATTCAGAGAAGATACGGGAGCTACCCAGGGCCACAATATTAGCTAGCAAGCCACGATTATGACAGAAGCAGATGCAATAAGCCACGATCATGACAAAAGGCCAAAATCC
This sequence comes from Erythroxylum reticulatum, assembly GCA_025504915.1. Classification (NCBI taxonomy): domain Eukaryota; kingdom Viridiplantae; phylum Streptophyta; class Magnoliopsida; order Malpighiales; family Erythroxylaceae; genus Erythroxylum; species Erythroxylum reticulatum. The sequence continues at coordinate 25,912,905 of JANSVA010000004.1, read as the reverse complement.
TAGTCACGATCATGGCCTACGCAAGGACAGACACTGGGATGCTTCAGGTTTTAAGTTTTTGAGGGACTTTTTAGGCCTTTCAAACCTAAAAAAGACCCTAGGGTTACCCTAATCGAAAAAGAGTATAAAAGGAACATAATGCAACCCTAAAAGGAAGCTTCCATTTTTGCTACATTTGAAAAGCCTTAAATAAAGAAGAGAGAAGAAGAAGAAGAGGAGAGAGAGGATTAGGCTACTGCAACTGCTACACTCCCAGGCCATCTTGATCCTTTCCAAGTGACATTTCCATTTCATCTTATTATTCTTTTCTTTGAATGTATATAATGAATGTGATGATGATGATGGGTTTGGATTGGATGATGTTCTAAACTCTTTAGGGATTTTAAATTGATTCAATGTTAATCTAGTTATCTTTTGTGTTGATTAATTGGGTGTTGTGATTAATTATGGTGCTTATATATTTCAGTAATAAACTAAGAGGGTGAACCAAATAAAAATGATTGGATTAGTGAAAGTTAAGTGACTTAATAGTCCACGAGATTAATCAACTCGGTAATTTGTATGAAGAGAGATCTCGTGCTAGGACCCAGTTGTTCATTAGAACACTTAAGAACTAACTGAGTTGTGGGCTGATCGTTAATTGAGAGATTACATTTTCAGTTACTCTACTTAATTAGGGATTATCCATTAGGGTTTAGTGATTATATATAGAGATAGATTAAAATACTCCTTAATAGTTTAAAACTAACACTATATTAACATATAAGTACTAGATTAGCATTGATGATATGATAAATCCCCCTCCTTCATAATCGGTCAATTCTTCTTAGTTGATTTTCAATTATCAAATGGGTGGTGCTTAATTTAATTTCCTTGCTTAATATAGAATTCTTGTTTGTATCATTCCATATTCTCGTATTTACTTTTCTGTTTAGTTTTTCTTTTCATTTTAATTATCCTTTATGCTTTAGATAACTTAGAATTTGATTAGTTCACCAACTCCTAGAGGGATCGACGTCTCTTATACTACACTCGCAACTCGTGCACTTGTGGTATTTTGAGGGTTTTAAATGGATTAAAACTTGCTCAATAATAGACCTTTATTTTCATCCATTAATACCTAGGCAAAGCTCCAATGGAGGAATACGGGGCTTTAGGAGGTGTTATGGAATGATGAAAACTTGTTCATCTTCAAGTTTTGTTCCTTTAAAGTTGCCCATAAGATCCTAGAAAATGGAAAATGGCATTTTAAAACCAAGCTAATGTAGTTTAGTCCTGAAAACTGGGGATTAAACTTCCAACTCTCAAGCAAAATCAAGTTCCTATTTTGGTGAATATGTATAATATACCACTTGAGTACCGGACAACTGATTGACTAAGCCATCTAGCCAACCACATAGGCAAACCACTTTGCCTAGATAAGTCCACTGCCACAATGAGTAGGATTAAGTATGCAAGAGTGTGTATGTTCACTGATACAAACAACCAGTTGCTTGAGACTATACCTCTATTAAGGTTGGATGAAGTAGATAGTTTCTTTAAAGACTCTATGCATGTCACCTACAATTAGAGACCAACTCAAGATGTCTCTAAATAGAAGTGAAAGCTTATAGGGAGGATATTCAGGATTATAACTCACTATAAACTCATATAAACTGAAAGACAATTAATGAAGTTACTACAGAAGGAGGAGGACAACATCCAAGTGAGCATCAAATCCCAATCAATAACAAAGAGGCACTAAAGTAATGCCAAGATATTAGTAAAGCTACTGTATAATAAGAAAGTGGAGTAAAAAAATGAGTAGTTACAACAACGATTGTGCATTATGAATGAGACACAATTAAAGCCAATGGGGTAGCCAACAAAGAAATGAGTACACATTACCCAAGCAAACTAGTGAGTTATAAAGGAAAACTAATGAACCACAAGAAACTAATAAAAAAAAGAAGGAGAATGAGTTGGTGTTTAGGAGAATGGTTAAGAGGTACATAATGGCATAATCAACTTGGATATTCAATCAAAAGAGAATTTTAAAAGCTTGATAAGGAAGGGATCTATAAGGAAGAAGAAAATATAAAATTAAAAAAATATATGAACATTTTGACTTGGAATACAATAGGGCTTAATAATCCCTATAAGCAGTAAATGTCATAGAATATTATGAATGAACAAAAGCCTTTCATCATAGGGCTTTTAGAAACGAAAGTCAAAGAAAATAAATGTAATATTCTTAGTTTGGTAAGAAAAAAAATGGCTTGTCATTTCCAAGCAATACAATGTCAAAATCATCATTTTATATGATCCTTAGCTGGTGGAAGTTATAATATTGGGGATAAAAGAGTAGCTAATACACCTCCTAATCAAAGTCAAAAACCACACAATAAGGTTCTTTTTTTTTAACCTTTGTTTATGCTTTTAACTTTGCTTTTCAAAGGACTTCCCTATAGAACAAAATCAAAAAAATAAGAATGTTTATAGGCGATCCCTAGTTAATAGTGGGAGAATTTAATTATATAACGAAAATAATAGAATTTGAAAGCAATTTAATCCAAAAACCACTCAAATGAGTTATTGGAATATTGCAGTAGTGCTCAAATTACAGACCTTAAGATGGAAGTTCTATGCTACACCTAGAATGAAAAATACGAAGGGAGTCTCTACTTGAGGAAAAAACTTGATAGAGCTCTAGTAAATATTTATTGGTTAGACACTTTCAATGAAAGCAAAGCCAACTTCCACAATCAATTACTTTCGGATCACACATCAATTGTGGTGTAAAACATGTTCAATACTCATACTAGGAAATCCCCCTTTAGGTTTAACAATTTTCCACTTCAAGTAGAAGGCTTTGAGGTCGCCTTGATAAGAGGAATTTAGACTCATATAAGAGGAAACAAATTGTGCATTTGTATAAAGAAGCTTCAAACTGTCAAAGAAGAATTAAAAAAGATGGGTTGCAAAAAGGAACTATATACCTAATAAGTTATCAATGAGATCAAGAGGAAATTATAGGAAATTCAGGTAGATCTCTGTGCATATCCTCAAAATTAGAGGTAATTCAAGAAGATCTCCATATGGACACTCAATAAAGAGAATATGGCTATGATGCCCTACAATTTCATAAAAAAAATGATATCTTTTTTATCAAACAAAGATCAAGCATATTGTGGATAACTAATGGAGATATGAACACCTAATTTTTTCTACAAGTGTATATAATCTAGAAGGAACTTCAACATAATCACATCCTTAAATATAGAAGATGGAAAAATATTGGTTACAAATCAAGAGCTCCACCTTAAGACTCATAGGTTTTTGACAAGACATGTTGCACAAACACAAAAGCTCACTCATCAATAGATGTGCTTAAATCCTTCATAAAGGATAAAGTATTAGCCAACATACTGGATGACTTTTTGAAACAACATAATTTAAGTAAGATTGAAAATATCTTGTTCTCTTTAAACCCCAACAAGGCTTCAGGACTCGATGGGATTCATGCATTGTTCATTTAGAGAATATAACTATAAGAAGACCTACTAGTAAGGATTTCAATCCTCTCCAAGACATGATCAAGATTAGAATATTCATAATGCATATGATATTACAAGTCTCACATTAGAATATTCGTAATGCATATGATATTATAAATCTCACATTACCACGCGTAGTATGACTAAATTGATTTAAATACTAACATAGTCACCTAATGAATGTTAAGTCAACATCATATTGATAAGATGTGTCCATGCAACATTTATGGCCTAATATCATGTATGTCACCATATGCTGATTTGATCTCATATATGCATACCGTGTTGTTAATATGGTATGTCATGTTTGTATTAAAAAGGCTTGATTAAGAAAATTATTGACATTGGATAACTTAATTGAAAATAATAATAATGGAGGTACCCTACTAAGAAATTGAGTACAACAGAGGATAGAAAATGTAGTTTTTCGTTTTGGATAGAAAAGCTTGTAACATTTTTACGTTAACATATTGGATCTTACTATTATTAAATACTCATAAATTAATCTTTAGCACATTAAAACTTAATAATGCATTTTATAAAATATTAAATAATAATATCCTTCTTAGAGTTTATCTACCATACAAATAAACCTTAAGACAGATTTTTAGATTTGATGTCATTATTAAGTTTTGCCTTCAGATTTGTTTTATTACGGAATGTTAATATTAAAGTTTAACTTATGAACATCAAAATGTTACAACCTTATTTGAATTTTTATAAAAATCTAAAAGGCGTATTCATACGTTCTGTTTAAAGATTGTGACTTCATTTCACGGCGCTTCCAATCCATCTCCAATGGTTTATTTGGTAAATAGCCAAAAAAGACTGCCCAATAAAAAAGCAAAAGAAAAGATGTACCTGCTAATTAATCAGCATCGCACCCTCTTTACTCTTCTTTTCCCGACTTTCCTCTCTCAGTGGCTAGGGATTGCAGAGAAGTAGCCACACACAATCTCCCAAACCTAGTCCTCTTCAATCAACAATGGATTGACCTCTCTCCACCCTTAATTCCCACTTCTTCTTCATTATTTCCCGTCCCATCCTTCAGGTTTGCTAGGTTCTCTTCCTTTCTTTTGCTAGTATGTCAATATCGCTTAATTTGTTTACTTCAAATTTAGCTCCTTTTGTTTTTAAATTCTGTACTTGATGCTAGCTGGCCTTGGTTTTGTTTGTCCGGTTGTGACATTTGTTGTTGTTATGTAAATTGCGATTTTTGGATTTTTTTTTTTTTTTGGTGCGTGACTATGTGTTTTCTACGTTTAGTTTGCTCTGCTGATTTGTTTGTTTTTTCAGGGTTTTGTGGCCATCTTGTTTGTCTGATTCGTGTGATCTCTTGGTCGAGGTTCTATTTGCCTTCAAGCTTGTGAAGTCATTGGTAAGCTCCTGAGTGATAATGCCAAGTTTTGTCTGCTCGCATCATGTTGTGTTACAAATTATTTGTGGGCAATTTACTGGCTTCCTTCTGTTTTGATATTATTATGATCATACTTTATGAATTTGGTGATAAGGATAGGTTGAACTTACAAGTTTACAAGAAATTAGGTAGAAGGTTTGCGGAAATATTAGCATTTTTGGCAATCTGATCTTCTTGCCGTTGGGAATTAAATTCTGTTGGTACATTCTTAAATGGGTACAAGGACTGGTATTCTTCAATAAACAAAATGTTATTCTCAGTGGAAAAATGTAGATTAAGGAAGATCATACTTAAGTCCTGATAACTTTCTGTTGTATGTGCTTCATCTAACATATACGATAGTGATTGGATATTTTCATAAGAAACTTATCCTACACTGATTTTCTTCTCTCACCTAATGTTCATGTCTCTAAATGCTAGCTTGTCTGCTATGGAAGATACTGAATCAGTTGCAACCCTTATAGTCTCTACTTCCTCTAAGATACAACAACTTCAGAAAGCATTTGCTGAACTTGAGAATCATCGGGCTGTAACACTCAACATGAAATGGAAAGAACTTGAGGAACATTTTCATGGTCTTGAAAGGTCATTGAAGAGGCGCTTTCATGAATTGGAAGACCAAGAAAAGGAGTATGAAAAAAAAACAAAGAAAGCTCAGGAAATGTTGGAGAAACGGGAAGCTGCTGTTATGGCCAAGGAACAAGCTTCATTGGAGAGACTTCAAGAGAAAAGAGATGCTGCTATGTTCGCTATTGCTAATGCTCAAGACAAGCACAGAAAGATATCATCTGTCGAGCCTGTTGTAGTCATCAATGATGACTGTAGTGAGTCCCCAACCATTGAAGAGCAAGCAACTGATGCCATGTCGGGCAAAACTAACTTGGAAGAGATAAAAGATCCCTCTGAAAATGCAAACTTGGAAGTGCTGTCTTACCCCCAGTTGCTCACACTGTGTGAAGTAATGGATTCTGAAGGGCTGCATAAGTTTATATCAGATAATCGTAAGAACCTTGCTGTTCTAAGGGAGGAGATTCCAATGAAACGTATCGTCTGTAAAGATGTCATATGTCTTAAGAGTTGTATCATCTGTAAAGACACTTTGTCTTAAGAGATGTAACGTTTGTAATGACATCATATCATCTGTGATGACGTTATTTATCTTAAAAGTTGTATCGTCTGTAAAAATGCTTCGTCTTAAGAGACAGATCGTCTGTAATGACGTCATATCATCTTTAATAATGTCATTCATCTTAAGAGTTGTATCATCTGTAAAGACGCTTCATCTTACGAGATGTATCGTCTGGGATGATGTCATATCATCTATGATAACGTCATTCATCTTAAGTTGACCATTCTGCTTCATCTATCTTTTGTTTTGTCTGTCATTTTTCTTCATCTATATTTCAGCTTCGTCTACCTCTACCATTCATCTGTCCTTTTTGCTTCGTCTGCCTCTACCATTCCTCTATCCTTTTTCCTTCATCTACTTTTACCATTCGTCTGATGTTATCGTCTGCTCCTTTTCTTTGACCCTTCAGACGATAGAATCCGCCTTCGAGGCCTTCATGGAAATTGTAGATATTGAATTCGTCTTTCAAACCATCCTAAGATGGTATTCATATGTTACCCCAACTGACAGTTTTGCTAATTGCCTCAAGATAGGTGCTTTAAGATTGAGGTTTTCCCAAATAAATCAGTCCTGAAATAGAATAAGAGCGTTGTTTTGATGTTTGTCCTGGTGGGGGATCACCACCCTTATGGAGCACTTGTTCAGATGTCACTTAGGATGTCAGACACGTGAACCACGAGGGTGGGGTCACAATAGATGATATTGGTTTTAAGAGCCAATTAACATAATCTGCACAAATTTGTCTACATTCTATAGCAATAATCCCTTTTTTGAATCCTTTTCCTCAATACTGGTCAATTGATAAATGAGGATTTAGAATACAGATTTTTATACCAAATGAGATGAGACTATGGAATTTTTGGAGAATGAGGTCTAAATCTATCATTGTAGGATGTGTCATTGAAGCTCTATAAGGGACACCTCACCCAAATTACTTTATCCATGTAGTTGGAATTTAACTAGTATTTAAGTAAATTGTCAAAGATACAACTTACACTTGTGAAATTCCATCCCTAATTCCCTTCAAAAATCATATCACTCTCCTTGGTTTAGGAAAATGATTGTAAATTTATTGTAAATACAAGAAGGTTAATGAGAGTGTATAAAGATATACTATTTATAAAGAAAAATAATTCACGTTTTCAATAATTGAAGATATGATATTCCTAGAACAACTCTTGTTGGATATGAAGCAATAACAAATTAATGTTGGTAATTATATCAATAGTGATAGATAATAAATTCATATTTGACTATAATTATACACCCATATTTAACATGTGTTGTTTGATATTTTATATTTTGTTGTATATTTGGAACTTAATTCACTCTAAGTGCATTTATATGTTATAATTGCCTTCATAGACCAAAAAGAGAAGAATTCGAATGAAATCATAACATGGGATGAAGTTTTGAAGCAACTAAGGACATGATTGAGTACAAAGATAGTGAAAGTATCTATAAAAATGTAAAGATTGAAGAATTTAGTTTCTGGTCATGTGGAGTTACACACCTGTGTATCATGAGAAACATGGCCCTGTATGTTGCCCGTGTAAGTCTTAGTGCCTAGGTGAATTGCAAATTCATATGTTTTTAATTATAAATTATCTCTTACATACTCATATAAGTGACCATTTATATCCCAGAAACCTAAATTTTACTATAAAAGGATGTGAGTATAGGCAAATTGAAGGGTGCCAAGTTTGGCAATAGTTTTTAAATGTAAGAAACTTAAAGAGGTGACAATTTTGATCAAGGAAGAGGAAAACACGAAGTTAACATAAAGAGATCTGATATAAAGCTACATTAAATCCAAACTTGCAAGAAGATTCAATAGAAGAAAACGGGAGATATAAATTATGATTCCTTTGTTTTCTATTAGTTTTTCTTCATGTTTATCTTTGGTATCATTTTGTATGATTAGTAACTAAATGCTTTTAGTGTCTAGGTGTGATGAAACCTAGTTTGGGATAATAATATGTTTTAATATTTTATTCAAAGCAATTATATTGATTGATTTTTTATGATTTAATTGTATGTTTATTCTTGTTCTAATAAATCCGGAATATTAATACATGATTTGATTTCATATGATTGAGATTGAGAAATCCTATCGTATGAGTAGATCTATCATAATTGAAAGGAGTTGCATGTAAATGTAGAGATAGGCGACACAGAACCTCTAGATTAGCGTCAAACCTAATAGCTAACCTCATAAATCAATAAAGCAATCCTAGGGGTTTTAACTAGAAAGTTTTATATTAATTAATTGATGGATTAGTTGTTAACAGTATCGAGAGAGTATTAACTTAAGATAGGAATTTCTACGGTCCAATAATCATTAATATAATTAAATTATAAAAGGTTAATAATTTATTGATTCTTAGGGGGGATTCATCACCTACACACTACTATTTGATATTGGTTTTTCTTCTTATGCTAAGTTCAAAATACTTTAATCTTAATTGTGCTTATTTGTTTAGCTTTAATTTTAATTCAAACCAAAAATCTTATTCTTAGGCTAGATAATAGAAAAAGGGTAACTACTAGTAATTACTATCTTTATAAGATCTACCTATACTTACTTATGCTAGCTATAGCTACCCCGTGCACTTGCAGTAAAATTTAATATTGGTATAGGAAATTAACTAAACAAGTTTTTAGTGTCATTTTCGATATGAACACTTAGATTTTATTACTCTAGCCATTGTTATTTTATTTTATTTTAAATTTTTTTTCTTTTATTAATTTGTTTAGTTTTCTTTAATTTTGTAGATTTTGATTCTTTATCAGTTTATGACCTAAGTACTTCCGAGAGCTTAATCGACGTAGATCAAAAGATCGAAAGCATAATGTGCAAAAACCATTGTAGGACACAACTGTAAGAGTTTGAACTAAATTGCCAAATAGAAGACTTGGGTGGTCGAGTGGACATTGAAGAATCACACAATATGGCAAACCAATGAAGGACCATATTTGATTATGCTAGATTAGACTTGACTATAGCAGAGGCCAACATCTTTAGACCAACTTTTAATGCCAACAACTTTGAGTTAAAGCCTAATATCATCTAAATGATGAAACAATCGATCCAATTTGATGGACTCATAGATGAAGATCCAAATGCTCGTATCTCTAATGTTCTAGAGATTTGCAATACTTTTAAAATTAATGGAAATAATGATGATATGATCAAATAGTGATTATTCCTATTTTCTTTAAGGGGAAAGGCCAAACAATGGTTGAATAAATGCTACTATCTTCATTGACAATATAAGAACAAGTGGCAAGAACCTCTTGTTAAAATACTTCCTACGAGGTAAGACTGCTAAATTAAGTAATGACATCTCCCCATACTCCTATGCTAAAGCTAAACCCTTATATGATACATGATAAAGGTTCAAGGAGATGTTGAGAAGATTCCCACATCACAGTTTACCTTTTTGTATGAAAATCCAAACATTTTATAATAGGCTGAATAAACGCACCAAGCAGCCTATAATTGCAACAGCTATAGGCACGCTTAACGACAAGACACCAAAGGCATCCCAAGAATTGATAAAAGATATGGCTATGAACAACTACCAATGGTACTTGTCTAGAGCATGAATCAATAAGCGGATTCAGTAAAGTGCACATAGTGACATAGATGGCAAGCTAAGTGGATGCCTTGATCAGAAAGACCAATAAATGTATGATGGCTCCATAAGGTTGAGTTATGCAATGTAAGGTGTTCAAGCTAGATCATTAAGGTCAAGAATGTAAATCAGTATAACACGAGCATGTGGACTATTTCGGGAATGCTCCTAAAACCTAAAATAATCCATACAATAACACATACAATCCAAGATGGAGAAATCACCCTAAATTTTCTTAGGGAAATAAATTTCAAACGAGAAATAATTGTCCACCTAGATTCTAGCAGCAAGTGCCTCAACCCAAGAAGCTAATTTGGAAGAAATAATATAGAAAATTGCTCAAGACTTTGATGTAAAAAATCATAGAATAGAGGTTTCCATACGCAACGTAGAGATTCAAATCAACTAATTAGTTAAGATAGCGGAAGAAATACTAACAGGGAGTTTGCTTAGTACCTTAGAAACAAATACTAAGGAAGGCGTAATTTCCATCACCCAGAAGAATGAGAAAAAGTTCTAAGAAAAGAAGAAGGTGACTACTGAGAGTCACTCAAAAGTTTAAGACAAACAAAATCTAGAAGAATTCAACTAATATCATCTTGTCATCCTATACCCTTCTAAAGTGAAGGTAGATCGGATGGATGCAGAGTTAGGAAAATTTCTTGATCTTTTGAAACAACTCCAAGAAAACTTATTCCTTGTTAAAGCTCTTGTGTAGCTACCAAAGCGTATGGAACTTTTGAAAGAGCTAGTGTAGATATTGGAGAAGTTGGAGACTACTACACTAAGCAAAAGGAGCTTAGAAGATAACAAAAGTAAACTACCAGAGAAGCTAAGAAGTATCTCTATTCCTTGCAAAAATGGTCGTTAAAAAGATATAAGGCTTTAACCAACCTAGGACCCAATATCAATATGATACCTTTATCATTGTTTGAAAAATCAGGAATAAGTGTAATTAAACCGACTAGGATAACTTTGTAATTAGTTGATATATCGATAAAATATCCTAGAGGAAACGTGGAAGATTTTATCGTTAAGGTTTATAAGCTTTTTTTTCCCAACTGATTTTTTGATTCTTGACATAGAGGAGGACATGGAAGTGCCTCTAGTCTATGGTTGACCCTTTTTGGCAATTGCTAAGTCAATAATGAACATTGATGAAGGCAAGTTAACATTACAGGTAGGGGATGAAGAGGTCATTTTTAGAATTTCTAATTTCATTAATCATTCTCTTAAATTTATAGATGTAACTGGACTTAGTGAGTCTTGTAATTTTCCTGATATTCTATAGGACTATATAGGAAAAGGCTCATTGGAACCTTCACAAGTTCAAGGGAACAAGATGAAAAAAAATGGGGCATAAAGTGACAAAAGGTAGCCTACATGCAGGTCATGGAATCGACGATAAGGCTATAAAAACATAATCTATATAAGCCAACTTGAACTTAAATGTAGACTTACACAGTTAGATGCACTCCTATGTAAATAATCATGGAAGTATGGTGAAAAGCTACGGTTCAATAACCTATGCAGTCAACTACACGTTTACGTAGTAGACTATGTAAGTCCACAATACACCTTTAAAAAGCCCTAAACCTTCCAATTTCCCATTTTCTCTCAATATCTCTCACTCCTTGCCATCGTCTTCCAATCTCTTGTCCAATTTTTTATTTTTTAATCCCAAATTGGTAACACTCAAGTAAGTTTTCATAATGTTTTCACTTGTTTATGCATGATTCACTGAGTGTTTTGCACTATTTAGGGAATTTATTCCCCAAAACACTATAATTAAGAATTTGGATTTGTGAAAATTTTTGTAAATTTATTATTGTTTGTGGATTAATAGTTGAATATTATCATCACCCATTGGATTTAATGATTCGATTTGATTAATTACATATGAATGGGGTGAAAATTCAACTTGAATTGCAATATTGTGCGATTATTGCTCACCAATTATTTAATTGTGACTTTTTACATGAAATTAGGTTAATTTATTGTTTTTTTATGTTAATTGAAGTTGGATTTATGTTTAATTGCATGTAAATTGTGTGTTTTGCATGAATTTAATGTTCAATTTTGTTAATTTTGTATAATTGCTATATTAGGATTTTTAATTTTAAAGTTAGGGTTAAATACGTAATTTGATAATTAGGATTAATCTTGATTGTTAATTACAATATGTTTAGTTTTAATTTTGTAATTTATAAGGATGTCAGATAATTTTTTAATTAATTAATTAATGTTCCTTTTATGTTTTATTTATTTATTTTATATTATTTGTTCATAGTTTTGTTATGAGTCTAGTTTTTTCTTTTCCCAGTTCATTTTCATGCCTCTTTAATTATTGAGCATAATACAATTTAAGTGTCGAGAAAAAGGGTATTCTTGTAATTTATTTTCAATTTTCTAAAACTTAGTTAAAATTTTGTTCATAATGACAAGACCACATCACTAAAAGGAAGTTCCACAAAAGTGATAGTGAAGAGAGGGGTCGTCTAGAGACCCAAGAGGAGCTCACTCAGTGTATCCACTCGAGCGACCTTCGATGCCACTATTCAATGTGGCAACGCATGAGAGTAGTATCAGCATCTAATGGATAAGATATTTGTCATAGGACGACATATAGATTAGGAGGCACTAGAGTAGGTTGGATTAGTGCAACAAGTTTGGGAGATGGTCAATATCGATGCTTGGCCCAGATTATTCAAGATCGTGGAGCACTCCTACTAGGAGTTTACTCTCTCTCCAGTTTTTTCGTGAAAAAGGGATGCCACGACTGGGACAAGCCAAACACCATTCAATTAAAGAATTACTTGTACAATTATCACATGAAGAATTTATGTAGAAATACAAATAATTCTAGAAATAAAATTATCATAACATGTTAGTTTGGTGAACTTATTTTCTGACAAATATTCATATTTAGTGTCTTTATACCTTCGTCAACAAATTTAACTATTTCCTTTGTAAGGAAGAAATATAATGTATACTAATATCTTTTATGATCTATTAATGTTCATTTTCAAACTAACAATGAGTAAAAGCAGGACAACACATAAATATAATATAAATCTCATAATTATAAATTCAACATAATACCATTTACAATGAATATTTGTCTCATACACTTTATTTTATGTATCAGTTTATTAAATAAATATGCATAAGATAAAAATATTTTAAATAATTATGTTACACATCATTAAGAAAAAATTAACTTGAAAAGTAAAATTAAAAACTCAAGACTCAGATTCCAACTCGGTAAAAGTATTGAGTATAACAAACAGAGAGTTAGAGACCTTCAATTAGAACAGATGACACGTTCAGTTTAATGTTTTAATCCATCAACAACAAAATCCGTAACCTGCTTAACCACTAAGCTAGGCAGTTTCAGTGCTACGTTACTCGTCACATTATCTCTGATTCCAACACCCTTGACCCTATTTATTGCGCTTCAATGCTCAATATCTGTACCAGGGTCAGAAATTTTAGCTTTTTCTTAACTATATAACAATTTTTGTCAAAATATATGTCTGTATAAGAGGTTGTCATATATATAAACTTCTGTGGGGAGCATAAAACAGAAATTCCCGTGAACAGGATAGGCACCAAATGTTAATGAGGATATGCTTCATCATTCACATTCTGTTATTTAAGGAAATACATAATACAGATGTTGCGCGAACTCTTACACATAAATTGTACTTTCTATATTTCACCGAGCCTGTTAAAGACTCACCATCCAAAAGAACAGAAAAGCTTTTCTATCTGCACTGCGTTTTCCATAATAATTGGCTGAAGCAGCTTGCAACGAGAAGATAAAACCTCCATGATTCATGTTCAGAATTCTGTCTAACGAAATCTTGAAACTAGGAACTGTGAATTTCAAGAAGAAATAAGCACCGACTTATATGAATAGTTACAGCATCTACACGACATGCGCAAATATATGCTCCTTATTATCCCCAAGAAGGAAAAAAGAATAATTCCGTTTGGTGCAGACATGCATCCAGGAACTCATCCGACTTTTCCTATTTATTCCAAGCAGGACCTAGGATTGTCTTCCACTATCAAAGAAAAGATAGCAAAGTCCTTCAGTCCAACGAGTTGGTTACCTCTTTGAGCAGGAAAAGGACATTGGCATATGTTTTAAGCTAGAAACGTCAAACAACTCCATAAACCTTTGATCTGAAACCCTGGCCTTGGCAGCTGCAAACCGCTGGTATTCATCAAAGATAGATGACAGGCACCATCTTTGCAATTTTCTCAAGCAACCTACCACACAGCCGGTTCGGTGCTGGAAAACAATAAGGAATGCTTCCGTGTTTAATATATTGAGCTTGGAATATATATATATATATATAGTATACATATATAGTCAGGCATCAATGGTCAACATACCTTTCCCCGTTTACAATGAATCAAAACTGGGTGATTCCTCACATCTGCATTATGTAAATAAAGGGATAAGTATAATCCTATCTATATAAAACTACCAAGCCATATTTCATTTATGATCCAGTATAGTTATTACCAAGAACAACTTTCAGTGCTTCACGAATTGTGTCCTCTGGGATGTTTACAAAAGGTTCCTGCAATACATCGAGGATATACGTTACTGGGCTAAATACTGATATTTTCAATCGAAGTCAAAAATCACACAGAAGGAAGATAAAATTGACCGTTCAATAATCAGGCCTAAACCACCAAGAACTTATCTATCAAATTAATTCAATCAGACAACTGCAATATAATTTGATCAACTAAGTCTACCATTTGGCCCATAGGTACACATTGTTCTACTAACCTGGATGAAAATGAAAAAAGAAGCTGTGTATTGTTACATAAGGAAGCATGCTTTCTAATATTCAATATGTTCAGCGAAAAATCAAGTGTTTGTGGGACCATAATGTTCCAACAACTGTCCCATGATAACAATCCATTCAATGCGTGAGATAAGCACATCTTAGGTCATCATAGCCCAGTCACTAACTCACTATCCTGTGCAGTGACAAAAGGTCTAAAACAAACGAAAATTAAGCATTCACAAATATTCCAATTATGCACTTTTTTTGGTTAGAGTAACCAGGATAGATGCCAGAAGGCTAACAAAATTCCACTGTAATCTATACTAATCATAAGAATCATATGACAGTCATGACCCAGAACTAAGAGCAGGAAAGGAACACCCAAATAAGAAGGGGTATGTCAGGAGCATACTCAATAACATTTAAACGAAAATGAACACCAAAATTGTTTCAAAGGGTAAAGATTATAGAAATGATGATATAAGTCTAACGGATGCATAAAGAAGACTGCAATTAACTAGATAGGAAAAATTGGAAATGCATATCCTTACAAATCCAGCAAACAAGGAGACATTGATGTCAGAATTTAGAATCTAAATCATGCATTTCCATTGGGAATAGAAAAGTAATTAACTCAGCAACCGATATACTCCCTCAACATAAAATGCTCAGCCTGCTTATCATATAAGTTGCTTGTTCACTAAAATCAAGTAACCTGAATCAGTATGCCCTTGCAGCTTTGAGTCTCATAAGCAGTTTCTTATGAGGCATTTTCTTTTTCCACACAACCAGGAGAATATATGATTGATGGCTAAAAATCCTCTAATGCAAATTTTCCATATTATATCAAGAATTCCAGAACTAAACTGGTCAGTTTCAAACAGGAATTATACTGATCAACTGTAACAACTCAAGAAGAATGAGTTGGTAATTTCCTTATTTCAGCTTCAATCAATTCCTAAAGTCTGCTAAATTTAATTGTGGAACTTCTCATGTCCAGCTTCTAATAGCAACAACCACTTGAGTTGCTCATAACCATGAGACTGAAGCTGAGAAACCAAATCCAAGTATGCAAGAATAAAATAAAGTAACTGATAAAGGATCAATGTACCAACTTGTGAACAAGGTAACGGGCTGATAAGATAAATGTTAGAAGTCCGCTGCATTGTTTTCTCTATCATAATCAGGCTAAATTTAACTTAAATAGGAAAAGGACTGAGAGTAAGCATCCTCTAAGCGCATGGAGTAACAAAGAACATCATATACATTGAAACAGATCAAAAATCGGA
Organism: Erythroxylum reticulatum; assembly: GCA_025504915.1. Classification (NCBI taxonomy): domain Eukaryota; kingdom Viridiplantae; phylum Streptophyta; class Magnoliopsida; order Malpighiales; family Erythroxylaceae; genus Erythroxylum; species Erythroxylum reticulatum. The sequence continues at coordinate 25,897,085 of JANSVA010000004.1, read as the reverse complement.
ATTACTCATATATGTCATTGCCCACAGAACAACACAACAAGAGCATTTTGCTCTGCAGTTTGTTTTCTTACTTTTACAACATTTAACAATTTGAGTTCCCTGGGAATTTGCAGGGAAGAAGAGAAAATGCTTAGGTAGGTCAATCTAATTTTCCCAAATGTTGGTACAATATCAGCAACTAAACTAGCGTCCAAAAGGGAGTAAGGTGTTAAGGCTGCAGATTTAGAAGTTCCATCAAAACGTTGAACGGGTGAGAATGAAATAAGCAAATGTGGGGAAATCAAAGATAACATAGAAGGAATATGGTCCCCATTTATGAATGCTCCGTCACATATTGCTAAGATGGACAAAGCAGTCATTGAGAAATCAAACGAGTAACTGGATGTGATAATGACCATTTACGATAAAAGGCAAATTCCCATGTCCGCCATCAGAAATGACTCTACTGCCTGAGAATCCCATTCTTCTTACCGATTTCTTCCGATTGTTAAATATTTTACGAACATTTGAGGACTACAAAGCAACAGGTACTGGTTACCGTATCAGTAGGAAACCGCGACAAGTATTAGCAGTAGAAAAGAAAAGGCAGATAAAGATAGATATAGGAAGCACTAAATAAAAGGGGCAAACAATGAATATATATATATATATATATAATTTAAAAGGGGCAAACAATGAATATATATATATATTTATTTAAAAGGGGCAAACAATGAATATATATATATATATAATAAAGCATTTAACAATGCAAGACCTAAACATTAAAATCAGTAACATTTTCAAGACTACGTGAGGTTGAGCGAAACACTTGGGAGTTCTAGCAAAATCCAAGCAATAAATGGTAAATAAGAACAGAGAGCGTGATATCATTACGTCTTTTTCCCGTGGCCCACCCCACACTACATATAGGAGACGAGACACCAATCGAATCCACAGAAGACAATGTTATATATGTATAAATATGTACTGTACACGTTAACAAAGAATATTTATTTAAATAAAGCCAGTCTCTAATTAATCCTAATAATATCAATAAGACGCGAACCATTAACAAGCTTTTTGACCGGCAACAACAAGAACTGAACTACATTGACTACATTTGAGACAGAAATAAACAAGCAATAAAAGGGAGTAGAATCTCTGCAGAAAGAAACAAAGGAAAGTGCCAATAATTGTTTTAGACCTTATAGCCTTCAATTCCGAACTGAAAAAGTCTGATCCCATTGGCCTTGAGAAACTCCATGTTTGCCTCTGGATATGGCTCCGGACATAGACATCTACACCAAATAAAGGAACAAAGGAACCCTAAATTTTTAACTGATTACTTGAACCCTACAACATATTATTCTTACAGATAAGGTGAAAAGAAAAGAAGGCTTACATGATGGAGCGGAGGGAAAGAGTCTGGAGAAAGGAGAAGTTAGCGGAGTCAGGAAAGCCGGACCTGAAGACGCCATTATCAACCATGGAGAAATTGAGAGGAGGGATAAGGTTGAGGTCATCGGAGAGATCGCGGTGATTGACGACTGCGACTTCGATAGTCCTGCACATGGTGTCAGCAGCATCACCGTGAGCGCCGGCGGCGTGGTGGTCCACTTTCATGGGTGGATTTCTTTGAACAGAGACAGGAATCAGGAGGTATGTTCTGTTTGGGTATTGATTTGTTTTTCTTTTTATTTTTATTTTGTTTTTGCTTTCGACAGTTGAACTGAAAATCAAGAAAAGTGAAAGGAATAGAGATGCTACTCCCTCCCTAAAGTTGAGAAGTTATTTATAGGATTTTGAAGACAAAAAGAAAAACAAGTAAAAAGGCAAACATGAGCAAAAATTAAGACGGCCAGGTGCGTGCTGCGTAGGAAAACTAAAATAGCAACTAAAAAGGTGATCAGTGATTGTGTAAATTAATATAATAAGAAAACTGACGCAAATACAAGCGTACCTTGTTAACGTGATGGCGTCGCATGCAATGAGTCAGTAGGAATTGCGTTACACACGCCTTGTTTCAATTTTCCCCAAAAAAATTAATGAACTTTAATTATCTATAAAAATTTAAAATTTTATTATTAACATATTAATTTATTATTTAATCATTAAATTTTTATTTTAATAATTTTTATTATTAATATAGTAATTTATTAATCAGTTAATTTTATAAATTAATTAATTTTATTTAATAATATTTTTAGTTAAATTTTATTACATATTCTTTTTATTATATTTAATTTTTAATTAATTATTTAACAGTTTAAAATTTTAAATTTGATGTAATTTTAAGTCCTAATTTTAAAATATTTATAAAATCGGACATTTCCAGGTTTTGCTGGAGCGTACAAACAATCGCGCTTCTACTCTTCCCAGTCCAAGCTTCTCCCTTCGACTTTTCCAACTAACAACGATAAGGCAGGGAGTGTTAGTCTACACACACGTTTCACTAATCACATCTAGGATCGTTCCAAAATCACCATCAACCACCACAGACAGACCCGAGAAACACCTAATGTCAGCCCAGTTGCATTGAAATGATTTGCTGATAAATTAAAATGGAAAGGGGAATAAACAGAACATTCTGGAGAATATGCGATGGGGGAGAGAGAATAAGAATATATATATATATAGTGAATAGTGGAAGGCTTACTTAATTGTTATTGGCGCGAAGTGGCGTGGCGCTACGTTCTTTTTAACCGTAAGCTGGTGGGTCATGGGGTGCAATTTCGGTCAGAGTTTGTTTATCATTGAACGGTCCGCCTGGGTCTTTCCCGGTATTCGAATTTTAGGAAATAGCCGTGTGTTTAGTTACTGTCTTTCTGGGTTGGGAAAGATAACGTAAACGTAAAAATTTCGTATTTTGTAGCGTTTGTTTATTATCTTTATTTATTTTTGTCCTGTCTTTGGAGTACAGGAATAGAAATTTTTTGTACTTCCCATAATTATGGTACAGAAATTTTTCGTCTCCGTCTCCAAACCAAAACACAAGCAATCTCCAGCAATACCCCTTCCCCTATATACGTAATTTTTTTACTCTTAATTATATTATTAAAATTATTATTGTTATTATTATTATTATTGTTAATTTTATTATACGAAATTTCGAACTACTTATTATTATTATTATTATTATTATTACTATTATTATTATTATATGAAACTATTATCTTATTACTATTATTAATTTATTATTATTATTATTAATTATTTTATAAATTTTCTACTTATTATTATTCTTATTAATATTAATATTATTTTTATTTTTATTAATTTTATTATACGAAATTAATTACCTTATTATTATTATTTTTTTTATTATTAACTTTATTATACAAAATTTTGAACTTATTATTATTATTATTATTATTATTATTGTTAATTTTATTATACGAAATTTCAAACTATTTATTATTATTATTATTATTATTATTATTATTATTATTATTATTAATTTTATTATACAAAATTTCGAGTTTAATATTATTATAAATTTTGTACTTATTATTATTATTAATTATTAAGCATTATTGTTATTATTATTTATTAATTATTGTTATAAATTTTCTATTTATTACTATTCTTTTATTATTATTTTTACTAATTTTATTATACGAAATTAATTGTCTTATTATTGTTATTATTATTATTACTATTATTATTACTATCATCATCATCATCATCATCATCATCATCATCATTATTCATAATTAATTTTCTTATTATTATTTTGATTATTAAATTCCTTATTATTATTAATTTTCTTCCTCTTCTTC
>JANSVA010000004.1:25871958-25893309 GCA_025504915.1 Erythroxylum reticulatum | reverse complement strand
TTGTTATTATTATTGTTTGTTAACTTTTTTATTAATATAAATCATTCGTTTTAAAATAATCAATGAATTACATCTTTATAATTGTATTATACTGTGGGGGCATTTTCGTTATTGAGACTGTTGTTATGTTCTGCCTACTGTAACCAAACACATTTCTGTCCTCGAGACGGAGACAATTTTTTCTGTTCTGTCCACCACAACCAAACACCTCACTGTTCCTTATTTTTGTTTTGTTCCGTCTCCTCCTTTCCGTCTCCTCCTTTTCGTCTCCTTCTGTCTTTGCCCCCTGGAGACAGCAACCAAACATAACATATGGCCGAGATCCAAAATCTAGGAGTAGTAAAATAATTATAATTTTTTCAATATCTAATTTTTTAAAGTTAAAATTACTTCAATTTTATAAAATGATTAATAATTAAATTATAATAAATCTTAATTTATTCCTTATTTTAAAGCTTGATAGTTTTTTTTGTCGTATCATTCGAACTATTTCGAAAACTGACTATCTCAACAATTATATTCGTACAAGTATCGGACCTCAAACAGTATTCATATAATGAATTGAGAGAACTTTGTCACTATTTCAGTAAGAGTTAGGCAAGAAGTGCTAGATCTATAATGATTAAGTTTATTTATAATAAGTATTGATATTTTAATAGTTTAATCGAAATTAAATTTTAATTTTAATTAAATTTTAATTAGAATTGCTTTTAACCAAGTTTTATATAAAATAAAATTTTCAATACCCACAAGTATAAGGATTGTAACTTGTCATATCGACAGGTATCAATCATACAAAGAACTAGCTAAAACAAATTGAACCTAATTTTGTGGAAGGTAATAAAATATGATACGACTGAAAAATAATAACAAAAATTATAGCATTCAAATAACAAATATCAAATAAATTGCCAAAATTAAGTAAGGATGATCAAGTATAAATGAATATGATTTATTTTTTCGTTTATTGATCACCTAACGATTACTGATTCAATTATGTATCGATTCTAGATTTTCAAAGAGTTTGATTACTCCTCAAAACCTAGCCAATTAACCTAAATTAAATCTTAAAATTCTAGAATTATAGTATCTCAATTCATAACTCTTTACCTAACGTTTTCAATTAGTTTTGAAGTTATCTATTAAATAATCAAGTTCTCTTATAACATATTAATTCACCAACTCTTGTTGCCCAAATTAATCATATTATTTTGTACTCACTCTCTTGATTTATTTCCAAAATATAAACATGCACCATTAACACATCGAAGAAATTGTATTGAATCAATAAATATTGTCATAAAACAACTTAAGAACAAACTCTAATATGAAATTTTAAAGTATTATAAACGTATAAGACATCTGGAAATTCAGTTTATACATCAAGTAATACAAAAATAACAAAAGAGAAAGAAAGAAAAACCCTATTCAGAGCTTGATCTAGAAAACTGGAAATCTAGAGATCCTTCTCGATCTTCCTTGTCAAATCCATTTGTATCACTTGATGAAAAATTTTGCTATTTTCAAAGATTAGTAAGATTTATTTATCAAAAAACATCTTTTTAATTTTCTTTAATGTTAACCTAGTCTTTTGACGTAAAGACAAACATCTTGTCATGAATGTCTCTCGGTTACTAAACTGGCCACGTTTTATTAATTAGCTTGGTTAGAATGTCATTATAGCCTTTTGACGTGAAGGCAAACATTTTATGGTGAATGCTCCTAGTTACTCAATTGTATCATATTTTCAACTAGTTACTAGCTTTATTCATAACCTAATATTTCTTTTAAAGGCTAGTAGAATAGTTATTTATTTAACACACTTTTTTTTATTCATATAGCCTACCTCGTTTCTTTTTAGTCAATCATCCTCATGAAAGGTTACTAATGATGCTAACTGATTCAATTGACTTACAATTATAATTGTATACAGAAAATTTCCTAAAGTGAACAAATTAACGTCATATCCTAATTAATATGCATATCTAACCAAAGGTAATTAAAACATGATATTCACAAGCCAATATGCCTTTTACAAATTCAATGACTATGTTCAAAGTTAAACTACTTCCATCAAGTTATTTCCATTGACGTAATTCATACATATGCAACATGTATACACACCATGTCAACCTAATCAAAAACTAACAATATGGTATGCAAAATTCACACACATGTCATGTCAATGCAAAATCCTCCCCAAACTTAGATAACAAATTTTCTTCAATGTAAGAAAAACAAACGACACATAAATGAAAATAACAAGAAAAGAAATAACAAAAAGAAAGGGTAAGAGCTTGAAATTAAGGATATCGAGGTGGTGACGGTGTTAGCGCTGGAACTTGGAGATACTTTTGGTCATGAAATTTCAACAATTCACTCCCTACAAAATAAAAATAAAAATACCAATAAAAGAAAACAAAACTTATCCTAATTCTTAGGTTGTATCCCAAGTAGCGCTTAGTTAGCGTCATTATCTTGACGTGCTCTTCATGGTTATGCTCAACCAGGGTCTATTGTGAGTAGCTTACATCCACCTATGTCATCCAATTTTAGTTTAGTAGCCTATAAATAATCTACATGTTGTAGGGTATTCAAATGGACATAATTAATCAAATTAAGAAAACCTAGTAAGCTCAGTAATGTCTTTTATTGTTAAAAACTGTCAACAAAATAGGGAATGATAAAACTCCCTGAATCGTCTATCGAATTCAACAACTTATCTTCTAAGAAGGTGAACTTCTCTCTTTCTGTCTCATTCACCTTCATCTCCTCTTCTTCTTCCTCTTCGTGAACAGAGACTTCCATATCTTCTTCAACCTCTATGTCCGTTGTTATCTGTTCTTCTTCATCTTCTTCTTCAGCTTCTTGAACAAAGACTTCCTTATATGCTTCAAACTCAATCTCTAATGTCATTTGTTCTTCTTTCTCTTGCTCCTTTAAAGATTCGACTTCATTAATTCTCATAAAAAAGTTACCTCATTTGGATTCTTTAATTCCTTATTCATATTGAATTTCGCTTGTTCATCACCAATCCGAAGGATGAGGTGGTCTTTATGGACATCTACCAAAGCCTTTCTGGTGTTCAGAAATGGTATACCAAGAATTAGTGGATAGTTTCAATCCTCTTTAAAGTCTAGCACGACAAAATCTACAGGAATGATAAGTTTGTCTAGTCATATAGGCACATTTTCCACTAAGCCTAACAACTTCTTTATTGATTGGTCCGCCAACTGAATATGTATAGATGTTAGCTTCACATCACCTAGCCATAGTTTCCCAAAAATTGACAAATGCATAAGGTTTATACTTACGCCTAGATCACATAAACATTTACAAAACTTTAAATTACTAACTACACAGGGTATCGTAAAACTCCTTGGATCTGTCAATCATAAGGGCAAGTAGTTGGTAATTAAGGAGCTACAACTTTCCGTTATGGCAACCATTTGATTATCATCCCAAGTCTGCTTGCTTGATAATATATCCTCAAGAGATTTTGCGTACGTAGCTATGCTCTTTAAAGTTTGCACAAAGGGCAAGGTTATTTACAATTTCTTTAGCTTTTCAACAAACTTTGCAAATTGTGTATCTAATTCATTCTTCTGAAGTCTTTATGGGAATAGTATTTTTAATAGGACAGGCGGAGGAGGAATATAAGGAATATCCTCATTCTTAAATTCATCCATTTTCTTCTTCTCTTGATCTTCTACAAGGTGGGGTTTAGCTTATTTTTTTGCTAGTTTTTCTAGCTCTTTCCCATTCTTAAGTATGATAGTCTTAAATTTCTCTATTATATTTACTTCCATGTTACTAAAAAAGCTTTCCACACTTCTCGTATTGAATTCATTTATAAGCTAGCCTAGTTGAACCATTAAGATGTGAATAGAAGAGACATGGTTCTTAGTTACTTCTTTGAACTTCCCTTTTAAGCTAGGCATCATCCAAGCTTATGATCTTGTCCAATTTTGAATCCCTTGAACTGTACTCATCTTGCTAAAATCCTGGTCTAGGCCTTGAATTCTTATTTGAGTCCTTACATTGTTAGACCAAAGAAAATTTAGGTTGTTCTGCCACCCTGGATTGTATATGTGATAATAATAGGTTACATAAGATTTTAGTGGGTAGTTCAGTGTGTGTTTAGTTGTTAAATTGAATGATTAGTGCATGTTTAGGTTAGGATTGTGTTATTTAGTTATATATTTGTGTTTTGAGTGTTTTATGGGTTAGAGCATTCTATTGAGCTTAAATTTTGTATATGTCAGGTGCCTTGATATGTTCGTAGCGTTTCAAATCAAATATTAAAGAATGGAGAGAATTTGGAGGTAACTCGGAGCAAGGCCTAGGGCCGTGATCTTGATAGAAGCCTGGTAGTATGCCACGATGTGGCCACATATGCCATGATCATGTCAAAAACAAAAAATGAGTGCCACGATCGAGGCACTATGATCCACGATTGTGGCCTGTGAGACGGTAGACAAGGACCGATTTCTAAAACGTAACTTTTTGAGGGATTTTCACACTTTTGGGCTAGGTAAACTCTAGTGTTTACCCTAAATGGAAAAGATATAAAAAGAAAAGAATGAAGAACTAAAAGGGAGCTCCATTTTGGTTATAGTGCTGCTATCTTCGTGATCTATTTCGACCCTTCTAAGAGACATTTCATTTCATCTTTATTGTTCTTTCTTTTGAATTATAAGATGGATTTGATAGTGACGGATTTGGGTTTGATGATGATGTTATAAACTGCTTTATGGATTTGTTCTTGAATCAATGTTAATGTGATTTCTTTTAAGGTTAATACATTGGGTGTTGTGATTATTTGTTATATTTGCACGCTTTGGTAACAAATCGGGAGAGTGAACCAATAACAAAACGATTAGATTGGATAATGAGAGTGAAACAATCTAATAGATCATGCAAATAATCAAACCAGGAATTTAGATGAAGAGAGATATCTTGGGAGGACCTGGTAGTTTATTAGAGGGCTTAAGATCTAACTAGATTTGTGGGTTTTTTTAATTGATAGATTGCAAATTTCATAATTCAATTACGGGTTATGATTTAACGTTTAATGATTATAACTCGAGAGAGGGTAATCCATTATTCAAAAGTCTAAGACCAATACTGTATTAATTCAAAAGTAATTATGTTAGCATTTGATAATAGGATAAATCCCCCTTCTCATAATTTACTAACCTTCCTTGTATAATTTCCATTGTTAATTTAGTGGTGCTCAATTTGATTCCTTGTGTGTTATTTTCACATTTTAATTCCAATAAATCATCTTCACGTGTTTACTTTTTTGTTCAATTTTTTTATTTTAATAATTCTTTAGGCCTTTGATAACTTAGAATTAGATTAGTTCAATAACTCCTAAAGGTATCAACACCTCACATACTACATCCATGCCCTATGTGCTTGCTGTATATTGAGAGTTTTGAATAGATCAAAACTTGCCTCAACAATGCATTCAAATAAGGATCATTACCTACCTGACCAATTTGTGCTTCTATGAAGTTGAACTGTTGCACGTTTTTTTTTTCATTAGGAAGAATTTAGCTTTGATATGGCTCTCTCATCCGCATAGCTCGCACCCTTGCTGAATTGATTTCAATGGAGAGAAAGAGGCAGTTGTCAGGCTATTCAATTACATAGTCAGGTTATCGACCTTAGCTTACAATGCTATCATTGAATTTGCAGCAAGCATTCATTTGGGATCCTAAAAGGTTGATTTCTTTCTACTTTGTTCTGATGTCTAAAAAAACTATTGGTTGCTATCTCTTCAAACAAACCGTATGTCAATTGCTCTGCTGGTTATGTAATTCCTTAATGATAGGCGTTGAAACCTAGCCTCAAGAAGTCTATAAGGGTCCTCTGCTCTCTCTAATGTATTTCCCTCGCTATTTATTTTTCTATCCCTTCTTGGTGATTTGTTCTTTAGATTCCCCATTCATGCCTCATGATATCTAGATTGATGTGTCTTTTACTTCATATCAAACTTCCTTCTATCTTTTTTTTTAATCTCTTAGGATTGAGCACCTCAGTCATGCAAGAAAATGTAAAAATTCCTTAAATCAAAGGAATTCAAATAATCCTAATGCTAAAATTCCCTAACAACGGTGCCAAAAACTTATTGAGCAAGTTTTACTAATATAAAACCCTCAATGTTCCGCAAATTCACAAATCGTAAAGTGTAGTAGTGGAGGTATCAGTCTTATGAGGAATTAGCTAAACTAATTGAATCATAACTTTGTCTAAGGTTATAAAAATTTTGATTAAAATGAAAATAAAACTAAACAGAAAATTAAGCAATTGAGTATGGATTAATTGAAATTGAAATTCCAAAATTAATACAAGTAAATCAAAATAAAGCACTAAGCACTTAACAAATGAGATGTCGAAACAAGACAAGATCAAACAATTATGAGAAGATGGGATTCATTTTATTGTCATTTTGCCAACTTAATCACTTTTGATCTAATTGGTATCAATCCTAGATTTCCATAGGGTTGATTATTCTTTCTCAAGATCTAATCATTAAACCCTAATTAATAATCCCTAATTGAATACAAAATTCCAATTTTGTAATTTCTAAATTAACAAAAACGACCTAGATCTCTAATTAATCCTTAAGCTATCTAATAGACAATTGAGTCTTCACACAAGATCTCCCATTGTATAATTACCAATTTAATATTTATGAGATCTATTAGGTTGTTAATTTTTATTACCTAACCTAATCAGGTTACTATCAATTCAATCTCTTGATTTATTATTGAAATATGTAAAAATCATAAATATCACAATACCCAAACATTCCATTAACATCAGAAGCAAATAACTCACAAAATGATGTAAGAGTCAATCCCAAAATGAAGATAGAACATCATTAGCAACATATTCAACATCCTCAAATCCAAAGCATACATCAAGATGAAATGAATAACAAGAGGAAATTGAAAATAACTTGAGATGGGAGGGTTAGAGTGGCTGGACAGTTGGCTGAAGTTCCTCTTCTCTTCTCTCCTTCTTCTCTCTCCCTTATGTTCTTTCTCAAGCTGTCATGATCGTGATAGGAGTGTCAAAATCGTGACCTGGGAAAATTGCCTTCTCTCACGATCATGACATTGTCGTCACGATCATGTCCTAGTGTGATCCTCTTCTGTCATGATCGACCTTGTGGGAGACCTTCTGTCACGATTGTTACCTTATTCCTTTTGTCAAAGTTTTCTCCAATTTTCTTCATCTAAGTTCATATACTAACAACTACATCAAACACCTCAAGTTCACAAAATTAAAGTCCAATATCATGTTCTAAACCATAAAACACTCAAAATCATAAACACGCCATCATATTAACATAATTTTAAACCTAAACATGCACAAATAATCTAATCAACATCTAAAAACACATTAAAATATTTACCAAAACATAATGTAAACTACAACTATCAACATCCCCACACTCAAACTTTTGCTTGTTCTCAAGAAAAACAAAACAAATACAAACTTAAACATACCAAATAATAACACATACATTCATGTATATGTAATAATGATACAATGGCATTTAACTTCACGAAATTATTTTGACTCCAAACAATAATCAATCAAGTTATTCCAATATATTAAATTATGCAATATGTGGCTATGTAGTTTGGATTGAATATATATACTAATCAAGACCTTAACATCATATTCATTCACTCTAAGCACTTGTATAGACACATTGATAATTAGTAGTTAATCAAAAGTGCAATTATCACTAACTAGCTTTTCATTAAAATTCTTTACCTTTTCAAAGATTGATAGGATTTATTTAGCAAAACACTACTTTTTTATTTTCTTTAACGTTGACTTAGTCTTTTGATGTGAAGGCAAACATTTGTACTGAATATCCCCTAGTTACTCAACTAGGTCACGTTTTATTGATAGACTTAGTTGGAATGTCATTCTAGCCTTTTGACACAAGCTAAACATTTGTGATAGAATGTCCCTAGGTTATTCAGCTATATCATATTCTCAACTGACTACTAGCTCTATTCATAACCTAAAGGCCAGTGGAATAGTTATTTATTAAAGATATGCATTTTTTTCACAATTCACGTAACCTACTTCATTTCTTTTGGCTAATCGTCCTCATGAAAGGTTACTAATGATGCTACTTCATTTTAATGACTTGCTCAAACTTCTCTTCCAATCTCTTATGATCTTCATCCATAGTTATGAGCTTGTCCAAAATTTTGTCTAACTTAGAGTCTGTAGAATTGGGTTTCTCCTACATTTACTACAAGAAAAATTAGATTTAGCAATAAAAATTGCCTACGAAAAATACCTTAGGCAAACAAATTTGGCGACATAAATTACCAAAGGAAAGGGTTGTAGGAGAAATGGCCGTCGATTAAATTTCTCGACAGAATTATAATTTTGTGGGTAAATTTATTGATAGAATTACAATTTTATGAAAATTTACCTACATAAATTGTAATTCCCTACAGAAATAGTTTTGTAAAGAAATTTCCCTACGAAAATACAATTTTTGTAGGAAAATGTCCCTACAGTATCTTTTTTTGTCAATAATTTTAGCTATGAATTCTATAAGGAAATTCCCTACAATACCATTTTTTCTATAGGTAATTTTAGTTACAAAAACTCCATCTGTGTATCTCACTAAAAATTCCCACCAGAATTTTCTATTGATAATCTATTGATTTTTTTTCTACATTTATTTTCCCTAAATAATATAATCTTGATTGATAATATAATATAAAAATTATTTTGATTGGTAATATAAAATAAAATTTATAATGTACAACAATAAGTATCTTGAAAATTTATGTTACTACTGTAAATTAAGAATTCTTAAAAAAACATAAGATTAGTAAAAAATTAAATAAAATCAATTTAAGTATTGAAATGTTATAAATCTAAACTATGCAGTTGGTAAAGGCAGATGATCTGATTGCTATGATAAAGTGTTGCCCTTTCCCTTCAACTCATCCACTTTATTACGAAGCTAGGTTTTGTACTCCATCAACGATTGCAATTGAATTTCCAACATCTCCACTATGGTCTCATGCTTAACGATTCTTTCATTAGATGCAGACCGCCTACTAGATATAATTGTAGTAAAAGTGGAGGATTGCAAATAGCATGTGTTTACAAAAGAACCTAAGCTGAAAATCCTTCCACGATGGTTCTTACCACTAACTACATCAAGATATGTTTGTCTCTTATTAACAATTTCAGAGTTCTTAGACTATTGTTCAATTTTGTTAAACGACTCAAGAGTTTTGATATAGTTGTGAATGCTATAGTGTGTGCCTTGTACAAGACTTCCTTATAGCATAATTTGAATGCATACTTAAATAAAAGTCCAATTGTTTTATCACACTTATCCGTGGAATGGAAATAATTAATCAACATTAGGAAGAAAATGGGAAGGATAAACAAAGTAATACTTAAGAGTATTAATATTCATTTATTGTTATTTCACTATCAAGAAAATGGAAAAATATCATTTAGCTCTATGCATCAACTAAAATATCATAAATGACTTCGTACCAATTTTAGTCTTTAATTCTCATAAAAAAAGATAAAATAGACTTGTAGAATACATTACTTACAACACATCGTAACGCTAGTCAAAATAAAACAAAACTATACTAATAAAAATAATTTAAAGAAAACATGTGGAAAATGATAAAAATGGGGAATTCGATAGGGACTCGATTCTTTGGTTCAATCTCAACCTACACCCTAATTAAACATATTTCATTGATTTGTTGTTTTCAAACCTCTCCTAACAACTATTGATTGTGGGTTAATAATTAACTCGAGTTTTTCCTTAGGTATTGTGTTGAATCATTATATGATCATTAATTAAACCTAAACACCGAATAACCTAAGATACGATCTCTAGATTTAATTAGGCAGTAGCATTACAAATTAGGAAAACCGATTAATTAAGGCAACAACTATATACGATGCATCATTTAACCTAGGTTATGTTATCCCTAATGATTACGAATCATTAGTTGCTACATATGAATTTTAACATAACAATTATGAATTATATCAAAATTTTAGTAATGAATTTGCAAATAAATGATTCAATGAATGCATTAAAATCATATTTTCATAATACCCAGTGGGTTTACACACAAATAACCGAACAATAACGAGAATACGATTATTCATACACAAAATCCAATAAATTAATATAGGATAACATAATCAATTTCTAATGAGAGAAAGAAACAACAAAAATAGTGAAATACACTTAACTCGGGTCGTCTTTGAACTGACATCGAGAAGCTACCCCTCCATGAGTCTCCTCATGCTGGAGAGCTCACCTCTATCTCCGTGCTCTCCCAAAGCTCTCGAAGTTCCCCCTCGATTCAGTTGTATTATTTCTTTTAATTGATTTTCAATACTAAGTTGTTTGTCTAATAATTAAGATAATTGCGTAGTGACACTCATAATGTATTTTGAAGATGACTTTTAGTTCTTAAAGTTGTTTTTAAATACCAATTAATTCATCAACTAATTGTTCTAAATTTTAGTCTATTTCTTTATTACATATTCCAGGAATAAAAGTCCCATTGATATATTTACATAAGAGATAATTCCTTGACTTGGGTGGTTATAACAAAAGGCAGCTAGCTTATGTATCCATACTTGCATCAATTTGTACTAGTAGTATATCTTTATCATTATAATTATATAATGCTAGTAAATTCTTGCAAAGATTTTTTAATATATGTTCCATTGCTGTGTCTTCTTTTGTCCATATCCATTGGGTTTTTATATTGCATTTAAGTCATAACTTTTTTCTTTCTTTAGCTAAATCTTTAAGAAATCCTTGATCAAAAATATAGTTTAATAGTCCCATAAAATTTTAAGCTTCAGTTATGTTTTTTAAAGTGTCAAGAAAATGGTGTAATTTTTCAAAAATGTTAGGTTGTAATTTTAAGAATCCATTATGAAATTCTATACCTAAATATTCGATATTTTGTTGTGCTAATTTAATTTTCTTTTTACTTAAAATTAGTCCTTTATGTTGACATTTAGTGAGAACCTCTTTTACCTTTTTAAAATGACTTCTTTATCTTTATTTGAAAATATAATAATTGTTATCAATATAGGCTAATGTGAATTCTTCTAATTCTTCTAAATTGTTATCCATAAATCTTTGATAAATACTAGGGGCTTGTTTTAATCCAAAAGGTAATACATTTCATTGGTAATGTTTTTGTGATAGACATGTAAAGGTTGATAATGATTTGATATCTTCATGTAGTCTTAACTGTCAATAACCTGATTTTACATCGAGTGTATTAAACCAATGATGCCCCTTTAATCTACTTATAATATAGTCTTTTTTAGGTAATTTATATGCATCACCTATAGTAGATTTATTTAATTGTTTATAGTTAATTTCCATTCTTCTTTTTTCACGTTTTGTTTGGA
The DNA here is from genome assembly GCA_025504915.1 of Erythroxylum reticulatum. Classification (NCBI taxonomy): domain Eukaryota; kingdom Viridiplantae; phylum Streptophyta; class Magnoliopsida; order Malpighiales; family Erythroxylaceae; genus Erythroxylum; species Erythroxylum reticulatum. The sequence goes on along the minus strand of JANSVA010000004.1, from coordinate 25,881,834 downwards.
ATGATTATTTATATAAAAGGCTAGAGCTGAATGTTTACTAAGGCTTGGTGCTATTAATTGTTTTTGTAATAATTTAGAATATTCATTAGTAAATTCTTGTGTATCTTGTTGTGTATATAAAATATTATTCTTAATATTAATTTCCTATATAGGGTTTTTTAATTTTATTTAAACTAATTGATCATTAGTATTCTTTTTAGGATCTAATGGCTTGTCACTACAAACTTGTTCTATTAAGGTTTTTATTTCCGAAGTAAGATTATTAAGAAGATAAAATTGTAATTGATTTAATTTTTCTGTGATAATTTTTAAAATTTTATAATAAATGGTATGATATATAGGAATTTTGAGAATTATAGATTTTGGATTTAAGGTTTTTATTTTTGGTGTTCATAAAGCTATATAATGCAAATATTGACAAAAAGGATTATATAATTTAAGAAATTATTTCCTAAGATTAACGGTAATCTTAATTCCTATTGATAAATTGAAGGTATAATAAAAGAGTAATTTTCAATAATAATATTATTATAATAACTTACATACCAAATAGGTTTAATACTCCCATATGTTATTCTTATTTGTAAATGTTTGTTTAGTTTTTTCCCAGTTTGTTTAGTTTTTTCTAGTTTTGTAATAGTGTTTTAGATGCTATACAAATAGTAGCACCTTTATCTATATAAGCATTAACATTTTTATTCTGAATAATCACTTAAATAACTATTGTATTTGAATTCAGTTGTTGATTATGGAGTTTGAAATTCATAATAACATAATGAATAGATTGTTGAATTGGTTCATAGTCTGACTTAATAGGTTCTAAATTATATTTAAGTGTTGAATTTAAAATATTAATTTTTCTTTATATTTATTTTGATTTCTTTTTAGGCATTCGTTTGCATAAAGACCTTCTTCCTTACATAACCAACATTTACATGTTTTCTTATTCTGAGGACAATATTTTTTTCTTTGGTTTAGTTTGTCTATAAGCCATTTTTCTAAAAAATTTCTATAAGGTTTAAAGGAGAATTTCTTGTATTTGTTTATGGGATTTTTTGCCATTTATATTTTTTATGTTTTCTTTGTTTTTGATAGGTAAAAGAGTCACATCCATATTGCTGAGATACTTCCAAATATTTTAAACAACATAGTTGAATATCTTTATATCTTATTGATTTATGTAATTTTGCTTCTAAACATTTTTATGATAATACTTCTTTTACGATTGAAATAGCACCTCCGAGATTATAAGCTACTAGATTATCAAGTTGTTTTATTAAAAATAATTATTCCACCATTTTATTTATCATATAAGGCAATTTTATATAAATATTTGTATGTACATTTCTTGTTAAGTATGAGTTAATTTATAATAATATTTTTAAATTCACAAATGCATTATTCCAAATAACATATATCACATATTCGCATATTATTTAAATGCCATAGGGAATTTTTTCTTTCTTCATTATTTCTTGTTTATACGAATTTATATCTTTTTTAATAAATTCTTTATGAATTTCATTGGTAGCTACATGAAAAGCTTTTATTGGTTCAATAGCATTAAGAAATTCAGTAGCATTTTTAATTCATATTTCGTTGTCTAATAAAAAATTTAATACTATACGAATAGTTTTATAGGTTATAAAATTCCATAAAGTACTAATATTTGTTAAGCCTTCAAAAAGTTTTTCTAATTGAATGACTAATGCTAATCTGTTAGACCATTCAAATAATAATTTTTCTGGAGATAAAATTTAGTCTAAATTAAGGATTCTATCTAGTCCTAATGTTATATGTTTTGGTGTATATTTTGTAGGAAAATTTCGTATCTTATTGTCTTTTTTGTAATATCCAAAACAATTTAATTCGTCTTGTTCTAGAGGTTTATAATTTCAGTTATAACTAGATTTATTTTCTCTTGTTCGTTTTTCTGCACTTTGACTTATTTCAAGTTGTTCTTTTGGTATCGAACCTTCTGGTTTTGGTTGATCCATATATATCTCTTATTGATCGGATTCAGAACCATAAATTATTTCATCTCGATCAATAATAGGTTTTATAAGTTTATATTTTAAAGACATGTTTTCGTTATTTAGTGTAAGTTTATTTACTAATAGGGTAATTTCTTCCAATTGATCTTTAATATTTTGTTCTATATTTTCCATCTTCTTGAAAGGTAGAATTTAACAAAATTTGAATTGTAGAAAGATGTATATAACCAATTTTATGTCTTTTTTCTTCACAAAAATTTTGTAACTATTTATAAATTTGTTCTTGTCTATTAAACTTATGTGAATATGTCCAATACATTGGTCTATTCTAATGGGTGTTTCGTGTATAATCTTTCCATAATAAATGACGTTTTTCTATTAATTAAGTTTTTAAAAGGATGATATGTAGTATCTTGTCCATCTATTATATTTAATTGTGTTTTTGTTTTTCTTGTGATAACAAGATATTAATATAAAAAAACTGGAAGATTCAATTAATTCTAAAGTGTTTGCATCTAAAATATTGTTATTATTGTTATTGTTAGTATATGATTCTTGAATTATTTCAGTCATGTTGAAGTTAATTAGATTGATGAGAGATTCTTTGATGTTCTATAAGTTGGTTATGTTTATGGATTAGATTTTGATGATGTAGATTATAAAGATTAATTGCAATTTCTAATCGCTCTTTGATAAGAACTAAACCATTGTTATTTCTAAAAAAATCGTAGATAGTTATATTGTCTTTCATAATACTCTTTTTTTTAATCTATATTCAGTGATTAAAGTTTCTAAATGAATAATTTTTGTTAATAATTGGTTACAGAGTGCACAGTTATGCATTAAAAATAATTGTGACATAAATTGACAAATAGGACAACTATTCATAAATAATGGATTTTGTAATGTTCTTAAAATTGCTTATAGAGTTATTTTGACTCTAACCGGTCTTGATTATAGTTTTCTGTATCTCGATTTAGTATTTCTTTAAACTTATGAAGAGTAGCTTCAGAAGTATTTATTTGTTCTAAATAATTATAAGTTTCGCTAAAAGTTTTAATAAGTTTTCTACTAAGTGAAATCTTTCTTTCAATATGTATTATTGCCATATGAATATTTTTACAAGTCGTAGAAATAGACATCTTTAATAAATAAAGAGAAAAGAAGTAAAATATTGCAAAAATAAGAGAAATGAATAGACTAAAATATATAAAAAGGATGAAAAACTAAAAACACAATTGATTATATCTTCTGTTTTGCTCTTCACGTTCTCTTTTTTGACGTCAATCTTTAGGTTGTGACTAACTGAGAGATTTGAAGAGTTTAGACAAAAGATGATAAATAGACAAATGATTCAATGAATACATTAAAATCATCTTTTCATCATACCCAATGAATTTATACACAAATAATCGAACAATAACAAGAATACGATTATCCATACACAAAATCTAAATAAATTAACATAAAATAGCATAATCAATTTCTAATGAGAGAAAAACAACAAAATAATAAAATACACTTAATTCGGGTCGTCGGCGTTGATGTCACTTCCAAACCAACGTCGGGAAGCTACCCCTCATGGTGGAGAGCTCACCTTCGTCTTTGTTCTCTCCCAAAGTTCCCCCTCGATTCAGCTCAAAATGCCTATTTATTCTGTATTTTGCTTCAGTCGAAGGTCTCTTCTCTACCGCACCTCCCTTCTTTCTTCTGCGCTACCATTCTCTATTTCCTGATTTTATGAATTATATCTTGATCCGTCTATAGTGTTCACACCTTTAAAACCTACACATACACCTCTTGAAACCGTCTACATTTCGTTTTGGTCACGGATTGTTGCATGCCTTGTCTCCTAGCCATTTGTTGCGTTTTCTTCATCTTGCCTTGCATTTTTTTGTCTCATTTAATTCCTAGCTATTAATTCCCGTAATTGCATACACAATCTATATAACTCACGTTCTTTTCATTTTGTTTCTTTTTGTCTTTTAATTTTCTTTTTCCTACTTTATAAAGACAAGTGAAAATAAATCTTCAGAAAATGACCCAAATATCGTGCTTTCAACTCACTTTAACTTCTTTGCTTCCGAATTGTGCCTAAAATCACATATGAGTCAAAGTGAGTTTCTTGAGCAATTTCATGCCAATAATTACTAAGTGTTATGGAATAATTTCATAATCAATTAAATGATTATCAATTCGATAAATATATTAAAAATATATCCATTGTAAACAAAAATTGATCAAGTTATTTATTCTTCTCATGGAATGAATCATAAATGTAACAATGAATAGATATGCATGAGAATGACTTAAAATGCTGCTAGCTTGCATCCAAATTTATAGAAGTATAAACAACGAGATCTCAAATCTACATATGTAGCATCAACCTGGATTTCTAGCCGTGTTTTGGTAGTAGTAGCAATTACCATAAAAAGTAACAAAAAGATGAACAGGGATCACTAGAATTTAGGAGCACAAAACCACAATCTTAATTAATCATCTTTGACAAAGTAAGATAATGCATAAATAAAAGAAATCACAAATGTCACTGTAAAGCACAATCCAACAGAGCTCCTAAACTCAACAATAATGATGAAATGGCTATGCAATCTATGAGTAGACCTACTGTTGAAATGCTAAAGTATGAGAATGTATAAAAGTTAGGTTCTCAAGTTTAATTTAACCTTTAGCCCAAAAATACAACATGTGTAGTAACATATAAGAAAGAGTCACTAACCATCCTGAATAACAAAAAGCTATATTGGTAGGAAAATTGCAGCTAAATTCAGCAAAGTGAGTCAACGAAAATCAAAGCAGAACATGGAAACCAACTGAGCCAAAAACATTGAACCAAACCATGGGATGTATTTTAATAAAGAGAATCATGCAAACACAAAAAATTAAACTAGTTAACTATAAGGGCATTCTAGTTTTCATTAAATAAACCACTTAAAACAAAACCACAAGTCTTAAACATAGGAACCTCAAACTAAAGATATATGACCATCAAACATACTCAAATTTTAACTTATACAAGGGAAAGTCATTATTGCATCAAGAACAATATCACAAAATCATGAAAGATCCAAACCAACATGCAGCCCTATCTATAATATAGACTCGGTACTAACAAGAATTGTAATTTACAACAAACAGTAACATCAAACACAATAAACATGCACATTGAAATATCCACAATCAAAGCAAAACTACACAAAAAAGCTTGAAAGGACATAAATTCTTAGGTTTTACCCTTATGCTTTAATTATAAATAAGCAATTTCAGTTGAACCCACAATTGGAAATGTCTCGATATCCAGATCTTCTCTAGTGAGCTGCGAAACAAAACCTGTTTCTTTATAAAACCAAGAATTGGACAGAGGCAGAAGGATAAATAAAAAAAGAAGAAAAATGGATTTAAAACATGTTTAACGAGACAAAAGTATACACATTTAGGACAGTTCAAATCCCAAATTAGAGCATCAGTAGCAGCATTGAATATAAGTGCTTGTTTGCATGAGCTTATATCCGCAGAGCTTTTATCAGTAGAGCTTTTGTCAGTAAAGCTTTTCTAACAATAGGTTTTCTAAGAAACCTGTTGACTGTTTGGCTGTCAATTGAAAAAATAGCTTTTTTGAAAAAGTTTCATACAGTAGACTGGTTGGCAACATAAAAGTAAAAAGCAGTTTTATTAATTTTAATTATATTTTATTTTGTAATAAAAATTATTTATGTATATAAATAATATTTAAAGTATATTAAACAATATATAAAGCACAATATATTATGAGATGATGAATAATACAGTAAATGATCTAAGATATAATATACTAAATCTACTTAAAGATCGATCTATTAATCAAAATGTCATATATTCCTAAATCTATCAATGATTTGTTTGAATGATCAGTGATGTAATTTTCAATCCTATCATATTATCTACGTTTAAATCTTACTTGAGAAATAAAATACATGGCATTGATATTTGTTCAAAGAATGAAGTTTAGAGTAAAAAATTTTCCAGATGAGGATGGTGACTGTGTCTCAGGTGAAAAAAGAAAAAAAAGAAAAATCCAATTAAATTTTCGTAAAGGGATGGTAAAGAGGGAATAGATCTGCTATTCCCCAATTGCTCTGCCTTTAAGATATTAGCCATCCAAGTTATTATAATAGATAGCTGCCATGGTAAAGCAGGTAGGTAATGGTAAGAATGTGGAGATATACATCAAATCAGCATAAACTATAAATAAGATACCAATCGGATTTTATTTTAATCCTTTTTTGAACATATTTTCTCTTATTGTTCTACCTTTTTATGGTAAGGGAAATAGAAATAAAGAATAGAAGACAAAAACGCATAAAAAAGTTTCCTGTACTAAATCATTTGTAGTTTACATTATAAAGATAAAAACAAATTAAATTAGGTAAAGCTATTTCCTTAAACATTCTAACATTGTACAAGCCTTCGAAACCCAAAAACTCAAGTCAACAAGTTCAACAATGTATGTGTCCAAATGGTAAACAATATCTTCCTCGAGTATCTGTCTCTTCAACTCAACGGAGCTTTGGATTTCCTTCAGTCTCCTGCCGATCATGTTCATCAAACATGTGCTTCAGATCCTCGTCAGATCTTACAGACACCAACACATCAAGATCTTCAGGCATAACCTGATACTTCAGAATTACGTCCTCATCAAGTTCCAAACAAAGCTTCTTCATTAGCTCTGTGCAATAAGAAGAGAAGTAAGAAAAGGAAAAACACATCTTTAGTCCACCTTTCCTGATCAAAATCTTATACCAAATGAAATGGACCTGTACCTAGCAGATGATATATAAATGACACGTTCAAGTAAAATTTTGCAGCATAAATAATTGCAAATGGTGTAGAGCTTAAATAGAATATTGAAACATGTCTGTCTTTACATAGCAAAAATCTAGCTTGAGATAGCAAACAAGCAACTTGGCTTGATTATGCTAAGGTTCAGCTTTGGGTAGACGATTAAGTCAAAGCATAAAATAAACCACCAGGAACACCACTACTGCGAAATAATCGATCAGGCATTTTGCCTCTTTCATATGCTCTGATTACTAGCTAAAGATTTAAGCTTGTTTCTTTTTCTGCATTTTCATTTTTCACTCACCAATATTTCTTTAGGGCGCATTATCATAGTATTAGTTGAGTTGCCATTTCAAATGACAACAAAAATGATTTCATTTCAATGTCTAATATTCCAACTCCTTCTTTCCTGGCCAAGAACATAAACACACCAAAAAAAGGGGGAAAAGGAAAAAGGAGGATTGCAATGCATAAACTTGAGAAGTTGATATCACGAGGAACAACAATTACATGAGTCTCACCATATACGTAGTTAAGGTGTCCATCCAAGGGTCTAGGCAATATTTTGCCCCCATAGCTACATAGAAACTTCACTCTATTCATGGGCATCCACATCCCATTTCTTCAGTCTCTACAGCCACCGCTTTCATTCGTCATCTTTTTGTACTTTTGTTTTCGTCACTCGTTATCTCTTTGACTCCGAAATGATTAAAATCAAAACCCTATCACCAAATGTGGAAATAAAAAAGAAAGAAGGAAATAACAAATCTAATCAAACTCAAAACAGAAGACAAAAGATTGACAGCATACAAACACTTTGCTTGCAGACAATGGGTGGGGCAGTAACGATGATTTGTATGGTAATGTTAAGTCTTTGAAAGGCAGTAAGAAAAAAAAAGGGACATAAATTCAAAGAAGACATAACCCACCTCAGGAGGATACAAGTCCCCAAAGAAAATAGTATACACATTGAAAATAAAGTCACAACCACCACAATCGAAAATATGAATGATGTGAATTAAGCTTATAAGCAAGAAAGCACTTGTGATATGCAACACCAAGATCTCATGTTTACTCTGATCCAAATAGCTAGATTAGTAAGGTCATGTTATAACCATTGTAAAGAGAAAAACTGAACAACAATTTGTATGGCTACTGAAAGTCTTTCAAAGGTTGGTTAAGCCTAAAAATATTCTTCACCTCATGAATTATGGAATACATTTTATCAGTAACAGACGTCCTTAAAATTTTTGTCTTAATCCTTAGTATATCTCCATTTTGATTCACAAGCTTAACAGCCACAAAGTCTACCAGAACTGATCAATTATGCATTTCTGATAGGTGTAACAAACTGAGATTACCTTAATTCAGTATGGACATTACTAGAGTCCACATAAAAATCATTCAAGATTTATGAGCCAAAAGGATGCCATAATGCAAATTTGGAATGTTATTTGGCAAAAGATTAAACTCACCTTAACACAGACGTTAACTAGAATAATCACATTGAATACGCAATTCACTAGCAAGGCAATAGTGCTAAAAGGAATTGACAGCAACTCAAAATCTCAGTTTCCATTCTCCAGGTTTATGAAACTGCCACCAGTTAAATTCTCTGATCTCAGCTTATCCAACGATAACTCTGTCCAACATACTAAACCCATGAAGCTTAAAACTGTATAACTAACAGAAATTGCTAAATAACTTACACCCATCAGAAAAAGGAAGAGCCTTTTTGCCAAAACCCAGTTCCCAGATTTTCATATGGACTACGTCAACATAGCTCCATCCTCTAAAGTGCAGCTGGTAACAATCCCAAGTGAGTATAAATACTATTGAAAGCCAACAAAACAAATTGTGCGCAACACCAAATTACAAAACCACGAATACCTGCAAAAACACAGGGAAAAAGAAAGTGATTAGTCATTAATGAAACAAAAGTAAACAACGCCAATCAAATAAGATGAATTTACCACTTCTATAAGCCAAAACAATAGACAAAAATCGGAATAGGGCATAAGAATCCCCAAAATTCAAACCCTAAATCTAAAGAATAAATTGATGATAACAGAAAGAAGAGTCAAACTGTAATGAATATCCAGCTCCTAATCATTAAAAAGAAACGCAATATGAATTTGCATTCAAGATCGAGAAATGGAAATCAAAATGAAAAAATTTGCGTGTTGAAGAAATTTGAAACCAAATCATCATATAAAATGGTGATGCAAAATAGAACAAGGATCACATTGACTACGAAATAAGAAAACACTTTGATCACAGTTTGACAGCAAAACAAAGAACATTCAGAAGAAAAACAAATCGAGTAGTTTCGTTATGCAGTGGTAGGTTGCGATATAAACGTAAATGATGGGAAAATGTCTACCCAAAAAAGCTAAAATGAAAGCTTTTTTTTTTTAACTCCAAATTTGAGCTTCTTAAAAAGTTATATTTTAACTTCTAAAAAAGCTATTTCTATTTAAAAAGCGCTTTTGAATTTTACAGTCAAATACTTATTTTTCAGCAAAATAGCTTTTGCGGTAAAAAAAAAGTGTTTTTTCCACTATTCAAAAGCTCAACCAAACAGGTGTTAAAAGTTTTAGCAAAATAAACTAAAATGCTAAAAGCAGTGAGATGAAAATATGTGGTGTGCAACACCAGTGGACTCAATAACAATGTTGACACCAGCTTCAACCAATGTTACGAATACTGTATTGAACTTAGTATTAGATTGGGTTCTGATACAATACTGTATCAGTACTGGTTAATACTGAGTATTGTTTCATGTAATTTTTTAAATTTATGAAATAGCCCTGTCTTTTTTAAATTACAAAATAATTTATTGTCATATTGTAAAGTTATACTGTATAAGTAATAATTTTTAAAATATTTATTTTAAAAATAAAATATTTTTATTGATATGATATTAATAAATATTATATAAAATATTAAAATAAATTTAAATAAAAATAATTTATTTTTAAATTTTATGTAATTATAATTATTATTAGTAATAAAATATTTATTATTATTTTAAAAATAAAAAATA
>JANSVA010000004.1:25846230-25871858 GCA_025504915.1 Erythroxylum reticulatum | reverse complement strand
AACATATACGAGTTCACCACTCATCAAGATTGTGGTTCATAATAAGTGAATGCTTAAGTTGTATGTTTTAAGATTAATGTAACGGCCCACTTTATTCTTAAAAACATATTTGATTCCTGATTCATTAAGAGTGCCATTATCTATAGTCAACTACTATCATGATATGAAACTCATCATTCCTTTTAAGTAAACTCCTTTGCTTATATGGAGATAAATCGCAGCACTACAGTCTAAACCATAATCAAATGACCAACTTGATTATTCAATTGAGAATCCATTATTTTAGATTCTTATAATATACATGTTTCCCATACATCTCTATGTATATGTACATTACTTACAAAAGAATCTTGGAATCTTTTTGAATAGATATATAATGCTCACACAAATAAAACCAAACTCTTTTGTTTTATCAATAATAAATATTTTCATTACAAAAACTATAACTAAAGAAGATAAAGTTACATATAAATACACTTGCTTTCCAGGGCACTATATTTACGTAACTCCAACTCCAACATCTTCATCATCTTACCACTAGAAAACCTAACCTACTCCACCTCCATTCATGATGATCATATATGTTAGAGATCTAGGGTTTCATGGTGATTGAAGAAGCTATCGGTAAATCAAGTAAGTATATAAGCATCACTCTTCTTGAATTGACTAATGAAACATGATTTGATGATAGTTAGAGGTTAAATGTTCATTTTATGAGGATGGGTTCATGCTAAAAACGTGATTGAATAATGTGGGTAGATTCATGTATTACCTTGGTGTTTTGATGTATAATAGATTATGGAATGATAGAATGTTGGATTAATTAAGTAAATGGTGTTTTAAGTGTGTTGGAAAAATGTTAGCTATAACACTTCCACTGATTAAGCTTCTGTTTGTTTAGCCATAACTTGTTCGATAGTTATCCAAATGAGATGATCTTTGATTTTAATTAAATTAGAGACATAGGGCCATATTTTGTATGAAGATATCGAATTCAAATTCTTTCATTAAGAGTTTCTAATTTTGACTTGAAGTTAAGTACTGGTTGTTGCACAAAAAGTAGATACATAATTTGTTTTGTTATGTTTTCTTGATGAATTAATGTGAATCTCTTTGGGTGTTTTGGTGATGATGTAAAATGAGTGTAAGCATGAGAAATTAAATGTTATAAGTAAAGAGTTAGAAATCTGGAAAACATAGAAAGCAATTGGATATACTTTGGTGCAAGAGGCATAACTATTTTTGTATAACTTAGATTAAGGTCATTTATGTATGGTTTTAAAGAGGCCTTCGAGTTCGACAACTTCTACGAAGACTTTGAGAAGACATTTTGATTTCTAGAGGGTCAAATTTTCAAGTTTCTATAAGTGACATGTAAAAGTCTGTTTAACAAACATGGATGTCCGCCTAACGGATATTCACAGGTCAAGTGAACCTAATTGAGGCTTAAATAGGTCTTAAAGTGAACCTAAAATGATCCTTAGTTTATGTGACTAATGTACGATATGTTTAAAGCAAAAATGGAGGTTAAAACTTAGTGAATGAATGGATGAAATCAAAGTATCAAATGCTTGAGTATAATGGGAATGAAGATGTTTATACGATTGTAGTTATGCTGAAAGAAGTTGAGTAATATGTACTAAGTGATTAATTGTGAATGAAAATTTGATATTATGAGATCATAAGAGGTTAGAAAAGAGATGACAAGAAATTGAGTTATGATATAAAGTGACCAAGTGTTCTTGAGGTGTAAGCTTATGGATAAGCTAGACATATAAAAAGGGTAAAGATTGAATGGATGATTTAGAATGATCATGTGCAAATGAAGTGTAAGTCTAAGTTCAATCAAACAAATATGAATCATGAATTGAGAATGAGCATAAGATGTGAATTTAGAAAATATACCTGGGATTGTCATTGAGTATGCATTATACAATACACATATATATGTGTGCAAAACTGAATGTTTATGTGATTGTGCAATTAATAATGTGTGTGACATATGTGTTTTGCATAATGATGATACAGGATAGAACATCCCCATCCAAACGTTTCCAGATCATGGAAGCTAATGCTAATCTGGAGCGTACTATGAGCAGACCTAGATGGTCTTACTTTATTGTTTGTTTGTTTATATTATGAGTTGAATAACTATGCATTGTGAATGTGAATTGAATTATGCTGATTTCCTGATAGAAGGTCCGATGATTGTGAAATATGAATGAGATATTGAAGTGCTCTTTGAATGTGAATTGGATGGAATAACTATTTTCTCAACTTAAATGTTGAATGTCGGACTAAGGTCCGATGATAAAGTGAATGAGAATGTGATAGTGAATATGATTGTGTAATATTGAGCACTTTCAATTGAATGAATTTAAGTTATGCATTTCATTACATGAATGCATAAAAGATAAAGGCAGTTGTGACCAGAGTAGCCACCGAAAAAGAGCTTATTGCTCAATATGTGAAAAAGAGCCTAGAGCTCAGAAAATGTATAAGAGCCAAAGGCTCACTATGTAAAATGAACCTGATATCCCCAACAGATATGGGACAGTTTTCAATAAGCCCAATATGGGACAGTTATTAATGAGCCTAATATGAGACAGTTTTCAATGAGCCTAATATGGGACAGTGATTAATAAGCCTGATATGGGACAGTTGTCAATGAGCCCGATATGGGACAGTTATCAATGAACTCGATATGGGAAAATTATCAATGAGCCTAATATAGGACAGTTATCAATGAGCCTGATACGGGACAATTAGGCGCTCGGTCACAACAAAGTTCTAAATTGAAAGTGAGTCTTATGTGCATTGCATATGCATGATGTGAATATATGTAATGTGTTGAATATGAAATGTGAAATGAATAATCAAGTGATATATGCTTAAGTGAATGTGTAATGTATGTGACTTGATCTGTGAATTGATGAATTGTACGTGTTATATGATTGAGTGAGCCATCAAAGATGGTCACTCATTGAGTTCGCAAAAACCCACCCAAAATTTTGCAATATTTTTCAGGCTCAGAAGAGTACCCCTTGAGGCAAACGAGAGTATAGCCACTGCATACAAGTAAAAGATAGAGGTTGGGATCAGTTCACATCTTCAATTATATTTTTTTATTTTTTAATCGAATTGAGTCTTCTACAATTGTTGTAATTTGTGTATTTGAGTATTTCTATTTGTAATAACTTTCCAAGTCAGAAAGGATTGTAAAAGACTTTGAAATGTGATAAAATTATGACTACAAGTATTTTTGTATTTGAAATGGGCCCAAATGACTATTGAGATTATAATGATTGCATTACTATGATTGAAAATATTTTTGAAATAAAAGTGGCCCGATTTGATAATTGATTTCTACATATGCTTATATTGCTTAAAAAAAATTTGTACTGAGATTTGAATATTTGACCGTTCTAATATGCCACCTTTGCGGGATTTACAATCGGACATCACTCAGGATGTCGGGTACGGGTCTCGAGAGGGTTGGTGTTACAAGTTGAGTCTTATAACTAACTCCAACTAACTAACTGTCTGACGTTCTATAATATCTTACTCTTGCATTGTTTGGAATAATACTTCTTCTGTTATCATGTTTCGTCTGATATAGCGCTTTCGTCTAGTATCGCACTTTCATCTGGTGTCACGCTTCCGTCTGGTGTCGATCTTTGTCTATTGTTGCGTTTCGTCTGTTGTTACGCTTCTTCTATTGTTACGCTTTGTCTGTTATTACGCTTCATCTAGTATTGACGTATTTTCTATTGTAGATATATCGTCTATCGTTGATGGCTCATCTTCTGAGTTGACTAAGTGTTACTTACATTTTCTGCACACTTAACAAACTTATCAAAATAGTTCATACATTTCTAAGATTATTATTATTTGATTGTCATCAAAATTAATAGAAGTGAAGTCCTCTTGACTTAACAGCTTCTTCAAAAATCACCATGAAACCTTAGCCTCCAAGATTATACGATCATCAACTCTTCAAAGAGGAATAAGTTAGGTTTTTAGTTGCAAAAAGAAGAGATAGCGAAGATCTTCTAAAAACAAAGTGAAGGAAAGCAAGATCTCAATATGATGAGGGTGAGGGTGAGAAGATCGTGAGTAGAGAAGAGGAAAATGAAGAAGTGAGCATTTAGCCAAAGCAAAAAAATGAAAGACCAGATAGTTGTCTTTCATAGGCCATACGTAAGTGAGGTGTGTGGTAAGGCAATTGACACTTATCACTTGCCATATGTCATCACCTTATGGTGTTCACTTGGTCTTTTAAACTACTAGACCATTTGTTTCCCCATTTCTAATCCAATTGTCTCCCGATTTTCTATAAATCTTATTATTAAATCTTAATGTCACTTATCAATAATTTCTAATGCCATATGACATTCATTTCAATTGCTATTTATCAATTATCTTTCCACTTAATATTATCCTAGTCCAAAAATACCTATAAATTTCATAATTTTCCAAATTTTTACCAAAAATTATAAATCAATACTTAATTCACCAAATCAATTTTCAAGACAAAATATCCCCTATTCACATCATAATTATTTAAAAATCATTTATATCCCAAAATAAGTCAAATGAGTTCATGAACATATATGGTAATATGTGCAATTATCAAATTCACAAGTATGAATGCTATATTATGCATGAATATGAAATGCAATTTTCTAAATCTCATTGCTATTTCTCATCTACAGTATTCTAGGGTTCTAACCCTCAACATAGAAACAGGATCTTACAGTAGCACCCATAAGTGATTGATAATTCAATTCATTGATATTTTTCAATAAAAGATTTAAATCATTGATAAGTTAATATCCTTTTACTTGTTTAAGTAAATGATGGAAATGGATGTAAAAAAAGTTAATCAAGAATTCTTAGAGGTAATAACATGCATGCTTGCTTCTTAAAAGATGACAATACCAACTTCAAGATGCCATGTAAAACTTTAAAGCTTCAACACTAAAAAATCCTTCTCTTTACAATTACATTATAATTAAGGTTTTTCTTCGTTTTACCATGAGCTCAATTAAAAATAGTATAACATAAGTGAGAACTTACCTTATTTAACGGTACATTAGGGATGGAAAAGAGTTCAGGCTCGACCTAGCCCGATTGATTCGACATTAAGTCATCTAGCCTGGCTCGAATTGACCAGCCTCGGGCTAACTAGTAAAGGCAAATGACTTAATTTAACCTTTTTTTTTCAAAAAATAATAATTTAAGATCGTCTCATTGTCGTCCCTAATACATTATTGTGATGTGAATTTCTATCAATTCAATTGTTTATATAAAAGATAATCTTTAATTATATTTTTAATTTTGGAAAATTAATTTGGGCGTCGTGTTGACTAACCTTACATTTGGAGACAGAAGTTAAGTGCACCAACTTGGTGAATGAATTGACGCCACCATTGCGACTGAAATTGTCAGGTTGTGCCGGGTCTTGGCCTGTCCAAACTCTAGACAATGAACCCTAATCCTAACCTACAAAACTCGAGATAGCGTGGCCTAAGCTTGAGCCTGACTCTGTCCATCTCAAGCCATCAACATCGTTTTCTTCAAAGTGACATCATTTTGCTTATATATATATTAGATCTCAAAATCAAGTCGACCTATACAACTTAAGCATTAATAATATAAAAACAATGTCGTTTTCTTCAAAGTGATGTCATTTTGCTTATATATATGTTAGATCTCAAATCAAATTGACTTACACAACTTAAGCCTAAGGTTAACTTAAGGCCTATTGTTTCGCTTATCAATTTTAGCCTCAAATCGAACCAAAAACTGGTCAAATTTTTTACAAAATTGCTTTGACCTGAACAAATTAGGAAAGCCCTCCGCTTTTGGTTCAAAGTGGACCTAGTCAAAATTTTTATGACATTGCTTTGACCTGGACAAATTAGGAAAGCCCTCTGCTCCTGATTCGAGGTGGACCCATGACCAAACGCCATTGATTCGACCGCGATTTTTTCATATTTTCTCAACACCTACCAAATTTGTTAAATGATAGAGACTATCTTCAGGTTTATCTTCGGGTCATTGGATCATGGGCTATGAGACCTGGAAAATTGTGCACGTGGGCCACACTGATAAGTATCACATGAAAGGGCTACACACTACATAAAGCAACAAAGCAACGTAAACCTTTTTCCTTTTATTCTCATTCAGTCATTTGTACAGATGTCTCTTAGCTATATAGTTTCCTTTTCTGTTACAGTAGATAGTGACCCTAGCCGATAGCATGAATAAAGTGTTAGTATAAGATTCCTCCTTGTACACACTGAAAATATGAACAAATACATTTTTCTTCATCTACCTTTACATACTTTTCATGGTATCAGAGCCTAAGGTCTGATCCAAGGCTCTAATCCAAGCTAACCTATACCCAAGATGTCTAATATGGCAGACGAAAGTGAAGCCAGTACCTCCACACAAATCCCTGACCTAGAAATATACTCCATCAAAAACATAGAAAACCCTGGAGTTGTTCTAGTCACTACCCTATTCAATGGCAATAATTACCTGACCTGGAGCAAATCCATGATGATAGCTCTATGTGCCAAAGACAAACTATCCTCCATTGATGGAACATGTGTATAACCTATGAAAGACAGAGCACTCCTTGCTAGATGGTAACTTATAGACTCCATAGTGAAGTCATGGATCCTCAACTCCATGATTAAGGAGCTAAGTGATGCTTTTTTGTCATTATCCACAGCCAAAGAACTCTAGGAAGAGTTGAGAGAGAGAGGCCAGTGGGCCACTGCTGTATCAAATAGAAAGAGAAATCAGTTCCTTTAAACAAGTTAATCTCACCATTTTCGCATATTACACAAAACTAGAGAAACTTTGGGATGATTTAGCTAGCCTAAGCCCTATACCCACATGCTCTTGTGAGGCAGCCAAATCCATTACTATCAAGGAAAATACACATAGATTAGTGCCGTTTTTGATAGGATTAAATGAGGATTATGAATATGTGGTCAACCAAGTCATGCTAATGGAACCATTACCCATTGTCAATAAAGCTTTTGTTATGATGCAAACATTAGAGAGGCAAAAAGGTAGTGAATTCCAACCACGAAAACAATTTAAATGTAGCCATGATGGCACGAAAAACCAACTTTAACCCCAAGAAAGGTGGAAGAAACACCAGAAAGACATTCAACAAGAAGGAAGACAAATATTGTGAAAAATGTGAGAGATCGGGACATACCATCAAAACTTGGTTCAAGATCTATGGAGTGCCTGACTAGTACAATGAGTTAACCACCCAAAAGAACAAAGCCAATCTTATTGTTACTGCTAATACTCTTGCAGATACTCCACAGGAACTTAATGAGCATAATGAGAAAAATGGATAGATTTCACAAGGCTTAGCCACCTTCACCCAACAGGATATATCCGAGGCTATTAAAGGAAAGGCCACAGGTGAGATAAAGTTTAGAGGACTTGCAAATTTTGCAGGTAATAGCATAAATCACAATAATGGTCATAATGCAGAAAATAAATGAATGTGGTTGGTTGATTCAGGTGCTTCATCTCACAAGGTCACAGATCTCGTGTTTTGCAATAAATATGAACCAAACAACTTGTATAAACCAGTAACACTACTAGATGGCACAAAGCAACATGTGAAACATGTATGTGAAGCCTCTATTGGAGACAAAATTACCCTTAATGAAGTCCTACATATCCCTAACTTCTTCCAAAATCTACTCTCTGTGCACAAACTCACAACACAAAATGAAATTGTAACTATCTTCATATCTAATGAATTATTTTTACAGGACCTTCAAACTAACAATGGTATAGTGGTTATCAAGGCCAGAAGTGGCCTGTATGAGCTGATGGAGGATAACTTAATACCTCCAGGAACCTTGAAAGGAACCTCCCTAGATTTCTACCAAAGCCAAAATTTTGTGTTTAGTCCTACTGTTTCTGTTAATACCTGGCATAGTAGACTGGGGCATGTTTCTAAGGAAAAAATGCAACATATCAATGAAATCAAAGGTTTTTAATCCGATTTATACAATTTTCAAATCTGTCCTATGGCAAAACAACACAGAAAACCTTTCCCTAAACACAAAATACAAACCACTAAACCCTTTAAGGTCTTACACATGGATCTATAGGGGCCTTATAAGGTACCTACCCTAGATGGATCTCAATTTTTCCTAACCATTGTAGATGACTACTCTACAGTCACCTAGACCTTTTTACTCAAACACAAAGATAGAACATATCCTAGCATAACCCAATTTATCCAATCTATAGAAAAATAGTATGATGTAAAGGTACTTAGAGTCCAAACAGAAAATGGGAAAGAGTTTATAAATCATGAATGTAGAAAGCTCTTTGCAGATATGGGAATAATGCATCAAAGATATCCATACACCCCACAACAGAATGGAGTGGTGGAAATCAAACACAAACACTTATTACAAATCACAAGAGCCCTACTATTTACAACAAACTTACCAAAATCATACTGGCGAGAGGCTCTTCTCACTGCCACCTACCTCTTAAACAGAATTCCCACTAAAGTCCTCCAATGGCAAACCCCATATGAGACGCTTCACAAAAAAAACCAACCTATGCACACTTGAGAGTTTTCGGATGCCTATGCTTTGCCTTAGATAAAACACCCAACAAGACAAAGCTAGACCCTAGATCCTTGAGGTGTATTTTTCCAGATTACAAAGCCAATCGAGTCATGGATATCAACACAAAAACCATCTTCAGTTCAAGAGATGCCACCTTCCATGAAAATACATTTCCTTTTGCAAATACAACTACAACCCCTGAGCCTAGCCCTTTACCCCTTTTCCTTCATAATATAACAGACAATGATGATATGCAAACAGTAGCACAAGAAGACATGCTAGGGTTGCCAAACTCACAAAGCATTGAGCAAACACCAGAATTAACAGACACACAACCTCAACTAGATATTGCCATAAACCAAAAAACAACTACAGATAGCCATGTGAGGAGAAGTCAAAGAATCCATACCACACCAAAATACCTTGAAGACTACATCCACCAAGCTTCTGCTCATCACTCCACTTTTGCCCTCGATAATGCTAACAACATTTTTTAAGTTTTTTGGTCCTGCAGGAACAACAGAAGATAAAGACTCAAGATTCCATATTGCACACAAACCAAAATACAAAGAATTTATGGGGAATGTGTCTGCTGTTTTTGAACCTATGTCTTATGAGACTGCTAGAAAGTCAAAAGAATGGGTGGACTCTATAGATGCACAGCTAGAAGCCCTAGAAGACAACCAAACTTGGGTTCTCACACAGCTACCTAAGGGGAAGAGAGCAATAACATCAAAATGGGTCTATAAAGTCAAATATAATTGATCCACTTCGTCTTTCGGTTTTACCCTTGGAGGTTGAATCAAAAATTGAATTCCAAGGATTGCAATATAGAATGCAACCTCGGGTCGTCTCACTTAGTTAGAACCTAATGCAATGGATCTAAGCTAGCCTAAATGTTATGAAATGCAATTAAATTGGTTAGGAAGGGGGTTTTGGTTCTTTGGAGAACTAACAAAATTAAACTAATTGAAAGGGAAGTGTGTAAAAAAATTAATTTTGGATTTTTGGGAATAAGAAATCGAAGGTTAAAACAATGATCAAATATGATAAAATCCTCGTGAAAATGAGCTTTGGCTATCATAGTTCAAAATAAATCTTTGTGCGAGTAAAAATCACGAAGTTTCCAAATGATAAACTTTAAAGAACTCTTTAAGTCTAAGGTTTTAATCAATGAACTCCATTTCTTAAAACCTTATTGAATGCATCTTAGTGAGTGTCAAGGATAAGTTAATGCAAGTGGTCAATTTGGTGATCAAGTATCATCTCAATATCAAACATAACGAGGTAGATAAAAGAGAATTAACAAAATCATGAAATGACATATATAAGACTTCATATATTCAAGCTCCAAGTTCTACATCGACAAACCCAATAACACCATACATTGTTCAACACTTGAATAAACTATAATCAAGAAAATCCAACTACAAAGCATAAATCCTAACTAAGGAGTTCACGACAATGTAGTTAAATATGAACAAACTACTCCCCTTTGAAGCCCATTGAACTCAAGTCATTGCTACATTTTCAAGAGGAAATGGTGCTTAGCCAACCATTGCTTTGGAAGAACTCATAAACAGAAACCCACTACGAGCATCCACGGCAGTAGCAGCAGATAATGAATGTGGCGATAGAAAAATGGAAAGAAATGATTAATGATGGTCAAGTGGAGAGGAAGAGCCGTAAGTGTGTGTATCCTCTGTAAACTTGTTAAAAAAAATTTCTTGTCGTGTCTGTCAGCTATAACCTAATTTGGTAGGTTTTTAAATGAAGAATATTGGGTAGGGTCACACAGTGGGTGATTTTTCTGAAATTGGTCTGAGTTTTCAAAGGTTCGTCGTGGCGACAAATATTTTTTTGCCACGATAAACTTTTGCCAAAAGGTTTTGCTCTGTTGCTGGTTCCTTCGCTGCTGCGAAAGAATTAATCTTTTCCACGACGAACTTTTTCCAAAAGTTCAGCCTGGATTCTGTGTGTTTTGTCGCAGTGACAGATCCACTTTGTCGTGTGTGAACTTCCTATTGCCCTAATTCTCTCGTTGACTTCATTTCAACCTTCTTTCATTCCACATCTTCTTCTTGACTTCCTTTTCCTTGAGTCTCTTATAATTAAAAAAAAGATAGTTTGCAATATCAATTGTTCTCAGAAAATTAATTAGTGCAATGAATACTAATTTGTAACAATTTTTACCTTCAAACTACTTAAAATAAAAGCACACACTCAAGAATCAATTTAAGCACAAAAGATAGAGATAGCAGTAAAAAAGTGTAGCAAAAGAAATGAAAATGTAGCCAATTTATGAAATAAACTTGGGCTCAATCAACAATCCAGATGGTACTATTGACAAGCTAAAATCAAGGCTGGTGGCAAAAGGGTTCAATCAAAGAGAAGGGGTGGACTACTTAGAGGTCTTTACATCTATAGCTCGGGTTGTAACAATAAGGACATTCGTAGCTATAACTACAATGAAGAAATGAGCTATACTGCAATGTGACATAAATGATGCTTACTTACATGGTCACATAGAGGAAGAACTATACATGCTACCACCATAAGGTTACAAAAAAGAAAAGGAGGGAGAAGTTTGCATACTAATGAAGTCCATTTACGGACTTAAACAAGTAGGCAGGTAGTGGCACAAGGAGTTAACAATGAAGCTTAAGCAATTGGGGTTTGAAAAATCAGAGGCAAATTACTGCCTATACACCAAAGGCCAAGGTTCAAATTTCATTGCCATCATCATCTATGTGGATGATATCCTTATTACTGGACCAGAGGAAAATCACCTAATTACTATTAAGCAAGATCTCAACAAGGCATTTACAATCAAGGACCTAGGATATGCAAAAATTTTCCTAAGAGTTGAGATAGCCAGATCAGAAGTAAGAATGACTCTCAGTCAAGGCAAGTACATAAGGGCTATTCTACAAGAGACTAATTTGCTTAATTGCAAGCCATGCGTGACACCTATAGTTCCAGGAAGAGACTTATCATCGATGAGGGTGAGCTGCTCAAAAACTCGGAATACTACAAGAGGATCGTTGGAAGACTGTAATATCTTAGCTTTATGAGACCAGATCTCACCTACATTACACAACAACTAAGTCAGCTTATGAAGGCACTGAGATAATCACACTGGGATGCTGTCTAACATGTCCTCAAATACCTCAAAGGAACACAAAACCAAAGATTATTTTATGCAGCAGACCCAGATCTAAAACTCATCGCGTACTTAGATTCGGACTGGGTGAGCTACATTTTCAGTCGATGATCTCTAACCAAATTTTGTGTATTCCTCGGCAAATCTCCCGTCTCCTGGAAGATAAAGAAGCAAACCACAGTCAGTCGATCTCCACTCGGTGTGTGATGCGGCGACTTTAAGATTCATCTGTCTTCGACACATCCGAAACCAACATCAAATAGCTGACTTATTTACGAATCCCCTTAGCGCACGAGCCTTTACTGATTTACTCCTCAAGTTCGGATCCGTCGTCTTCTCCGGAGCTTTGACTTAAAGGGGTTGTTAAATGACAGACACTATCTTCAAGTCTATCTTCGGGTCACTACATCATGGGCTATGAGACCTGGAAAATTCTACGCATGGGCCACACTAATAAGTACCACATGCAAGGGCTACACACTACACAAAGCAACAAAGCAACATAAACCTTTTTTTCTTTTATTCTTATTAAGTCGTTTGTACAAATGTCTCTCAACTATATAGTATCCCTTTTTGTTATAGTAGATAATAACCCTAGCCAATAGCACGAATAAAGTGTTAGTATAAGAGTCCTCCCTGTACACACCAAAAATATGATGAAATACATTTTTTTTCGTCTACCTTTACATACTTTTCAAATTTCATCAGATCGTGTAGATAATTTTCATTCTTGCAAATGACAAAAGTATCCCCGAACTCCCTGACTGATGTAATTTAAGAAGTGCTATGGAGCCTTGCAGAAGGTTCCCACGGCCCACATCACAGAGCCGTCGCTGAAAGTCGCACACTTTGCTGCTTTCTACTAATGAAAACATTGTACCGTGATACGCTTACTCCTGCTTAAGAGACTCGCGATGCCACATCTACCCTCAAAAGCTGAGGACATTATGGTAAATTGATTTGTTTGCATTTCGTAGTTGCGTGTGAAATGGGAAGAAGAAAGGACTTGTTTTTTTTATTTGTTAATTTGATAAAAATTTTCTAGACTGATTATTTATTACATTTCGACACTGGAAGGGAAGAAAAACCGCAAAATATCTATGTGTACATGCATACATATATATATATATTTATAAAACTTTAAAGTTAGGAGAGAGAGAGTGAGAGGAGCTGCAACCTCGGACGGGAGGAACATATTTTTCTCAAAGAGAAAAAAATAATAAAAGATTGCAAGTGTTTTGTGGTAAACTGTGCTGTAAACAGATGCCGGACAGTAGTAATAAGAGCAATGCAGTCTCGTCTAATCAATCCGCTCGTAACATTGAAGGTATCATCCATTTCTTTTCTTTTTTCCGGCTTACTTTTTGCTAAAGAAAACAAAACTATAAAGGCAAGAAGGATCTGTTCGTTGTTGTTAATATCTTTTGTGTAAGGTATTTTGATTGTCGGATTACGTGATCAGAGTTGCAATGCTACTTGTGTTTATCTTTATTGCTTTATCGCTAGTTCTTTTCGGTTTATTCTTGATTTCATATTTACTTTTGTTTTTCATTTAGGAAAGGATTTCTTAAACTTGCTTGAACTTCCCCTGTTCTGGAAATTCTCAGACGATTGATGTGGTTGATGTTTTCTGTCATCATTGATGCAATGCCAATTCGGTCCTTGATTGATTAGAATCACTGCGTTTTTCTTTAAATGTTTAATTCGTTTTTTATTGGGTTTTTCTTTTCCAGTTTTTCTCTTTTAATGTGCCGAATATGGGTTTGGTGCTGTTTAACCATCCCATATTAAAGATGAAAGCTTTTTAAAGGTTGGATCAGAGTTCATAATTTGATCTATATACGCCTTTCTTTGAGACTGTTTAAGAAATTCATTCGATGATTGATGTCAAGTTGGTTTTTGGATATCATTGGTTTCATCAATTCAGTTAAGCATGGGTAGGTCCGAAGATGGAAATATTTTCGTATTGACGATGGGCTTTTACAGAAGCTTTTTGGAGGTTGAAAATCATGACACTCCGGATCAAGGTGGTGTGGCTCAATCAAGCCCACACCCAGATCGTCCAGGTGAACGTGATTGTCTATACTATTTAAGGACGGGGCAGTGCGGTTATGGAAAGAATTGTCGCTATAATCATCCTCCTTATTCCGCACTGGTATATTTGGTTTTCTCTTTCCTTCACATTTTCACTTTCCCTCACATTTTCATTCTCCTTGTTATTCACATAGATGGTTGAATTGATCTGTTTAAGTTTACGTGAATTAGGCAATCATCTTGGTTAATTGATGGTTAAGTCTTATTAATCTGGGTTTTAAAAACTCCATTTCCCTGTTTAGGGAACAGAAGAACTTCCTCTCAGAGATGGACAACCGGACTGCGAGGTAAGTTCTACTGTAATGCGTGCTTTGAGGGAAAGATTTACAATAAGGCTGGGAATCCACGAAGCCAGTGGCCTTGCATTGAGCATTTGCTTTGGAAACCTACTTCTTCCTCTTGATTATGCAGGGAACTTCTGGAATTGGAAACTTATGCCTTTTGGAAGAAGAACATCAATTTGTTGGTGTCTTGTGTGTGCTTGTTTTCCACCTTCAAGCATAGAAAATTGAGATTTAATTTTATTTTATATAATGCTAGAAAACTATCAAACCCAGAACATGCAAAGTCTTTTAAGGAATGTCTTCTGACTAGATAATAGACATTATACACAACATAAGACTTCTTTCCCAGTATTGAGGCTTAGCCTCAAACCCTGTCTACGTTTCTATGTATTAATGTCAGGAACAACTGTTTTCATGCAAAATCTATCTGATGGTTCCTTAGATTAGTTGCTCTAGAAAATAGTAACTTTCAGTGCTCCAGGTTATGGAACAATCCATGTTGAAGTTCCTGCTCTTCATAAGATTCCCCCATCCCCAATGCAAACAAAAATATAAAGAGGCCAGGAAAAAGGGACCTGGTTCCTTAGCTTCTGCTAGGGCATAATAATCCTTTGGGATTGTTCTTCTGGTTCACCAAATGAGTCGTGCTACAAAATACATGTCTAGAATCTGATTGACAGAATTAGTAAATTATTAGACATAATATACTTGCTGTAACTTAGGCTTCTCCTTTTTCTGGCCACCGCAATTGTGCTGCTGTGTTCAAGTCTAATCATAGGTCTCCTAATTCCCTGGTCAAGGATCAACCAATTGAAGTATGCTTGGAACAGTTTCATTGAAGCTACCTGATATTGCTGCTTGCCAATTCTTTCTCTAAGAACAGTACCAACATGTGGCTGTTATTTTCCACGCAGAAAGATACTTTGCTTTATCTTATATCTTCTCGAGATGAGATTCAAACTTTGTATATCATGCATTCCTTTACCTGTCCATCGGGTGGTGAGAGGTTTCACTTTGGCCACAGGTTTGAAGTATGCATGTACGTGTGCAAAGTGATCTGAATAACATGTGTGTTGCATTCTTGAGGGAAACCTGCTTAAATCTAAAAACTAGTCAACCATGAGCTTTTTGATGGGTCTTATGTCTGTGAAGAAAGTTGCAAACGTAGTGGAAATTCTAAAAGCTGGTTCTAGAGTCCCCTTTTTGACATGGTAGATGAAATGCCTAACTGCTAACCTTGGTATAGTGCTTTTTCTACAAAATCTGGATTGCAGTATTACTTAAAGACAGGGACCTGTAAGTATGGAACTTCTTGTAAATTTCATCACCCAAAGGATAGGAATGGTGCAGGACCAATTTCATTTAATATTCTAGGTCTACCTATGCGCCAGGTCTTTAATTCTATCCTTATTTACATTGATATTGCTAAATCACCATTACAGTATTCTAACTATAGTAATGTATATATGCATGTTACAGGATGAAAATTCCTGTCCTTATTACATGAAGACAGGCTCATGTAAGTTTGGAGTTGCATGCAAGTTCAATCATCCCCAGCCTTCATCGGTTGGAAATGGCTCGCCTCAAGGTGGACCTGTTACCTTTGGCTCCACAGGGCCGTCAATGATTCCTTCGTCAAGTCTGCCCTTTGTAGGTTTTCCCACTTGGTCAATACGAAGGGCACCTTATGCCTCTAGCCCACATTTACAAAATCTACAGGCCTACATGCCTGTTGTAGTTTCTCCTCCTCCAGGTGTTCTTCTTGCTCATGGCTGGAATGCCTATATGGTAAGTACATGATTGTGGAATCTTCATTTTGCTAGAAATTTGTAACTTTAGTTGTAAAACTCTGTTCTCTGATCATTATCATCACTTTAGTTTCTGCAAATTGTATACTGATGGATGAATCCTGGCATGTTCAAGTTATTAACTCTTTGGTATTTTCTTTTCCTTTTATAAATTTCTTCTTTGGAAGTGCATTACTGGCAGATCTTGGCTGTTGAAATTTTTAGTGATGTTTATTTAGTGTATGCATGCAAAAGGACAATGCTAGTTCGTGCCAGAAGTTTCTTCCCTGACATTAAGAAGCAAATACTGGAATTGCTCCCTTAATCTGGGATAATGTGCACACAAAATGCCATTTCCTCTGCTGGTAATATCGCCATGTAAGATGTCTCACATGTTGCAACTTACTAGCTTGCGTGTAATGTGGTATCAAGAGATGTAGCCCCTGCTTAGACTAAATTGCTTAGTTGGAACTAGTTTTGTTTTTGCTGTCATATATACTTGTTTGTAATTTTGTTCTGTTTTAACTTGAAGTTTACTGGCAAAACTCTTAATAAATTTGTCTTGGAGTAGGGTATTTGTTTTTATGTTCTATTGTTATCTTTATTTGTTTTTCATTAGGGGAACTTGGGCCCTCCTTCTCCCCGTACCTTGGGTACCAATCTTGTCTACAGCTCTCGAAATCAAGTTAACTCATGTTCCAATGAACAAGTGCATTTTTCATCAACAGACAATTTTAATCTACCTGAAAGACCCGATCAGCCAGAATGTAAGCATTTCATGAGCATTGGTACCTGCAAATATGGATCTGACTGCAAGTACCATCACCCAAAAGAGAGGGTTGCTCAACTAGCAAACAGTATCAGTCCACTTGGGCTCCCTTCAAGACCTGTAAGTTAATGTTTATCTCATGTCGGGATCACATTGGTAGCTGTTGTAACAGCTGAAACTTATTCGAAGTTAGTCGGGTAGATGAGATGATGGAACTCCATCTTGCTTTGTAACAGATGGGCCTTAATTTTGGCAACTAAATCAGCAAGTTTTTGCAAACTATTAGAGCAACCTGTTGGTTAAGAATCTTATGATTACTTTATACTTTCGTATGCAGGGACAAGCTGTATGTTCAAACTACATTATGTACGGAATTTGCATGTTTGGCCCAACTTGCAGCTATGATCATCCATTCCTTGGCCTTCCTTATGGCTATGGTCTGAGCCTAACCTAACACCTTTATCTATGTTTGATTCATCTCTCTTATCCAAGAATATCAATTGTTTCATCTGATACCCGCCCTTGCTAAAATCACCTAATTAGGATCAGCATTCTGAAGATGCAAGCAACAAAAATCTAGTGTCAGACATATTCAAATATGGAGACTTCAGATGATTCTACTGAAACAACTGGTTCTCCACCACCGCACTTCTGTCGGCCCTCTTCAGATTCTTCACACGATTAAATTGAAGTTTAAGGAAAATACACCCCTTTTTGTACGTTTTCCATTTTGATGACCAACACTTTTGGAAGGAGTGTTCGTAAAATGTACTTGTAACCGTCTCATGTGGTGCTGCGGCATGTGATATGTTCGAATTGAAATGTACTTGGCAGAAGCTGGCGATAATAGAAGGGCATTTTTGTTGTCAATAGATTGAAGATGACCATTATGATATTAGATTAATTTAATATTTCCTGTTTTACTTGTATTACTATACTGCTATTACCTAATAGCTCGTATAAAACCAAGCTACTTGCCATGTATATTTTGTCCTTGATTTGGGAAATTTAAGAAATTTCAGTTTATCATATTAAACATTAAAAGATGATGCCTAATATTAGTTAAAACTTTTCTTTTCAAGACTAGATGATTGGTAATTGAAAACTGGCTATTATGTTCTTGGATATTGAATGCTATTCACTAAATTACACAGATTGGACAAATTAATTTTACTTAATTAAATATATATCTATATTGTTGTGAATAATTTGTGAATCAAAAATTATTTTATTGATTAATTAATATTTCTATTAATTAGTACATTCTCTAGAATTTCAATGTTGTTAATTTATAGTAATTTTACTTTATCCCTATGTATTACCATGAAAAACAAAGAATATTTTCAATTTCAACAAAGTTCAAATGATTGGTGTTTGGTCAGATAGTTTGAATTTCATTTCTTTTGGAACAGCTATTTGTTTATAACAAGAATGCTATGTTATTTACATTCTTTAATTTTCTAGAATGCTTCAATATCCTATTTATTAACGGTGACAATATAGTGGACCCAACTTAATATTCTATAATGCTCAATCTTAACTAGAATATTTTAATAGCCGAGTCCAAATTGAAATGTGATCGAGCTTGAACAATCGATCCAATTCAATTTTGATTCAAGTTAGACCAAAAAGCTTGAGCCCTAGTGAGTTTCATTTTTTTTTTCCGTATTTAGAGCCTAAATGACCTAAACTCTGGCTTTTCTAAATTACATTAGAGTCTAGTAATTTCAAGTTTTACCTGTTAATTTTCAACTATACAGTGCCTGAACCCTTTAACCACCTCTACTACACATTTGAAGATTGATCACTTAACTATTTTGTTCAACATTCCAATCTTGAGATGACACAAACTCTTGGAACAAGAGTGTAAAATAAGTTCTAATTCCAACGAGTTTGCCAATAAAAGATCAAGTAGAATGAAATAAAAATCCAATTTTCTTTTACACACTTTCTTATTATGTTCCATTATTTTATCATAAACATTGAGCAAAATTTGGGCATGACTTAATCATCCTATAAATTAATCCCTTAATCCCAAGTTAGAAAGGCCAAAGACTATCAGTCACATAACTTTTAACAAATCGACAATTCTAAGTGGTTTTTATTGTTTCTATTAGAAGTGACCATGGTAGGGAATTTGAAAATGAAAAGTTTGAAAACTTTTGTAAGAATAATGGTATCTTTCACAATTTTTCTTCACCAAGAACCGTTCAACAAAGTGGAGTTATTGAGATGAAAAATGAGAACCTACAAGAAATAGCTAGAACCATAATCAATGAGTACGATCTTCCTAAGTATTTTTGGGAGGAGGCAATGTAACATTTCAATTGAGTTTATATAAGAACAACCTTAGATAAAATTCCTTGTGAACTTTAACATGAAAAAAAAATCAAAAATCAATTACTTCAAAGTTTTTGGTTGGAAAATTTCATTCCATAACAAATTAAGGATTTTTCTTGGAAATTATTTAAGTACCAAAGCATATAGGGTGTCTAATAAGAAGAGCTTTACTATTGAAGTATTTATGCATGATATTTTTGATGAATCTAACCATCTTACATACAACAAAGATCTTGAATATGGTGATACAGTTCTATCTAGAGAACTATAGTCATTAGCCTTTGAAGGATAAAAAAGTGATCACTAACAAATCACTTATGAACTCATTTTTGAACCAAGTGAGGGAAATAAGAAGGATGACGAACTGCCAAGAGATTGGAAATTAAAAAAAAACTCCATCCTCCTAATCAAATTTTATGTGATTTTTAACAAATGGTAAATGCTTGTTCCCATCTCAATGATATATCTCATCTCACTTTTATTTCTCAAGTTGAACCTGAAACATTAGAAGAGACCCTTAATGATAAAAGTTGGGTTATTGCTATAAATGCGAAATTGAACCACTTTGAGAGAAATATTGGTATTCGTTGTCAAACATATACAAATTAATATCTTATTTCTACCATTAATTAATTAACAACTTAGTATAGGGTGAAATAAGAGTTGATCCCACCAGCAGAGTATTGTTTATTAAAATTTCATTCTAAATGTAAATGAATGTTTTTACTAATAAAGATCATCAATAAGTAAGTGTATGAAATTACAATTCCAAACAAACTAAAATTTGTTTAGAAAAATTCAGCCCACTAAAACAATGTGAAAACACCTATAATTTAATGTCTAAATCGGCTCAAACTCAAGCACAACTAGTACCCATGTTATTTACCAAATTTTAGACCATTAAATCAGAAAATCATGATCATGAAACCAAATAAATCAGATATGGAATTTACACACTAAAATAGCATGTCATTCACTATGTCACCTAATTAAACTTTAAAGATTGTATCCCTTTAATTACCTAACATGTGAGCTGTTATTTATCATGTCTTTGGCACTTAAAAAAAGATAAAATCAGGTTGGAACATTAGAAAATCAGAATTGAATGCACAACTCAAAAACATGATGCAAACAATGCAAAATCAACTTTTTTGAACATTCATGAGTGCTCCTTTCAAGTACAATTTAATCTCATCATCTTTCACTTGAATTTCCAATGATACTAGACTTAAAAGCTTGTCAAAATCATGCTGAGAAGATGGGAAAATAGCAGTAAACCTTAAGCTCTAAGATTATATTGCATAAACAGTCTAGCAATAACAATTTTAGATTCAGTTTGCATATTTCTAAAATTCTAGGTTAGGAAACTAACTTCAGGAGACTTTCTAATTGAATTATAGTATCTAAATAACTCCATAACCATACCCAAACACAAACCAAATATAGGCGACTAGTTCCTAGGCATCGATTAATCATAATTAAGTGAATACATAAAATATATGCAATTGGATAGCAATTTGCACGTCAGATAACTTCTCAAGAGAATACCACAAAACCTTATTAATGTCTCAAACACTCAACTCTTATAACTCATAGAATCAGCAAATATATAATGAGATGAAACAAATCACATGTAAATATCTAAACTTAACAGTACTCAAACAAGAAGAAATGGAATACGCAGGGTCTGACACATTAACTCATCTTTGAAAGTGTTCTCATTCTTCCCATCAACCAACTCTATTACACAACCTCTAAAATTTTAGATTCAAGTACCTATTTCAATCAGGTTATTCTCAATTGAATTTTGCAATTTTGTGTAATCTTTGCTCAATTGGTGATTCCATTAAAGCCTAATCTCAATTGCTTCCATGTTTATATTTGCTTATTCATTCAATTTTAAGTATTACAATTTCAACTGCATAAGTTTAGCATTTAGGGTGAATTAGGGTTTTAAAATTTGGAAATTATCTAATTTCATGTGAATTGCACTTAATTTTTTAAAATTGAAGGATCCTTAAGTCAATTTATGAATAATTTAAGCTTTATTTAACTCTCATTTTCTTTGAATTATGCTTAATTTTGTTTGAATTGCAATTTATAATATTTATGCCTAAGTCAAATTTGGGATTTCCTTATTATGCAATGCTTTTAAAAATTAAAGGTTTCTTCATTAAATTTTTTATTGATTTACAATTCTTTTCCTATGAATTTCTTTATATTATGTTTAATTTTATCCAAATTTAAAGTTTTGATCTTTCTTATCTAGATGAGAATTGTGAATTTCTTCTCTATACATTACTTTTCAAAATTAAAGTCCCTTTAATTCAATTGATGATTGGTTTTAGCCTTTTTTGTTGTGAACTACCTTACATTATGTTTAATTTTATCCCAATCAAACTTTTGATCACTTCACCTAAATGATAATTGTAGATTTCTTATTTATGCATTAAGTCTCAAAATTAAACGTTTGTTCATTTGATTGAACTTTGTCTTAAAGCCTTTTAACTACATATTGATTTAAATTGAATCTATTTTTAGAATAAATCATCAATTGATTATCTATACCATGCATGATAACTTTCTGCTTTAAATTTGTAAACTTGAGATTATAATAGTAATACCTAGTAATACCTTCTCTATCTTATATAAAATCCTTCATATCCAGTCTCTATCTCTTTTCAAACATTTTCCTTTGTTTTTAATCTTTCTCTAAACTTATGGTAAGGACTAAAGGGCCTTAATCTTATACTTAGGACTCTTATATGAGGTAGAGCTATCAACCCTTCATGCCTCCTAGTGATGATGAGTATTTTGATACTACTTTCCCTCAATTCCAATGTTAAGTCACCAATTTGCACTTATTTTATACTTAATTCTCTCTAATGTGTTAAAATTATTATCCGAAATTAATGGAATTATCTTATAATTGTTTGCAGATGATTTTCAATACCTTAGAGATGAAATTGAATAAAAAAGATGCAAAAGAATGAAGAAAATCTGAAATTCTAAGTTTGACAACAATTAAGTGACTAAGCGTGGGCACGTCTAAGGATGGAATAAATCTGTAGATCAATTTTCAAATGTCAAACTTGAGATTCTCACAATCTTTAAAGATTATATTGCCATCTTTCAAGGGGATTGACCACCTGAAATTAGGGGATACATTATCTGAAGAGAATCAAGGAAAGATAGGAGGGAAATCGGAAAAATAAGCATAAAAGGAGAGAGGATCACTGTTCACGCAAGCTAGACTAGGTTTAGAGAGATTTTCATTTATGCTGTTTTCTTTTCATTTTTTTACGTTTTCTACAATTTCTCCATTAGTATTTTCGTGTTTTTCTGTAAAGAATAGGGATGGAGACTTTACGTTTTGTTATTTCTTTCGTTTTCAATTCTATTATGAGTAGCTAAACTTTTTGCCTTGGTTTAGGGGATCCGTGTTATCCGCTAGTATGTGTGAGATGTTTTGAATAAAGTTTATTCTGTTAATAAACATTGAATATCTTCCGATCTATTCTTTCTAATTGAATTCGTTGGTTTCTAGGTGTGCAGCTAGGGATTAATGAGTTCAACCACTAGATTAACAAAATATGATGTTCAGTTTCACTAATCACAAGTAGCAATTAGGATTGTCTACTCTACGTTAGAGTCAGAAAATTCTAAGGAGATATTCATTTGATTAATTGTATGTCATACATGTATTTCGCTTGCTCATTGGTTCTTGATTCGTAAAGCTATTATTCAATTAGACCTATGATCATATCTAGGTTGTTGTTTAATAAGAATGCTAGGATACATGTTTCTAGTCATTACACTTAAGAGAAAAAAACCCCCAATGAATGTTTATTAATGATTGATATTTTATATCGAGGATCCATTTTAGTGTGATAACATCGGTGACCCGAAACCAAGGTTTGTCTATTATATTTTCAGATCTAATTATTTCTCTTTATTTTCTATTTTTCTTATATTTTTCCTTAAATTACCGTGAATCAAACCCCCCCCCCCCCCATTTCTTTGCTTTCTTTCAGTTTTAAATATCGCTAACCACTACTGTTAAAAATTTCTCGTGGGAACGATATCCACTTACCACTACTACATTCATTTGTATTAACGTAAGTGATTTCTTTTGAATTTGGTTGCAGGCAATAGTAGTACCATCCAAGATTATACTTTCCAAGAACTACATGAAACCATATTGTTTCCCATACTAGTTTAAACTAATTTAAGGATTATAATCTTATTCAGTATTTCATTAATCAAGGGCGAGAATCCCTTCTAGCCAAAATTTGTTGCATTAGCCCTTCCATTGTTCAATTTTTCTATATCAATCTCCACCTTAAGGTGATTGGCGGTGACACTCATATTTTCTTAAAAGTCCATGGTGTCAGAATTCGTCTCACTTACCACATTGTGAAGCGATTTTGATTCTTTTAAAGTCATCACAATACATCATCTTAACAACCTATATAATTTTATTGAGTCTCATATACCCCTAATTGTAATTGATTTTTTTTATGTTTCCTAGAAAGGGGAAGATAAATGGAAATGTTATAATTCAAAGATAGTACATAGGTTTTGTATATTCTATATGATGGACATATTTATATATTCTTTTTGACTATATATATGCTTGTTAAATCTTGCTCTTAAAATTGAATTATGGTTTTAGCATTTATATTTTATGCACGAATAGAAGGGAGATAATTATTATATTGATATGAGTTCTGATTAATTTCTTGTATTTTTTTGAAAAGTTAAATAATATATTAACTTTCGAAGAAAAGGATGAATATCTTATACAAAGAGCTAGTATTACAAAAGGTTCCTCATTTAATTTACCCAAAGATAAAAATAGTGACATAAACCTCGACTAGCCTCCATATCCATATTCCACTACTGTATTACTTATGTTCCTTCTTTCAAATGCTCTAACTAGGTAAGCTCCATATTAGTGCCATTTCCAAGGTGCATATCCTTTTTAGGTTATGGATTAAGATTTGTTCTCTTGTTAGTTGATGATTTCCTAAGTCACAACTTCCTCCTTTGTCTATTTATCAAATACTCACTAGTTTATCTCTAACCACAACAATACTCACTATTACATAGTGTAATTTTAGTAACTTATCAATCTGGGTCTTTCTTATTCTTGTTCTTGTTTCTATAATACAAAGTAAGTTGATAAGTGTAAATTATACTACATTTTACTAGATGTTTAAATGAGTTTTTAAGTGTCCCTTAGATGATTATCATGTGTATAGACTTACATTTATGTTATTATAGTGTTTATATGTATTATAAATGTTATATGGTTTAATGCATGATTTTGGATATTAATCTTGTGTTCTTAAGGTGTTTTGATGTTCTTGTTAGTGAATGAAACTAGATAAATGAAGATTGAAGGAAGTTGGAACATTCTTAGGCTAACGGCAGGGTCACGATCGTGCATGCAGTGCCACAATTGTGGCATAAGGCTTTTCTCTAGTGTCACAATCATGACAGAAGGATTTTTTTCTCTAGGGAGAGGGACACTTATTAGACATGGGATTTGCCATCTGTTTTGATGTTAGAGGGCATTTTTAGAACAAAATGACTTAGTTAAGCCCTAAATTGAACCCTAAACCCCACATTTAATATAAAAGAACATAAAGAGACCAAAAAGAATAGCCTCCATCTTACCAAATTGGGACTAATCAAGGAAGATCAAGAAGGGAGCATTGGAAAGTTCCAACTGTTACAACATTTCTAGATCAGTCTAACTCCAGTTCATTCTTCTTTTGTTTATTTATTTCCTTTAAGCTTGATATATGAACTGGGTTTGAAGATGCTATAATCATTTATGATGTTTTAATTTTCAGATTAGGATTTGCTTGTGAGTTATTTTGGGACTTGATTGTTATTAATTTCAATACAATGTTATGGTGTTGTGGTATTTAAGTATGCTAATACTTTGAAATCAAATTGAGAGAGTGATTCCAAAGTAATCCGATTAAGTTGGGTAACAAGATTTACCAACCTAATAAGTTACTTACATATCAAATTGATAATCTTACAAAGAGAGATCATGTGTGAAAACTTAATTATTTGATAGATCACATAAAAACTAGTTGAAAATGTTAAGCTATTTTTGTGAAATAAGAGATTGCAAAATCTAGAATTTCATAACCAATTTGGGTTAATCAATTGGGTCTAAGTGATTAATTCTTAAGAGAGAATAATCAAACCCTTTGGAAATCTAGAATCGACACCCAATTGAATGAATGTTGGTTAAGGTTGCAAAACAATGACAGAACGGATCCTAGGCTTTCATACTTGATCATCCTTGTTTTATTGTGGTAGCTTAATTATTAAGTGGTTAAGTGCTCAATTTTATTTGATTATTGATAGATGCTTACTTGATTGTTTAATTATTTTATAATACTTAGTGATTAATGACATGAAATTGCTTAAGATACTCATTTTGACTCATATGTGATTTTAGGTATAATTCGGAAGTAAAGAAGTTAAAGTGAGTCAAAAGCACTATATTTAGGCCATTTTTTCAAGATTAATTTTCAC
>JANSVA010000004.1:25823765-25835572 GCA_025504915.1 Erythroxylum reticulatum | reverse complement strand
ATAATGTGTGATCTTGTAATGTTGGAATAACATTAGTGAATGAATTGTTGATATCAAAGTACCAAAGTTATGAGTTTATTGGAAATAAAGATATTCATATGATTGTAGTTATGATTCAAAGGAGAGGACTAATATGTATCAAGTTAAAGTGAATGAGAATTGGATTTTTATGAGAGCAAATAATGCCAAAAAAATGAAATGACGAGAAATCGAGTTATAAAACCAGAATGTGGATAAAGAGTGAAATTTGATAATATAGTTGGGATTGTCAATGAGCATGCATTGTATATAGTGCATATACACAATTGTGCATAAATAAATACTTGTAATTGTGATAAGTTATTAACATATGTGCGTAATGTGTATTGCATAATTTCGATGTGCAGGATAAACATCCTCGTTCAGACGTTTACAAATCTTGGAAGCAAATACTAATCTGGAGCGTACTGAGGGTCAACCTAGATGGTCTCATTTTATTGTTTGTTCTGATTTCAAATTCTGCATTGAATGAATGCGATTATGATTACTATGCAATGCAAATATAATTGATATGAATGTGATTTGCTTATGTTGACGTCAGACAATGAAGGTCCGAGACTTGATGAATGAATGTGATATTAAAGTGCTATTTGTATATGAATGGGAAGAAATAAGTGTATTCTCAACTGAATTGTTGAATGCCGGACAAGGTCTGATGATGAATGTGAAAGTGGTTGTGAATCTGAAATCATGTGACTAATTGAAAATATGTGAATGTGATGCATTCCATTACATGAACGCATGAAACATAAAGGCAGTTATGAATGTAGTAGCCACCGAAAAAGAGCTTAAAGCTTAGACTGTTAAAAAGGAGATTAAAGCTCAGAATGTCAAAAAGAGTCTCAGGCTTAGTGTGAATGTACCCAGTATCCACTAAGGGATATGGGACATTGTCTGATACGACTCGGTATCCACTAAAAGATATGAGCTAGTAATTAGGCACTCGGTCACAACAAAGTAACAAATTGAAAGTGAGTCTTATAAGCACTATATATGCATATGAAAGTATGATTTAAATATTTAACTGATTTCTAAATATGATATGTGTTGAATGTGAAATGTGAAATGAATGATCAAGTGATATATGTTTAAGTGAATGTGCAATGTATATGACTTGATCTGATGAATTGATGAATTGTACATGTTATGTGGTTGAGTGAGGCATCGAGGATGGTCAGTCACTGATTTTGCAAAACTCACTCAAAATTTTCAATATTTTTTCAGGCTCAGAAGAGTTACCCCGTTGGGCAAACGTAAGTATAGCCACTTCATTCAAGTAAAAGGTTGAGGTCAAGATTGGATTGCATCTACACTTATTTTTCTTATTTTTTTGTATCAAATTGTGAATTCCACAATTTCTTTAAAATATGTATTTGAATATTTCTTTATGTAATAACTTTTGAAATTGGAAATGTTTTGTAAATGAAATTAATCAAATTGTAATAATAATTGTGATTTCGAGTTTTATGAAATAAAAGTATGGGCCTTATTTGATTACTGATTTTCGCATATGTGTATGATAAATATGAAAAATTTGTACTGAGTTTCAAGTGTTTGATTATACATGGGCTTTTTTGAAAATATGTGTCAAGTTATATGCATTTTAGGCATATCATAACAGACAGTAGCAACTGATCCCTAGTTTGAGTCACATATGTATGAGTCACACGCACGAGCATGTGTTCAGACTTTGAGTTGATAGACTTAGTGAGAAGAATTATGCTCTTTCAAAATGTGAGAAAACAAAAATTTGTGGATGTTTAGAAATGAGAAATAGTATATGGGTAAAATATGACAGATAATGATTCAACATATTTGTATTGGTGGATGTATTATTAAATACGACATCATTATTATAATGTGGTGATATATCCCTGAATGTAATATAGATATGAATGTATTGTCATGGATTGTTTAAGGAAAATGGAGATATAAGTAGAAATGATGAGATTAAAGTGTATAAGTAGAATGTAATGAAAACAGAAATTGTTATGATCTTAAGAAAATGAATTAGGAGCCGAAGTGGTTGTTTGATGAATGTGACAAGAGTTACGATCCACCTTAAGAATATATTAGTGGAAATTAAGATCAGATTTTTTTTGATGGTTATACATCTATAATTCTGAATTGATTGAGAATATACATATGGGAGATGAAATAAATGACAATAGGAAGATGAGATAGAAATGAGATAAAGAAAAAGATGATGAATGAAATGACAAGAGTTAATGCACCCAATATGGTTGTTGAATCATTATGACATGATGTAACACTAGAAGAAGTAAATTCTCAAGAATTGGGGTAAAGTTGATGTTAGTATATGTTAATGCAAGGAAACCCTGATTGTGGCAAGGATAAAGAGAGAAATATTGTCTAGGATCAATTGAGATCAAAATATTACTATTATAAGATAATTGGTGATCTGTCAGAAATAAATCTCTGGATAGAATGGGATGACCTTGATCATACACACCTAAGCATATGTGACAATAATGATGTCTATTACTTCATCAGGTTTTGGTAACCAGAACATTATGACTTTGTAAGAAATAATAGAAATTGATCTTCTTGAGGTACTAAGAATGTTTGGTAAGTAATGATGGAAATAGTGGATTGATAAAGGTTACATGAATAATATAGATGATAGAAATAACAAATCTTCTTTCGAAGAAAAAATTCATCGAATTAGATTAAGCAAACTAGATAGTTTATTCTTAAGAATGATCAATGAAGGAATAAATCAGAAATGATATTGGAATCCTAATCCTAATGGAGACTCAAGCATAAGATGTAGAATATGCTACTGAGATTGTATGTATTTTGTTGATGTAAAATATCCAACTAAGTGATTGGATTCTTGAATTTGAGGTGACATTAAATATAAGAGATGCAAATCAGATTTGATGAATGTGTTACCAACATAGGAAATAAAGATTTCAAATAAATCGAAATATGTGGAGAAACTAGTATGAATGAACAGACATTAGAACAAGTCAATGTGAAATTAGAGGAAATCCAATGAATTAGAAAATCTTTCGAGAGAATAAGTTAATTGATAAACCCAAAAATAACATGAGATAATACTACCTCATTGAGGAATTAGATACTTAAAGAATTACGAGAACAAATAATGGACACAAAGAAATTTAGGTTATATCTGTTGGAGTTAACAATGCCCTCGACAATATTATAGTATTGAAGATTAAAATGATCCAAGCAAAATTGTATCAATTAGCGACTATGATCATAGATGGTATTTTGAGTGTATTCGAAAAGTAAAGAGAACATTGTGAATTCTTGAGGAATTCTTACATATTATGAAGGAAGAAAATATTATATGTCAAGTTTGATGAGAGTGAATTTTAGCTCGATCAAATAAAATGTGGGCTGTATAATATCTGAATATGGCATATTAGGAGACCCAAAGAAAGTAAGGGTGATGATAAAGTGAGAAACTATAAGGAATATATGAGAGATTCAGAGTTCTTTAGAACTAGTTGTATGTTGGATACTACCAAAGACTGTTAACGGGATTTTACTAATCTTATCCCTTCACAAAAATATTTGAGGAAAATGTGTTAACCGTGTGAGTGATGAATGTAAAAAGAATTTTAAGGAGTTATAACCCCATTGTTAATTATGCCATTTGGATTTGGAGATTTCGCACTATCTAATTTGATTTTTGTCTACATAGAGCCAATTAAGCCTCATAACTTGATTATTTGACATATGATTTGGAACTTGCTGTAATAGTGATTGTTTTGAAAGTTTGGAGATATTATATGTACAGTGAAATATTTAGGATATATATAAATATATAGATCATTAAAGTTTGAGGTAGTTAGTGAGTTTGAAAGAATTGAATACAAGACAGAGGCAATGGTAAAAGTATTGAAGGATTATGATTGTACAAATGAGTACTATACTAGTAAAGCTAGTGTGTATCTGATACTTGAACAGAAAATTCAATAAAGAAATGGTACAAATTCAGATACTGAGGTTACCAAACATATTACAATAAAGGGCAAAGAATGTCGAGTTGAATTTGGGGCAAAATGAAGTATTATTAGATACATTGGAATTTAATCTTAGTTTGTATGGAAAGATTAGTAAAGCCCAAATTGAGGATCCAAAATTGTGAATCTTAGTGAGGAATTGAAAAAAAATATGAATTCTGAGTCAGAATAGGAAAAATGTTACTTTGTAATTGAAATAAGAAGAATGTGTACTCAATAAAGATGATTGAGCAATGAGATTACTAAAGAAAGCACAAGTGACAACCTAAGCTAGACATCCTAGTAGGAATACGCCGAATAAGTACTTAATGGTTAAGGATGTAGAAACAAGTGATGGAATGTATGAATTGCCAACAGTCTTAACTATTGAAGATATGCTTTGGCCTTGTATTTTGGAGTTTATATAAATATAAGGTCAATATGTATTTTAATTGACTTTAATCATAATAATCATTATCACAGTGATATCATTAGAGTACTATATGATGCATTATATGACAAAAACAGTCTTTCGCCCTTACATTGAATTGAATGAGGCCTAAAATAGTTAAAAAACAGAATAGATGGGAGATGTTGATGATAAGTGAAATATATGTAACAAAAATAAAGTGGCTTATGAAAGAAGGATGAATTGGTGGATCAATATTGAAGATATGGAATATAGTGTGATAAACATAAGAGTTGAGTGTATTAACACTGAAGAGATGTGAATTATCAAGCAAAAGATGAATTGTTTTGAAGAGTATCACCTTAGCAAGGTGTGTTTAGATTAGGATAAAGGATAAACTAAGCTCAAATTGTATTGGTCCACATGAATTTATTGAAAGCATAGGACCATTAACATATGACTTTATAGTACCAATAAGATGTCTTAGATTCATAATGTGTTATATGTGAGTATGCTAAGAAATATTAATATAATCTGATATTGGTGTTATCAATTCAGGAACTAAAAAAATTGTACGTAATCTAAAACAAAATGAGGAACCAATTAAGAAAGTGAATGACTAAATAAGTGGTTGATAGACCTAGTGAGTCTATCGACTATGGTCATTTAGAAGAAATTATTCGAGAGATGAAGCTAAATGGGAAATGGAGGAGTATATGAGGAAATAATAACCCTACCTGATCAATTAGATAAGAATTTTGAGGATGAAATTTTTTTAAGGAGGGGAGAAATGTAGCATCTCGTTTCCATACTAAGGGTTAGAACCCTAAAATATGGTGCATATGAGATCAATGAGAGATTAAGAAAATGCAATTCATGCTCATGTATAATGTTAGCATACATGCATGCGAATTTGAATTTTAGCAAACATTAAAATGACTGTACATGCATTCATTGTCATTTTGAGTATAATTGACTTATATGTGAAAGGTGATTTTATTGAGAATTGTGGTTTATGTGTATTGAAAATTTAATTGGAAAGTTTGTTTAGTGGTTTTGAATTTTTGGAGAATTTTAGGAATAATTTCCAAAAAGGTTAATTACTATTAGACTAGGAAAAATGCCACTTGGCAAGTAAATTGATGGATGAAAATAAAAATAAGAAAACAAATGATATTGGAGAAATTTTGAAAATGGCTTGGAAAATTTGGAGATGACTTTAGAATTTACGAGAATATGTTATTAGAAAATTTGGTGATAACTAGAATATAAAGATAAGAGTTATGGGACTAGTTCATTAAGAACTTAGTTAAGCCTTAGAAGTTAGATAAGTGACAAATGTCACTTGTCTAGTTTAGTTTTACTGTTCAATTGCTTTTGAAAGACCAAGTCAAGTTTTTTTTGAACTTAGAAAGACTAAGTATATAGTATTTATGTCTTCATCTCCTTACTCTTAGCATTCTTCTTCAAAATTTCCTCTTTTACATGAAGTTTTTGATCAAACCTCCGCCAAAGTTAAATCTTATCTTTGTCTATTTTTTTCTACTCCCGACTTCGATTTTCTTTCTTTTGCCTTAAGAAAAACCGAAACTTTTCCAACCTCCATTATGATGTACTTAAGTTACATGGATATTAGGGCTTATTGAGATTTTGACAAAGTTGGAGATTTAACAAGTATTGTGTAAATATTTATGAGTTGTTGATATATGTATTAAATTTGGTGAATTAGTTGATATTTCATATTTATGAGAAAATTAGACATTTTTCATGTTCTTCGTGAATATAGGATGGAAATTTTGATTTGTTGATTTTTTGGTTTTGATGAGCAATATGTTATAAGAAGTTGTAGAAACGATGTTTGGAGTTGAAATATCTTAGAAAATATGTTTAACCTTGTGCAGAAAAATTTGGAGAAAAGAACAAATAAATGCTCTCTTATGTTCTTTCATCAATGTATACGTGGACTTTTTGAGTATTGTTAGAGACGATTAAAAATGAATTTAGAGTTAAGAGATAGATGTATGGTGATGTCTGGAGATGAGAAAGAATGATTAAAATGATAGTTAGAGGGAAAAAATGAAGTGAATGAAAAAAAATGAAAATGCAGAAAAATGAAAGTGAAGAAATGAACAAAACGTGAAAAATATGCGTGAATGTGATTTTTTGTTTTTGATGATTATGAAAAATGATAGATTTTGATTTGGTTGTGATTAGTTGAGCTGAATTGAAATAGGAATAAAGAGGAAATATTGAGGAAATAAGCTAGAAGTGATAGAGTAAGCAAAAGAGATGAATTAAGATTAATATGATGATGAAGAGTGCTAGAAAAGGTACAGATACAGTTTTTTACATAACATGCATCTGTATTTTAGCCATATCTTAAGTTGTGGACATCCAAATGGGATGATTCTATGTTTATATTAAACTAGAGACATATTTATATATTGTTCTTGAAGAAATTGAAATTTAATTCTTTCTCTAAGAGTTTTAAAATTTATCTTGAATTTGACTTCTTGGATTCTGTTATGGTTTAGGAACAGTCTATAGTTGTTTTAGTATAACCCTCAGAATACTGAACCAAATTGCGTGCAATTAGTTTCATTTAAAACTTAAGACATAAATGAACAACTTTTCAGAAGAGTGTTTTGCCTAAATTCTTCATAGTCCTTACAAAAATGACCATAAAAGATTGACCCAAATGTGTGTTTGGAGAAGAAGAGACTCTACAATGCGTGAATTTGGAGAAGAAAAGAGGGGTTGTAGTGCGATCGTGACATTTTGGAAAAGACTAGAAAATCACGATTGTGCACAAGCATGATCATGACTTTTCTGAATCAACTTGAATCTCACGATCGTGCTTATGCACGATCGTGGCATTGAATGCTTACCGAAGTGGACTAATCTGAACATCTTTTGCTCTTTTAACTATAACTTCTTCTTCCAAACTCCAAATGATATGATATTGGAACCATTAGGCTCAAAACACATTGTTATACATCTCCACCAAAAATTACAACCGTATGAAATCATTTTAGAGAGATTGAGTGATAAATTTGGGATGAAAATGATGAGGAGTTCTGGAAAATTGATGAATGGAATATTTTCATTAAACATGCTTAGGTATTTTGACAATATCTGGTTCTATAGTTATCCAAATGGAATGATTTTTAATTTTGAGTAACCTAGAGACATAAGGTTACAAATTGTCTGAAGAAATTGAGTTTTAATTATATTTCTATGGTTCTATAGTTCTGTATTAAAGTTGAGTACAGGATACTGTCTCCACTTATGAACAACCCAAACTAATTGGAGTATAACTTTTGGATTACCAAACCAAATTGAATGATATTGGTGTCATTAGAATTAAGACAATGGAGAACATTTTTGTAGAATAAAGTTTCCCAAAAATACTTCATTTTCCTTATCATAATGTTCATGGACATAGAATCGAAGGTCTAGATATTTGGAGAATTTATAAGAAGAATTGAGAGTTTGGATAATGTGTGATCTTGTAATGTTGGGATAATATTAGTGAATGAATTGTTGATATCAAAGTACCAAAGGTATGAGTTTGTTGGGAATAAAGCTATTCATATGATTATAGTTGTGATTCAAAGGAGAGGAGTAATGTGTATCAAGTTAAAGTGAATGAGAATTGGACTTTTATGAGAGCAAATGATGCTAAAAAAATGAAATGACGAGAAATAGAGTTATAAAATAAGAATGTGGATAAAGTGTGAAATTTAA
The DNA here is from genome assembly GCA_025504915.1 of Erythroxylum reticulatum. NCBI lineage: Eukaryota > Viridiplantae > Streptophyta > Magnoliopsida > Malpighiales > Erythroxylaceae > Erythroxylum > Erythroxylum reticulatum. The sequence goes on along the minus strand of JANSVA010000004.1, from coordinate 25,827,382 downwards.
TAATATCCCTGGGATTCTCATTGAGCATGCATTGTACATATTGCATATACACAATTGTGGCTAAATGAATACTTATAATTATGCTAAGTTATTAATGTGTGTGTGCAATGTGTATATTGCATAATTTCGATGTGCAAGATAAACGTCCGCCTTCATATTTTTCTAGATCTTGGAAGCAAATGCTAATCTGGAGCGTACTGTAGGTCGACCTAGATGGTCTCATTTCATTGTTTGTTTTGATTTCAAACTCTGGATTGAATGTCTATGGTTATGATTATTATGCAATGCGAATATAATTGATGTGAATGTGATTTGCTTATGTTGATGCCAGACAACGAAGGTCTGAGACTTGATGCATGAATGTGATATTGAAGTATTATTTGTATGTGAATGAGAAGAAATAAGTGTTTTCTCAACTTAATTGTTAAATACCAGACCAAGGTTCGATGATGAATGTGAAAGTGATTGTAAATCCGAAATCATGTGGCTGATTGAAAATATGTGAATGTGATGCTTTCCATTGCATGAATCCAAGAAACATAAAGGCAGTTGTAATCGTAGTAGCCACCGAAAAAGAGCTTAAAGCTTAGACTGTAAAAAAGAAGATTAAAACTCAAAATGTGAAAAAGAGCCTTGGGCTCAATATGAATGTACCTGGTATCCATCAATAGACATGAGACATTATCTAATACAACTCGATATCCTATCAAGGATATGAGCTAGTAATTAGGCACTCAATCACAACAAAGTAACAAATTGAAAGTGAGTCTCATGAGCATTGCATATGCATATGAAAGTATGATTTAAATATTTAACTGATTTCTGAATATGATATGTGATGAATGTGAAATGTGAAATGAATGATCAAGTGATATATGCTTAAATGAATGTGTAATGTATGTGACTTGATTTGATGAATTGTACGTGTTACATGATTGAGTAAGCCATCGAGGATGGTCACTCACTAAGTTCACAAAACTCACCCAAAATTTACAATATTTTTTGCAGGCTCAGAAGAGTTACCCCCTTAGACAAACGGGAGTATAGTCACTACATTGAAGTACGAGGTAGAGGTCGGGATCAGTTTGCTTCTATACTTATTTTTCTTATTTTTTGTATCAAATTGTGTTTTCCCCTATTTCTTTACAATGTGTATTTGAATATTTCTGTATGTAATAACTTTTGAAATTACAAATATTTTGTAAATGAAATTGATCAAAGTGTAATAATAATTATGATTTCAAGTTTTATGAAATAAAAGTATAGGCCTAATTTGATTACTGATTTCCACATATGTGCATGATAAATGTGAAAAATTTACACTAAGTTTCAAGTATTTAATTGTTCTAACATGCCACCCTTGTGAGATTCGCACTTGAACATCACTCAGGATGTCGGATACATGTCTTGCAAGATTGGGGTGCTACGAAGAGGTTGAAGTTCCATCTTTAATTTTACAATGGAAATCCCCTTTATATGTTTCCTTAAATGTCAATATATGCTTTATAGCCCAGGAAATATTAGTTTTGGAATTGCACTTCCACAAATTTCCTTTCTTTTCAAAATAACAATCCATAAATTAACTTCAAATATTAACCATGTTAGTAAGTTTTATTAGTGAGGATGAAATGGAAGATCATATAAACTAACACATTCCTTTGATTTACAACTAAGAAAATCAAATTAAAATTATTATATATTTAAAAGAAATGTAGTTGCATATTACTAAATTATTAAATATATTTCATAACCCAAACATCTAACACCAAAAATAGATTAAAATATTTTATCCTCCTTTCTAAAACTCAAATCTATAAATCCCAAATTTCTTGCTACAATCTTTGCATTCTCTTGAATATGCTTAGATATATATTATATATTTTTCTACTTTTCCTTATGTTAGTCATCCCATTCAAGGTGTAGCTTAAGGTTAACCTTTTGACAAGTAATGTCCTATTGCGTTTTAATGTTTTTAATAAATTAAAGGATATATTCATTATAAAATTGGAAACATTATTCTTACAATCAGTAAACTTGTTGTACCCTATTGTAACATTTAACTAAATAATATTGACTCCTTATAACCCATAAAAACTTTGTTTAATGATTGTAATTATTAGAATGGTAATTATTTCCTACATGATCATACTATGCGCCCAAAAAGTTAAGTTGCTCGATTTTATTATTTTCTAATAAGAAACAACCAGTTGAGACATGGCTTTCAAATACAAATTGCCTTGAGTGGGCTAGAAGATATGGCTTTCATACTGTTCAATTAATCCTTGAGGATCTTGTGATTATGCACTTGTAATCCCAAAATAAAAAACGTCAAATTCCTTAAATCAAACGAATTTAAATTGGATAAGATGCTAAAATAGCAATCCCCGAAAACAATGCCAAAAACTTGTTACTAGTTTTATATAAAAAAACTTTCATACTACAAGGATACAAATTGTAACTTATAGAATATAAGATATCATTCCCATGAGTATTGAATATAGTCACCCAAAAATTTGAATCACACTTTATCTAAAGTATAAAAAAATATTAAAATTGAAGCTAACGATGGAAACTTAGGGATTATTCTATCCTTATTTTATCTTCCCTTTGCCTTATTAATTAAGTATGATTGATCCTATATATCCAAAGGTTTTGATTATCCTTTATTTAGATCTAATCAAATAATCTCAATTGAAATAGATGAAAGCTAAATTTCATTCTCTCAATCTCTTAAAACTACTCCCAATTGCTCAATTGGATTTGAAACAATCCTAAGGATAATTAACTCACTATTAGGATTTTGCTTCAATTGCTTATTAACTTGATACTTGTGTCTATAAATTTACTAACTCTCATTGTGTAACTTAGCACAAATAAATTGATTCAATCCCTCGATTCAAATCAAATACGAGAACAACAAATATCACACAATAGTAGTATATTTAATCCAATAAGTAAAAGTTATACAAAAAATCAAGAATAAACCCTAAAAGATTTAGCAATTCAAAATCATTTTCAAAATAAAACTATTCATATTTAACATACTAGTCATGAAATAGAAAAAAGAGAAGAGAACGAAATTAACTTGAAGCCTCAATCCAAAAAATCTAAAAAACTAGAGTTGATCTTGATATTTCCACATTTTATCTTTTTATTTGTGAAGTGCAACCCTTCTTTTGTTGTTTTCTTTCTTCTTTTGGTGTCTGATGACTCTGAAGTCTTCCTTTTTTTGTTGTAGCCTTCATAATATCCTTTTATAGGAAAAACTAGGTTTTTTGGAATTTAAATGGTCACTTACACTACCATGTAGGTGATCATTTATCTCCAAAAACCTATCAATCGTGCCTTTACATAGTCGCAAAACCTTACACAACACATACACGACTATTTATGTCAACATCCACGAGCATGTATCTTCACACGAGGATAAAGTGCATCTTTAAAGCTCCACACATTTATAGTGACTTACATGGTCATTATACACAGATGTGTAAGTCCAAAGTTGCTTTAATTCTTCCATTTGTGGCTCGGTTTAACCCAAATTCTTCTTTTTTTAGTTTGAAGTCAATTATCACCTAAAAACCAACTTGAATCAGAATAAGTACAAAAAATATCAC
>JANSVA010000004.1:25798857-25823665 GCA_025504915.1 Erythroxylum reticulatum | reverse complement strand
AATTTAGCATTTGCTTACCCGAATTAATTCGGGCCGGGCCGGGTAATCGGGCTGGCCCGAATAATGCTCACCCCTACTCGTGAGGAATTAGTGTGCTGACCAACATCTTGATTTTTGATATATCCTCCTTGTCCACGTCCGAGTGAAGCTCCACATCCACAACCTCTACTGCGACCTTGTCCTTATCCATTTTGACCCTTTTCTTAATCATCACCTATCTTCAATTGAAGCTTTGTTTGCAATAGCTGCTCGATGGGCTCTTTCTTCTTCTGTAGAAGCTTTTCTTCATGGGCTTGTAAAGAACCCACGAGTTGATCAATTGTCATTATGCTCAAATCTTTCGACTCCTCAATTGTTACAACGAAGAAATTGAATTTTTCATCAAGCGAGCGAAGAACCTTTTCAGTAACTTGGCTATCTGTAATCTTCTCACCATATCTCTTCATATCATTCACCACTTTGAGAACTCTTGTAAAATAATCTGAAATGGACTCAGATCATTCATGTGTAAGGCTTCATATTCTCCTCTCAATGTTTGAAGCCTCTCTTCACCTGATCAACACCTTTATATGTGTTTTCCAAAATGTGCCATGCTTGTTTGGCAGTCTCTGCCTTAGAGATTTTCTCGAACGTTCCATCATCAATTGCTTGATGGATTATGGTGAGAGTTTTTTTTATCTTTTTTCCTTGTATTGCACAAAGCATCCCTTTATGTTTGATTCAAAATGGCTTGTTTTTCTGGTTCCACATATCCTTTATCTACTATCTCCCAAGCATCTTGCGAACCCAACAAAGCCTTCATCTGAATACACAAAGTTGAAAAGTTCTCTTTTGTTAGACAAGGTACTTGAAATATGACACGATTACTATTATTGGTCATTTTCTCTAATCTCTCAAGCTCTGATGCCACTCTGTTGACAATCCCTGTGTTTAGACACAGTCAAATCTAACACAATGAAGGATATATATGGAGGAGAAAATAAATCTTCTTTGCTGGAAAAAAAAAAAAACAATACAAAGACTCTCACCAATTCTGTATCACAACACTATTTTCCTCTGTTTTTCAACTCACTCTCTTCATCGTACAAACTCCTCACTTCATCTCTTTTTATATACACATCTCACATTAATGCAATAAAACTGTTACAAGTACCTAATTAAAATACTTATAAATTGCACAACCTTTCATCTTCAAATTCCATGAACTCTTCATATTCGTAACTCCATGAACCATTCGTATTCCTAACTCATGAACCATTCATGAATCATGTTTAACTTCCAACAGTTTTCCCATTATGTCAATTCAGTTATGTATGATCATGACAACTATATACGGTTTCTCACTAGGTTCAGTTGCCATCTTTAAAAAAGCTAATATGTATGAACAAATTTTCCCTTATGTTTGATAAATGTTTAATGATATGATATAAAGAATAAGAGAACTACCAATTCTTCCAACCCAATACTAATTCATGGGACTATTTATGTAGAGAAGAAATAAAGTGAATCTGCTTCTTAAGCTTATACAGCACAAACTTATACATATGGAGCAGGAGGAACTCTTTTTTAAGTTGGTGAAATATAAATTATGTAATTGGATGCATCAACTATAACGCTGGACGCACTAGTGGAGGCACTAATATATCGATGAGTATTGTGCTGATAACATTACATAAACTTGTTTAGGACATTCTTAACCACATAACCGGAAATAATTTGATTCGTTCTCTGGGTAGGATGGAAAGAATCCCAGAAGACATACTTGTCTGCATTTGTGCAGGTAAATGGGCTGTCCCGGTTGCATGCATAACCCATCTCAAACATCCCCGTCGCACAACATGCCATGCCAGCAACCTCAAAGCCTGCCACCCACGAAAACAAACGTTTTTAGCATACAAGTGTTAGATTATCCAAAATTTACATTATCTATCCTTTGTCTGAACTTTTTGCGGAAAATAGTTCGTATTAAACTTAACAAAGCATTTTATATTGATATTTTTACAAAAAATGATGCTAACTAAAAATATTCAGAAATATAACTATTATAATTAAGTTATCATAAACCTTTTTTTTTTTAATGAAAGGATATATATATATATATATAGTTTACTAAACTTTTTAGGACTATTATGTGCCATTGTAATTCAAAGTAATTCAAAATAAATAGAGATGAAGTTTCTTTGTTAGAAGCTTGGTGAAAATTAAGGGCAGCTGCTCTATACAAAAGGGGAAAGCTTCATATTTGTGCAATGTTGACATAGAGATGTGACACATATTACTATAAACATGAAAATGTAGAAACAATTTAAATATAGCAATAGAGTAAGAACATCTACCTTAGGTTAGATAAGATTCTCACTGAATAGACAATAATGTTTGTTGCGTATTCAAGACAACAAAGTATTGCCTCATTAATTTTTTATACGAATTCTGTTTGTAGAAAAAAATCCTTTATGCAGGCAATATTATGTCCTCTAATCTTCTTGTCTAGTAAAATTCATTGAAGCCAGCCGGCCAGCCAGCCTTGTTTCAATTGGTGGGGTCAACAGCATTAATTAGTGTTAACCCTAATATACTTACTTTCTGGTGGGGATCATTAAAAATTGTACGTTGTTTTGTTGAAAAGTCTAAAGGTGAGACACACCATAAGCCGTGAAAGACATTAAAACACCTCCCATATGGATATAGATATTTTTTCTTCGTTAGTTACATACTCACCATACTGTGACGGCCTGTTTATGATATGCATGAGAATATCATAAGGATTTGAGAAAACTAGCTTTATCCCGGGAAGCTCCGAGCTAAGCTTCCCAACCACAGAACTTAGCCTTCCATTGAACTCCACAGCGACGACGTTGTAGCTCTCCACGCAATTTCGACCAATCATCATGTTTCGATTTCTCTCCAATGGCATACAGCCCATTGGCGGGAGACCACCGAGGGATATTTTGCGAGCACCAAGAACATAAATTTCCTTGACGAAATTTTCAGCAATTCCTGCAATAAAGTCTTGATACTCACTGATGGTGTATTGGGAAGATCGGCCTGGAAAAGCGAAGAAGTTCTCGAGGAAATCGTTTGTTCCTATGCTTATCATGTGGAGAGCTTCAGTTATAACTTGGTTTGCTTGGGTTTCTCCAAGATAGGATCTCATTTTGTTCCTGTAGTCCTTGTAGTACTCGAGTTCCTTCCACAGAGGAATCACAGACTGCAAGGGACAAAACACTGGTGGCATGAGACCGACAAATTGTCCTTTCAGAGATATTCAACTGCTTTATAACTCACGCATGTAAACCATGATGGATGCAGCACTTCCTGGTCTTAGTATAACAACAACCACTTGATCTTACTACTACAACATTAACAACAACCAGCAAAAATCCCAATAATAATTCTTGATCTTAGTAAAATTTTTAATTTTATTGGAAAGAGAAAGGTGAATAGTTGAGGGTTGTCGAAGTTGTGGCTATACATGCTTTGTTAGTCTTGCGGAAAACAACTGTTTGCCCCTGAATATGTTAAGTACTGGAGTAAAGTACCACGAATTCGTTATATTTTGCTTCAAATAGTGTACATATGTTTATGTGTCGGAAAGTTAAAAACAAGCATAACAAATAATGAACTCTTTTTGGTTATTATGTGGCTTTATCCCTTTGCATGAGATTTTTATATACGACTACTGTGCCAATAATGTATTCAATAGACTTATCATACAATGAACAAAAGAACACAAATCAAGTAGTCAAAGCATATAATATATATACACAATGATGATTTTTTTAAAAGTTGTGGACATCATGTACACTTTCACTATCTTGTGGCCTCTTAAATAAAGAATACGGGGTAGGCTGTAACCACACACAAACATTCCAATCATCAGTAGAAGTACAGTTTTGATAAAAGGATCAACAATATGCATATATGTTTGTGTGTGTGTCTACTTACAAAGAGATGAAATAATTTTCCAAAAAGGAAAAAGAATGGGCTCGATAATGGGGGACTTACAAGCACATCAGAGGTGGCATTGTCATAGCCGGTACCAGCAGAAGCAAAAGTAACTCCAACAGCGAAATCCGAGATGTTATAAGCAGGATCCAAGTAAGCGGGTATAGTTGGCTTCAGCCCCAAAGCCTCTGAGATGAAATCTGATGCTATTCGGCCATTGGAGAACCTTCCCGTTGGCCTCCCTCCAGCGAAGTCTCGGCCATATGGCTGAAAGTTACTCCTAGCAACAGTTGGTATGTAATTGTTGTTACCAGCATCTACAGAGGAGTCTCCGAAAACGATGATTGCAGGAATTTTGGCCTGAGCATTTCTCGTAGATAGTATCAGAACTTGGACAAACAATATTACTAACCATGAAGTAGTAGAGCGCAATTTTGCCATTTAGTTCTCTCGTGTTTGTTTGCTGCTTGTGTCCGTGTTCAATGCCACCTTAATGTTTCAACATATAAATAGACGACGACGGGTATTAAATGGGAAGTTCGATTTTGGAATAAATCGGCAGAGGAAGGCCGTTGGTAGCTTTAATTGCGACGACTGATGGAGTATGCACTTTAAAACGAATTGTCATATGGGCCACCGGGTTGAATTGCATGGTTAGAACTGGGCTTATAGAAGATTTTTTTTATGGAGTCACAAATTATTATCCAAGTCTATTCAAGTTTCTTTGATTACTAAATAAGTGGTTGTCGGATCTAATTTCATAACCTAATCAACTACTTCATACTGTAATGAACAAGTAAAGGACTGCTAATACAAAGCCTCCACAAATAATTTTCTTTTCCAGTTGAAATAAATCAAACTATATTATGTTTTTATCATGTATTCTAAATATTTTTTTTTATACTTAATCTAGTGCAGAAATTCTATAGTCCTCCTAATGGGGTTAATATATTTATGTAACAAAATTTTAGGAAGAAAACAATCAAAGAAGTTATTTAATAAAATTTATTGATTTGAATTAAAATAGTCACTATTTTTTTTGAAAATTTAAATAATTTTATTGACTAAATCTTAGTTTCAGCACTGATACGATGGGATGAAAAACATAGCTTTAAGACTTAACCTGAAATAGGAGCCAAACAAAAAAAAAAACAAATTACAATAGATTGATTTTCATATAAATGCTTGCAAGTTCATATGTTTTGTGAGCAATTAGAATTTCCTTAATTTAACATATGGTCTTGTTGATGCTTATTGATAGAGACACAATTATGTAGCATGGAGTTCCTTTCTTTCCATATGGTGAAGATATAACAATTCATTGTTGTCTTAAATAAGTGTCTCGTGCTCTTACAAGTGTCACTAGCCTATCTAAGTAAGTTCATCCAATTCCTTTTCTCCATAAAAACTTATTTAGTAGATACTAAAATCTAGCCAAAACAAGCTTTGAGTGTGAGCATTGAAAGAATAAATGAGCAATGGATCCATTGTTCGAGGAACAAAGCTAAGATTCTCCTACTTATGAGGTGATGGCTTGAAGTTATGGCTTTGTAGAAGAAGACTTCTAGTTTAATTTGTGCTTGAGAATGTTGTATGATATGGTTGTCTTACTGGTAACATGATCTCTTGCCATAAGATCATATGGGTAGATTGGTCTAAGCTTGATATTGTGGTTTCTTTTGGTCATAAGAATCAATTGTAGGTTTTCTCATGCTTTCACGCAGGGTTTTCCTTTCTAGTTTAGAAAAGAGATTAGCTTCATGGGCAATCTCTAGTCTTGTACATAACTTTACTTATTTATATAGTTTTTTGATTTACCAAAAAAATAATCAATGCACAATGGATTCAGAGGAGGACTTTCAAAAGAGGCATATTAGATCCTAATTTTCAATGTACCTATAATAAAGTTTTTAGCATTTGTTTAGTAATTAACCAACAAATAAGAGAAGCCTTTAAAATTATTGTTTTGGCCTATATTAGATCATACAGAATACTTTTTATGATTGATTCCTATATATCTTGCGTAAAAAAGAGAGAAGATTTTTATGAGGAAGTCTCCTTCATATCATCCTATCTTCCTCTAGGGAGTTAGGGTTATAAAAGGGGAAATTATTAATGATGCAGTTTGAACCCTGAATTAGCAATCCTAACTAATTCTTCAAACGACAACTTTCACCTTTGCATTTTGTGGAATACTTAAGTGCAGATGGTTTAGGTGCCCCCTTTTGTATAATGGACATATGTTTGACCAATTGTTAAACTAAAACTAGGTGTTGTTGTCATTTCTAATTTGACACTTAATAAAGAAAATCTTTCATCTTAAACAATTGAAACAAACTCTATAATCGCTCCCTAGAAATTTTTACTTGCAAAAGCTGATATACTAAAGATAATATGCATGCATCCATTTTGTCCACAAAGCTTCATTATCATTAAGCAATCTCTAAGTTCTTTTGATTATTGGAATTGATTGTTGTACTTGGAGAGAAATTAATGAAAATCACCCTTTCTATCTGGGTAAATACAAATCTCCTCATTTTACCTTTTCTCCTTTGTAATCCTCACCTTTTTACTGACCATAAAAAGTTTTTACATATGTTATGATTTCCTTTATTATAATTATTCAAAGGAATATGTGGGCACACCAATGAACACATATATTCCTTATGATTGATGAGAAAAGATGCAATCTACCTTTTTTAGAGATATATTTTTTCCTATTATGAATTGGTCTTATTCTTAAAAGGATTTATAACAAATTGCATTATGAGAACCCTAGCTTCTTTGTTGATATAGGCATTTCAAGCTATTTAAAATGGGCATTATGAGATGTCAAACTAGTAACAAAGCAAAGATTATAAGAGTTTCTGACATCAGTAAAGATGTAAAGTTTGCTCTTTTGCGTATTAACTTTCAACCTAGATATGTTAGAGATTAACTTAAGAAATTCATTAAAACATAAAGGGAATGTGAGTCAAATCCACAACATATTATGAGATCATTAGCGAAATCCAAATGACTTAAAATCATCTCCTTATATATGTGATGATAAATAAATCTATTATCCATTTCAATGTTTTGTAGAATTATCCTCGTGAGAGCCTTGTCTAATTCCTTTAGCTCCTAAAATTATCTTAAGAGGAGCTTCATTAACCAAAGCAGTAAATTCAGCAGTTAAAACAAAACCACATTCCATTCAATGAACAAAGAAGGGAACCCAAAAACCTTTAAGCATTTGTTAATGTAATCCCATTTAAGGGTATCAAATGCTTCAAAGATGTCAACCTTCATTGAGCAACTCTTGATTGATGATCTTTTATCATAATCTTTGAAAAGTTCATATACCTTGAGGAATTTGTCCCCAATTAGTTTTCCAGAGATGAATGCGACTTGAGTATGATTTATGATGCACTTGACAACTTCCTTCAATTTTATTACCATAATCTTTAAAATTACTTTACATGCTGTGTACAATAGGAAAAAAAAGGAGAAAATCATTAATAGAATCTGGACTTTTAGTTTTAAGGATAAAACAAATACATGCTATATTAAGTTCCATCATATTTCTACTTACATAGAATTATGGCATTGCTTCCACCTATAGTTTCCCAGTAATATGCCAAATAGATTGGAAGAAATGGGCATCAAATCCCTTTGGACTAAGAGACTTGTTAGGATTCAATCTAAATAATGCACCTTTTACTTCCTCTTTAATTAAAAGACTTATAAGTTTCAAGTTCATTTATGGTCCCATACTGTTCTAAATGACAATTCCTAGCTTTACTTTTGAGTATCCTGGTTTATGACATTTAACCAATAGATTCTTTTAATTGCTCAATACAATCTCTTCTATTTTCCCTTTGTCTCTGCATATATTACCCCTACCATCATCAAGAGATATGATTTTGTCTCTATTCCTCTTAGAAAAGATAACATTATGGAAAATTTTAGTTATAGAACCTTCTCTGCGTCATTCTATCTTTGCCCTCTACCATAGCATGGAGTTGTGTCCTAATAAAGCAGCTTAATAATCACTCAGATTTTTAGTCTCCAATTCCCTAAGCTATTGATTGTGATGGTCCCATTATACCTTTTAAAATGAAGTTTTATGAGTGATTCTTTGGCTTTTTGAAGCATTAATGTTATGTCATAGCAGGTCCTCTTCTGGACTTCCTTTATATAATGTCTAACTCTCTAAAAATTGCTCACAAACTAGAATGCCTTGTAGCCCTTGATTTTTTTTCCTTACCCATCTTTGACTACTTCTTCAAATCCACTCAACCCCGAGAGGTAACTAAAAAACCTAAAGGGAGCTTTGGCATTTAGGATAGGATTTAACTTTTCTATTTCCACCATTAAATAGTCTGAACATAGTGAAGATCCCAAGCAAGCATAGGAATTAGGGAATTGCCTTAACTAATCTCCATTTATAAGAGCCCTGTTAAGCCTTTTCTTGATAAACTAATCCTTCTACTACTTATTTTTTCAAATGTAAAGTTCACCTACAAATCCTAAATCTAGAACTCCAATCTAATCGACCATTTATCCTAGATCATTGTTGACACCCTTTTAATTCACCTTTATACCTTCTACTTTATGAGAGTTCAATATACAGTTCATAGCTCCTATGATGATTCTATTTAGTTTTCTATATATACCTCTTAAATTTGCTTATAACTTTAATTTATGACAACAAAATTTGGATGCATGTATAATTGAAATCATACAAGGTTTTGACAACCATTCCACATTATAGGTTAAATGAACAAGTTGATCAATTATAATTAAGATAGAGATTTACACCTAAAGTGTGTTATAGGCCATCAAAATTATCTCGTTTTCTTTATAGATGCAATTTAAGAAGAAAGACCAATGAGATCCTAAAAACCTCAAATTATCCTACACATTTTTTACTTTTATTTTTGTTTCTAATAGCCTTATAACCAAGGGCTTTTTTTCCCCTCACAACATCCTTGACAGTTTGAAGCATTAGAGAGTTATTTAACCCTATTACTTTCCATACCAATATTGTAATTTTTTTGCTCTCAATCTGCTCATACCTAACCTTTTTCTAGAAGAATTCCCTACCTATATGAAATTATTCCCTAAGGCATTTAGATTCAAGTTTGGTTTTTTAGATGTATGGGGCATATCCTAATGATGTTTATTCTATGTTCCAGAATCAGTACATATATTAAATTGCTCACCTTACTTCTTATTGGATACCTATCATGGTAGTTTCTTCTCTCTTTCTTTTAAATCTCTAAATCTTATCTTTTAGTTGGACTGTCTTCCTCAAATATTTCATTAGCAACCCTATCCCTACCTTGTGATGCAATACCTTTAGGATCAGTTATGGCTACCAAATCCAATTCCACCATAAGAGGTGCCTCGTTCTTCATTTTTGATCCATTCCTATCTAACATTTTGGTGACTTTACGTACTAGCTCAAGGGAGTTTTGATCCTGTGAGTTGTCTTTTTTAGTAGCAATCATCAAATCATTGTAATTCCTAATAATAAACATCTCAGGCTTTTAGTTGTATGAAATTGGGGATTTATTCTTTTTTCATTTCCTCAAAACTTAGGAGGAGCTGAAGCTAGAATCCTACCAATATTTCTCTACTTCTTATGCTTCTTCTAATTCTGTGCCATTTTTAATGTCCCTTTCACAGGATATCATAAAGAAACATATTTCACCTTAAGAGATTTCTTTTGGAATCCTCCAGTGCTCTTAATCTTAAGAAAGCGCTTTTGAGCTTCAACCTAATAAAGCATCAATGCCAAATGGCCTTAATGCCCATTTTTCCTAAACATCATAGCCCTTAATAAAGAACCTAGTGAGTGATGATGTGTTAAAGTTCGTTAGTCATATAAAGCACTTAAAGGAGATAATAAAACATTGTAATTGTTATCCCTAAGGTTTATTTCGCTAATTCTTTTGGAGGCTTCATGCTTGTTTTTGGACTGTAATATAATATATAAAGTCCTTTCTAAGTTACTCTCTAATAGGCTTAAGATTGTTTTAACTCATTACATAGACTCCTCTCTAAGAGCTTTCATTAAAGGAAGATAAATAGCAGAAATATCCTTCTAACATAACAATTCTTCAAGTGTTATAACAGAAAGAACTTAGGGGAAGATTTTTATTTTAAAATAGAATTCTATAAAACCTTTGACATTATATAATGGAGATTTAGTCTAAGGTTATTGAGAGCTTTTAGTTTCCCCATCACTTGTATTAACTAGATTTAACAATGTATCTTAACTTTCCTATATTATATCATTGTCAATGGGTAATCAACATAAGTGATAAAGAGTGCTAGATGCATGAGACAAGGTGACCCTTTGCATCCATACTTGTTCACTTTGGGAATGGATGTTCTAAATAGGTTAATTAAGCTAGTGATTGCTGTTATGTGTGTTTTCCATTGATTTTTCTTGCAATTCATATCTTGATTGGTTACAAATCCTTGAGTTTTGACCCAAATGTGAGATAAATTGACTAGAAAAGGTGTAAATACTGCATAAATGTTAATTGGATTATCTTGTGAATTTTGCATGAAAAATTAGAAGAATTATGCATGAAAAATTGAAATGGGACTTGATTTTTGCATGGAATTAATTTAATTAACCATGCATATTGTCACACCCGTGATTATGGAAGTCATGGGTGTGACAATGGTGATCACACCTATGACCACCCCATGCACCCCCGTGACTACTCCTCTACACTCATTTTGAGTTTGACACATGTAGGTTTTGACGACGTAAAAGCTCTACAACCCTAAACTTAGACTCGTGCTATAAATAGAAAATGAAGGAGACAACAAAGAAGGCTGGAACTAATAGCTAAAAAGGGGGGGGGGGTGAACGAAGAACAAAAGGGAGAGGAGGTGGAGAAGAGAGGTGAAGAAATAGAGTGGATTGAGAAGTGAAAAAGAAGAAGAAAAACAGAGAGGCAGAAGCAGGTGAGCAGTTGAGCATCTAGGTAAGAATTAAGTAGAGGTAAAAGGCAAGAGCCAATGTAGAAAGCTTGAGAGTGGCAAGAGATCATCGCAACTCCCTTATTTGAACACTTGTTTACTCATTTTGTTTATTATTTCTTTGTTGGTTTATTGAAATTACTTCTCTGTAATTGATAGATTCATACTCTTTTAGCTTTTTTAATAGTTCATTTTGGTTATTCACTTAGTTTATTGCTTTAATACTGATAAAGATGATGAATCTTATTTATTCCATGATGCGTTGATCTCTTTTTCTTGAGGATTAGTATAGTAATTTTAGTCAAATATACATGATTAAAGGATTGTGTTGTTGTCCTAGGTTTGCTATGGTTTCTGAATTGAATGGATGTAAAAGCATAACCAAACTTTACATCATTTTGGTATTAAACGAAGGATCGAGAGAAGAAGTTGGAACGAGGAACTATAGACACTTAGGCTGAGAATTAGAAATATATTAACTTAAGTGGTAATTATTAGTGAAGTTTAATAATTAATTTGGATGATAAACTTGTCGAATATGAAAGTTAGATTAGTTTGCTACTTGAATTGATTTTAGAACCCAATTGGTAATTTTAGTAAGATAATTATCCAATAATTTTGTTTAGTCATACATAGGAGATTAAATTGGTGAAATTAATTCTCAAGAGTTTCTCACTTCGATTAATCTATTCGTTTTTGCTTCCAATTGAATCAGTTTACTTTTGTGATTTTCTTTAAAGCCTTCACTCAACCAATTGGGATAGAATATTTAGGATTGCATTTGTTTTTATTTTTTTTCAAGATTATTTTAAGTGAACCGATTTTAACTTCCTGGGAGACGACCATGGGTAATTAAATATAACTACCTCGTATACTTGCAAGTAGGATAGCTTAGCTATTTTTAAAACTTATTTTGGGCACAACATTGCTTATGAAAGTAATTTTAAATTCCATTCCAAATGTAAAAGAATGGGATTATAAACTAATATTTTACTAATGACCTCATGCTCTTTTCCAAAGTTGATCTGAGTACAATGAAGGATCTAATGACAACTTTGGGAAAATTTAAGGACATCTCAGGGATGACTATTAAAAAGAATAAAAGTCTTATAATCTGCTTATTAAGGGCACATCATATAGCCAATTATCTCTATATAATTACTATTCTAAAAGTTATAAAGCCTCCAATCACTTATTTTATCATTCCTATTTCTTCAAAGAGACCATCACAAGATGATTTCTAAGCATTATTTATGGTCTAATCACTCACTATCTTTTGTATGTAAGATTCAATTATTAAACTCTATGATTAACAGCCTCCATATATGCTAGTTTGCATATCTTTTCTTTCCTAAATATGTCATTAAGACTGTGGACAAAATCATGAGATAATTCTTATGGTTTGTGGACATCTCCAAGCATGCTCCAAGTATGCATACCAAAGTAAGATGAGAGGCCATATATGAAATCTATTTGAGACATTAATAAGACTCAACTCATCAAGAAAATATGTTTAAGGATAAAAAGGCTTTATGGATCAAATGGTTTCATGAATATCACATATACAACACTAGCTTCTTATGTATACAATCATACTGTAACACTTTATGATCCTTGGTGAATTTACTTGGATTCTTAATGCTTGCTAGGGGTCCCTAGATCAACTTCTTTGCTTCCTTTAACTTCTGATTTCTCTTGAGTTGTGTTCAAGCTTCATCTACTACCATTTCAGTATTTCTGTCATTTACAATTCCTTAATTTAGATTAATATAATTTCCATTTTTGACTTCTTCATTCACTTTGTTCCCACTCAATAGCTTTACATAGTGACCATTTGCAAATCTATTGCTTATGGCTCTCTATTGTCCCTTAACGTTTTAAAGATGATTTCTATTAGTAAGCAACCTTGACAACATCTTTAAAGATTTTATCTCCTTCTCCACATCTCAGGATGGGGATGATATCTAGAAGTTCTTTCCCAATTTAACACTCACATATAGTCTCATATACCCCACTCTACTTCTTTAAGAAATAGTTTCATTCATAATTATAGGCGTGTCTATAATGCTCTAACATATTTAAAAAGATTGGGTAATATATATACTTTAAAAAAATTAATTTGTGTTTCTAGTGAATATTTAGGTTAGGAGTAGTTAATATATATACGTAAAAATTTGTTGTTAAGTTTTGTTTTATGATTTTTAATAAATCTCAAGCTAATTTTGAAAGAGTTTTAAGATCACTTAATCACTAATCATTCATTCTTAAGTTGCTTTATTATTATGTTTTCTTTTATGATATTTTAATGACACTTAAGCTAATTTTGAAAGAGTTTTAAGATCACTTAATCATTAATCATTCATTCTTAAGTTGACTAGAACGCTAGTGGATTAAAGAGAGCATAATAGGTGTTTGTTAAATTGTAAGTTATTGTTGAGCATGCAATTAGTGTTAGTAGCGAATTTCTAATGGTGTGGTTTGTCTTCCCTATTAGTAAGATGCTTAATGGTTCCTTTTGAATGGAGAAAAAGAAAGACAATGTATTAAAACTCGTTTTCACCTTGTTAAAGAAGATGGTAATGCAAAAGAATCACATAAAATATAGCAAATTAACATAGGCTAGAATTATTATTCAAACTACTATAAAATTTATTTGTGTAATCTTTCCTTTAATTCTTTTACATTTATTGTGCTTGCTAGTGATTTTCATGCGTTGAATTATTCATTCTTTTCCATCATTTAACCTTAAGCAATTCATTCATAACTTTGAAAAAGCTTTAAAATTTACAAACAATCAATTAATCCCCTTTTGATATGCAAACACATCTATGCTAAGCAGCGACAACACACTCTATTGTTAGACATGCATATTCAATGGCATTTTTAATTTATTGTGACACTTTTGGCTAATTTTTTTGCTTCTTGATTTACTATTTTTTGTAATATTTAGACGAGTCTAACCGTGAACTTGTTGTAATGTATGTAATAGTTTCAGTTATAGTAATATACACATTTTATTTTCCAAAAAAAAACCCTTTTGATGTCACATAGAACCCAGCGTTCACTAACTAAATTCTAGGAAATATAGTAGTTAGAGTAAGACATTCTTCTCATTCAACAAAATTTAATAATTCATATATGCATATGTGTATATATATATATATATATATATGGATCTAATAAAAAACTTTATTAGTTTGGTTATTCGAGAAATATGATAGTTACATGATAGATATTGACTTGATATTAATTATAATTTATGATAATGAGTGAAATTCAATTGTTTAAATAGTTTCAATTGAATATTCTATGAACTATCTAATATGTTGGACTTGCAAATCAAAATTTATTATTTGTTAATAAATTAAAAAAGGAAGCAAAAGCCAAAATTGACCTAAACTGCATAGTAGTTCAATGCGAAAATAATAAAAAAAAGGCAAGTATACATCAATCGGTTTTTATAGTGACCTGTTGTCTGTGCAACTCAGGAAAAGTGATAGGAAACCATAAGATCTACAAGTCAACAATGTGGGCTTTGGAGCAAGGCCTTGCTCTAATCACCTGAGCCATTTCTTTTTCATGAAATTGTTATTAAGTGTATACTGATACCAGATCACTCGCATTCTTACTTTATTTTATCGTATCACCTAGTTGAAATAACATTGTGAAACTTAGAAGAAGAACTTAACCATTATATTTTTTTTTCTTACATTAATTAAACTAATATTTATATGCACATTATTTGAAAGAATTATATTTTATTATAATTGACTAATCCCTTAACATTCTTTTTTCTTAGAAAGTCGTATGCAATATTTACAATGTTCTTTTGAATTATTTATGTTTAAACTAACTTTGTTTTTATATTTAACTATTGTATCAAATCTGGTTCAACTAACTTAAATTTAATTACTTTAGGGATCCATATTTTTAAGCGTTGATTATAAAAAAAATTAAAACCTTTTAGAATCAATACAAATATATTTCAATTAGCTAACAATACGGGGAGACCATTAAATATGTAATAACTAGGCGGCCGTCACCTGGCAATGGTACGTGGAGTCAATATTACAAGACGAAGCAATTTTAACCATTAAAAGACCCATCACCACTGCTGGCACCGAAAGTCGTTATTAGTACTAGCATTGAGAGAAAAGAGATCGATAACAGAGTTAATGCTCAATAGATGTGGTTACAACCGCACATACAACGACAGACCAGATTATTGCTTGAAGAATCCAAAGGCATTCATTGACGGCTTTCTAACAGAATTGGTGGCGATGGGTCTCAATGATAATAATATTATTAATTCCTAGGCATTTGTCTTGTTCTTAAGAAATTTGTTCTCATTGCTGCCGCAAAGTCTCATCCTTTTGCATTGCGTACACACACCGTTTCCTCATTTATAATTGGCTACATTTTCAGAACAAAGGAACTATAATCCATAAAACCAAGTTACAAATTGAACAAATTCATGTTCAAACTTTTTGAGAATTTAAAATAAATTTATTAGAAAAGTGAATAAGCAATGTTCAATTACAGGGCTAGTCACTTAAGGAGAATGTTTTGTTTTTCTCAATTATTATTGAATCGGAAAATCATTGGTTAAGGTGGAATGACATTTTGTAAATATTTTACAAATTTTATCAATTGAATCAATATCTAATGACTGGACTGAAAATAGAGTAGACATTAGTTCTATGTTCTATGCCTAATCAAAACATTATATGATGAAAATATTGAATTACATGAGAAAATTATGTATAAAAATATTAGTCAAAACTACTTTGACATTTGTTGAGCAAGTTTTACAATTTACAAATCCCTCAATAATCACAAGCGCACGGGTCGTATTTTGTAGTATTGAAGTGTCGATCCTACAAGGAGGGTACTAGCCTAATCTTAAGTCGTCTAAGGCTTAGAGAAAAGAATAAAAAGAAATAAAAACTACACAAGTGAATATGAAAAGTAAATACGAGAAATTGATTCAAGAAGTGTAACACGGAAATTTCAATAAAATAGAATTAAACTGAGTAGTCACACAGGTCACAATGGAAATCTATCAAGAGAGTTAATCAAGTTATGAGAGAGGAAATTTTACCTATCTTTAATGTTAATCTAACCATTTATGTGTTTACGGGATGTCGATTCTAGATGGTTGTAGGGTTGATTACTCTCTCTAGTTATAACCATTAAATCCTAAATTGTAAACCTTAATCGAATTATGGAACTTACAATATCTCAATTCACAAATTACCCATAATTCTAATTAGTTCTAAAGCTCTCTAATAAACAATTAGGTCTTGCACTGGATCTTTCTCCATAAAATTACTAACTAGATTGATTAAGTGGTTAATTAGATCGCCTGACTCTCACTAATCTGAACTAATCATTTTGATCCGGCTTAGCCTCTCAGTTTGTTACCGAAACATGCAAATACATTAATCAATCACAATACTCAAACCAATAAACATAAAAATAACTAAATTAACATTAATTCAAAGTGAAATCCTGAAGGAGAGTTTAGAACATTATCTATAACTCGAAATCCATTTCCATACAATCCATCTTAACTTTCAACATTTAAATGAAAAAGGAAATGAAGGGAAAATAGAACTTAGGTTTAACAAATCAGGAAGGCAGCAACATCGAGATATCACCTAATCTGGGGAGTAGTGACGTCGAGATCCACTTCTTCTTCCTCCTTCTTCCTCTTATTCTTCTCACTCTCTCGTCTCTTTTTCTCCTTTTTTAGGGTTTCCAAGAGTAGTTGAATGTAAAGTTCTGTCTTTCTGTTCTTGTTGTTCTATTTATGTTCTTTTGTGTTTAGGGTTGAATGGGGGTTTTGTGGAGGTTTGAAAGGTCCAAAAAATCCCTCGAATCAAGAAATTTAGAAGTGGCTACGCATCTACCCATCTCAGGCTATAATTGTTGCCTACGTTAGGCCTTTTATCACGATCGTGGCCTAGGACATGGAATTGGCCCCAATTTGCTTTGAAACTCCTCTGTTCTTTGATCTTTACTCTAAAACACTACCAAACATATCAAGGTACCTTAAAAACGTCATATTTAAGCTCAAATGATTGTTTTAATCTAGAAAATAGTTAAAACATAAATAAATCATAAACTATCATACTTCTACCATAAACATATACTAAACTATCGAATAAACAGATAAACATATGCGAAAAAATCAAATAAACGACCAAACTCATATCAAACTATACCTTAAAACACGATGCATTTCACACCAATCAATATTCTTAAGTATTTGGGTGGTCATGATATGTTGTCAAATGCCAATCTTAAATTATGATTATAAAATATTTTATTGGAGAATTAAAGATAAACTAAAAGGAGTTTTAATTTATTTAATTCTAATTATGAATTAAAATTATAATTTATAATCATTGCCAATGTATTTGGGAACTTAATAGGTCTCATATTGAGGGCCAAGTTTGACCTAATTAAAACCCTTAGAATATTGCAAGTGCATAGCTCGTGAAATGTAATACGTGAGGTATCGATCCCACGAGGAGTTATGAACTAATATAATTTTATGTTATCTAAGCTTAAGGAATTAATAAAATAAAATAAAAACAGAATAGAAAAGTAAACACAAGAATATGATTGATAGAAAATTAATTCATAAAATTAACATGAAATGAATCGACTTGAGCAACACTAAATTGACAATGGGAAAACACACAATGAGAGGTGGGATTTTTCCTATCATTAATGCTAATTTAACCATTTATGTGTTACTGTAGCGTTAGTTTTAGATTATCAAAGGGAGGATTACTCTCTTTCTAGTTATAATCACAAATCTTAATTAATAAATCTTAATTAAGTTCAGCACTAAACATGTAATCTCTCAATTACAATAAGCCCCAACCATTATTAGTTACTAAGCTTTCTAATAAAAAATCGGGTCTCACACGGGATCTCTATCCATACAATTACCGATTTGATTAATTGTGTGATCTATTAGATTATTTAACTCTCATTAAACAACCAAATCATTTGGTATTTGGTTCACTCTCTCGATTTATTACCGAAACGTGAAGCTACAACAATCATCATAACACCCAATTGCAATACTATAAAAATGATTAGGTTAACATTAAATCAAGTCAAAATCCCTAAAGAAAGTTAGAACATCATCGTTGAATCCAAATCCATCAACATATTCAAATCCATCTTACACATTCAGTAAAGAAATAACAAGATGAATGAGATCGTCACTTGGAAAAGGACCCGAATGACTCAGGAAGGCAGCAGCGTCGGAAGCCCTCTCTCCTTCTGCCTATTCTCTCCTCTTGAAGATTTTCCCAAAGTTGTAGAATGGAGAGTTTCTTTTAAGATTCCTTTCTTTTCTTTATATACTCTTTTCTATTCTGGGCATCCCTAAGGTTTTTTTAGGTCCGAAAAGTCCCTTGAAAACTTAAATCTAGAAAACCGTCTGCATCTGTTGTCGCATAGGCCATAATCATGGCACCTAATTTAACCTTTTGTCATGATTGTGCTAGACTAATCACAATCATGGCAGCCCTAACTCAATTCTGTCACAATCGTGGCACATTAATCATGATCAAGGTCGTGGGTTTTGTCTCGGCTTCCTCCGATTGTCTTCGTTCTTCATTATTTTCCCTAAAACACTAGCAAACACATCAAGGCACCTTAAACACATACAATTGAAGCTCAATCGCCTACTCTAACCCACAAAATGCAAATATTTAACTAAATAACAAAATCTTAATCTCAACTTGCATTAAACATTCAATTTAATAACTAAACACATAATAAACTACCTACTAAAACATTTTGCGATATACGACTATCAACATCCCCACATTTAAACTTTTATTTGTCCTTAAGCAAACAAAACAACAAATAAAAAAACATCAAAACACAACGTACACACATATGCAATAAGGGGACAATGACATTAAACTTTACGAAACAAATTTAATTACAAACACCATCTTTCAGGTTGTTCTAAATTATTAACTTGTGAAGCTTATGTCTAAGAACTTTAGATTAAATATAGATGTTGATCAAAACCTTAATGTTAAGTTTATTCATCCCTATCATTTGCACACACATATTGATAACTATTCTATTAATTAACATTGTAACTACACCTAAGCAATATTTCATGAAAATTCAAGCTATTTACAAAAATCGGTAGGATTATTTAATAAAACACTATTTTTTGTTGATTTTTGATTGACATAAACCTAGCCTTTTTATGCGAAGGAAAATATTTGTGATGAATGTCGATCCGGGTCCTCAACTAGGTCATGTTTTTATTAAGCGATTTGGTTAGAATGTCATTATAGCCTTTTAAAGCGAAGGCAAACATTTGCAATGAATGTCCCACGATTACTTAGCTACATCACATTCTCAACTAGCTACTAGCTCTATTCATAATTCAAATACCAGTGGAACAGTTATTTGCTTATGCTTTACACACACTTTTTTTTATTACTATTACTATTACCTACCTCATTTATTTAAATAAAAATTCTCATGAAAGGATAGTAATAGTTGGGTTTTGATCTTACATCACATGCATAAAAAATAGAAAACAATAGCTAAAATATAAAACAAAACCTAAAAAGCTAAGAACTTTCAAGTACCATTAGATGTAACTTTAACAAAACATGAACTTAAGATGTGTACCTTACAATTTCCTTCGTTCTTCATTGTCTTCACCTTTTTAGGTTATTGTCAACCACAATGACCAAAGGAGGATGTCTCTAATGATATGTACATGAAGAACGAAGCCCAAAACCTCTTTGGAAGAATGGCTAGAACACACACAAAATGCTAGCTTGATGATGTATTCTTTGAGATAGTGTTTGTAGAGAGTGAGAAAAGATGATGAACCACCCTTCACAAAAAATCTCTTGTTTTCACACAATATTTACACGAAAATTGATGTTTCTTACGCCCTTTGGCCTTTCTCTAACCCCTAACATCAATGGAGATTTAGTAGGAATTAAATGGCTTTTAATCCCACTTAATTTAGCATGAAACTTCCATCCCTTCTTTAAAGGGTAAACTTGTCATCTTACCAAATAAGCAAGATTCACATATGTCATATGATTCACAATCAAATGACCCTAAACTACCACACTTGTGTAGCTTATTCATGCATCTCTCATATCTTGGATCCCTATCCAAAACTATTTTGCTCATTCTTCACATCTTCAATACGTGTGACCCATTAGGTTCTCAGTTATGTTGGCCACTTGAATTAACACTTACTTCAAGCAAGTTATAGGCAGTATCTAGCAACACATCATGACTCCCAATTGATCGAAAAGTTAGTGATTTGACTACAAACCCTTCCATGGGCAATGTTCCTATGCAATTCAACCTTTCACTAGAATAGATTATCCATATAATTGTCTTATAGTAGGTCATCCAATGTATGTACTACTCTTAGCAAGCATCCATATGTTAACTCTGAACAACTCATGCTTATAACTTATGAGATCCACTGCTTGATCCAATCAAGGAGTATAATATATGCTAGTCTGTCCAGACTAATAATGGTTGGTCTCATTAATGCTATAACAAGGGATAATTTAGATACTAACATAATTACACATGATAGGAACCTTATTATCATGATCTCATCATGATTTCCTTCATGCTATGTAATGTATCAAGGACTTCATTAATTTGATTTAAGATCACTACCAATTCATAATGAACACGAACATCAAATTAACGAAAAAGTGTTTTTATTAATCAAAATGATTTATACAAATTAGTGTTAAAGATGATTGCCTTTAGAGCACTTCTCTAACAACCTCCGACTTGCACTAAGGCCAATTGCCTTTTGAGGAATCGATATAGTCAATGGGCACTCTCTCTATCTTGACATCATTTCTACTAATGATTTCTCTAATCAAATGGTATCGCCTGAGTACATGTTTGGATTATTGATGAGACTTTGGTTCCTTAGCTTGTGCTATGACACCATTGTTGCCACAATACAATTGTACTGGGGCAGTAATGCTAGGAACCACTCCAAGTTCCATGATGAACTTCTTGATCCAAACTGCTTCCTTTGCTGTTTTTGAAGCGACAATGTATTCTGCTTCGGTTGTTGAATCTATAGTTGTATCTTATTTAGAACTCTTCCAACTAACTTCTCCATCGTTCAGTGTGAAAATATATCCTGAATAAGATCCGGGGTCATCCCTGTCGGATTGGAAACTGGCATCTCTATATCCGCTCATAACAAGATCTCCTTCTCCATACACTAAGAATACCTCCTTAATTCTTCTCAAGTACTTAAGGATATTCTTGACAGTCACCCAATGATCCTCTCCAAGATGTGACTGGTATCTGCTCTTAACACTTAGAGCATATAATACATTCAGGTTTTGTATAGAATATAACATACATGATTGACCCTATAACTAAAGCATAAGGGATCAACTTCATACAAGTCCTCTCATCTTATGTCTTTAGACATATGGATTTTGAGAGTGTAATTTCATACGTTATGGGAAGATAACCTCTCTTAGACTGCTCCATGCTAAACCTCTTTAGGATCTTATCTATGTATGTAGACTAAGAAAGACCAAGCAACTTCTTAGCTCTATCTTTGTAGATTGTTATACCCAAAATATATGTTTCTTCTCCAAGGTATTTCATGGAGAAATTCTTGGAAAACCAAATCTTGATTGATTGTAAAGATGAGACATCAATTCCTATTAGTAGTATGTCATATACATACAACATAAGGAATACAATTGCACTCCCACTAACCTTCTTATACACATAAGGTTCATCTGGATTTTGTGAGAAACCAAACTCTTTGATTGTCTCATCAAAATAGATATTTCAACTCCAGGATGCTTGCTTCAATCCATAAATGGTTTTTTTAAGCTTACATACCTTTCTGCCATCACTGGATATGAAACCATTAAGTTGTGTCATGTACACATCCTTAATTAGGTTTCCATTAAGGAAACTTATTTTCACATCCATTTTCCATATCTCATAATAATAAGGAGTAGCAATGGCCAGAAATATGCTAATGGATTTAAGTATGGATACAAGGCTAAATGTTTTGTCATAGTTAACTCCTTATCTTGGACGATAACCTTTAACTACAAGTCTAGCTTTATAGGTAACTACATTACCCTCTATGCCAATTTTCTTCTTGAAAACCCATTTGCACCTCATAGTTTTTATCCCTTCAGGTGGGTTAACCAAAGTTCGTACTTGGAATCCATTTCAGATTTTATGGCTTAAAGCTATTTTTTAAATTCTGAACTCTTCAGAACTTCTTAATAGGTAGTGGGCTCATAGTCTTCTATGATCAATACGTCATTATATTCACTTATGTGAAATCCATATACCTCTGGAAGATGACGTATCCTACTTGACCTACGAACTTCTTGTGTATCAGAAGATTTAACTATTGTTTCATCATTATAAACAACAGTCTTAAGTTCAAGCAGTTGATTTACATCTGTTTGAGCATTTTGAACTTCCATAAGTTCAATTTTTCTTTCACTATCTTCTTTTAAAAGAACTCTTTCTCTAAAAAGAAAGCAAGCTTTAAAACAAACACCTTTTATTCTAAAATATTACAGAATTGATATCCTATCGTTTCTTTAGGATATCCTACAAATAGACACTTGTCAATTTTAACTTCTATCTTATTTGACTAAATCCGCTTCATATAAGCTAGAGAACTCCAAACTTTTATATGAGAAAGATAAGGTTTCTTGTTAGTCTACATCTTATATGGAGTAACATTAAATGACTTTAAAGGGACTCTATTTATCACATAAACAACAATCTCGAGTGCATATCCCCAAAAGGATTTTAGCAGATCTGCTAAGCCCATCATTAACCTCACCATGGTGATTTTTTTTTATTTTTTATAAATTCTTCTGGAAATTTGCTGTCTATTAAATAATATAGTCAAATAGAATTTATTTTTTTAATTATTAAAAAAAGTGTTTTCCATTACTTGCTAGTTGTGAATACTTGTATATTCTTTCCGATCGAAAGATGATATCTATTTGTGTATCACTAGATCTAGTCTAGTTTTGTCTGTATTATTTTAATTCTCCATCTAAGTAATTTAATTAGGGGTATGGACTAGATGTAATGGTTTTTCACTTATAATAGTTTTCTGGCATGTTTCTCCAATCCAGTAGTGCATGTCAGTTATTTACTATTTATGCATGACATATGGTTAGTTTAATTTTCCCATCGAGGTTGTTGTTCATGAATGTCAGATATGCATAAGAGAATTTTATGTTATATTTGTTTTATTCAATTATGTGTTAAAATTCAAAAAATATTATTTTGTTATTATTCTTAATCGTAGTTCAATATGACATCCTTCAATCCCCTAGCCAACATCCTCACCCAAAACAAGCTTGAGGTTCCTAACTATATGAACTGGAAAAGGAATTTGGACATTTTTGTTTACTGTTGAAGAGTACAAGTTTGTGCTTAGTGATGTGTGTCCTGAAAAACCCGGTGAGGATGCCTCTGAAGAGGTTACTAAGGCTTACCAGAAATGGGTTAAAGTTGATGAGATGACGTGATGTTACATTTTGGCATCTATGTCAAATGTTTTGAAACATCAGCATTAGAAGATGGACACATCTTATGACATCTTATAAAATCTTAAGGAGATGTTTGGAGACCAGACTAATGTAGTCAATCAGAATGCACTTAGGGAGATTCTTAATTCTAAAATGGAGGAAGGAACTCCTATTAGAACCCATGTCTTAAAGATGATAAGTCTTCTGAATGACATGAAGGTTCTCAATGCTGAGGTTGACAAGGCTATTTATATTGAGATGGTTTTGAACACTCTGCCAGCCAGTTTTCAGTAGTTTCTTTTGAACTATAATATGAATAAGACGGATTTTACTCTATTTAAGTTGCTGAATAAGTTGGTAGCTACTGAGACTATTATTAAGCAAGGAGCTGCACCTATTGTGCTTAATATTGATCGAGGTTCTTCATCTTCCCAGAAGAAGGGTAAGAAGAAAAAGGTTCACAAGTTTAAGCCCAAAACAAATGGTGTAGCTAATAGTGCAAATGGTTCTGTGAAAAAGCCCAAGGGCAAATGTTTTCACTGTAAGCAACCAGGTCATTGGAAGCAGCAATGTCTAACCTTGATAGCCAAGACAAAGCAACGTACATCTCTTTTTTATTTACTGGTTGTTGAAACTTGTTTAGCGGTAATGACTACACTCTAATGGTGCGTAGACTCAGGAGCCACTAATCATGTCTGCAATTTTTTTGCAGGAGTTTCAGGTAACATGCCAGTTAAGTGAAGGAGAAGTGAGCATTTTTTTGGGAGATGGCACTGAAGTTACAGTTTTAGCCGTAGGGAATGTTACTTTAAATTTTAAGAATAATAGAACATTGCTGTTAAGGGATGTTTTGTACATTCCTTCAATTAGAAGGAATTTAATTTTTATTTTTAGTTTAAGTAAGAACGAATATTTGATTTGTTTTTAATGAATTTTATGATGATTATGTCGTTATTAAATTTAGAAAACAAATCATTTGTTCTGGCTCATTAATGGATGATCTATTTATTATTAAAGATACACCTAAACTGCAAATGAATTCTGAGGTAAATAACTTTGATGTCATTGTAACATTAAAAAGAAAATGTCCTATTAAATTCAATCACACTTATCTTTGGCATTTAAGGCTTAGTCATATTAACTTAGATAGAATTTCTAGGTTGGTCAAAGATGGACTTTTGAGTTTATTAAAAGTGGAGGCACTACTAACCTGTGAATCTTGTCTGGAAGGTAAAATGACTAAGAGGCCTTTTCCCTTAAAAGGTAATAGGGCCAATGATGTTTTA
>JANSVA010000004.1:25776340-25790960 GCA_025504915.1 Erythroxylum reticulatum | reverse complement strand
GATGAATGAATGTGTAGATCCTGGATCTACCAATGCATATGCTTCAAATTGAAAAACATTCAACACACCTGCTACCACATTTGGGGAGTTCTGTGCTTCCTGTCTGGTGATGGCATAGACCCTGACTTAAGATTACAGCTCCGAACCTCAGTCCTAAAACTGGGCCCTACTAACTGAGTTCTGCCTCAACCTTTCCCTCTCTATACAGATCTACCGGCTCTACTCTACTGAATCGTAGTCTCATCCATAGTTCCTTCTCTAGCTCCAAACTGTGATCCTAACATCTCAGGACAATCTCTGATAAGATGTTCTAACGAGCCACAACGGAAACAAGCTTCAGTTTTCCACCAACATTCACCACCATGCTTTTTACCACAGTGCTCACATTCAGGCAATTGCTAAGACTGGTTGGAGTATATTTGTCCTCTACCTCTCCCAAACTGAACAAATCCACCTCTTGATCGAGGTCCAGATTGTCTTAATCTAGACTAGAATCGAGACGATATGTTTTGGTACTTTCTGAAGCTTCTACCAGAATCAGCCTAAGATTTACCCTTCCTCTTACCACTAACCTCCTATCTGTGCTCTCCCTGACCATCCTTCAACAACTGTTCAATTCTAATATAGGAGCGTAGCCCTACATGCAGAATCAGAAATTATGGAGCAAAGCTCTACATGCAAGAACTCTCATACTGGCTACTTCAGTTACAACGCCTTTATCTAAGCATGCATTTTATGAAATGCATCAAATACCGAATATGCCATATATGACAGTCACATATGATGCATAGTCAGAACCTCATAATCATCGGATCTAAGTCTGGCATTCAACTTTCGTTGAGAATACAAATATCATTTAGAATTTCACAACTATTCAGAGCACTTCCAATATATACTCAAATATTAAACTCTTTGAACTTAAAGTCCGGAATTCATAACAAATCATAAACAGTTCATAATTGGAAGTCAAACAAATTCAATCAATCCTAGGAAAATCATCTAGGTTGACTCACAATAAGCTCCAATATGCTATTGCTTGGATGGTCTAGCAATGTCTGACTGGCGTCTAATGAGCTCCCCTTTATCATACAAAACACATTTACAAAAATCACACTTTTGCACAGATGTATAAGTATTCTTATATTCATATCAATGTATAGAAAGTATGCACAATGCATGTTCAATGACAATCTTGGGTATCTTATTGTGATCTCGTCACCATACCATTCAGATATCAAAACCCTCATTAATACCATTTGTACTTATAATTTAGACCATTATAAAATAATATGAAATCAATTTCATAACCTAATTGACCACTTCAGATTTTTCTAACAACATGCTTTCAAATCAACTTTGCATAATCATTCTGATAGAGTAAATGACAAAATTAGGTAATATTTCCTTCTAGAAAATTGTTCTTTAATATCTTAAGTTTCTAATGACACCTAAATCATTCAATTTGATTTAGTAATTGGAAAGCTATACCTCAAACATTTTTGGACTATTCTTGTTTTGAAACGGTATGCTATACTCAATTTCCATGTAGAAATTAAACATACGAGAGACTAAACTACAATTCTACTTCTTCATAAGATTTGTATCCCTATGCTTCTAGTTTACTCCAAATTAAAGAGAATCTCATTTTGATTTCTATAGAAGAAGTTATGGTCAAAAGGAACAAGGTTGTTCAATTTGCAATTTCTCTCTGGTGTTTAGACAAAAAATCAAGTCAGTCGTTATTGGAGAGCACAGTGACTTGATGTGACAAATAAACATCAGTCCAGGAATTAAACTCAAGGTGTAAAGGAGAAAAATTATGAGTGTGTGTGACTCACGGATGTGAGGAACAAAGTCATGGGTGTAACAGATAAGGACAAAAATGTTGTTAACATTTTCTATCAGACCTGTACCATTTTTTCACTCTATCTCTCTCAACTGATATCTAATTCCTATGATTTTTTGTGGAGAGGTAGAGCTATGTTTTACATGTCTAATGGTTTAAGACTCATGCCATTTGGACATCAGCTGAAGAATTTATAAAGAAAAGATTGAAGGATGTTTATAAATAATATGTTTAGAAAAAATCAATTGAAAGTCACGATCATGCATTTGCTCGATCACGAGTTTCATCGATCGAGCGAAGTCGCCATCGTGTAAAAACACGATCGTGACTTTGCTATTTTTGAGAAATAACCATCGTGTTAAAGCACAATCATGTTTCTCTCTTTTCTTCTTCATTGAATTTCTTTTCTTTTGTTCCTTCCATTTTCCTTTTTATTTCTAGACTTACTCATTCCTAATTCATCTATACTGCATTTCTAACTCCAACTACAAGCTCTACATAATCAGATTCAAGTTTACCACTTAAACACCAAGAATCCGAATCTTCATATTCACTCCCTCTCTCTACTGTAAATTTCCAAAAGTTAATTCTCACATCAATTAACTCAAATAACACTTAAAACAATTCTTTTAACTCATTTTTAGCTCATCGACACACATGCAATTCAAAAATCTAAAATTCACACTTAAACATCAAAATCTGATTCCCACACATGCAATTTTCAAATTTTTTGCATTTTTTAATCTATCTTACTTTCATCTGAAGCATTTTTTCCACCTTTCAATATATCACGACCTCACCCATTTTTCATTCTTTATCATCAAACTCATTTAAATTCATTTCAACGAATACTCAATAGATTCAAGCATGTACAACAACAACAACCCATTTCGGTTTTCTCTAAACCAGAACAGAGTATATTCATCAATTTTCCATCCCTCTTCCATAATTCATTCGAAACTAAAACAAATCTTATTTCATATTTCTATATCACAAATCTTTCATCTGATTGATTCATCACCGAAACCACACTTCTCAAACCACTCAGGAATAAATTCATATACAAAATCAGCAATAGTAAAACATCATCAAAGTCACTTACTTGATTTAGCAAATAGTTCCAGCAATGAGGGTGAGTCAAATGTACAGAATGCTAGATAAACAAGACAGTGTTTTGGTGATGGTTTTTTCGGTGGAGAAACAAACAACAGAGGAATGAGAGAGCTGTAGAAATGATTTTGCTTAACACAAAACTATATGGTTATTTTGCATATATCACATTTGTCACTTAAGCATGTCTTCCACTTATCACCACACATACAAGCCATTTGTCATATACATATGTTGCCACGCGTCACACTATAATTGGCCCATAAATCAATATTTTTCTAAAATTCACCAAAAAATCCAAATACCCTAAACATACTAAAATTGCTAAATCACATTTTAATCACATTTAATAACTCAATTATACCCAGAAAACGTCAATAAATACATGCACAATCATATGAATGTGCAAAAATGTGCACGTCATGTTTAGCTTATGCATGATGTGCATTTTCCTAATTTCTCAATACTTTCTCATAATTCACAATTCTAGTCTTAACATGGTAATGGGATGTTACACTAGCCTTCCAGAGTTGATATGGATATAACAAAATGAGATGTCGAAATGGATTCAATAGTTGAATTAGAAGAGTAACTTGAACATCAAGTAGTGCCTAGATGTAGTGAGAGGGTTTTGAGACAGCCAAATAGGTATCTAGGTCCAAGAGAAGGCTTAATTGCCATCTCAGATCAAGAAGAAATGGATCCCATTACACATACACAGGCTATTAGTCATGTTGATGTGGAAAAATGGCTTAAGGGGATAGAATCAAAAATAGATTCCATGCACGCTAACAAAGTCTGGATCTTTATAGATCTGCCATCAGGTATAAAAGCCATAGGTTGTAAATGGAACTATAAAAGGAAAATAGGATCAAATGGAAAGATAGAGACCTTTAAAGTTAGATTTCTAGCTAAGGACTATACTCAAAAAGAGGGTATAGACTATGAGAAGACTTTTTCTCCAGTTGCCATGCTTAAGTCCATTAGAATTCTTTTGGCCATAGGAGCCTATTTCGATTATAAAATATGGCAAATGGATGTCAAGACCATATTTGTTAATAGGGATCTTGAGGAGTCCATTTATATGGCTTACCAGAAGATTTTGTTGAGCTAAGAAATAAGCATAAGGTATGCAAGTTGCAAAGGTCTATTTATGGACTTAAGCAAGCATCTACGTTTTGGAATATTAGGTTTGATAAGTCTATCAAAACTTATAGATTCATACAAAACCTAGATGAGCGTTGTGTTTATAAAAGAATAGAAAAAGGCAAGGTTACTTTCCTAATCATGTATATTGATGACATTTTACTTATTGGGAATGATGTGGGAATGTTATCAACAGTTAAGGGGGAGAGAGAGAGAGTGTATGTCTAGTACAGTAGGTTCGAATTTAGGACTTTTAACTTTAACCCTAGGAATGGATTAGCAATTCCATCTTGTTTTCCTTAATGAATTGTTATTAAAGAATTGTTTTTTAGCTCACCTTTCCTATCCAATCCAACCTATGTTAGTTTGTGTGTTTTCCTATACTAGATTGGACAGATTTAAGAAAAGTAGGTTATTGTAATATGCGGATTTATGTTGATCGAATCCTTTCTTATTCAAAACTCAAATTTCATTTATTATGTCAACTATGTAATTTAAGAACAAAATAGCAGTGATGTATGCAGGTAGGGATCTATTTCTACCTTCAGATTCACAAAATGGTCTTTTTTTGGTAAATACATTTGAATTGACACGCTGGGTTATAGTTTAGATTGTAGTATTACGATTTATCCCCATGTAAGTAAAGGAGTTTACTTCAAGGGAATTACGAGTTTCGTATCATGATAATAGTCTACTATCGATAATGACGCTATTAAATGAATCTGGAATTAAGTATGTTTTGAAGAATAAAGTAGGCTGTTACTTTAGTCTTAAAACATACATTTTAGCATTTGCTTATTATGGACGACAATCTTGATGAGTAGTGAATTTATATGTGTTTCATTATAATTCTTGATATAATTGGAATGGATTTTCATAGAGTATTAATCTAATGTTTTCATGTTGGAATTATTAATTGAAACATGTATAAGGGAACATTCACTTAAATAAAGAGTTTAGAGTGATATCATCACTTCTAGATGTTTTATGGAAATTGGTGATTAAACTGGCGCTAGGAGTTTGATGGACTAGCTCCCCATCAAGTCTTAACACTAAGACGAGATCTTGTGTGTTAATCACCATATAGAGTAAAACAAGAGATTTAGAAGGAAAAACCAATATAAGGGCAAAATAGTAATTTTACCCTTTATTGTACGGGTAGCTATAATAAGGTTCATAATATGGTTTGCAATTGGACATCTTATTTGAAATATGTGTTCTCATAATATTTACTAATTCAAGAGTTCAACTAATTGTCTTTAGTGGAATGACATTGAGTTAATAAGCTGGAATTAATTCTAATGAGATTGAATTAATTCTGGGCTTATTGGAACTTGAATTATCTAAGTCCAATAAGATTCTCCACTTGGCTTCAAGGAAGGTTATCAAGCAAAGTAAGAAATATAAATGCAGGTTTTAAAGCCCATAATTGAATGTTAGGATTGCACTAATTAATGGTTAATTAGAAGCCCAAATGAGCATTTAGAAATGGTCTAGACATTGGTTTAATTTGATTAATTAAATTAAAACAAAATTCTTAAAGAAATGGAAGGTACAATTTTAGTTTTGTTAGGGCTGAATGTGCATCTACACATTTAGCATTGAATTGCTAAATAAAGATGGTATTTATCATACTTTAAATGGAGTACTGATCTTGCCATTAAATGGTTTAATGGTTGTCTTTTAATGATAACATGTAATGTAACCTTTTGGCATTCATTTGTTTAAAGATGAAAGAGGTGTATTTGATGGATGATTTTCCTTCTTTCATCACTAAAACCGAAATTGACATGTCATTTTAGGTTATTGGTCATATAGCCATCTTAAAACAAATGAGAAGAGTCCCATATAATGACTTCTTTATGTTTGATTAAAGAATGAGGTGATGCATTGAATGCTCTTCTCTTCTTTCTTTTGATGCATAACCAAAATTGACAAGGTGTAACAGAGGTGTTCTTGAATTTTTGGACTCTCTCTCCTTTCTTGTATGTGTTAGCCGAAATTTGCATGAGAGGTGTCTCATCTTTGGCTTCTATCTTCTAAGAAAAATCTCCTCGAAAGTTTTTTTCTCCTTTCCCACTAAAGGATCTAATTAATCAAGTTGTCCAAGAAAAACAGGAGGTAGATTGGATTGGTCGAGGACACAATATCAAGAAGAGGATACAATAACTAGAAGATGACATATTGTTTAGGAGAGGATATATTGCCGGTAATATAATCTCCATCTTGTTCTTATGATAATTATTTTCCATATACCGTATCATGTATGGCTTGGCGTGTTGATTTGGTTGTTTTGGTTCCGCTGTATTTTGATTTCTAAAAAGTTTTAAAATCTACCATTTTATCCAAATCTTGCATGCTTTATTTTTCCAATCTAACAAATACCTTGGAACAAATTGAAGTACAGTAGCCGTTAGCTCAATTTGAAGACATTTTTTTGGAACCAAAACAATTACCTCCTAAAAGTTTACAAGATCACATAATACCTTTGTGATTGATAAATTGGTCAAAGAATTGGAACAATCTGGGTTCATTCGAGCTGGCGCTAGCCCTTTCACATCACCAATTGTGTTGTTTAAAAGGAAAGATGATAGTTAGCCTTTTTGTGTTGATTATAAAAAGAATCATACAACCACTATAAAATAAAATTTCCTAATTCCAATTGTAGAAGAACTTTTGGATGAATTGTTTAGTATAATTTATTTTTCCAAATTGGAACTTTGATTGGCATATCATTAAATTAGAAAGCAAGAGGAAGATATTTTTAAAACAGCTTTCAAAGCCCATTTAGGCTATTATGAGTGGCTTGTAATGCCTTTTGGGCTGACAAATGCTCCAATAACTTTTTAAGCTATTATGAATGATGTTTTTCATGTGCATATCAGGAAATTTATCTTAGTTTTCTTTGATGACATCCTTGTTTATAGCAAGAGTTGGAAGGATCATCTTAATCACTTACACTGTGCCATGTAGATGTTAAGAGAGAATAAACTATTTGTGGGTAGTTCATAAAAATCTTAAGGAATTAATAGGGTTCCTAAGAATCACTGGTTACTGTAGGCAGTTCATAAAAAGGTATGGCAAGCTTGCTAGGCCCCTTATTGACCTACTAAAGAAATATGCCTTTTATTAGTCATAAAAAGCGCAATTGGCCTTTGAATACCTCAAGGTAGCAGTGACTCAAGCTCCAATTTTGAGACTACCAGATTTTAATCAACACTTCCCCATAGAAACTGATGTATCTGGGTTGGTATTGGAGCTATGCTCATATAAGGAAGACAACCAATGGCATACATCAGCAAGACTATGGGGGAAAATACTAAGCAATGTCTACTTATGAAAAGTTAGGAATTGAAACCTATTATGAAGAAATAAGACAATAGAAGTAGAAAGAAAGAATCAGTTTTTTGGTTAATTATTTCTCTAATTATAATGGTTTTCATCGTTACACTTATCGTTAGATTCCAAATAATGGAGTTATTACACTTGCTACATGACGTCGTCCCTTATTTTCAATCACTGCTTTTTACTATTCATTTTCTTCTCACCCTCAACTTCCTCGCGTAATAATACTTCCCTCCCTAATAACCTTATCCAAAAGGTTTACATTTGGATAACAATGTCGGGGATCAAATAAATACTCCCATGATATATCTCGAATATCATTTAAAGACCATTGAACTAAAACTTGAACTGTATGTCAACTTTTTTATTGACTAAATGACGATTTAAGACAACAGTTGGATATTTAAGTACCAATTTGAGTGAGATAGGTAATCAAGAACCCAACCTATTAAATTAATAAATATATTTTTAAGGATAAGAAACATGGGATGTTTGATGAATATGAGTGTAACAACCCATATTAGGGGTTAGAATATTGAGGAATTACAGTGCATTATATGCTTTGCGTATTGAGTAGTCACTGAAATCTGCATATGTAATTTTGATACATACAAATAACTACATATGCATTCATCGACATTTTTTTGGTAAAATAGATTTATAAATGAGATTAAATCGTGAATTATAGATTATTGGTGGTAAAAATTTATTTGGAGATTATTAGTAATATTTCAGATTTTTTGGGAATTTTAGGAATTTTTTGGAAAATTTGGGATATTAGGAAAAATAGACAAATGGCTTTATGAAATTAGCACTTCTTTTATGGATGGCAAATGGTTCACATGCAATGGGGCCATGTGTCAATGTATTAATAAAACACGTAACCATGTGTTTTGAAAGGAAAATTATGGTAACTCTTTGTTGTTCTTCAATTTTAGCTTTGTTTTGTATTCTACATCGAAACCCTATTCTTCATTGTCAAAGCTAGGATTTGACTAAAGAAGCAAGTAAGATGTGTTATAGCTTTCCAAATAGTTTGTAAATGAATTTGATGTTGTTTTAGTACTGGAAACGAATACATACATGAAAAGTTTAGTAGTGGAGTTTCGGTGTATGAATAAGCTGAATGAGAAATTGAATTTGTTACTGAATTAGGATAATAACAACTACATTTGGAAGTGCTAAACACATCTAAGTTTAATTTTTGTTGAGAAACTGAAAGTGCAGAAGTTAAAAACACAATAGTAAGAATGAAAATACACAGTAGTGAGAGAAAGTGAACGGGTAGTTTCAGATTTTTGATGTGTATATTGAATCTAGATTTTTAGTTATTCTGGAATAAGGTGAGTTAGAATGGAGTGATATATAATGAAAATAAGTTAGAAATGATTTAAATGAAGAGTTAGGATTTATGAAGATGGAAGAAGGAAAGTGCAAAAAATTTGGAAATGGTGTGAATGAGAATCGGATTTTTTGATGTTGGTATTGAATCTCAGATTTTTCATTTATTTGAAGTTGTGGAGCTGAAATGGAAGTAGAATAGTTGATTAATGCATTGAATGTATTGTTTATAGTGTGTAAATGTAAAAAAATATGAAAAATGAATCAAAGAAGAAGAGGAAAAACAGGTGCGGAGAAGCACGATTGTGACTTCATTGATGGACTTAACAAGTCACAATCATGCTTTTGCACGATCGTGACTTTGCAGGTCCACCCGAAGTTTCGCGGTTGTGCATGTGCACGATCGCGACTTCCCTGTTTATCCGAAGGAGGTTATTTTCTGAACATACTTTGATCTTTTTGTTATAACTTCTTCACCTCACATCCAAATGACTTAATTCTTAAACCAATGGACTCATAAGAAATTTATTTTCATTCCAAAAAAAAGAATATAATCATCTCAAGTGGATTGGTTAATGAATTTAAGATGGAAATGTAACTATGTTGAAGTTTGATAACTAGGATGATTTTGCTAAACATATGTCAGTATTTTTATTATATCTTGATTTGTAGATTTCCAAACGGAGTGATTCTTAATTTGAATTAAACTATATTCATAATAATATAGATTGTCTGAAGAGATTGAATTCTAATTCTACCTCTAAAAATTTCATAATCTGATTTGAAGTTGATATAAGAATTCTGTTGAAGCTTAAGAACAATCTGAAATCTTTTGGGAATAACTTTCAGCATACTGAACCAAATGAAATGATCTTGGTTTCATTAAAAACTTAAGACATGGGAGAACAACTTTTTGGAAGGAAGTGTTATCAAATTAGCTCACTTTATTGATGTGAATAACTGAGAAAAGTTGACCCGAAAGTTGGTTATTAGATAAATCTGGATTGATCAATTGAGTATGGTTTCACATGATTGATAATGTGACCGGATTAAGGATAAATTTTTCATGAACATGCATCATACATATTTAGTATACATGAATGTGAATTAATGAATTCTTAATCATGCACAACAGTGGTGTATGTATATGTTAATTGTTATATAGGAACGCATAGAGCGACCACTTCCAGATATTGCTTGGACTTCGAAGAAGTAAGCAATAAGAGAGCCTTTGTAAGTAATTTAGATGGTCTTATCTGTAAGTCAATCTTGATGAATATTTGTAAGTAATTCTAAGAAAATTTTGATAGTTTTGCTTTGATGGTTTTGTTTCCTACTGAGTCTTATCATTTGAATGATTTGTAAAGTTGTCAAATTGATATGTTTGAATATTTGGCATGAAACCAATAAATGATATATGTATTGAATTTCAGACATTTCTATTTTTGAATCTATTTTTTGGGTAAATAGGCATACCTATAAGGGTCTGCAGTTGCTCTTATAGCACTTCGATGCTGAGAATTTGGTCTCTCTTGTGACACTTTGGTGTCGAGACTTTGGCCTCTCCTAGACACTTCAGTGTCGAGACTTCGGTCTCTCTTGTATAAGTCTTTTTACCTGCTTTTGTAAATTGATTAACAATCATATAATTGTGTATTTTGATCTTTGATAAAATTTGATATGAAACAAACCATAATTTATATGATGGATTAACACCCTATTTTGAAAATTAGTTTTGTATTTTTTATGTTCTATTATACTATTGAAGTGATTGACTTTAGCATGCGAAGTGTTTTCTTTAATAAATCATACTATGTTTCTAAAATTCATTATGTTGAGATGATTATCCTATCATATGATTCTGTATCTATTGTGGTTAAACATAGATTAATTATTACTCACTAAGTTATATGCTTAGCACGGTGAATTTACCCCGTGTAGGTTTAGAGTAAGGACTATAAAGATTGGGACAAGTCAACCATAATGGACAATGTAGTCTGAGTCTTGTTTTGATAAAAATGTATTTTGAGTTTATTTTGGCTTGTATATAAAGTGTATGATTTTGAATTGTTGTAAGTTTTTGTAATAACTATGTTTCATGCTAGTTTCGATTTTTGGAAAAAATTTATATTAAGTTCATGTAATATAATGTATGTATGTTTTGAACAAGTTTGGAATGATATTTAACGTATGTTTGCTTCAGTTTCTAGAAATGCATGTAATGAATGTTTTGAATGTTTTAAAATGCTTCCGTACCATATTGTTCGTTTCTGTTTGTAAGTTTGGTGTGGCACTCCTATATCCTCTAAGGGGTATTGGGGCGTAACATGAGAAGTAGCTGGTAATTGTAATTTATAAATTATAAACCACAACACCTTCTTATTGAAAAATTGGAAGGGGAAAAAAATGTAGAGTTCTAATTTTTTATTATCACATTGATGTACTCTCTGGTGGTGATAAGGCTATAATTTAAAATAAACTCGATATCCCCTTAAAATTCCCTTTTTGTTCTATTTTTGTCTGTTAATTACTTCTTCTTGTTTTGTGCCCTTCTCATATGAAATTGTATCAACTTCAATATTGCATCGCTATTCTTCACCACTTATCAACCATCAAAACCTTTCAATCTTTAGAAAACTAAGGTAATTGAGTGGGTGGTGGGTAAATATACAAAACCTCAAATAGGGATCATTAAATTGTTGAATGATAAGTGGTATTATACCACAATTCAATGAAAGGTAGCCAATATCATTACTATATGTATCACAAGTAACGCATCTGATATAAGTCTGCAAAATTCTATTAAGAACCTCTATTTGGTTGTTTGTTTGTGGAAGTTAAGCTATGGAATGTTATAGGGTAATAACTTGAATCTTAAAAATTCAATAAATAACTTAATTAAGAAAACTGGATCACGATCATTACTAATCTTAATGGCATGCAATGTATTTGTTCGAGACTAAATCCCACATTATCATTTATGGAGTGCACATATTATTGGTTCCAAATGAGTGACAACATTGAGCTCTATGTGAAGACATGTCTTGTGTTCCAACAAGACAAGATGGACTAACACTAATTAATAGGTTTACTAGAGCCATTACCTATTCTAAAGAATCCTTAGGAGAGTGTCTCTATGGAATTCATTGCACGTCTACGAAGATCAAAAGGATGTCGTAACATTATGGTGATGGTAGATTAGTTTAGCAAGTATGAAATTTTCATCCCGTACCAACAAAATTTATAGTCAAAAATGTTACAATCATATTCTTCAAGCATGTAGTGAAGTATTAGCCATAAAAAAGACAATGTGCAAGTAATTGAGATACTCTCTTCACAGAGAGATTTTGAATGGAGTTTTTCAAGCTAATTGGGTCCGAAATCAATTTCTCCACTAACTTTCAACCTCAAATGGATCGAAAAATAAAGAGAGTAAATACACTATTGGAGTTATATTTGGTGAAATTTCTTCCTTACCTTTTCCAGTCAAGAAATAGATTGTTAAGATAGCCTATCTTTTAACATTAGCTTCTCATTTGGAGATGCATCATGTGTTTCATGTGAGTCTCCTTAAACCTCACCATAAGGATAAGGATGAGCCCAATAAGGCTGAATCAAAGAGAGCCTTTACCATCATTTCCATGATACCTAAATAGGATGTTGAAGAGATATTGGTGCATCGTATTATACCAAGGAGAGGCACCTTCCAAGTTATGTTGAGTATTTTATTAAATGGAAGGGGTTGCCTAATAGGGAGGCAAGCTAGGAACATGAGCTCAGATTGAGAAATAGAAAAGAAAGGATTGAGGCATACATGGAGGACATGTCAAAGGCGTCGCAAGTGGGGAAGAATGCCATAATTTGCATGTTTTATGGCCTATAAAAATAGTTTTGGACCATATCATCTTTTAAAAATCTCTTTAGAATACTAAAAGAGGATATAACTCTTTAAAACCTTCTAGAAAGAATGTGGAGTCTTATGAAAGCTTATAGAACCTTGTGAAAGCTTATGAAACACCATAAATGCTTAAAAATAAACCAACGAGATAAGGTTATAGCATCATCAACTTGTGTGATAATAAAGCAAATATTGTGCAATATTCTTTTTCTATTTGAATTCCTTTAGTTCCCTCCAAACCTCTACTATAAGGCTAAGAAATACTCTTCTAACTTGGCTCTTCCATTGTTAATCTAGCTTCCCTTTTTAAATAATCTAGCTTCCCTTTTTAAATACATTGTTGCAATTCCCACCTTCAACTTTAGTGATGT
Source organism: Erythroxylum reticulatum (assembly GCA_025504915.1). Taxonomy (NCBI): domain Eukaryota; kingdom Viridiplantae; phylum Streptophyta; class Magnoliopsida; order Malpighiales; family Erythroxylaceae; genus Erythroxylum; species Erythroxylum reticulatum. Next base: position 25,777,903 of record JANSVA010000004.1, on the reverse strand, counting down.
CTTATTTAGGTAGAAGGATTGGTCATGCTTAAACATCCAATTCCTTAAACCTTGCCCTTTGAATATCGGAAACCATATCTTAGCTAAACATGTAGGACTATGGCATTGGTAGTTACTGTAAGTTCCTTTACTTACAACTCCAAGTACTCTTCTATCTATACTAGCTTTATCTTAATTTTTGTGATTATTGTGATGCATCATTTAGGTCATCTATTCTTTTAGCTCTTGTAACCCTATTTCATATCATATCCCCTTCTTTTACATATGTGTTTTCGAGGTTCCTCCATTTTCCTCAAATTATGGGAGTATGTATCTTAAGCTATAAATTCAACGATTTTATAACTTTGGTAGCACTTTGATATATGTTTCTTATTAAACCATAATTTTAGGATTTGGAAATTTAAAGTTGTAAATTTAAATTTATTAATTATTTATTTGATTATAATGGTTTTAATGTTGGATTTATGTAAATATAGTGCCCTGGAAAGAAAGTGTATTTACATATAACTTAATTTTCTTCAATTACAGTTTTGGCATGAAAATATTTATTATTAATAAAACAAAAGAGTTTGGTTTTTAATGAGAATTATATATCTAATCATAAAGTATCGAGATTCTTTTGTAAGTAATATACATATACATGGAGATGTATGGGAAACATATATATTATAAGAATCTAAATTAATGGATTAACAGTTGAATAATGAAATTGGTCTTTTGATAATGGTTTCGACTGTAGATTTGCGATTCATCTCCATGTAAGTAAAGGAGTTTACTTTAAGGTAATGATGAGTTTCATATCATGATAGTAGTTGACTATCAATAATGGCACTATTAAATGAATCTGGAATCAAATATGTTTTCAAGAATAAAGTAGGCCATTACTTTAATCTTAAAACATCCAACTTAAGCATTCACTTAGTAGGGACCACAATCGTGATGAGTGGTGAACTCATATGTGTTTCATTATAATTCTTGATATGATTAGAACGGATTTTTATAGAGTATTAATCCAGTGACTGCAAGTTAGAATTACTAATTGAAACATGTATCAGGGAACATTCACTCAAATAAAGAGTTTATAGTGATATCATCACTTCTAGATGTTTAAAGGAGATTTGGTGATTAAACTAGCTCTAGTAGTTTGATGGACCAGCTACCGATCAAGTATTAACACCAAGATGAGATCTTGTGTGTGAATCACCATATAAAGTAAGAAGGGAGATCTAGAAGGAAAAACCAACATAAGGGTAAAACGGTAATTTTACCCTTTGTTGTGCAGATGGCTATAATAAGGTTCAAAATAGGGTTTGCAATTGGACACGAAATATGTGTTCTCCTAATATTTAATAATTCAATATTTCAACTAATCGTCTTTAGTGGAATGACATTTAGTTAATAAGGTAGAATTAACTTTAGGCTTATTGCAACGTGAATTATCAAAGTCTAATAAGATTCCCCACTTGACTTCAAGAAATGTTATCAAGCTAAGTAAGAAATATAAATGGAGGTTTTAGAAGCCCATAATTGAATGTTATGCTTGCACTAATTAATGGTTAATTA
>JANSVA010000004.1:25765848-25776240 GCA_025504915.1 Erythroxylum reticulatum | reverse complement strand
TAGCCATCCGCACAATAAAGGGTAAAATTACCGTTTTGCCCTTATGTTGATTTTTCCTTCTAGATCACCCATTTTACTCTATATGGTGATTAACACACAAGATCATATCTTGGTGCTAAGAGCTGATGGATAGCTAGTCCATCAAACTCTTAGCACCAGTTTAATCACCAATCTCCATATAACATCAAGAAGTAGTGATATCACTATAACTTCTTTATTTAAGTGAATGTTCCCTAATACATGTTTCAATTAATAATTCCAATATACAAAGATTGGATTAATAATCTGTAAAAATCCATTCTGATCACATCAAGAATTATAATGAAACACATGTGAGTTCACCATTCATCAAGATTGTGGTCCATAATAAGCAGATGCTAAAATGTATATTTTAAGACTAAAGTAATCTCCTACCTTATTCTTGAAAATATACTTAATTATAGATTCATTTAATAGTTTCATTATCGATAGTTGGCTACTATCATGATATGAAACTCACTATTACCTTGAAGTAAACTCCTTTACTTACACAGAGATAAATTGCAACACTACAGTCTAAACCATAATAAGCGACCAACTTGATTATTCAATAGTGAATCAATTAATTTAGATTCTAATAATATACATGTTTCTCATACACCTTCATGTATTATGTATATTATTAACAAAAGAATCTTGGTTCCTTATAACTAGTTATATTATGCTTATACAGATAAAACCAAACTCTTTTGTTTTATTAATAATAAATATTTTCATTACAAAACTGACACTGGAAGAAGATTAAGTTACATGTAAATATAATTGCTTTCTAGGGAACTATATTTACATAATTCCAATAGAATGATCATCAACTTAGGCCCTATCCTGAACAACCTCACGTGGAGGAAACAAAATTGTTACACCCGAAGATCATAATTTTTTCATGTAAGGAGAAAACTAGTTGAGCCAACGACAATAAGCAAAGATGCTTGCTTTTCTTTACATTTTTACATTTCTTTCTTATATGAGTGTGTGTTTTGTAAATTTGTTTATTTTTACTTTTGATGTTTTAAACAAAAAGAGAGAGAGAATAAACAAACAAATAAACATTTTCTCTTTTTCTATTATTTCTAAGACTATATAGTCATAATTAGAGAATGAATTGACTAGAAGAATCTACGACATCTTTAACATGTGCCTTTAGTTTTATGATTGGTCAATGTACATTATCTTTAAAAGAGTAGTGACTAGTGGTAAACAAAAGACAGTGAGATTTTGGGCCTTTATAGACTGTTAGATTTATATTAGTCTCATTGTCTTTTGTTTATGTGTAACCTTTATGACATCCTAACTTTGCTTTGATTTTCTATTCAACATCGCAATTTTATCATATGCATTAATATGAAAATGATTAGTCATTCTTGGATTTTCCAAGCTACATTAGCTAAATATCCTACCCATTTATATGAATTTTCCTTTATTAAGCCCCCTTTGGCTTTATTAGCCTTTATTTTTGTATTAACCACATTACATGCTTTTAAACTTAATCAAATGTCCTACCCAAGCTACAAAGCTAGTGGAGCATTTGAGTTTGTGGATATACAAAGTTTTTAAGTGTGGAGGTATGCATATGAGTGGGATGGTTATAATTGTTGGGATGCTATTGTATGGCTTATCAATCAATCTCCCATGTTAATGTAGCTACTTTTAATTTTTATATTAAAAAAGAAAAATGGAAAAAGAAAATAAAAAGAAAGAAAAAATATGATGAAATAACATTATCAAGGAGGAAATTCAATTGTTTTGCGAAGTTATTTATGATTAATGTCTCCTCGAAAAGTTGTATGGAATGGGTGACTTGAGTGTAATGTATATGAGTTAGATGCTTTCTTAAGAGTCACTCCCTATGGTTACAAAGTCTTATTTATCATTAACTTTTGTGAGTGATATATGTTCAATTTGTTTTTTATATGAGAGCTTGAGTTTGAGCAATGAAACATAGTTTTTGCATTCATCATAACTAATGGCACCCAATTTTGAATGAATGTTAGTTTTTGCACCTGATGTTGCATTGAGTGTTACTTTTTTTCTTTAGCTTTGATGGCTTTTATTCTACTTTACCCAAATACAACTCACCTTAACCTTTGCCGACATTACATAGTTTTTGCATTCATCATAACTAATGACACCTAGTTTTGAATGAACGTTAGTTTTTGCACCTGATGTTGCATTGAGTGTTACTTTTTTTCTTTAACTTTGATGGCATTTATTCTACTTTACCCAAATACAACTCACCTTAACCTTTGCCCACGTTACAACCCTAACAATTCCCTTGATTCATGATTTTGAATGTGATCCTTAGTGATAGAGAAATAAAATGATTTGTAAAGTTGTGGAATATCTTGATTGTGAATGGTATTTGAGTGCAACCATGAATACATCTTATTTAAACAAATTCTCCAAGTCTACCTCTAGATTGCTAAGTTTCTAAAGATGATGAATGTCGGTTGATGATGAGTAAAAGCGTTCAATATTGAAATCGTGCTATGGTTTTTGAAAGTTATTCTTCTTTGCTTATGACTATATACTCTTGGTAAATATGGAAAATGTGTAAATGTTTTTAGGTCTATAATTTTGATTATGATGTTTTTCTCAAAGACAGTCAAAGGTTAAGTGTGGGGTAAATACATATGTTCTTAATTTATTATGCATTTCTTCTATAACACTTAGTGCTTAAAAATATGAAATGCTTAAGGATTTACTTTTGTTTATATTTGCTTTTAGGTACGATTTGGAAATAAAAGAGCTAAAGTGAATTGAAAGCACTATACTTGAGTCGTCTTCTTGAGATTCACACTAATTTGTCTTTATGGAGCAAGAAGGAGAAGGATTAGAGAAAGAGGAGACAAGAAAATGCATAAAATGAAAAGTATATGTTGCAAAAATTGGCAGCACGTCATAACACTAGTCAAAATAAACTACACCTACTACTGTAGTAGTGATGAGTCTAGGTCGATCCTGCAAAGAGTGTATGTAAAGCTTATGAAATGAAATTAATTAGTATTTAGTTTTTTTGATGGATAGTTTGATTTTTAAAATAAGAAAATAAAATAAAGCTAAAATAACTAAGAAAACCAATTGAAAGAAAAAATGTAAAAAAATGTTAAAAGTGGGGAATTCAATAGGGACCTACTTCTTAAATTCAATCTCGGCCTACACCCTAATTAAACATTTTCGATGATTTTTTGTTCTCAAACCTCCCCTAGAAACTATTAATCATGGGTTGATAATTAACCTGAAATTTCCCTTAAGTATTGTTTAATTAAGATACGATATTTAATTAAACCTAACCACCTAATAACCTAGGATATAATCTCTAGATTTAATTGGTTAGTAGCATTATGAATTAGAAAAACTGATTAATTAAGGCAATAACCACATACGATGTGTCATTTAACATAGGTAATATTATCCCTAATGATTACGAACCATTAGTCACTATAAATGAAATTCAATATAACAATTATGGATCATATCAAATATTCAAGCAATTTGCAGTAAAATGATCCAATGAACACATTAAAATCATCTTCTCATAATACCCAATGGGTTCTTACATAAATAATCAAACGATAGTAAGAATAATATTATCCATACACAAAACCCTAATCCATATGCATCAGATAACACTTTCAATTTATAAAGAAAGAAAGAAAATAACAAATGCAAAGAGAAATACACTTAAGTCGGATCATTGGTGTCGATGTCACCTCTGAACCGGCATTAAGAAAGCTACCCCTCCATAGGCCTCTCAAGGTTGAGAGCTTTGCCCCTTTTTTTCATTAAAACTAAGAGCTCCTAAAATAATTTTACTTCATCCCCCCACAAAAGCCTCCATCTAAGACCACCTCTTTAACGCGTCTCTTCTCTCGTTGTTTTTTAAAAAATACAACACACAAAACCCTTTCTGCCAACATTTTTCTTAAACCCACACTTTTAACATCTGCGTTCTAGTATCCCAACTGCTACATCTCTTTAGTCTATGTTTTTTCCCATTGCTGCTACATTTTTCTCCTTCTTTTAGTAGCCTCTTACATGTGGTTTTGGGTTTCCTTACTGTGTGTTTTACTGCTGGCATTCTCTTCCTCTTTTGTTGCCATTTTTCTCATGATCAATCAACATTCAATACCTTTAGAAACTTAGCAATCTAATGGTAGACTTGGAAAATGTGTTTAAACAAGATATGTTCATTGGCACACTTAACACCATCCATGATCATATGATTCCACATCTTTACTTATCATTTCATTTATCCACTACTAAAATTCACATGCATAATCATGAATCAATGGACTTTTCAAGGTTGTAATGTGGGTAAGGGTAAGGTGAGATGTATTTAGGTCAAGTAGAATGAAAGCCATCAAAGTTAGTGAAACAAAAGCAACACTCAATGTAATATCAAGTGAAAAAACCAACATTCACTCACAATTATGTACATCAACTATGACGAATGAATGCAAAAACAAGTTTCACATCTCAAACTTGAGCTCTCACTCACAAACCACATTAAGCATATACCAATATGAAGGGATCACTCATCCAATTGATGACAATACAATGAAACCACAAAGAGTGAACCTTCCAAGACAACATCTACATTATATCCAACATATTCAAATAACCCATTCAATATAATGTTAGGAGGATTAATTAATCATAAATAACTTTTTAACACATATGCACTTCCTCCTATAAACTTCTATTTAAACATTTTTTCTTCATTTTCTTTTCCTTTCTTTCTTTCTTTTCTTTTCTTTTCTTTTCTTTTCTTTTTCTTTTTTCTTTCATTCTCTCTTTTTCTATTTCTTTTTTCTTATGAAAATTAAAACAAACTACGTCAACACGAAAATTTTAATGATAAGACATAAATCCCAACATTATATCCAACCCACACATATGTACACCCCATACTTATATTTTTGTATATCCACAAACTCAATAATCATAAATGCTCCACTAGCTTTATGGCTTAAGTAGGAAATTTGGTTAAGTTTAAAAGCATGTAATGTGGTTTAGTAAACAAAGAATAGGTAAATAAAGCTTAAAGGGGCTTAACAAGGGAGAAATTATGTCAATAGGGTACTATTTGGTTAATTTAGTTCAAAAAAGCAAAGAATGCCTAATTATTTCCATGTTAATATATATGATAAAAATGTGGTCTCAAATAGAAAATTAAGGCAAATTTAGGATGTACATATCTTGAAGGTCACACATCAATAAGGACAATGAGATTGATATAAATGTGTTAGTCAATAAAGGCTCAAAATCTCACCGGCTTTGTCTACCACTAATCACTACTATTCTAAACATAATGCACATTAACCAATTACAAGATCAAAAGTACATGCTAAGATTGCCATGAAATTCTCTATTGAATTCATTCTCTACTCATGACTATATAGTCCTAGAAGAAACAAAAAAGAGAAAATGTTTGTTTTTGTTTGTTTTTCTTAGATGAAAGAAGGAAACAATGAGACTCTTCTCATTCAAGGTTTCAGCCATGCATAGGTGAGAGGAAAGAGTTGGTCAAAACAATGCAAGAACCCTTTCTTACACACCTTAATTTTAGCGATGCATGAAAAGAAAGAAAGGGAGAGCATCCAATGCGTTATACCTTTCTTTAATCAAACAAAAAAAAACTATTAAATGAGACACTTCTCATTTGTTTGAAGATGGCTATATGAAAAGACTAATCACCTAATATGACATGTCAATTTTGGTCTTTTAGTGATGAAAGGTGGAAGATGATCCATGCAATACACATCATTCATATTTAATCAAATGAATGCTAAAAAGGTAACTTTATAGGCTATCATGAACAGATAACCATTAAACTATTTAATGGTAAGATCATAACTCCATTTAATGATAATAATGCATGATAAATACCATCTTTATTTAGCAATTCGATACTAAATGTGCAGCTGAAAATTCAGCCACTAAAAACCAAAAATACACTTCATTTCTTTAAGAATTTTGTTTTAATATAATTAATCTAATTAATTAAATTAAACCAAAGTCTAGCCCATTTAAATGTTTATTTGGGCTTCTAATTAACCACTAATTAGTGCAAGACCAACGTTCAATAAAGGGCTTTAAAACCTCCATTTTTATTTCTTACTTAGCTTGATAACCTTCTTTGAAACCAAGTTGGAAATCTTATTGAACTTAGATAATTCAAGCTCCAATAAGCCCAAATTAATTTAATCTCATTAGAATTAATTCTATCTTATTAACTAAATGTCATTCCACTAAAGACAATTAGTTGAACTCTTGAATTATTAAATATTATGAGAATAAATATTTCAAATAAGATGTCCAACTGTAAATCTTATTATGAACCTTATTATAGCCATCTGAACATCAAAGGATAAAATTACCGCTTTGCCCTTATGTTACTTTTTCCTTCTAGATCTCTCATTTTATTCTATATGGTGATTAACAAACAAGATCTCATCTTGATGTTAAGATTTGATGGGTAGCTAGTCTATCAAACTACTAGCACCAGTTTAATCACCAATCTCTATAAAATATCTAGAAGTGATGATATCACTATAAACTCTTTATTTGAGTGAATGTTCCCTGATACATGTTTCAATTAATAATTCTAACATGCGGATACTAGATTAATACTCTATAAAAATCCATTCCGATCATATCAAGAATTATAATGGAACACATATGAGTTCATCACTCATCAAGATTGTGGTCCTTAATAAGCAAATGCTAAAATGTATGTTTTAAGACTAAAGTAAGGGCCTACTTTATTCTTGAAACATACTTGATTCCAGATTCATTTAATAGTGCAATTATCGATAGTTAACTACTATCATGATATTCAAACTCATCATTCCCTTGAAATAAACTCCTTTACTTATAGGGAGATAATCGCAACACTATAGTCTAAACCATAATCAAGCGACCAATTTGATTATTCAAATGTGAATCAATTAATTTAGATTCTAATAATAAACATGTTTCGTATACATCTCCATGTATAAGTATATTATTTACAAAAGATTCTTGGCTCCTTATGACTAGTTATATAATGCTTATACATATAAAACTAAGCCCTTTTTGTTTCATTAATAATAAACATTTTCGTTACAAAATTGTAACTAGAAGAAAATTAAGTTACATGTAAATATACATGCTTTCCAGGGTACTATATTTACACAACTCCAACATTACTTCCCTTAGGTTGCCTCCTCAGAAATGCCTTTGTTTAGGGTCATTGGCTCGACTTCACACTTTCCTTACAAGGCAAAATTGTAATCTTCAAACATTACAATTAGCGCCACTTCCACTTAAGGTTGCTTTGGGTAAGGCCTTAGTTGATTATTGTTCCCATTCAGCATTCTCCTTATCCTTAGACTTTTGATCTCTACTAAGTCCATGCTTTCTTAAAAGATCTCAGATGTCTCTTCACCTTTTTTTCTTTCTTTAATTCCTCTAACCAACTAGGCAAAGGTAAATAATTAGTTTAAAAAATAATCATGGACTCATTACTCACCTTCGAGGTAAATGGTATATCATTTTTGGTTTCAAGCTCCTACTCCACTTTTTTGACACAAGCAATTCCATGTGTAGTGCACTCAAGATTCTCAAGCTCCTCATTAATCCGTAAGGTTTCTGCACTAATGTCCATTGGGTACACCTTGGGTTCATACGACTGCTCCTCTTCACTTTGCTATTCAAGATGATTGATATCTCCCCATCAAGGCAATTTATCTTTTTGGAACCATTTTACATCCTGCTAAAATTTCAAAGTTTTAGCAACGACAATATCAACTAATTCTTCCAAGGATGTACCTAAGTTTTGTTGGATATCCTAATTTTGGAAACTAGACCAAAATTGCCTTTTATCCTGTTGGAATTTTTGGATATCCTGTTGGGTTTATTGTATACTGTCTTGAAGCTATAACATACCCCATTGAAATTGAAGATTGTTAGCATTATAGGTCTTGATATAGTAGTCCAAAGATGTACATAAATTGCGATAAGAAACTTCTGGTCTATATGGGAATTGTTATGCATCCTGCAACTATGATGGAAGTAATTATGTTGATTATCCCATCCATAACTAAAGTTAGGTTGATCAATCCAACCTTGGTTATAGGATTGAGAATAAGAATTCTAAAAGAAATTACTTGTGCCCATATCAATTTTTTTTCTCAAACACGAAATAGAAAATGAAAAGATCAAGAAGTTGCTGAAAATAAATTAATTACAAACAAATATATACAAAACACCAATTAAAATCACAAACAAAAACTAAAACAATACACTTCCAAAAATGACATCAAATTTGACAGCAGGTCGTATGCTAGTTAAAATAGATAACAAAAACAATTTAAAGAAAACATGTAAAAAAATGATAAAAGTGGAGAATTTAGTAAGGACACAGTTCTTTGGTTCAATCTTGGCCTATACCCTAATTAAACATTTTTGGAATTATTTTTTGTTCCCAAACCTCTTCTAGAAAGTCAATAATCGTGGGTTAATAATTAACCTAAGTTTTCCCTTAGATATTGTTTAATCAAGATACGATCGTTAATTAAAACTAATCACTTAATAACCTAGAATATGATCTCTATATTTAATTGGGTAATAGCATTATGAATTAGAAAAACTGATTAATCGAGGTAACAACCACATACAATGCATAAAGGTTATGTTATCCTTAATGATTATGAACTACTAGTCGCTACAAATGAACATCATTGAACATCATTGCTAGTGTTGAATTGTTGAGTATTAGCGGCTATCCGTTTAAGTAGAATCTTGACTTCGATAGGGGTCTTCTTACACAGTGCTTGTTGGATCCCGTTTTCAGAACCTAACTCTTGCTCAGATAACACAAATGTTGGACACCATTTCTGGAACCCAACTCTTGCAAAATCATAATCACTGAACTTATTTCATTGAGGTTTCCTTAACCATCATCGAATCCTCTTCTTGCTTGGATACCATAATTATGTTGGACCCCGATTTTGAAGCCCAACATTCCTTATCATAGGACGTGTGCTTGTAATCATTACCATGCAAGATTATTCCTATTTAACCCTCATTAGTCATCCTCATTTCTTCATACCATAGTATCAGGCCCTATCTTCTAAATCTTTCTTATATTGAAGAAAATATTCCATGCTTAACTTTCATCTAGGTATTGAGCATCTTAGAGGCTAGGTGAAAATTCTATTCCTTCAAATCATTTGATAGCTTTATGCCTCTAATTTGTTTATACATAGGTTCATCTTATTTGGAGGTCGGATAACGAAGTTATGGCTGAAAAAAATCAAACAAGATTTTGACCTCAATCATATTACACCTATATTGGGATAAAGGTATAACTTGCTCTAGGGTTTTCAAATCAAGGTCGTTCTAGGAGGGTTCAAAAGAGGACTTCAAGATCTGCAACTTCTATGAAGGCCTTAAAGACAAATTCTATCGTCTGAAGGGTCTAAAGTGGAACAAATGATAGCATCAAATGAATAGTGTACAGAAGAGGAAGTTCAGAAAGTAGACGAAACAAGAAACAGATGAAGCAAAAGGGCAAACAAAACAAAAAACAGATGAAGCAAAACGAGCAAAAGAAACACAAAGAAGACAAAATAAGAAGCAAATGAAGCAAAAGGGCAAATGAAACATAAAGTAAACGAAATAAGAAGCAGAAGAAGCAAAAGGGTAGACGAAACAGAAAGTAGACGAAGCAAAAAGGGCAGACGAAATAGAAAGAAGACGAAGCAAAAAGGAAAACGAAATAGAAAGAAGACGAAGCAAAAAGTAAACAAAGCAAAAGAGCAGATGAAACAAAAAGCAGACGAAACAAAAGTCTTAAGATGATGTAGGATCAACTTAAAACAAAGCAAAGTCTTAAGACGATGCGAGATCAACTTAAGACGAAGCAAAGTCTTAAGGCGATGCAAGGTCAACTTAAGACGAAACAAAGTCTTAAGACGATATGATGTCATCACAGACGATACATCTTTATCCTACTAAGCATTACCCTTTTTAAGGACCATAACTCTTGATCTAGAGGTCCAAAAATTTCATACTACATACTATTGGAAAGCTAAAAGAATGATCTACAACTTTCTAAAAGACAATTTGGCCTTGTTCAGCCTAGATCAGTCCAGTTTTTCCCTTGAAGTCATAACATAACTTTTACCCTATAGAAGGCTTGTAATTTTTGCACTTCACAAACTTGGAATATTCTGAGCTTAACCATTCAGTTACCAAATTGACTTCATTAAACTCTTAGATCTCGACTTATTTGTCTCTTTATGTCCAACTACATCTGATTAATCATAATTTCTGTCTTACCTTCCTATGAATCTCACTTAGGCGTAC
>JANSVA010000004.1:25739830-25759835 GCA_025504915.1 Erythroxylum reticulatum | reverse complement strand
CATTTTCCTTTATCTTTCCGTTTTTCATTCCCGAAAATCCAAAAATACATTTTACACATTTTTCATACAATTCTATTTAATACAACTAAGGTTTCCAAAGATCAAAACCCCCTCCTTACCAAATTAGCTTGCATTTCACAACATATAGTTTAGTTTAGGTCCATTCATTTAGGTTTTGATTAAGTGAGATAACCCGAGGTTGTGTCCTATATTGCAATCCTTGGATTATTATTTTTTTACCTCCAAGGGTACAAACTAAGGCCAGGATCAATAAGAATCTAAAATAATGGATTCACAGTTGAATAATCAAGTTAGTCGCTCAATTATGGTTTAGACTATAGTGTTGTGATTTATCTCCATGTAATTAAAGAAGTTTACTTGACGAGAATGATGAGTTTCATGACATGATAGTAGTCGACTATAGATAATGGCACCATTAAATGAATCTAGAATCAAGTATGTTTTCAAGAATAAAGTAGGTCATTACTTTAGTCTTAAAACATACATTTTAGCATTTGCTTATCATGGACCACAATCTTGATAAGTGGTTAACTCATATATGTTTCATTATAATTCTTTATATGATCGGAATGTATTTTTATAGAGTATTAATCCAGTATCTGCATATTGGAATTATTAATCGAAACATGTATCAGGGAACATTCACTCAAATAAAGAGCTTATAGTGATATTATCACTTCTAGATGTTTTATAGAGATTGGTGATTAAACTAGCACCAGGAATTTGATAGACTAGCTACCCATAAAGTCTTAACACCAATATGAGATCTTGTATGTTAATCACCATATAGAGTAAAATGGGAGATCTTAAAGGAAAAACCAATATAAGGGCAAAATGGTAATTTTACCCTTTGTTGTGCAAATGGCTATAATAAGGTTCATAATAGGGTTTGCAATTGGACATATTATTTAAAATATTTGTTCTCATAATATTTAGTAATTTAAGAGTTTAACTAATTATCTTTTGTGGAATGACATTTAGCTAATAAGGTAGAATTAATTCTAATGAGATTAAATTAATTCTGGGCTTTTTGGAGCTTGAATTCTCTAAGTCTAATAAAATTTCCCAGTTGGCTTCAAGGAAGGTTATCAAGCAAAGTAAGAAATATAAACAGTGGTTTTAAAGCCCATGATTGAATGTTGGGCTCGCTCTAATTAATGGTTAATTAGAATCCTAAATGAACATTTAGAAATGGGCTAAACTTTGGTATAATTTAATTAATTTGATTAATTATATTAAAAAATTCTTAAAGAAATGAAACGGACATTTGATTTTTAACAGTTGAATGTGCAGTTGCACATTTAGAATTGAATTGCTAAACAAAAATGGTATTTATCATGCATTATCATCATCAAATGGAGTTATAATCTTACCATTAAATGTTTTAATGGTTGTCTTTTAATGATGGCATGTTATGTAGCCTTTTTAACATTCATTTGATTAAATATGTAAGAGGTGTATTTAATGGATGATCTTCCTTCTCTCATCACTAAAACCGAAATTGACATGTCATTTTAGGTTATTGGTCTTTTCATATAGCCATCTTAAAACAAATGAGATGAGTCACATTTAATGGCTTCTTCATGTTTGATTAAAGAAAGGTGTGATGTATTGGATGCTCCTCTCTTCTTTCTTTTCATGCATAATCGAAATTGTCAAGGTGAAAGAGAGGTGTTCTTGCATTTTTGGACTCTCTCTCCCTTCATGCATGTGTGAGATGAAATTTACAAGAGAAGTGTGTCTCATTTTTTGCTTCTTTCTTATAAGAAAAATCTCCTCTAAAGTTTTCTTCTCCTTTTCCACCAAATGATCTTGCTAACCAAGTTGTCCAAGAATAACAAGTGGTAGATCGGATTGGTTGAGGATAGAATATCAATAAGAGGAAACAATAACAAGAAGAAGAAGATACATCACTTTGGAGGGGATACATTGTCGAGGATAAGATAGCACAGCGAGGAGTTGAAGTTGTAGCAAAGGAGTTGGTAATATTTCTATCATATTGTTCTTATATTAAATATTATCCTTATACTGTATCATTTATGGATTGCCATTTTGATTTGGTTATCTTGCTTTCGCTATCTTATGATTTCTAAAAAAGTTTTGAAATCTACCGTTTAACTAAATCTTGCATGTTTTCTTTTCCTATCCAACAGTAAACGCCTAGGCTCCTTGCAACTGATCAAGCAAATCATCAATTTTAGGCAACGAGTGCTTAGTCTTCACTGTTACCCTATTCAGTTGCCTATAATCGATGCATAGTCTCAGATTTCCATCTTTCTTCTTCACAAATAATACTGGAGCTCACCAAAGTGAAACATTAGGTCTAATGAAACCCTTTTCCAATAACTTTTGTAACTAAGCCTTCAACTCCTTTAGTTTCACAGGTGCCATCCTATATGGAGGAATAGATATAGAAGCAGTACCTGGAACTAGATCAATGTTAAACTCCGTTTCTCGATCTGGAGGTAAGCTAAGTAACTCAGCAGGAAACACATCTAGGAATTTCCTAACCAGGGGAATGTCTTGGACATTCTGCTCAGTTTGAGTATAAATGATGTGGGCCAGATAAGCCTCACATCCTCCATGCATCAACCTCAATGCACTCATGAATCAGATCAACCTAGTTGGCACTGCTTGGCTAATACCTCTAAAAACTGCTCTCAGCTGATTAGGAGATTCTAACACGGCCTCTTTAATCTAGCTATTGATAATAGCCCTATGAGTAGTGAGTCAATCCATACCTAAGATAATATCTATTTCTCTCAATTGTAATATAATCAAGTCTGCCTCCAATTCTGCCTATTCAATTCGAATCAAGCATCTCTTACAGACTTCTCCTATAATAGTGGTACTACCTATTGGTGTAATCACCTCTAATCTATACTTCAACTATTCTCTATCACAATATAACCTAAATACTAGATGCAGTGCAATAAAAGATTGTGTCGATCTAAGATTTAGCAATGCAAATGCTTCATAATAGAAAATAAGTAGCGCACTTGCAACGACATCTAGAGAATCCTGAGCCTCCAGTCTGGTCATAGCATACACTCTGGCTTGGGACTATGGTTTATTGCTCTGACCCTCAGTCCTGATAGAAGGACTCTAAAAACTCATCCTGCCTCTACCACGGCCCTTCTGTCCAAACCCACTAGCTTGGCTCTGCTAGATAATAGCTTCACTGGTTGATCCCCCTCTCACACTAAACTATGTTGTAGTAACAACAGGACAATCTCTGATTCTGTGTTTTAAGAAGCCACATCAAAAATGTGCTCCTAACAGTGACCAGCACTCTCTACTGTGCTTCTTCCTACAATGCTCACAAGGGGGTAACTAGCTCGACACGACACCTCTTCCACTGCTAGACTGTATAAAGCTACACCTTTTTCTGAACCCCAACTGTCTCGATCTAGCCAGTGATCTAAAAGCTTAGTTCTGGCAAGGGTCTCGTAGAGATCTGGTGGTTTTGATGTTGGATCAATTAATTAGGTATGTTAATTTCCTCATTGTTGCTTTTACTAATTTGTGTTTACTCTACTTCTCCTTCATACAAATGTTTAGCTTCCAAGTGTAACTTCTTATACATTCAATGAAACTAAGATAGTTGTGTTGCGTGTCCAATTGAGATTACAAAGTATAATAAGCTCTCTGCTTTCTTAGAGGATCTCAAATACAAGGACCTCTTTAGGGGTGTTGGTTCTGCCAAACTTTCTATGGTTTCTTTGCTTCCATAATCCATATGCACAGAGTCCTAGGGATAGAATATGGATCTATCTATTTGAGTTTGGAGGAATTGTAAGATTTGTTAATTTTTGAATCACCTCTGTGATAGTGTTCCCAGGATTTAGCCATAGACTTTTGTTGGCTATAGATTTCCATACACTGCTACTATAAAGGCATGTGAAGAATAGATGATCTCTTGTTTCCACATGGTTCTTACACAATGGACATGTCTTGTCCATTTGTAAAAAGTGAATTCTATGAGCAGTATTCAACCTATTTAGGATTTCTAACCATAGTATGAAAGATACCATTAGGGTCAGTACTTTACTCTAAACAACTCTGTGCCATTCCGCCTTTTGTTTCCTATATCTTAAAAGTTTTCTCGTAGCCTTGTTTGTGAGTTTAAGGATGGGTTGGGTCTGCTAGTAGAAAGTGTCCAGAGAGTTAGGTTAGGGAAGATATAACGGTTAGAGATGCCTTAGGTTTTGACGAAAATTCTAGGTGCCCTCTGTGATCATTGACCTAAGTTTAAGATTGAGTGAAGTAGTTTGAGGACTACTTAGATTGCCATGATGATGTATGAAAGGTCCCAAATTGACCAGTTGTCAAATTAGACATAAGTCAAGTTGCCATTCCTAATTTTGTAAGAGATCCCTTCTTGAACTTTGCCCCTCAATTTTAGAATATGGATGAGAAAATAAGAGTATGATATTGATTTCTCAATGCTCCATAGACTTCTTTCAAGATAAGAGTGTAGCCATTTGACCCAAGGAGATTTTTTATCCATAAGGATCCACTATAGACTTTTCAAGATTAGGGCTTGATTTGTAATTTTGATAGGAGTTATGCTTAACCCTCCTTCATCCTTAGGAAAACAAATATCAGCCCATTTCACTCTAGCTAAACCTTTGACACCATTTGGGTGGCTCTATAAAAAGTTCTTGAGGATTTTTTCAATGGTTTTGATGATACCTTAAGAAAGAAATATGTAAGGGCTCCAGTAAATATAGAGGGAGATGAACCTTCCCTATAAAGGACAAAGACTTATTAACCCATGAACTGACTCTTCTCTATATTTTCTCTATGAGTTGGGTGCATTCCACATATGAGATTCTTTTATTAGAAATTGGTAATCCAAGGTATAGTATAGGTGTCTATTTAAAAAGCATTCTATTTGATTGAGAGATGTGAGGGCCTAAAGCAGTAGCTTTTTTTAGATAGGAGAAAATGGCTCTTTGCTGGGGTGAATTGTAGTCCAGAGAAGTTTTTGAATTTGGTAAGTTCTGCCATATAACTTTGTATGGAGTCCATTAAGACCCTACAAAATAAAAGTAGAACGTCTGTCAAACAGAGGTTAGTCAAATCAATCTTTTTTCATTTAGTATGGTATCTGAATTTTGGTTTTTTAAGCACTTCATGCTTGATGAAAGAGTTAAGAGTCTCTATACAAAGGATGAAAAGATGGGGGGACAAGGGGTCCCCATACCTAAGTCCTTTTATTACCTTAAAGAGTGTGGTAGGAGTGATATTGATTAGAATAAACAAGAAGGAGGTTAAGATACACTCTCTAATCCACATTATAAAGATCAATGGAAATCCATGAGCCATCAGCTCCATAAGAAATCCTAGCTCACATAATCAAAAGCTTGTGGAAATCAATTTTGATTGTCCATTTTATATAGTAGTTTGATTTGGAGTAACCTTTTAAGAGCTCTTATATAATAAGAATGTTGTCTCTAATATGTCTATCTTACATAAAAGCTCCTTGGTTGTCACTGATTAGAAGGGATAGGGTTTTATTCAATTTTGAAGCAAGTATCTTGGATATGACCTTGTAGAAGAAATTAGTACATGCAATAGGTCTGAAATCCCCAAAATGTGTAAGATTAGAGCATTTGGGAATCAAACAGATAAAGGTTTTGTTAATCTCTTGAAGTAGAATCCCCCTGCAAAGGAATTCATTGATTGCCTCTATAACAAATGGACCTGTCTCACTCTAAGATTTCTAAAAGAAGTAACCACTGAAGCCATCAAGGCTGGGAGCTTTGGAGCCATCCATGGAAAAAACTGCATCTTCTGTTTCTATATTTTCTACTAGTTTTGACAGAAGTTTCGAGTCTGCTAATATGATTTTTTTAAGGGAGAGGGTTCTGAGTTCATATAACGTAGCATTTGAAATGTTAAAAGTTCCTAGTTGGTCTTTAAAGTACCTCACTGCTTCCTTTTTAATTTCCTATTGTGTCTGAAGATTTGCACCTTCTTTGCAAGTTGTAGAGTGGATTTTTTTGTTGTTTTTCCTCGCAAGAATGGAGTTGAAAAAGAATCTAGTGCAGTTGTCTCCATGTTTTAATCAATGTACTCTAGCTCTTTTTGTAAGAGAGAGTTGTGATTATATGTAGCCTTCAATAATTGCTTTTAGTTTCCTAGTAGATCTACAATTCCTATTTAATTTCTTTCAGTTTCTAGACAAAATAGAACTGCTTAGTCCCTTGACATCTATGTGTTACACCTTTTATACATGCCTCCACAAACCCTAGAATATTCAATGGGAAGTTATTGAATAGAAAAGGATAGTGCTTGCTAACTTTCTAGAATAGGTTGTCCACTATAAGGGGCATGATCTGAGAAAAGCAGATCTTTGAATGTAGTAAGGCTATCTAGAAAGGTCCTCAGTTAAATATCATTCACCAGTGCTCTATCCAATTTTTTCCTAATGTGATAATAAGCATTTTGTTTATTGGATGAGGTAAAAGTATGACCATTATACTTAAGATCTGTCACCCCTAACTCCTCCACTATGTCTTTCAAATCAGCTATATAATTATTTAGATAACAATGTCCTTATGCCTCTGAGGGGTATAATATGGATTTAAAATCTCCACAAATTAGCTAAGGAGTAGAGATAGTTTTGTTGAATGATGATAAGTTGTTTCATAGATCTCTTCTCTGGAATCGAAAATTGCTTGCATAGATGAAAGAGAAATTTATCTGGATATACTTCTATAAGAAGGATAGTTTCAAATGCATGTCTTGTTCATTTGAGTCTAATAGGCCCGCTTTAAGTTCATCCTCCCTATAGCATATTATAATTCTACCTAAAGCATGATGTTGATGATTGGTAATCATGCTCTAGTAGGAACCAAAAATGTCCTAAATTTTCAAGTCTGACCTTGGTTTCTAGTAATCCAAGTATGACAGGTTTCTCTCTTAAATAAAGTCCCTTAAAGTTATTTATTTACTGGGGCAATTTATTCCATGTACATTCCACACGATTGTAGACACGTGTTAAAAGGTTTGGATTGTATTGCCCTTCCCTTTTCCCCTCTTCGATCTCCTTGTCTCCACTATGTGGAATTCAGTATTTGCTGCAGTTTCCTTAAAAGCAATAGAAGCTTTAGGATTACTATGATATTAGGTTAGATAGGATTAATATTACTCAACTCTGAATCTCCTTCAGTACTTTGTATGCTCACTGAAGTTGTGGTGAGGATGATCTAGTCATTGTTGACTTTGGTTTAAATAACTTGTGTTGTATTCAGTGCTTTTGAAACTTGCTGCTCTACATTGCTTATTAAACTGTGCTTTTTGTCTTTTTGTATGTGTGCTATTTGAGAAGTTTTCATTGCCTCACTATTTTGTCTTTCCCCATTTTCAAGCGATATATCATCAACATCCTTTTGTAGCATAATGGGTTTAAGTGTCAAGGAAAGGGGTTTTTATTAGTGTTCCTATTTCAGGTAATTCCATAAGCTCATGGTAGCTTCCTATTTTGAAAAACTTTCCCGTGTCCTTCCAAATTTTGGTAGGGTCTGTGGAAGGAAGTTTCAAATGGTATGAAATTTTTATTGTATCTTCCCATAACTTGTCTTCCTTTCCTAACCTCATAATTGGAATTTCTTTAGGGAGTTCCTGGGAAATATTCATGTTGATGCAAATCTGAACATATCCGACTCGTTTCATCTTAGTTGTGTGTTCATCTATGCATAACAGCCTTCCAATGTAGCTGGATAAAGCTCCAAGCCCTTGGTTTGTCAAATATTCAAGTGAAATATCATGGAAGTTATTCCAAAGTGGGATACTTTGAACTTTGGGAGTTTTAAGAATCAAGTGTGGTTGCCAAGTCTATAGGAATATTGGGTGGCTTCTATTGTGCCAAGGTCCTTCCTCCATAATCTTCTGGTTATCTGCAGTAGAGATGAAGGTAAAGAGCATCAAGTTTTCTTCAAAAAGATGAACGTTTATCAAGCCTCTTGACTTCCATATTTTATTGGCCTACTAGGAGACTAGAGGAAAAGGTGGTCGTTTTCTAAAGATGAAACCAACCATAGTTAATTCCCAAGCCTGAGCTCCCTCCTTGAGGACTTTAATATTGGGCAAGCCACTAGCCTAGCATCCATATCCTTAGGTGGTGAGTAGGATAAGGTCAAGAGAGATTGTTCCCCTACTACGTAGTTCCAAGATCTAGGAGTGAGGACCCAAATTACACCCTAGTAGGAATGTTACATGTCCATGAAAATATATGTGATAGGAGTTAATGATTATGATTTGATTAGGTATTGCTTAGTACTTGAATTTTGGTTTGATAGATTATCATTAGTAACTTGTAATTTATTATTGCAATTGGAAAATTGATTAATTAAAATGTACATTTGTACTAGAAAAAATGTTAAGAGGCAAGACAAGTTGATAAATGGAAAGTGTGGATGATTACGCCTATAAATTGAGTCACACTTGGCATAAGAGATTAAGTGACAAATGGAATTATGAAATTTGGTATAAGAAGGGTAAGTGGGCTGTATGCATTGGTGACAAGTGCCATTACACAATTGTGACATCTAGCACTAAATGAATTTAGCCAATGTAGAAGTTGTTATGCCATTTATTCTTCACCATCTTCATCTCTCACCATTGAAAGTTTGTCCCTATCTTACAACCTTATGTTTTGCTTGAGATTTTTTAAACCACCACATCCAAATATTATAGCAAGAAAGCTACATCATGCTATCTTCTTTGTCTTCTTGGTGTTAAGATCATCCTACTTCCACCTTAATTTTAGAATTGTGCTTGTTGAATGGAAGGTTAGATTGGCTTGTTCATTGAAGTAGGAGTTTAAGTTAAACATGTTAGTGGAATTCTAAATTTGATGGCATGTAGTAATACAAATTCTATGATGTCTGAATTAGGATAGAATATGTGTTGTGTTTATGATAAAATGAGTTCTAGAAAATGATGTTTGCATGATAAATTCTATTTTGGTTTTTCAGCATAAAAGACAGTGTTTTGTGACCTACCAAATGAATGGTTTTGAACTAGAATGGGATCAAAATTTGATAAGGAATTGAAGTATAATTAAGGTATAATTGAGGAGTAACTAATCGACTATGATGACGGTATTTTGAATTGAGTATGAAGGTGTTAAAATCTGGAAACAAATTGAAGACAACTAGATAGTGAACCTTCAGTTCACTGATTCCACAATCGTGGGAGCTACATTAGCTCCTTCCCACAGTCATGGGAAATGCTTTGAAATGAGAAAAGTTTGGTTTTGTGTAATTGTTAAACCATATAAGGTTAAGAAACTTTACAATGGTATATTTGAACTTGATTAAGGTTTAAAATGAACCTCGTTTAATGTTAGATTAATTGGTTAAAGGTTAAAGAAGTTTTGGAATGTTAATTGAGATGATAACTTAAGGAATTGAATATTTGATATCAATGTATCCAATTTTAGAATATCTTAATTATTAAAGGGATGAAGGTGTTCTTATTAACATAAATATAATCCAAAGGATTTAAGTAATGTGAATTAGTTATGAACGTTTGAGAATTGGGAATTTGTTTGAACATATATGGTGTGTAATTTACTAATGCTATTATTGATGCATTGTTACAAATGATTAAATTCATAAGGCATATTAAGTTTGTTTCCGTATAAAAGAATGTATTCAATTTGAGCATGAGGAAATAAATTCCTACTTATGCATTATTTCTCTTACATGTGAGGTATCTTCTGTTCTGTTCCTGTTACCCATTTCTGTAGAAAAGGATTAACAGGAAATTCTGTATGTGTTTTGATATCACTTTTGCTCTGAAACAACCATGTCCTGTTTTGATTCTTGTATATTTTGTTCTGTTGTAAGTATTATCTTTTGAAGCATTTATGTTCTCTTCTGATGCAATTAATAGTCTAATTACTCTCTGATTTGAATAATTAAAGATTGCTTGTGATAAGCCATAATTCATTTGCTTATAAATGCTAGACAATTATTAGAAGCAGACGCCATCTTGTATCATGTTTAGCTATTCCCCATTAAACTATATGCTTAACACGGTGGTTTTTCCTCCGTGTAGGTTTTGATAAAAGGGATTAAGGTTGGGACAACTGAAGTGGCCGAAGAAGGGTATGTTATGTTTTGGAAGATGTTTTGTATAAGTTTTTAAGTTGTATTTAAAATTATAAGACATACTTGTATTTTGTGTAAATGGTTTGTAATAACTATAATACAAGATGGATTTGAATTTGAGACATTTATTTGAATGAAATTTAAGACATATATTTGAATTTAAGACATATATAATACAATGTGTAAATTATGTTCTATTTATAACTCAACATTTGAATGAAATTTGAAGTTTGTTGCCTTATTTCAGGATTTGTTGGAATATCTTGGTATGTTCTCGGTTTGATTTGTGTGGCATCTGTATATCCTCTTAGGGGGTCTTAGGACATTACACTAAGAGGAACATTCGTTGGAGATGGAGTTTCTAGAATTGTGGAAAAGGGTTTGAGAATGGGGGAGGTTATAATTGGAAAATCTGAAGTGGAAGGTACTAAAGTGTTGGACATTGTGAAGATGTTTCATAAGAAGGGTATGGTTTAGTTTTAGGTTGAGAAATGTCAAAAACAAAGTTTGCTTGACAATGAAAGAATGCAGGCAGGAAGGATGAATTTAGTGAAAAGTAGTTTATGGCCTTGGTTGTTTGGATGGTGGGGTTTGGTAGGCTTTTGGGTCACTTTGCAGGAAGATTTGTAGAACAAATGAAGGTTCGGAACTGACAATCTGTACTACCAAGGAAGGATAAGATAGCAGTGTTGTGGTAGAGAATGAAGGTGAAGAAGGTCAATGGAAGATGGAAGAAGAAGGAGGAGTATGGCTAGTTTATAGTGAGAAGTAGAAGAAACTCTCTCTCATTCTATTCCTCAAGGTGATCATAAATGTTATAACCCCTCTATTTCTTGTCAAAGTTTATGTAAGCACAATTATCATAACATCAAAATTTTGTATTGAAATAATAAAGATCAAATTAAAAAAATAAATTTGGAATAAACTCTAATCTAGAAATTAGAAAGTCATTAATGTAATAAACATCTAGGAATTTAGTTTACACATTAAGTTTGATGAAAATAATAAGAGGAAAAGAAGAAAAACACAGGTTGGAGCTTGTCCTAAAAAACTAGAATTCCTAGACATTCTCTTGATCTCCCACATTTGATCCACCTCTATATGATGTCTACTACATTTTTTAGGCTTTTTAATGTTCTTAAATAATGTCTTAGGTCTCGCGTGTGTAGCTAATTCTCCCATTGATTGATTTTAAAATGCCTCCAAATCTTAAAATAGATGGAAAAAATCACACCTAGGAAGCCTCTTCCGTGATCGTGATAATAATTGTGACTCTAGAAAATTGCTCTCTATCGCGATCGTGACTCTAGTAAAACTCTTTTGTCATGATCGTGACTCTGGTAAAACTCTTTTGTCATGATCGTGACATAGGAGTCAAGATCATGACCCTATCTATGTAGTTCTATGTACATCCAACACCTTTGTTCTTCAATCATCTAATCTTCAACACTAACAAACATATCAAACACCTCAAAAAACGTAAAATTAAGATTGAAATTGTTCTCTAAACAACACAAACACTTAGAACATAAACAAACACTCACATTAACATAATTCTAAGCCTATATATGTGATAATCATCTAATAAACACTGATAAACACACTATAACACTTATCAAAACAAAGTATCAACTACACCTATCAACATCACAACACTTAAACTTTTCTTGTCCTCAAGAAAAAATAAAAACACAAAATAAAAAATCAAACACAAATACATAAAAATATATTTATGCGATATGTAGTAATAAGACATTGGCATCAAACTTTATGGAATCAGTTTAATCGCAATCAAATGATTCAAGTTATGCCAACATACTAACCTATGCATTTCATAGTTAAACATTTTGAATTGAATATACTTATTAATCATTCACCTATAGCACTTTGTACACATACATTTATAATTACTAATCAATCAAAATTTTCAACTATCACTTAAGTATCCCGTTATAAAATCTTTTTCTACTTTTAAAGATCAGTAGGTTTTATTTATTGAAACATCACTTTTTTAAATTTTCTTTAACATTAATATAGTATTTTGATATAAAGGCAAAAACCTTGTCATGAATGCAGCCCCCTGGTTACTCAACTAGGCCACGTTTTATTAATGAGCTTGGTTCGAATATCATTCTAATCTTTTGATCTGAAGAAAAACATTTTGTCATGAATTCCCTCAATTACTCAGTTATATCACATTCTCTACTGGCTACCAGCTCTATTTATAACACACAATATTTGTTTCCAAAGGGTCAGCTAAATAATTATTTATTTAACATGATGGTGGTAGGTTGCATAATAGTTTAATGGGCAGTTTAGTATGTGTTTAGTTATTAAATTGAATGATTAGTGCATGTTTAATTTAGGATTGTACTATTTATTTAAATGTTTATGTTTTGATTGTTATATGGGTTACACCATGCTTTTGATCTTTGATTTTGTGTATTTGAGGTGCCTTGATTTATTTGTTAGTATTTAAGAAAAGATATGAGAGAATGGAGGAGAATTGTAAGAAGCTTGGATCCAAACCCAGGCCCAAGATCGTGGCTCATAGGCCACAATCGTGACAAAAGTAGTTTGGCCTACACGATAGACAATGTGGATAGCCTCCCAAACCTAACTTACCAAGAGACATTTGAGACTTTTTAGACCTAGGAAACACTAGGGTTTACTTAAAATAAAAAAAGACTATATAAAGAAAGAGAAAGGTATGGCTCTAATTTCTGTCATTTTTGGGAAAACTTCAAAAAGAAAGAAGAAAAAGAGAGAGAAGAGGAGAAAGGAGTGGGCCTTTGTTGTTGTTACCTTCCCGAGCCATCCCGATCCTGTCCAAATGACATTTTCTTTTATATCTTTGTTATTTTTCTTCTTTGAATGTGTAAGATGGATATGATGATGTTGATGGATTTGGGATTTATGATGATGTTCAAACTTTTCTTTGGGGATTTAAACTTTATTCGATGTTAATATAGTTGTTTTTTGTTTAGTCATTTGGGTTTTGTGATTATTTGTTATAACTATAAGCTTCGATAATAAATTGAAAAAGTGAATTCAATGCAAAATGATTAGGTTGGTTAATGAAAATTAAATGTCCTAATAGGCCATGCAAATAATCAAATTGGTAATTATACAAAGAGAGATCTCCTGTGAGGCCCAGATGTTTATTAGAAGACTTAAGAACTAATTAGGTTGTGGGCTGATTTTAATCGACAAATGACATTTTCGGTAACTTAAATTAATTTGGATTTATTGATTAGGCCTTAGTGATTATAACTCGAGAGAGTAATCCATCTTTAGATAGTCTAAAGCCGACACCATATTGACACAAAAGTGATTAGGTTAGCATTGATGATAGGTCAAATCCTTTTATTATAATTTGGTAAATTTTTTATGTGAGTTTCAATTGTCAATTTGGTGGTGCTCAATATTTGATTTCTTTTGTGTTAATTTTACGAATTAACTTTCTGTTACTCATCTTCACATGTTTGCTTTTTTGTTCATCTTTTATTTTCATTTTAATAATTCTTTAGGCCTTAGATAACTTAGAATTAGATTTGTTCAACAAATCCTCAAGGGATCGACACCGCACATACTACACGCATGGCCCATGTGCCTACAGTATATTGAGGTTTCTAAATAAATTAAAACTTGCCTCAACAAGTTTTTGACACCATTTTCAGGGAGTAGTAGGATTAGTTTAGTTTTTGTAGTCTAAGTAGTAGGATTAGTTTAGTTTTTGTAGTCTAAGGCATTCTCATCACTCTTGTGTCCATTTATTTTCATAAACACAAGAGTCATTCAAAGTTCAAGTCGGATCACTGAAACCCTAGCACTCGACATAACTTAGTTGGAACGAGCCATTTGAAGAGCCAAATGTCAAGAAGAAGAAATTGAAGAACAAATGGCTAAAGAATTTCATCAAAAGGTTTAGCAAGGAGGAAACCAAAGGAACCAACTGTGAACCCTCATGGATATCATGAGATTGAGATTTAATGCGAACAATCAAGGTGTCGCTATAACACTTATTTAAGCACCTTCATTCAAAATAAAGCCAGCCTTACTAAGCATGTTGCCAAAAAAATATGCAATTCTATGGACTGACTAATAAGGATTTGAATGCACCAATAGTAAACTTCCTCAAAATATGTGATAGCTTTCGATATTATGAGGTGTCAAAAGACACTATTAGGAAGAGGCTTTTCCCCTTTACTCTATAGGATAGAGCCAAAGCTTGGTATCACTCTCTCAGACCCTTAAATGTCACAACGTGGGAGCAATTCGTATGTGTATTCTTAGACAACTATTTTCCCCTTACTAAGACTACAAAGATGATAAAAGAAATCACGAACTTCTAATAAAGTGATAAGGAACCAATATACGAGGTGTGGTAGAGATGTAAGGATTTGCAAAGGTGGTGTCCATGTCACAACTTACCAAAAGAATTTCGTTTACAAACTGTTATGCCCAAAAAGTTCTAAATATTACCTAGGTTATCCTACTCGTAAGTATACGAGCCAGTTGTAGTGATTACCTAGGGTCATCTCCCACAGAGGTGAAATCAGTCCACTGAAATTAATCTTGAACAAAAATAAAAATAGATGCAATCCTAAGCACTCTATCCCTATCTATTGAGTAAAGACTTTAAAGGAAATCACAACATTATAATGAAAAGTAAATGAAATCAATTAGGAGAAAAATGAATAGATTAATCAAAGTGAAAGATTATTAAGAATTGATTTCGCTAATCTAATCTCCTATGTATGATTAAGGGAAATGATTGGATAGTTATCTTACTAAAATTAAAAATTGGGTTTTAAATCAATTCAAATAATGAACCAATCTAACTTTTGTATTTAACCATCTATGATTCGAATTAATTATGGAAGCTCGACTACTAATTACCACTTAACTTAATATATTTCTAGTTCTTAACTTCCATTTCTCAATCTGTATCAAATTTCTCCTCTTGGTCCTTTATTTAATACTTAAATGATGCAAAGTTTGGCCATTCTATTATATTCATTTAGCTCAGAAACCAAAAAAATAAATAAGACAACAAATCCGTAACTCGATCATGCATAGTCAACTAAATTAGCTACATTAATTCTCAAGAAAAAGAGATCAACCAATCATAGCATAAACATAGTTTATCATCTCTATACACTTCAATTGCATGTTATTGTCAACCAAAAAATGTAAAAGCGATGAACATAATGAATAATAAAGATGAACTATGAAAAGAAAATTAAGAATATTTGGTTAAGCTAACGAGTAATAAGTTCAGTAAATAAACAAGAAACTAAGCAACAGATAAGAAATAGAATGAGCAAACAAGGATTAGAAGAGGGAGTGTAGTTGGTCTTCTGCCCCTCTCAAGCTTCCCACATTAGCTTTCACCCTCTACTTTAGCCTGTTCTCACCTAATTGAATGGTTACTCAAGTTTAATGGATTCAACTCCAACTCTTGGTTTCATCCTCTGTCCCTAGCTTCCACCACTTTTCTATGTTTCTCACTTCTTCACCGACTCACTCAGCTTATCTTCTTTGTTTCTTTCTTCTTCCTCTCTATTGGTATGTGCCTCCTAAATGTGTCTGTCTTTATAGAATGAAGAATGAAAAGTGGAAATAAAGATGTCGTAGTTAGCCTCCTATACTTTCTATTTGTAGCCTTGTCTAGATTTAGGTTTTTATACCCCTTCAACTTATAGTTGCCATATAATAAAACATAAATTAATATAAGAATTTGCACGGGGTGAGTATAGAAGTCATAGATGTTGGTCATTGTGCAGTCATGGTCACGATGGTGACAAGTTTAGTCAACACTGTGACTAATTTGACATAATGGTGACAAGTTAAGTCACGCATGCTTAGTTACCACTGTAACTAAATTTGTCATGATGGTAACAAGTTAGTCACCACCATGTCAAAGATACCTTTAGTCACCACTTTTCTTTATTTTCTTCTTTTCTTTTCATGCAAATTTATATCAACCTTCCCTTCAACCTTCACGCATAATTCATAAAATAATCCAATTAACATTCATGCAAAAGTTACACCATTTCCACTCAATTTATCTCACATTTAGATCAAAACATAAAGATTTGTAACCAAAATCAAGATATGAAGGCAATTAAAATCAATAGAAACTAGACACAACATAAACTTTCTACAATGGAGTCAATCCATCAATGAGAGGTACCAAAGATGTAGCGTCGAGTGGATCGCTTACATCAAAGACTATTGACGATGTAGAGGAGCTGCTGGAAGAAATGGTGAGTAACAACTATCTATGGATGAATGAACGAAGTAGACAGCAAGAAATGGTGAGTAACAACTATCTATGGATGAATGAACGAAGTAGACAGCATATAATCGTTCAAGAAACTAAGGGAGTTATAGTTGTTGACTAAATAATAGAGATGTAAGAAAAAATTGACAGCTTAACATGATAGCTAAACAACATGAAAGCTTCCTCTTCAGTCCCTGTTAAGGCCATTCAACAAAGATGTGAGCTATGTGGCTAAGATAATCGTGATACCATCAACTGGTTCCCGATGCAAAGTAATGAAATGAAGCAAGTTAAGTACATAAGAGCACGATTTCGATATGGCAGAGGGAACAACCCCTAGTTGAATATGTACAATCTTGGGTGGAAGAATTACCCAAAATTTTAGTGGTCAAACAATATTGGTGGTCAATTTCTACATCATGGGCCTTTTGGATTCCAGCAAAAGAAACCCAATTCCATGGGCATCAAATTAGACAAAATATAGGATAAGATTGGAAGCATGGATGATGTACAAAAAAGATTGGAAGAAAATTTTCAATAATTCATAAAGAATCATACATCCTCCATCCATAACTTAGAAGTCCAAATGGGCTAGTTAACAGATGCACTGTCTATATGAAATGCAAGGAGCCTTCCAAATAACATCGAAACAAACCCAAAGGAAAGAATCATGTGTTGGATCGGGAATAAAAAGCATGTCATATTTGCAGAATTGGTAGATTTCAAAAAATTTTAGAAATCTTATTTGCAATAGAAGCAACAGATCAAAATCATCATGCCAATCTATATATGATATGGTATAAGGATAATAATAAACATAAACAAGATAATGATATTACCGACTCCTTCGCTGTAGCTTTAATTCCTCATTGCGCTATCATCTCCTTCTTCTTGTATCCAAAACCTTTGCTTTTGAATCCTTTCCTTTGTCAATCTATCCTCTCTTTGTTGTTGTATCCTCAACTAATTTGATTTACCTCTTGTTCTTCTAGGACAACTTGGTTAAGAAAATCCTTTGGTGGGAAAGTAGAAGAAATACTTGGAGATTATTTTCTTAGAAGAAATGAATAAAAAATGAGACTCTTCTCTTACAAATTTCGGCTCACTCATGTATGAAAGGAGAGAGAGAGTCAAACCATACAAGAAAACTTTCTTACACACTCAATTTCGGATATGTATGGAATGGAAGAAGAGAGAAGCATACATTGCATCACTTCTTACTTTAATCAATCATCAAGTAGCCAATAAATGAGACTCTTCTCATTTATCTTTAAGATAGCTACACAAAAAGACTATTAACCTAAATATGACCTACCAATTTTGGTTTTGGAAGATGGAAGAAGGAAGATGCTCTATCAAATGCACATCTTTCTTCTTTAATCAAATAAATGCTAATAGGTTATATGCCAAGATTAAATGATAACCATTAAACCATTTAATGGTAAGTTCATAACCCCATTTAATGATGATAAATCATATTAAAGACCATCTTTATTTAGCAATTTAATGTCAAATGTGCAGCTACATAATCAGTCCATTAAAATCGAAATTGCTACTCCTTTCTTTAAAAATTTGTTTTAATATAATTAATCTATTCAATTACAATAAACCAAAGTCTAACCCATTTCTAAATGAACATTTGGGCTTTTAATTAACCATTAATTAGTGCAAGCCCAATAATCAATTATGGGCTTCTAAAACCTCCATTTATATTTATTACTTAGCTTGATAGCCTTCCTTGAAGCTAAGTGAGGAATCTTATTGGACTTTGATAATTCAAGCTCCAATAAGCCTAGAATTAATTTATTCTCATTAATATTAATTATAGCTTATTAACTAAATGTCATTCCACTAAAGACAATTATTTGAACTCATCAATTATTAAATATTATGAGAGCACATAATTTATGTCCAATTGCAAACCCTATTTAGAACCTTATTATAGCCATCCACACAACAAAGGATAAAATTAATGTTTTGCCCTTATGTTGGTTTTTCCCTCTAGATCTCCTGTTTTACTTTATATGATGATTAACATACAAGATCTCATCTTGGTGTTAAGACTTGATGGGTATCTAGTCCATCAAAATACTGGCACTAGTTAAATCCCCAAATCTCCTTAAAACATCTAGAAGTGATGATATCACTATAAACTCTTTATTTGAGTGAATGCTCCCTGATACATGTTTCAGTTAATAACTCCAACATGCAAACACTAGATTAATACTCTGTAAAAATCCATTCCGATTATATCAAGAATTATAATGAAACACATACGAGTTCACCACTCATAAAGATTGCGATTTATAATAAGTGAATGCTGAAGTTGTATGCTTTATGAATAAAGTGATGGCCTACTTTATTCCTGCCAACATACTTGATTCCAGATTCATTTAATAGTGACATTATCGATAGTCAACTATTATCATGATATGAAACTCATTATTCCCTTGAAGTAAACTCCTTTATTTACACGGAGATAAATCGCAACCCTAAAGTCCAAACCATAATCAAGCAACCAACTTGATTATTCAACTGTGAATACATTAATTTAGATTCTAATAATATACATGTTTCCCATACATCTCTATGTATATGTATGTTACTTACAAAAGAATCTTGGTACCTTATGACTAGATATATAATGCTCACATAAATAAAACCAAACTCTTTTGTTTTATTAATAATAAATATTTCCATTACAAAATCGTAACTGAAGAAGATTAAGGTACATATAAATACACATGCTTTCTAGAGCACTATATTTACATAACACCAACAATGTCCCACTTTCCCTAAAGCAAGTTTGACATATCCCTCATTTCCATCACTGCTAGGTGACCCTCAAAACTCTTTTGAGATAGCATCTTCGTAAACTGATCAGTAAGGTTTTTCTCCGTAAGAATCTTTACCACATCCACCTCTCCACATTATATTATCTCCCTAATGAGATGATACTTTCACTAAATATGTTTGGCAGCTTTGTGATTCCGAGGTTCTTTAGAATTAGACACTGCCCCACTATTATCACAATAAAGTGTAATGGCTTTTTCTACCTCTGGAACTACCTCCAAATCATTTAGGAACTTTCGGAGCCAGACTGCTTCCTTTGTTGCCTCATAAGCAACAACATACTCAGCCTCCATATTCAAATCAGCAATATAAGATTGCTTGACACTCCTCCAGACTATAGCTCTACCTCCTAAAGTAAATATAGAACCCAATGTTAATTTCCTTGAATCAACATCTGATTGGAAATCAGAATCTGTATATCCTGTAATAAGATTACTTATAGAGTAAACAAGCAGTAAGTTCTCTGTCCTAAGAAGATATTTAAGTATACACTTAACCACAGTCCAATGCTTCATTCCTTAACTGTAGACAACATTCCCACATCATTCCTAATGACTAGAATATCATCCACATACAGGATTAGGAAAGTAACCTTACCTTCTTATATTATTTTATAAACACAAGGCTCATCTAGGTTCTGTATGAACCCATAGGTTTTGATAGACTTATCAAACCTAATGTTCTAAGACCTAGATGCTTGCTTAAGTCCATAAAT
>JANSVA010000004.1:25662453-25673191 GCA_025504915.1 Erythroxylum reticulatum | reverse complement strand
GGAAATCTTATTGGACTTTGATAATTCAAGCTCTAATAAGCCTAGAATTAATTTAATCTCATTAGAATTAATTCTAGATTATTAACTAAATTTCATTCCATTAAAGACAATTAGTTGAACTCTTGAATTACTAAATATTATGAGAAAACATATTTCATGTCCAATTGCAAACCATATTTTGAAACTTATTATAGCCATCCACACAATAAAAGGCAAAATTATCGTTTTTCCCTTCTGTTAGTTTTTCCTTCTAGATCACCTGTTTTACTTTATATGGTGATTCACACACAAGATCTCATCTTGGTGTTAATACTTGATGAGTAGCTAGTCCATCAAAGTACTAATCACCAAATCTCTTTAAAACATCTAGAAGTGATGATACTACTATAAACTCTTTATTTGAGTGAATGTTCCCTAATACATGTTTCAACTAAAAATTACAACATACAGACAATGGATTAATACTCTATTAAAATCCATTCTGATCATATCAACATTTATAATGAAACAAATATGAGTTCACCACTCATTAAGAGTGTAGTCCATAATAAGCGAATGCTTAAGTTGTATGTTTTAAGATTAAAGTAATGACCCACTTTATTCTTTAAAAAATAATTGATTCTAGATTAATTTAATAATGCCATTATCGATAGTCAACTACTATCATGATATGAAACTCATGATTCCCTTGAAGTAAACTGCTTTACCTAAATGGAGATAAATCGCAACACTACAATGTAAACCATAATCAAGCGACCAACTTGATTATTCAACTGTGAATCAATTAATTTAGATTATAATAATATACAAGTTTCCCATACATCTCTATGTATATGTATATTACTTACAAAAGAATCTCGGTACCTTTTGACTAGATATATAATGCTCATACATATAAAACCAAACTCTTTTGTTTCATTAATAATAAATATTTTCATTACAAAACTGTAACTAGAAGAAAATTAAGTTACATGTAAATACACTTGCTTTCCAGGGCACGATGTTTACATAAATCCAATAAGGAGCTCCAGTGTTATTTATGAAGAAGAAAGATGGCACTTTGAGGTTGTGCATCAACTATATGCTACTTAATTGGGTTACAGTGAAGAATAAATACTCGTTGCCTAGAATTGATGGCTTGTTTGATCAATTGCAAGAAGCTTAAGTGTTTACTAGACTTGACCTGAGGTCTGGGTATTATCAGCTAAAGATAGCAGAGGTTGATGTACAAAAGAGTTTCTTCAGGAGTAGGTATGGGCATTTCGAGTTCTTAGTAATGCCATTTGGGTTGACAAATTCCCTAGTTGCATTTATAAAATTGATGAATAAGGTGTTTCAGCCCTACCTGGATCGGTTTGTAATTATATTTGTCAATAATATTTTGGTGTATTCGAAAAGCAGGGAGGAACATGCGGAGGATTTAAAAATGATACTGTAGATTATGAAAAAAAGAACAACTGTATGCCAAATTCAACAAATATAAATTTTGGTTAAATCAGGTGGTGTTTCTGGGTCACATAATAACTGGTCATGGTATTCAGGTGGACCCGATGAAGATAGTGACAGTAATGAAATGGGAGACTCCGAAGAATGTATCAGAGATCTGAAATTTCCTTGGATTGGCTGGATATTACCAAAGGTTTATCGAGGGATTCCCTTTGATTTCAGCCTCTATGACTAAAGTTATGAGGAAGAATATGGCATTCAGATGGAATGATGACTGTCAGAGAAGTTTTGAGGAGTTGAAACATCGGTTGACTACAACACCAGTGTTAGCTATTCCATTTGGCTCTAGCGCTTATGTTGTATACAACGATGCTTCACACCAGAGTTTATGATGTGTACTGATGTAGCATGGTAAAGTAATAGCATATGCATCGAGACAGTTGAGCCCTCATGAGATCAATTATCTAGTATATGATTCAAAGATTGCAGCAGTAGTAATTGCTCTAAAGATTTGGAGACATTATTTATACAGAGAGACATTTCAGATATACACTGATCACAAGAGTCTGGGATATCTGCTAAGTCAGAAAGAACTGAATATGAGACAGAGAAGGTGGATTGAGTTGTTAAAGCATTATGACTGCACGATTGAGTACCATCCTAGGAAAGCAAATATTATGGCTGATGCTTTAAGTAGAAAGCTACATAGCAATGTAGCTTATATCCAGTTATCGAAGTTACCAAACCTGATTCAGTTAAGAGCTTTGATTGTAGAGTTAAATCTCGAGCATAATGAAGCATTGGTAGCCATAATAAAACTAAGACCAATGTTGCATGACAGAATTAGAAGAGTTCAAAGTGATGATTAAAAAATGATGAAACTAATTGAGAACGTTAAGGTGCATGCAGATTTTGACTTTGAATTGAGAGATGAGACATTGTTGTTAAAGCAAAGATTGTGTATGCCTGATGTTGATGATCTCAGGAGGAAAATCCTAGAAGAAGCTCATATGGCTACCTATTCTATACATCCTGGCACGACCAAAATGTATAAAACACTAAAACAACATTTCTGGTGGCTTGGAATAGTGGTAAGTTGTGAAGTTTGTTTCTAAATATTTAAGTTGCCAACAGATTAAGGCTGAGCATTAAGCTCCAGTACGAAAGCTTCATTCATTGCCTATTCCAGCATGGAAATGGAATAGATTACTATGGATTTTATAATGGGATTCCTAAAACTCTGAGGCAAAATCATGTGATATGGGTTATGGTGGACCGATTAACTAAATCGGCTCATTTCATACCAGTTTGGGAGAACAATTTATTAAACCAGTTGGCCCAGAGATATGTGACTTAGATTATGAGACTGCATGGGGTTCTAGTGTCCATTGTACTAGACAAGGATCCCAGATTTACCTTTAGATTATAGGAGAGTTTACAATCAGTTATGGGCATAAAGATAAATTTTAGTACTGCATTCCATCCTCAGACAGATGGACAATGTGAGAGAACTATCAAGACTATTAAGGATATGCTTAGAGCATGTGTATTAGAGTTTCAGGGAGCTTGGGATTAGTACATAGCATTGATTCAATTTGTATACAATTATCATTATCATAGTAGTATTGAGATGGATCTGTATGAGGTGTTGTATGGTAGAAAGTGTCGATTGCCACTACTTTAGGATGAACAAGGTTTAAGAATGATTAAAGGTCTCAAATTGATCTAAGATATGGTAGATAAGGTGAAACTGATCTGGAGCTGAATAAAAGCAGCTCAAGATAGACAGAAAATTTATAAGGATCAGCATCGACGGGATATGGAGTATAGTATCGGGGACAAAGTATTTCTGAGAGTGTCGTCTTGCGAGGTGTATTGAGGTTTGGTAAAAAGGGAAAGTTAAGCCCGAGATATATTGGTCTTTATGAGATTCTTGAGAGAATTGGACCTTTGGTATATCACTTAACCTTACCTACTATGACGTCACAGATACATAATGTATTCTATGTAAGTATGCTCAGAAAATATAGGTCTGATCTAACACATATGTTACCAACTCAGGATATTGAATTTACTAGTAACCTGAGCTATATTGAGAATCTAGTTTAGATAGTTGGTTATTAGATAAAATGACAGGAATTAAGAAATTCTGATGGTAAAAGTTATGTTGCATAATCATTCGAGTAAAGAAGCAACGTGGGAAATTGAAGAACATATGAAAAAGCAATATCCTACCTATTTCATCAATCAGCTAAGAATTTTAAAGACAAAAGTTTTTAAGGAGGGGAGAATTGTAATATCCTATGTTTGAGGTTAGAGCCCATAATTGTGAACTGAGTGTACTGAGAGCAATTTGGGGCATTGTATGCTCATGCATCATTATATTTTCACACACGTGAATATTTATTGTTGGCATTTTTAAAATAGTTATTCATGCATTCATTGGCATTTTTGGGTATAATTAACCGAATAATGTGATTTAAAATGTTAATTGTGACATATTGATGTTAAAAATTTATTTGGAGACTGTTAGTATTATTTCGAAATTTTTGGTGAATATTAGGAATTTCTAGAATTTCAAGTATTTTTGGACTAGAAATAATAGACCACCTATATTGTGACATGTAGACTGAATAAGTTAGTGATAAATGACTCACTTAAACAGTGACATGTGAAGGACATGGAAGATCACACATATTATTATGTTTTGTTAGGAAGAGACTACTGTAGCTTTAGTCTTCAAAGAATCAAAGTTCCCTTCTCCATTATCCATCACTGAATAGCTTTTTGTGTGGAAATTGATTCACCCTTATTGCTGGAACTGTTGTTGATTCATGCAAGTAAAATTGATGATGTTATACTATTGTTGATTCTGCATATAAATGAATACATGTGTGAGAAGTTTAGAAATGCAATTTCGCTGGTAATGAATCAGTTGAATGATTTATTAAATAAGGATATGAAATAGGTTTTGTATTGAGTATGCAAAAGTATTGGATAG
This sequence comes from Erythroxylum reticulatum, assembly GCA_025504915.1. NCBI lineage: Eukaryota > Viridiplantae > Streptophyta > Magnoliopsida > Malpighiales > Erythroxylaceae > Erythroxylum > Erythroxylum reticulatum. The sequence continues at coordinate 25,668,744 of JANSVA010000004.1, read as the reverse complement.
TTGATGTAGAAATATATATACTCTATTTTGGTTCAGAGAAATCTGAATATGGTGATTTCACTATTCATGCATGCATTTGTGAAGTATTTTTAGAAATGGACTTACATGAATTTAAATGAGTTTACTGATATGAAATGAAGTTTTGGTGAGGTTATGACTTAGAGTTGCTTAAATGATAAATTTATGATGAAATGAAAGAGTTAGAAATATGGAAAGAAATGCATCAGGTGAAAGATAGAAAAGTGCAAAGGTTATAGAAATGCGGTAGTGAAAGAAAGCATGAGTGAGGTTTCGGGTTGTTGATGATTATCTTATAAACTCACATTTGATCTATTTAGAAATTGTACTAGGTATAGAAATATTGAATTTATGATTTAGGAATGAAGACTATATGAGTTTGGATTGGAGAGAAATGTTTTATAATAATTTTGTATAAACCACTCAAAGGTGTGCATGAAAAATCTCACACTCTTGACAAAAATTTCAGGGTTATAAATGATGGTTAAAAGTCGCGATCGTGAGATGAGGGAAAGAAATAAGTTATTTTTAGATGTATAAAGTTGTGATCACGACTCATGGTGTGATCTCGTGATCGTGCTTAAGCACGATCGTGATATCGTAGGTGTTTAGGTGATCTGATGATCGTGCAGACGCAAGATCGCGACTTTCCATTATTTTTCTGAAAATCATTTTTCTAAACATCCTTTGATATTTTGTTATAACTTTTTCTCCCTATATGCAAATGACATGACACTTAAACCAATGGATTCCTAACATATTCTTTTTACCTCTACATAAAAATTGGTAGCTTTCTAAATTGATTTGAAATAGATTGATTGAGTGAAATTGAGGGAATCTGTTGGAATAATATGAACTGGAAAATTTTGCTGAACATACATCAATATTGTTATTAAATCTTGACCTGTGGAGTTCCAAATGAGGTGATTCTTGATTTTAAATGAACTAGACCTGTAGGACTACAAATTTTTTAGAGAGATAGAATTTTAATTCTATCAGTAAGAATCGTAAAATCAGAGATGGCTCAAAGTTATGTCAGATGGGATTGAAGACACTGTAGTTGTTAACTTTTATTATTCCTCAAATATGTAGCATATTGTATAGATCAAGCTGTTTATTCTCTTTTGATGATGTTAAATTGAATGATGCAATGTAACTCTATTTTTTGATATAAAATAAGGACATTTTGGGTTTTAGTAAATGTGATTTATGATTTTAGTTATGATGCCATGTGATAAAGTGAAAGTGAGATAGTTAACATGCCATTTCTATCAGGCATGTGCACGTGTTACCAAAAAGGGGGCACGTGCATGTGCCACATGGGAGTGGGATGTTACAAATTTGCTTACAAAAGGGTGTCATTTGATTATGCAACGCTCTCGCCACGTTCCAAAGATGTAAGGTGAGCTTTTTTTCTAAGTATGTTGAGAAAATAATTCTGGTATTCATGGATGATTTTAGCGTTTATGGTTCTTCCTTTGACGAATGCCTTAAGAACCTTACTCTTATCTTAGATTGATGCATTGAAACTAACCTTATGCTTAATTAGGAAAATTTTCATTTCATGGTAAATCAAGTTGGCAAGTTATATCTACTAGAGGTGTGGAGGTAGATAAGTTTAAAGTTGATCTCATTTCCTCTATACCTTACCCTTCAAATGCACGGGAAGTGAATTCTTTTCTTAGTCATGAAGGTTTCTATCGTACATTTGTCGAGGACTTTTCAAAGATAGTCATACTATTATGCAAGCTATTATAATAAGATGTCTCCTTTAAGTTCGATGATAAGTGTAAGGAAACCATTAACAAACTTAAGGAGCTCTTATCATCCCCACCGGTAAATCAAGCTTTGAATTAGAGTCTCCCCTTTGAGATCATATGTGATGCAAGAGACTATGCAATGGGAGCAATTCTAGGATAGAGTGTGTGCAAAGCTTTTCATATCATCTATTATGCTTCGACGAATCTTAATATAGCTTAATGAAATTATTCTATAACTAAAATAGAACTTTTGTGTGTGGTTTTTACTTTAGAAAAATTTCAATCGTATTTTCCTGGTGCTAAAGTAATTATTTTTTCTGATCATGTAGCTTTACGATACTTACTCTCGAAGAAGGAAGAAAAATTGAGGTTGATTAGATGGATTCTCCTCCTTCAAGAGTTTGACTTAGAGATAAAAGATAACAAGGGAGCAAAAAATGTGGTTGTCGATCACCTCAGTTGCTTTATCAGAGAAGACAATGACATCCCTCTAAGAGAGACATTTCCAGATGAATAACTATTTTCAATTGAATTGACACCTCCTTGGTATGCAAACATTGTGAATTTCTTAGTTAATAACAAATTACCTATTAGTTTGTCAATGACTCTGAGCGATGAAGAATGAAGAGAAGTATTATGTTTGGGATAACCTGTATCTATGGAGACATTTTGCATATCAAGTCATAAGGAGGTGTGTGCCTAAAAGTGAAACACCTTCAATCTTAGCCTTCTAAAATTCTTATGCATATAGAGGACACTTTGGGGTAAAGAGGAAAGCCCATAAATTTTCAAAGAGTGATTTCTGCAGGCCCTCATTTTTCAATTCTTCTACAAGTTATGTGAAAGGTGCTAACAGTCAAGTAACTTGTACCATAGGGATCATTAGCCACAAACTCCTATTTTTTATATGAAATTTTGTATGTTTAGGGTATTGAATTTATGGGACCTTTCCCTCCATATTTTGGTTTTAATTATATATTGCTTGCAGAAGATTATATTTCCAAATGGGTGGAAGCTAAAGCCACCAGAACTAATATTTCCAAAATTGTTGCAGATTTTGTTAAAGACGACATCCTTTCTAGGTTTGGGATGCCAAAGGAAATCATCAGCAAAAGGGGAACCCTTTTTCGCAACAAGGTGATGGAAACACTGTTAAGGAAATATCACATCATGGATAAAGTTTCCACCTCTTACCATCTACAAACCAACGGATAAGTTGTAGTGTCGTATCGAAAAATCAAATCAATCTTAGAGGAAACAATTTAGTCTAATAGAAAGGATTGGAGTGTGAGTATGGAAGATGCATTATGGGCTTATAGGGTGGCTTATAAAACACCAATTGGGATGTCTCCATATAAACTAGTGTTTGGGAAGCTGTATCACATTGTGGTGGAATTGCAACATAAGGCGTATTGAGCTATAAAAAGGTGAAACATAAATTTGTTGATGTGGGTGTGCATAGGAAGTTGCAATTGCCAGGGTTGGAAGAGATGCCAAGTGACTTCTATTAGAATACAGTGATATATAAGGAGAAGACGAAGGTTTTTCATAACAAGATGATTTTAAAGAAAAACTTCATTATAGGTCAAAAAGTGCTTTTATATCACTCCAGGCTGAATTTATTCTCAGGTAAGCTGCGATCCCATTAGGGTAGTCTGTTTGTTATTACTCATATGTTCCCTTTTAGTGTAATAGAGATACGAAGTTTGAAAACTGACAAGATACTCAAAGCGAATGTTTGTCACTTGAACCATATTATGAAGGTTTCCAAATGAAGGATATGGAAGTGTTAATGTTAGAAGATACAAATGGCATCACTTGAGGTAGGAAACATAGAGTCGAGCCAATGAAAATAAACAAAGGTACTACTTAGGAGGCAATCTAAAGGTGTTAAGTCAAAATGACTTCACATCTAATAATTTTGATGACATTCAAATAATAATAATATTAGAAATTATTGAATCGTTTTGATCAGAAAGAAAGTAAGATGAAGCGGAAGCAGAAGTAAGATGAAAGAAAGTAAGACGGAGTGGAAGAAGAAGTAAGATGAAGAGAAAGAAGAACTAAGACAGAAGCGAAAGCAAAAGTAAAACAAAAGTAGTAAGAAGAAAAAGAGCGGAAGCTAAAGTAAGACGAAAGAAAGTGAGGTGGAAGCGAAAGAAAAAGTGAGACGAAAGAAAGTAATACGAAGCAGAAGTGAAACTAAGATGGAAGAAAAACTAAGACGAAGAACTGATACTACGTCAAACGGTTAATTAGTTTGAGTTAGTTACATAACTCAACTAAATAACTATTTCTACAAGAACCAAGAAGCAAGAAGCAAGAAGAAAGAAGAAGTTATCAAAAAGTAGTTGAAGATTAACAAGTTAGAGATTTTAAAAAGTTTTTGATCTTTAGCAAACACTGTATTCATTGTGTGAAACACTAGAGCTATCATTACTATAACTGAGCTCGCAATATCTTTCCATAAGAAAGAAGAAAAGCTGAGAGCGTGAAAAGGCTAAGTGAGAAAAACAATAATTTTTGTAAGAGACCAGAAGAGGCTCTGTGAAAAAGAATACTTGTACCTGTGAGAAGAATGTTGAAATCTCAAAAAAGATTCTGAAGACTAGACGTAGCCTACGGTTTGGGGTGAACCAGGATAAAATTACTGTGTCAACTTCTACTCTCTAACTCTCAATTTTCAATTTCTATTGCTTTATACAAGTACATAGAAGTTAATTGCAATACATTGTGATTGTTTACTTAATAGTTGTTGAAAAAATTATTTTTTAAAGAAATTTCAAAGGGGATTGTATTCACGCAAAAGAATACATAATTCAACCCCCCTTTTTATGCATTTTGTCTATTGATCGTAAAGTCTATATTAACGTATGATTTACTTCAATTGGTATCAGAGATCAGTTTCCAAGAACCACCGTTACAAAGTGTGGATAAAGATCCATGAACGTGTGATTTGCTTCAATTGGTATCAGAGCTCAGTTTCCAAGAACCACCGTTACAAAGTGTGGATAAAAATCCATGGTAGAATCACACGTTTATATAGCTGAAGGTGCCTCCGTCACTAGACCTCTTGCATTCAATGGTGAAGATTATCATTATTGAAAAGAAAGGAGATGGCTCTTTATTGAACCTACATATATTGACCTTTGGGAGATTATCGAGAATGGACCGTATACACCGATGGATGATAAAGGAAATGCCATTCCACGTACCAAATGGTCAGCTGATCAAAAAGCAAGATTCCAGCTAAATTTAAAAGCCAAGTTCTTTTTAAGATGTGCCCTAAGGAGAAGTAAATATGATAAAGTTAATGGATACAACACTACGAAGGAGATGTGGGATACTCTATCCATCACACATGAAGGCGCTAATCAAGTGAAGGAATCCAAGATAAGCATTCTTGTACACTAGTATGAGCAGTTCAAAATGAAGGGAGATGAGTCTATCGATCAGATGTTTGGACGATTTCTAACTATCATCAATGGACTTAAAGCCCTCGGGAGAACATATGATAATCAAGATTATGTTTGAAAGATTCTTACAAGTCTACCAAAAAGATGGAGACCTAAAGTCCCCGCAGTACAAGAAGCTAAGGACCTGAGTGTATTAAAGCTTGATGAATTGCTTGGATCCTTGAAGATACATGAAGTAGAGCTTGATGCAGAAGATAAACTCAGATAGGATAAATCTATAGCATTAAAGGCTAGACAAAAGAATCACAAGATTCAGAGAAAGAGAAGCTCATCGTCAAAAGCCTTAAAGATCAAAGAAGTCAAGAATGACGACTCCAGTGAATCTGAACAAGAATCAAGCAAAGAAGATGATGAATTATATTTTATCTCAAGAAAGATCAGACGTATGTGGAAGAAGAAAGCAAGAGGAAACAAAGAGTTTTCTTTCAAAAAGTATAGCCAAGTTGAGGACAAGAACGAGAAAATATCTGTCATTTGCTACGATTGCAATAAACCTAGACACTACAAGTTTGAATGTCCATTGTTGAAAAGAAAACCAAAGAAAAATAGAGAAAACAAGAAAAGTATGATGGCAACATGGGAAGAATTGGATTCGTCCGAATCTGACACTGATTCAGAGGCATCAGTTCAAGCAAACATTTGCTTGGTAGTCGAAAGAGAAAGTAACAAGGAGGTAACCTCTAATTTTAATGAATTACAAGATGCATATTCAAAATTATTAGAAGATTCTCATGCCATACTTAAGCAGTATAGATCATTAACGAAAAAGTTTGCAGAAAACTTGAAGAACACGCAAATGTTAGAGAGAGAAAATGTCTGCCTAAAGAAACGAGTAGCCGATATGAAGAAAAATATAGCTATAGATAGATTTGATGAAATCAGTCATCTAAAACAAAGAATTGATATCCTTTCAGCCGATCTATCAACACTCACTAAGAGTACAAAAAAATGAATGACATTCTAGGAAGATACAGACACCCTAATGATAAGAGTGGTTTAGGGTTTGCTAAAAAGAATACTCAGTATAAAAAGAACTT
>JANSVA010000004.1:25652290-25662353 GCA_025504915.1 Erythroxylum reticulatum | reverse complement strand
TAATTTGATCACAAAACTTAATTTCACAACTTTATTGACAACTGATTATATTTTAGTATTTATGAATTGTGATTTATAAATGTTAAAATAGATTTTGTTAAGTGTACCATTAGGAAAAATGTTAAAAGTCAAAATGGCTAGGAGTCAGGTCAAATGTCGACCAAACTCTGACTCCAAGGCCTTTATAGCGATACGACATGAGCTTGTGAATTGTTCTCTTTTTAATTATATTTTACTATGATTGACATTTCAAAATTTATAATAAATATTACTAGTAATATATTTTTATACAACAGAGTGACAAAGATGGTGAAAAGTGTGACTAGATAAAGCTATGATATCACATTCATTATAATGAATGTAAAGGTCAATGTACAACTACCGAATGCAGAGAAAAATGGGTGAGTGCATAGTTCATTTACAAAAATTTCTTAAGTGAGACTGTGTATATAATTAATTCTTACTTCTTCAGGAATTAATGTGTAAGGAACTGGCACATTTAACAGAACAAGGTCATTTGATTACAGTGGATGAAGTGTGCGACAAAGTCTTGAGCACTAGATCAGATTATGTCATTGGCATGGGAGTTGGGCCTCAACCACAAGGGAAGACTTAAGTTAGAAAAAGATTTCGAGACGAGCTAGAGGAGTCGAAGAAGGTTAATCAGGGGTTACAGTCTTAAGTCAATGATTTGAATAAAAAAGTTGAACAAATGGAGGATAGATTAAGTACTAACATCGAACAACAAAAAAAGCTCTTGGAACATTTATGTTCTACATATAATATTTGTTTAGATTAGATATATGTACTCATATTGATATATTAAACACCTATGATTTTATATTAATTACTGTATTATGACATTTTTCAGAATTACAATTAAATAATAAATTGTCTGAACTTATGAAATTCTTGTTATGCATGGATAATTATTAAAATTAATGATATGCAAAAAATTGAAGAATTATTAAATAAATAAAATTCATAAATAATATTGAATGGTTATTAAATAAAGAAGATTTAAAAATTTTGTTATTTAAAACATAATTATTAAAATTCATTAATTATTAAATTAAAATTATTTTTGAAAAATTAAAAAAGAAAAAATAATTATTAAAATTGAAAATTATTAAATTAAAATAATTTTCAAAAAATTGAAAAAACTATTTTCGACATTTTTCTAAGGTATTTTGCAATGTTTTAAAACGTCGCGAAATGTAGTAGATTCTACAACATTGTAAAAATGTCGTGGACTATATATAATCCGCTACATTTTCATAAAATGTCACGGATTCTTTCACATTCTGCGATATTTTAAAAATGTCACAAAATGTTAGAGATTCCGCGATGTTTTTTAAAAACGTCGCAGAATGTGAAAGAATCCGTGACGTTTCCTACAATTATTGCGGATTGTCCAAACTGTCAGTGATGTTGTCATAAATGTCACGGAATGTCAGTGTTTTCCGTGATGTTTTATATAAAACATTACAGAAACCTTTTGCCTACACTGCATTCCACAACTTTTTTGTAACATTTTTTAAATATATTGACAATAGAAATAAAGTGTGACTCTAGATCATAGTTAGGATTAGATAAATCAAATTCTTTTCATTTATCTTTAATTCTCTAAGTAAATAATTTATATCCATATATTAAGATTAGTATCTAACAATACATCATATCCACTTAAATATTTGAAAATATCAATTCGGTTTTGAGTAACCTTTATATATATGATTTTTTTATAAAATTTAATTATTTTATCGTAAAATATTTTTATTAGACATAAAGCAATGTATTAACATTTATTCTATTTGTGTCTAATTATGTTAGTTCTTCACCATTAGTATTTGATTATATTAATAATATTTAGTAAAATATTTTATAAAATTTCATTCGACCTTGGCCAAGGATTTCTCAAATCAATAATAATTGAGAACAATAGACATTATCTCTAATTACTTTAGGGTAATGAATTCTATATTGAATATTTAGTTATCTCCAAATAGTTCATGTTACATTTAATGAATATTGATTGAGTTGCCTTTGATTAGAATAGGTCATAGGTAGTATCAAAATATAACAATTCATATATGAGATACTTTGTTAATCTCAAATGAAATGATCACTTGTATAATTATTATAATAAGAATTTTCATAAACATATAAGTAATGTTATAAATTGATTTCTTATATTGGTTCAATTTAGTGAATTTGTTTTTTAACGAGTACTAACAAATATCTTCATACTTTAATTTATCATATTGACCACTTCATTTATAATGAAGAAATATAACGTGTGCTAGTTTTTTGATGCTATATTAATATACAGTCTTTATAGAATAGTTATTAGGAACAATTTATAGATAATATATAAATATAATGTGATCAAGTAAGCTTTGTTTTTTTTTACCAAATTTTGACCTTTTACCAATTTCCGTTTTCAATCTGATCAAGTAAGCTTTGTTTTATGTTTTTTTTAACTCTTTTTGCCTTTATTTTTTCTGGTTGTTGTTGTGCAAAGCGTCGATTTTATGGTTGGATCTCATGGAAGCCTATCTAGGTTTTTCTTAAAATGGTCGTTTTTCTCTTTTTTTTGATTAGTTGATGATGCTTTACGTTAATGACACTAGCTTTTGCTGGACGTTCAATGCAAGTAATAGTTTTTATTTTAGATCTATTAGCTTTAGTACAATGCAAGTAATAAGAAGGTATTTTCATCTGGATTGCTCCTTCCTATCTCTCTGAGATGAAAAGGTTCGTGCTTTCCTAAATCCTATATCGATTTTCTCATTTTTTCTTTTCCTTCGTAGTTTTCTTTGTCTTAGTGGTTTTTCAGTGTATGTGTGTCAAAGGGGTTTGTGTTATTGTTCATTGTAAAGATTAATGGGGTTGCTTTATATTGTTAATATGCCATAAAAGTAGTCAGACCATCTTGTTTCTCCTTCTCTAAATTTTGGGAAAATCTGTTTCCTTTTTTATTTGATCTGTTCCTTTTATTTTCTTGATTTTGATATCCTTTTCTGACATGCAACTAATGTTTTAGATTTATTTTTTTCCTTTTTTATCTTTTGAAATTTTCTGGTGAGATTAGTTATCTTTCTCTACGATGTAGCTTCGGTGATGTGTAATTGATTTATTTGTCAGTTGTTGGTAAGTTATTGAGGATTTGGGTTTAAGATAAGTATTCGAATTGTGATTTTGTGAGTGTGAGAGTATTGTTTTGACCTCTGATTTACAATTTTGTGATGAGAGAGCTATGCCCTTTGTTTTATGGGGTTTTAGGAATCCCTTTAAGTTCAGGTAAAGTAGAGTAAGGAAAGAGGGAAAAGTTGAAAGCTTTTGTAAGGCTTGGGCTTGTATTTTCTGCTATTCACCTGCTTTCTATTGTGGTATAATATGAAGAAAGAAAGAAAGTTCTTTTTCTTGATTTTACAGTTTAGTTTGTCTAAATGTGCTTTAATATATAACATACATTTTTGGTTTTCTTTTTCTATTTATAACATGCATTTTGATTTTTCCATTTCTTTTTGTTCCGTGTTCTTCTCTCTTTCATCAGAATTCTTGAGTTTTTGGTTTGAGTCTTGATTTGGTACTAATGAACACATAGGACAAATGGAGAGAATGAGATCCTTTATTTTATCTTATAAATGCAACTAAGAGTTTTTAGTGTTACCCTTTACCTATTCTATTGCCCCTCTTCCTTCTCTCTCATTCAAGACTTTGAAGTCTTTGTATTCTTGTTCCCGAGTTTTCCTTTTCATTTCCAGGTACACTTCTCTGGCTCATCTTGCTATTTTTTTTATTTTAAAAAAAGGTATTATGTGTTATAATAATAATTAATTGTGTATGTTGTGATCTATTATAGTTAGAATTTAATTTATCATCATCATTTTTATTATTATTAGTTCTAGATTGTAATTGGAATGATGCAGAGTTATAAGGTTGACAGACACAACTCTGGAAATAGTGAGCAGACGCTTTGCAGCACACTAGGTATAAGTAGAAATTTTACAGCTTATCAAGTATATTTGTCGAATTATTTTTAATGACATTTTTTTCTAAACTAGTATCAACTAATCTGTTATTATTGTTGTTGTTGTTGTTATTGTTGTTATTATTATTATTATTATTATTAGTTTTATTTTTTGGTACATTTTTTATTATCTTCATGTTATATTTTGTTTTTAGGTATATCCTTTGGTTATATTATATTTTTTATTTATTTACACATTTATTGTAATTTTATTTACATAATAATTTAGCGTGACAGTTTTATTTATTTACTCTTTAACCTATATTACTCTTTTATTGTCACATCTACATGCGGTTCCACCGAAAATAACCTCTTTACTATATAGGGGTAAGGTCGCGTAATATCAGACCTCCCCAGACCCTGCTTTATTGCGGGACTTCAGATTGGGTGTGATGATGATGATGAGGTAGTTCGAGTGATACTAAAAACCTCGAAGAACAAGACTGGCTATAGAAGGCAAACGATGATTAGTGTTTGATGAGGAGATTTGTTTTTCATTAGGGATAATTTTGCCACAATCCTCCTAGCAGAGCTTATTTCTATCATCGGAAACTAATTGCCACGTCGACATTTTGTGATGAATTAATGTTAACAATTTTATTTTAAAAGGTTAGTAGAAGATTTATTATTTGAATGTTCTAACATTTTAGCAATGTTAATTTTGTGATCTATCAAGTGAGACTACTTCATATGATGCGGATGAGAATTTTAAGTGTGCATGTATTATGTTTAGGGGATATGTAAACATCCTTTGCATCTTTGAAATATGATGGCTTCTATGTATATAAACATCCCTCGCAGAATCCTCTAACATAATTAGTTCTGTAATTGTGATTTGGCTTTAATTTATCTTACTAATTTGCTTGTTAGTTTTGAGCTAGTCCATTGTATATATGGTTTCATAAAATATATTTTCAATAAATTAAAATGTGTGTATGCTAAAAGATTTGGATTTTAAAGAAAAAGAGTAAATATATGTTGACCGGTTAAATTAGCTAGCGGTATGCACTTTTATAAACTTTGATGATCAAATGATAAGGCATCGTGCAACATTAAAGTTATTTCAAATAAATTTTAAGATTTTGAGTCGTAAAAGATTGAAACACTCAAATCAATATGTATTTCCTTTGAAGTGTAACGTCTTATATTAGGATATTTCTCTATAACTTAAATGGAACATTTGAAGACCTAATCAATATATGCGTGTATAAGAATAAAAAAAAGTTTTCATTGGTTTCCTGGCTTTAATTTAAAAATCCACCCCAATTCTATATCCCTAGTTAGCTCCTTTGAGCCATAACCTAATTCTTTTATTTTATAAATGTATTACAATCCAAAGGCTCTATTTAAACATCCTTATCTGTTGTGTTATGGTTTAAATACTTTTGGTTTATTGATATATGTATTCATAAAAAGTACCAAAAAATGAAAAAGTATATGATATGTACATAATTGTTGATACATTTAATCTATTACATTTAGTTATTAATGCCTTAAAATATTTAAGACACTCACTTTAGTTCATATTTGATTTTATGTAGGATTTGGAAGTATAACAACTAACGTGAGCTGAAAGAACAGTCATTGAGCCATATTCTCGATATTCATACTCTCTTATCTTTACAAAGCAAGAAGGAGAAGAAGATTACAAGAAGAGGAGACAAGATAGAGCATAAAATTGGAGAGTAAGGTATTGTGACTCACAGCTAAGCATATGTAACATTTTAATTAAAAATTAAAATCTTTCATGAATTACAAGAAAATAGGACACCTCACGTTACCAATTTTGTGACATGAATTGTAAGAATAGGCCAGTTGTCACTTTAAAACCTAGTTTTGATTATAAAGAAAAATGTGGGATGCCTATAACATGGAGGAAAAAAGTCACATGCACCACATTACCAAGAAGCCACCTACCCCATTTCTTTAAAACCTAGCTTTTGGAATATATAAGGAATGATATATGTGACAGTTAGGAGAGGAATAACAGAGAGAAGAGAAAAATGAAAAATTGAAAGAGTAGGGAACAAAGAAGCTAGCTGTTCATTTAACATAGTTGCCTCATTTTTTTAAACCTAGATTTGGAAGATAAAAATAAAATGCACGTTTGATGGATGGAGGGTTTTTTGGTGGGAAAAAATGATTAGACCTCCCATTTGTCTCATGGTGGGATAGTTGGTGCAAGATAGGTGTCAGCTGGAGCAACAGAGTAGAGAGTGAGCATAATTGAATAACTCATTCTTCTTTATTCTTGGACATTAAAAAGGAGTTTTTGGCCAGAAAATGAACAACTGCATTCTTCATAATTTTGCGATTAGTTCTTAACAATAATGGGAAGATTCTTAGCTAATTCTTGGAGCTTAATGGAGAAGATGGAGGGCTAACCCACCCAACATTGGTTTAAAGGTCCAATTGACGCTGAGGAACACATTTAAGCATACGTCATTATGTATTGTTTTCTTTCCCTCTTTTTTGGACTATTTACGTTATATTGAGTTTAATGATTGGGTATTGTGTAAGAATGCTTTTGATTCTCTATTGAATCATTTTTTATGAAAATCCATTGCTAGAATTTGTATATGAAACATAGTAGTTGTGTTTAAAGTCTTATATGGCAACTAACAATAATAAATTGTTAGGGATAACATAAAATAAGTTAAATAATTCGAGCTTATGTGATTATTGCTTATATTAGTTTGTTTTTCTCAATCATATTACGACTATCAAATTAAACTTAGAAAGCTATTTCTAGGTTATCTAATGATTTCAATTAACAAGCTTTTCTTAATTAACTATAACCTAAGGAAAAGCTGGAATTAACAGAGTTTGTTGTTAATTCTTGATCAGTACTCCAAAGAGAGGTGTTAAGAAGATAATTTAGTGAAATATGTGAAATTATGCTTAGGCCGAGATGAAACCAAAGAACTGGATTTCAAACTATTAATCAGTTTTATCACTTTGTTATTGTTTAGATTTAGTTGTTTTTACATATTTAATTTTACATTGTTTTCTAATTTGTAGTGAACCAAACCCCTTTGTTTTACATATTCGTAGAATTTTGGAAAGTAATTGAAATTAATCTCTGTAGGATCAACCTAGACTAACCATTGCTATAGTAATAGGTCTTATTTATTTTGTGTAGTGTAATAACGGCCTACACCAATTTTGGGGCTATTGCTAGGGATTAATATCCTTTGCTTTTCTGAATTTATTTGTTTTTTTATTTTGTTATTTTTATTTTTGATTAAATTTCTTCTTATTTGGTTATTTAGGGTGTATGACACGATCTTGTCACTCTAGTTAATTGAAATTTAAACAAAAATTGATAGAATGTTACGCAAATTGTGAGTACAAGTTGCACAAAGTTTTGAGGATCCATCATCATTTGACATAAAATTTGACTCTTCACTAGGAATTCAAATAACTTTAGATTTACCTTCTGATTCTTCTAGTGATTCCAATTCTGAAACTGATTCTAACATGGCAAGTCAAAACAATGATAGCATTCTTAAGTAGCTGACTACGTCTGATTTCAATCATCAACTTTTATACGTTGATTTTCCTACTATTGATGTTGCTTTTGAGCTTAAATCTAGTCTAATTCATCTTTTTCCTAATTTTTGTGGTATGCTAGTGAAGATCCTTAAAAACATTTCAAGGAGTTCTAAGTGGTTTGTTCTAGCATGAAGCTAGTCGGGGTACAAGAAGAGTAGATTACGTTGAGAGCATTCTTATTCTTATTGGGGGACATCACTAAGGATTGACTTTACTACTTGCCATTCGGATCAATCACTACTTGGAATGAGATGTAGAGATGTTTTTTAGAGAAGTACTTCCCTGCTTCTTAAGCTACGAATATTTGAAAGGAAATCTGTGCAATTCGACAACATCATAAGGAGATATTATATGAGTAATAGGAGCGTTTCAAAAGATTGTGTGCTAGCTACCTATACCATCAAATCAGTTAGCAACTCTTGATCGAATACTTCTATAAGGGGCTTTTGCTACAAGAAAGAAGTATGATAGATGAAGCAAGTGGAGGTGCACTGGTAAATAAGACCCCTATGGAAGTAAAAAATCTCATTTCCAATATGAATGCTAACTCTTAATAATTTAACATCAGAGAGGACCCCCGACCATTGAAAGTTAGTGAAGCTGGTATTGCTACATTGGAGCAACAGATAGCTAGGTTAACATACTTAGTAAGGAAAATGGCTACAAATGGTACTCAACATGTCAATTTATGTGGAATTTGCACAATGGTAGGACATCCCACTAATATGTTTCCAACTTTGCACGAGACATCTTCAAAACAAGTAAATGCTTTTGGAAGCTTTTTGGGTCAATCACAAAGGAATCCTAGCTACCCCTATACCCAGAACTCAGGGTGGAAGAATCCTCCATTCAACACCTATGGGAAAAAAGGACAACAACAAAGACCTTAATAATAAACATATCAAAGACAAGTTCAACCATCAAGCTCTGGACCTTCACTTGAAGAAATGATGAAAACATTAACTCAAAATACCACTCAACTGCAAAATAATGTCAAGTAATTCTAACAACAAATAAGAGCTAGCATTTAGAATTTGGAGAATCAATTGAGTCTTATAGTTACTGCAGTGTGCCAATTAGAGAGTCAGAATTTAGGTAAGCTTCCTTCTTAAACGATTGTAAACCGGAAAGAGAATACAAGTGCTATCACCTTGAGAAGTGGTAAAGAAATAGAGGCACCACACAAACCTTAAATGATCACATATGAATAAGATTAGTATCTTTGATCATTTAAATAATGAATGGAAAATGGTCTCATATATTTGTGTGTATAATCTCAAGAATCTCTCTGCTTTAAGTTGCACTTTTAATACACATTTATTTTCTTTCCTTTAAAGCAATCAATATATGCACAAAAACAATTAAAATCAAGGCTAGTTAGTTTATCATTATTAACAAGCCTTTTCATTCTTTTAGTGGAGATATGACCTAATCTTCTACACCATAATTAGGAAGATTCTTTATTAATGTTCACTTACTTAACATTGACTTTATTATGCATATTACATTTTTGAGATTACGACGTTGCATGCAAAAGATATTTTTGAGATTATGGCCAATCCTTTTGATATGTATTTAATTGTTGATATATTTAATCATTTACACTTAGCGATTATTGAAATGAAAATGCTTAAGATACTCACTTTAATTCATATATGATTTTAGGTACAATTTTGGAGCAAAGAAATGAAAGTGAGTTGGAAACATTAAATTTGGGTCATTTTTCGAAGATTTATTATTGCTTGTCTTCATTAAAAAAAAGAAAAATGAAAAGATAAGAAACAACAACGCAGCACACCATGAGTAGCTGGAGAACGCTATGCGTTAAATGCATAATGTTTTTAGGTAAAATATAGACCAGACCTTGTGCGTTAAATGCAGACAACACGAGTGTTTTACTCAAAACACAGAGGAGAGAATAAGGGGCAGAAGGGAGGCTTGCAAAGAAGGATTTAAAGGAGTTGCAAAGTTAAATTGTCTAATCACGCTACAGTGAGGGAAGCTACAGTAGAGGCGTGGATCGGTAAGGTGCATCAGGCACATTGAGAGGAGAGTTGCATGCATTTAGCACAGTGGAAGTTGTGTTTAGTGTAGTGGATTGTGTTAAACACAGTGAGAGCAACGTGAGGGATAAACGAAGGGGGCTTCGGGCTGAAGTATTTTTCTAGGAAAGATCCATGAAAGGCTAAATGTCCCGATGCCGATTCAGAGGCGACATCAACACTGATGACCCTGGTGAAGTATTTTTTATTATTTTGTTGTTTCTTTCTCTAATTTGGAATTGATTGTGTTATCCTATATTAATTGATTTAGGTTTTGTGTATGAATAATCTGATTATCGTTATTGTTCTCGTTGGGTATTGTGGGATGATGATTTTAATGCATTCACTGAATCGTTAATTGCAAACCCATTGCTAGAATTTTGACATAATCTGTAATTGTTATGTTGAATTTCATGTGTAGCGACTAATG
>JANSVA010000004.1:25574714-25624546 GCA_025504915.1 Erythroxylum reticulatum | reverse complement strand
TCTGATTTTATTGTAGATTTTTTTTGAAAAAGGTTTAAAGATCTATTCAACCCCCCCTTCTAGATCGTTTACAAAATACACATGTTAATTAGGATATGATGTCAAGTCATTCACACTAGGAATTTTCCATATACATTTGTAATTTTAGGTCAATTGAATAAGTAGCATCGTTAGTATGCTTTTATGAGACTGATTAGCTAAAGAAATAAGGTAGGCAATAAATCTTTAAAAATTGTTTATTTTTTAAATAAATAACCATTCCTCTGGCCTTCATGTTATGAATAGAGCTAGTAGCAACTTAAGAATGTGATCTAGCCGAGTTACCAGGGGAGATTCATCATAAAAATTTGCCTTTACATCAAAAGGATATAATGACATTCCAACAAAGCAAATGAATAAAAACATGACCTAGTTGAGTAACTGGGGGAGATTCATCACAAATGTTTGCCTTCACATCAAAATGCTAGGTCATTGTCAATGAAAATTAACAAAAATAGTCTTTTTATAAATAAAACCTATTGATCTTTGTGAACAACTTAAATTTTCATGAAAAAATACTTAGAGATAGTTACAATTTTGACTGACCAAATAATTATCAATATGTGTGTGCAAGTAATAGGGGTGAACAAATTTGACATTAAGGTCTTGACTAGTATGTATATTTAGTACAAAGTGTTTAGCCACGTATTTCATAAGTTAATAAGTTAGGACAACTTGAAGGTTTATGTCTGAAGTTAAATTAGTTTTGTGAAGTGCATTGCATATGCATGCTTATATGTGTTTTTGATTGGTGTGTTTGTGTTTTTGTTGTGTTGGTATTTTTCCTTGAGGACAAGAAAATTTAAAGTGTGGAGATGTCATAGTTATAGGTTGTATTATGTTTTATTGGGTAATTTAGTACGCTTTTAGTTGTTAGATGATTTATACATGTTTAGTGTTAATATGATTATGTGTTTGTGTTTTTGAGTGTTATATGTGTCAGAGCATGATATCCAGCTTTAATTTTGTGTGTTTGAGGTGTTTTAGTGAGTTTGTTAGTGTTTCAGATCAAATAAAGAAATCCATAAAAGATTTAGAGAAAGTTCAGAGGAGGAATAAGTGCCACGATCGTGGCCTTGAAGGCCATAGTAACTATGACAGGCATTAATAACAATCATGACAGAAGCAATTTTTGATGAATTTGAACGATTTGTTATATATGTTGGTACTTTGTTTTAGATATTTGATGAATTTCTGAATGAAGTTGGGATAGAAAATAATGTTCAATTCATTACTAATAATCATTATGCTTATAAAGCAGGTGAAAAAAGATTGTAAAGGAGGTATAATTGTTTTTATTGGGCTCTTTCTATTGTACATTGTATTGAATTGATGTTAGAAAATGTAGGAGATGCTAGATATTTCCTTATCATTGATGACACTGTGCAAAAAGTAAATAAAAAATAAAAAAAAGTGACTAAGTTCATCTACAATCATGTACGAGTCCTTCATATGATAAAGGATTTCATAAACAGTAACAATTGGTGTCATCCTAATCATGGAGTGTAGGTTTCTAGAATTACACTTAAAGATCATCTATTTAGGTCCTAATATCAATTTCCATATAATTTTCTGAGCCTTTGGTGAGAGTAATTCATTTGACTAATATTGAAGAGAAGGCAAAAGTAAGTTGTTTCTATGATGTCATAGAGAGGTCGAAGGAAGTAATCAAAACAAATCTAAAAAATAGGCTTTCTTTATGTACACCTTATCGTGCAGTCATCAATGAGAGATAGGAAAGCCAATTTTATTCTCCTTTTTAATAACTGGGGCATTTTTAATCCTAGTGTCTATTTTAGACAAAGTTTTACAAAGAAAACTAAATTTAATAGGGGAGTGCTATTAGCTAATACAGTAACTATTGCCTATAAGATGATGCAATATCTCCTAAACTCATAAATAAAGGCTTATAAGGATGCCTTCGGTAAATATGTCAATGGCTAGGACTTTAAAAAATTAGTTTAGCTTTGAACATAATCTTTTAGGTTGTAAAGATTTATTAGCTTGCGAAATTAGTGTCTTAGGTCGCTTTGGTTACATACACTTGTTAATTAGGATATATTAATTCATTCACTATAGGAATTTTCCACATAAATTTATAATTTTAGGTCCATTGAATTAGTAGCATCATTAGTTTCCTTTCATAAGACTGATTAGCTAAAAAAATGAGGTAGGCAACAAAATCTGAAAAATTTTATCTATTTCTTAAATAAATAACTATTCCTTTGGCCTTTAGGTCATGAATAGAGCTAGTACCTAGTTGAGAATGTGATCTAGCTAAGTTATTCGGGGACATTCACCATAAATATTTGCTTTCATTTCAAAAGGATAGAATCACATTCCACAAAAGAAAATGAATAAAAACATGACCTAGTTGACTAACCAGGGGACATTCATCACAAATGTTTGCCTTCATGTCAAAATGCTAGGTCAATGTCAATGAAAATTAACAAAAACAATGTTTTTATAAATAAAACCTACTGATCTTTGTGAATAGCTTAAATTTTCATGAAAAACTACTTAGACATAGTTACAATTTTGATTGACCAAACAATTATCGATATGTGTATGCAAGTAATAGGGGTGAACAAATTTGACATTATGGTTTTCATTAGTACATAAATTTATTCCAAAGCGTCTAGCCATATGTTTCATAAGTTAATAAGTTAAGACAACTTTAAGGTCTATGTTTGAAGTTAAATTAATTTCGTGAATTGCATTGTACATGCGTAATTGTATATGTGATTTTTTGGTGCGCTTGTGCTTTTGTTGTGTTGGCGTTTTTGCTCGAGGACAAGAAAATTTTAAAATATAGAGACGTGATAATTATAGGTTGCATTATGTTTTAGTGGGTAATTTAGTATGCTTTTAGTTGTTAATTAGATTATTTTTGCATGTTTAGTGTTAGTGTGATTATGTTTTTGAGTGATAAATGGGTTAATGCATGATATAGGACTTTAATTTTATGTGTTTAAGGTGTTGTGATGAGTTTTTTAGTGTTTGAGATTAGGCAAAGAAAGCTAGAGAAGATTTGGAGAAAGTTCGGAGGAGGAACAAGTGTAATGATCATGGCCTTGAAGGCCATGGTAAATATTATAGGCATTAACCATGATCATGACAGAAGCAATTTTTGATGAAATGGATGAATTTGTTAGATGTGTTGGTACTTTGTTTTAAATATTTGATGAATTTGTGAATGAAGTTGGGATAGAAAATAAGGTTCAAATCATTACTAAAAATGATTATGCTTATAAAGTAGGTGAAAAAGGATTGAAAAGTAGGTATAATTCTTTTTATTGGGCTCATTTTTTTCTACAATGTGTTGATATTGATGTTAGAAAATATAGGGGATGCTAGATGCTTCCTTATCATTGATGAAACTGTGTAAAAAGTAAGAAAAGGAAAAAAAAGTGACCAAGTTCATCTATAGTAATGTATGAGTTGATCATTTGATGATAAAGGATTTCATAAACAGTAAGAATTTGTTTCATCCTACTATGAGAAGATTTGTGACTAATTTTTTATCACTTTAGTATTATGTTCTAATGAAGAAGAAATTGAGGAAAATATTCAAAAGTGATAAGTAGGATGTATCTTAGTATGTCAGGATTAATCATGGAGTGTAGGTTTCTAAAATTATACTTAAAGATCATATATTTAAGTCCCAATATCAATTTTTCATCTAATTTTTTAAGCCTTTAATGAGAGTATTTCATTTGAATGATCTTGAAGAGAAGATAAAAGTGAGTTATTTTTATGATGTCAAAGAGAGGGCGAAGGAAGCAATCAAAACAAATCTAAAAAATAAGCTTTCTTAGTATACACCTTATCATGCAGTCATCAATGAGGGATGGGAAAGCTAATTTTATTCTCTGTTTTTATAACTGGGGGATTTTAATCTTAGTGTCTATTTTAGACAAAGTTTTACAAAGAAAACTAAATTTATTAGGGGAGTGCTATTCACTAATATAGTAACTATTGCCTATAAGATGATGCCATATCTCCTAAACTTATAAATAAAGGTTTATATGGATGCCTTCGGTAATTTTAGGATGCTCATTGTTATTTGTCAAAAAGGCAAACTTAATCTAAATGTATATTTTTTTAGTTTTGTTACTTATAAGAAATTAATCTTTACTTTATTTTGTTTATAAGAATAACTTTCTTAACTTACAGTAATTGGTAAGATCAATTAGGAAGTGGTGTTACAAAATTTCAAAAGTCTGTAAGTCAGATTTTGAGTCAATGTGTAAGAACAATAAGGTGCAAAGAGAATTAAAGCATATTTGAGTTAATCTGTTTCAAAAAAAGTAATTGAGTGCAACATAAAGATTGAGAAACTTGGTCTTTATTTGATATAATTTAAATTTTCGAAAAATGTACGTTATTATCGTTATTAAGTTAAATATATTTTCTTGTAATTTCTTAACAATTTAATTTGATTTATTTGCTAGGACTCTTAACAAAATAAATAGTTTTATAAATCTAAATTGCTTTGACCATATCGATCATTTAGTAGATTGGATTTCAAGGAATCGAGTTTGATATAGATGAGAGTGACTTAGAAGTCAATATTGGGTGAGAAAGTACTGACATCTTATTTGGGAAGAATTTTGTACCAAATGAGAATTGGAGTCAATACAATTTCAGTGGATATTTAATTGAATACAGTTTCATGCTCTTTATTTCTTCTCTTTTTTTAATTTCACTGGTGATTGGGATTTAAGTGGATATTTAATTGAACAAAGCTTCATGCTATTTATTTCTTCTCTTTTCTTTTTAATTTCACTTGTCTTTGATGCATGTATTAAATTTTATATATACGATACAAATACAAAACTTTTAACTATAAATATTTTTGCTGAAGGTGTTGATTCTACATGGTTATGTTTCTCGATAAGAACTCTTGTTATAATATTTATGAAGTCATAAAACTTTATTATTCTTTCTATTTAATGTTTTGATGTTATTATTCTTTATTAGATGACAAAATTGTAATATTTTAGTACATTTTATTATTCTTAATTTTATATATGTATTATGATTAAGCAATCTTTTTCTTATATTAATTATGAATATTATTTATATGTAAATATGTGAAAAGAGATATCAATAGAAATAAAGAGATAGTTGTTATTTCAATATATAAGGCTAAAATTAGGCAACATGGGTAGAAGCAAGCCACTCATAATTGATCCTGGCTTAGTTCGAATGATGCAAGGTCAAGCTAATGACCATAAATTAGTAGGTTTGGTAGTTAAATTGAAATTTTTTTGCAGGTAGAATTGTTTTAAATTCCAAAATTAAGTTTTTAATGATTTGGAATGGTTTAAATTACTAATTCTCTTATTCCTTTTTAGGCAATTATAAGATAGTGCACCAATCTCTAACGTCAAGCGAATTTGGTCTCAGAAAACAACACCGTTAGTACCTTAACTGCCATCACAGGTTTTATGCTCTAACCTTTATCTCTTAATTTGTTTTTACGTTTTTATCATTATTGTGTTTTACTTCCCTACCTTTACGTGTTGTTTGTTTTTCTCACATTGAGACAATTCATTGTCCAAGTGTTGGGAGGATTATATGCATTATACGTTTTTACTTTGAGTGTGAATTTTACATAATGTATATTAGTATTGTTTAGATTTTCATAATGTGACTCGTGTGAATATGTCAATGGCTAGGACTTAACAAAATTAGTTTAGCTTTGAACATAATCTTTTAGGTTGTAAAGATTTATTAGCTTGTGAAATTAGTGTCCTAGGTTGCTTTGGTTAAATACATATGTTAATTAGGATATGATGTTAGTTCATTGACAATAGGAATTTGCCACATACATTTATAATTTTAGGTCAATTGAATAAGTAGCATCGTTAGTATGCTTTCATGAGACTAATTAGCTAAAGAAATGAGGTAGGCAATAAAATCTAAAAAAATGTGTATTTCTTAAATAAATAACTTTTCCTCTGGCCTTCGGGTAATGAATAGAGCTAGTAGCTACTTGAGAATGTGATCTAGTTGAGTTACCAGGGGACATTCATCATAAATATTTGCCTTCACTTCAAAAGGATTGAATGACATTCTAATAAAGAAAATGAATAAAAACATGTCCTAGTTGAGTAACCAGGGGACATTCATCACAAATGTTTACCTTCACATCAAAATGCTAGGTCATTGTCAATGAAAATTAACAAAAATAATGTTTTTATAAATAAAATCTACTGATCTTTGTGAATAGCTTAAATTTTCATGAAAAAAAACTACTTAGAGATAGTTACAATTTTGATTGACCAAACAATTATCAATATGTGTGTGCAAGTAATAGGGGTGAACAAATTCGACATTAAGGTCTTGATTAGTATGTATATTTATTCCCAAGTGTCTAGCCATATGTTTCATAAGTTAATAAGTTAAGACAACTTCAAGGTTTATGTTTGAAGTTAAATTAGTTTCGTGAAGTGCATTGTATATGCGTGCTTGTATGTGTGATTGTTTAGTGCGTTTGTGCTTTTATTATGTTGGTGTTTTTTCTCGAAGATAAGAAAATTTTAAAGTGTGAAGATGTTATAGTTATAGGCTGCATAATGTTTTAGTGGGTAATTTAGTATGTTTTTAGTTGTTAATTAGATTATTTTTGCATATTTAGTGTTTATGTTATTATGTGTTTGTGTTTTTTAGTGTTAGATGGGTTAATGCATGATATAGGGCTTTAATTCTTGAAGGCCATGGTAGGTATAATAAGCATTAACCGTGATCATAACAAAAGGAATTTTTGATGAATTGGATTAACTTGTTAGATATGTTGGTAATTTGTTTTAGATATTTCATGAATTTATGAATGAAGTTGGGATAGAAAATAATGTTCAATTCATTACTAAAAATGATTATACTTATAAAGTAGGTGAAAAAGGATCGTAAAATAGGTATAATTCATTTTATTGGGCTCCTTTTTCTAAACATTGTATTAATACTGATGTTAGAAAATATAGGAGATGCTAGATGCATCCTTATCATTGATGAAACTGTGAAAAAAAGTAAAAAAGAAAAAAAAAGTGACTAAGTTCATCTGTAATAATGTATGAGTTCTTCATTTGATGATAAAGGATTTCATGAACAGTAAGAATTTGTGTCGTCCTACTATTAGAAGATTTGTGACTAATTTTTTATCCCTTTAGTATTATGTTCTAATCAAGAAGGAGTTGAGGAAAATGTTCGTAAGTGATAAGTAGGTTGCATCTCAGTATGTCAAGACCAATCATAGAGTGTAGGTTTCTAGAATTATACTTAAAGATCATGCATTTAGGTCCAAATATCAATTTTTCATCTAATTTTTTGACCCTTTAGTTAGAGTACTTCATTTGACTGATGTTGAAGAGAAGGTAAAAATGAGTTATTTTTTCAAGTCATAGAGAGGGTGAAGGAAGCAATCAAAACAAATCTAAAAATAGGTTTTCTTTATATACACCTTATCTTACAATCATCAATGTGAGATGACAAAGACAATTTTATTCTCTATTGTTTATAACTAGGGCATTTTTAATCCTAGTGTCTATTTTAGACCAAGTTTTTTCAAGAAAACTAAATTTAATAGGGAGTGCTATTAACTAATACGGTAACAATTGCCAATGAGATGATGCAGTATCTCCTAAGGTTATAAATAAAGGTTTAAAATGATGCCTGGTAACTTTAGGATGCTCATTGTTATTCATCAAAAAGGAAAACTTAATCTAAATTTATATTTTTTTAGTTCTATTACTTGTAAGAAATTAATCATTACTTCATTTTGTTTATAAGAATAATTTTCTTGTCTTACAGTTAATTGGTTGGATCAATTCGGAAGTGGTGTTTCAAAATTCCAAAGTTCTGTAATTTAAATTTTTTTTCAAAGAGTAAGTGCAATAAGTTGCGAAAGGAATTGGAGCATATTTGATTTAATCCATTTCAAAAAAAAGTAATAGACTGGAATAAAAAGATTGAATAACTTGGTCCTTATTTTATATAATTTAAAGTCTCGAAAAATGTATATTATTATCATTATTAAGTTAAATATATTTTCTGGCAATTTCTTAACAATTTAATTTAATTTATTTACTAGGACTCTTTATAAAATAAATAGTTGTATAGATCTAATTTTCTTTGACCATATCAATCATTTAGTATATTAGATTTCTAAGGAATCGAGCTTGATAAAGATAAGAGTGACTTAGAAGCCAATATTGGGTGAGAAAGTATTGACATATTAGGGAAGAATTTTGTACCAAATGAGAATTAGAGTTAACAAAATTTGAGTGGATATTTAACTGAAAAATGTTTCATGCTTTTTATTTCTTCTCTTTTTTTTAATTTCACTTATCTTTGCGATTTGAGTGGATATTTAATTGAATAAAATTTCATGCTTTTTATTTCTTCTCTTTTTTTAATTTCACTTGTCTTTGATTATTAAATCTTATATATACGATATAAATATAAAACTTTTAACTACAAATAATTTTGTTTCAGGTGTTGCTTCTACTTGGTTATTTTTCTCGATACAAACTCTTATTGTAATATTTATGGAGTCGTAGAACTTTATTATTCTTTCTATTTGATGTTTTAAAGTAATTATTCTTTATTATATGATTAAATTGTAATATTTTAAGTACATTGTATTATTCTTAATTTTATATATGTAGGATGATTAAGTAATCTTTTTTTATATTAACAATGAATATTATTTATATGGAAATATGTGAAAAATAATATCCATAGAAATAAAGAGATTTTTTATTTCAAGATATAAGTCTAAAATTAGGCAACACAGGTAGAAGTAAATAGCTCATAATTGATCCCAACTGAGTTTCGAAAGATGCAAGGTCAAGCAAATGACCATAAATTGGCACATTTGTCTTGTTATATTGAAATTTTTTAGTAGCGAGATTTGTTTTAAATTCCAAATATAATTTTTTACTAATTTGCAATGGTTTAAATTGCTAATTCTCTTATTCTTTTTTAGGCAACTATAAGATAGTGCAACAATCTCTAATGTCAAGCGAATTTGGTTTCAGATAACAACATCGTCACTACCTCAATTGCCATCACGGGTTTTATGCTCTAACCTTTATCTCTTAATCTGTTTTTATGTTTGTCTTATTACTTTGTTTTACTTCCCCACCTTTACGTGTTGTTTGTTTTTCTCACATTGAGGACAATTCGTTGTCCAAGTGTGGGGAGGGTTGTGTGCATTGTATGTTTTTATTTTAAGTGTGAATTTGCCATTATGTATATTAGTCTTGTTTAGGTTTTCATGATGTGACTCGTATGAACATGTCAATGGCTAGGACTTAAACATAATTAGTTTAGCTTTAAACATAATCTTTTAGGTTGTAAGGATTTATTAGAAAATGAATAAAAACATTACCTAGTTGAGTTACCGTGAGACATTCATCACAAATGTTTTCCTTCACGTCAAAATACTAGGTCAATGTTGAAGAAAATTAGCAAAAATAGTGCTTTCATAAATAAAACCTACTTAAGGTTTTGATTAGCATGTATATTTAGTCCAAAGTGTCTAGCCATATATTTCATAAGTTAATAACTTTAAACAACTTGAAGGTTTATGTCTAAAGTTAAATTAGTTTCGTAAAGTGCATTGCATATACGTGATTATATTTGTGATTGTTTGGTGTGTTTGTGTTTTTGTTGTGTTGGTGCTTTTGCTCGAGGACAAGCAAAATCTAAAGTTGGTACTTTGTTTTAGATATTTGATGAATTTGTGAATGAAGATGGGATAGAAAATAATGTTCAATTCATTACTAAAAATGACTATGCTTATAAAGTGGGCAAAAAAAGATTGTAAAGTAGGTATAATTCTTTTTATTGGGCTCCTTATGTTCTACATTATATTGACATGATGTTAGAAAATATGGGAGATGCTAGATCCTTCCTTATCATTGAACAAATTGTGCAAAAAGAAAAAAAAGAAAAAAAGAGACTAAGTTCATCTATAATCATATATGAGTTCTTCAATTGATGATAAAGGATTTCATAAATAGTATGAATTTGTGTCGTCCTACTATTAGAAGATTTGTGGAAAAAAAATTATCACCTTAGGATTATGTTCTAATAAAGAGGGAGTTGAGGTAAATGTTCATAAGTGATAAGCAGGTTGTATCTTAGTATGTCAGGACTAACCATAGAGTGTAGGTTTCCAAAATTATACTTAAAGATCATGTATTTAAGTCCGAATATTAATTTTTCATCTAATTTTCTAAACCTTTGGTGAGAGTACTTCATTTGACTGATGTTGAAGACTTCATAAAAATGAGTTATTTTTATGAAGTCATAGAGAGGGTGAAGGAAGCTATCAAAACAAATCCAAAAAATAATCTTTCTTTGTTTACACCTTATCTTGTAGTCATCAATGCGAGATGAGAAAGACAATTTTATTCTCTGTTGTTTATAACTAGGGCATTTTTAATCCTAGTGTCTATTTTAGACCAAGTTTTACCAGGAAAACTAAATTTAATAGGGGAGTGCTATTAACTAAAGTAATAACTATTGCCTATGAGATGATGCAATATCTCATAAGCTCATAAATAAAGGTTTATAAGGATGGCTTTGGTAATTTTAGGATGCTCATTGTTATTTGTCAAAAAGGCAAACTTAATCCAAATACATATATTTTTAGTTTTGTTACTTGTAAGAAATTAATCATTACTTTATTTTGTTTATAAGAATAATTTTCTTGTCTTATAGTTAACTAGTGGGATTAGTTCGAAAGTAAAAATTTCAAAGGTCTGTAATTCAAATTTTGTCAACGTGTAAGTGCTATAAGGTGCGAAAGGAAGTAGAGCATATTTGATTTAATCCATTTCAAAAATGGTAATAGACTGGAATATAAAGACTATACAACTTGGTCTTTATTTGATATAATTTAAAGTTTTGAAAAATGTATGTTATTATCATTATCGACTTAAATATATTTTCTTATAATTTCATAACAATTTGATTTGATTTATTTACTAGGACTTTTAATAAAATAAATAGTTCTATAGATCTAATTTTCTTTTACCACATCGATCATTTAGTAGATTGGATTTCTAAGGAACCGAGTTTGATATAGATGAGACTAACCTAGAAGCCAATATTGGGTGAGAAAGCATTGACACGGTATGTGGAAAGAATTTTGTACCAAATAAGAATTAGATTCAATACGATTCCAGTGGATATTTAATTTAATAAAGTTTCATGCTTTTTATTTCTTCTTTTTTTAATTTCACTTGTCTTTATTATTTGAGTAGATATTTAATTGAACAAAGTTTCATGCTTTTTATTTCTTCTTCTTTTTAATTTCACTTGTCTTTGATGCATGTATTAAATTTTATATATATACGATACAAATATAAAGCTTTTAACTATAAATATTTTTGTTTCATATGTTGCTTCTACTTGGTTTTGTTTCTCGATACAAACTCTTGTTGTAATATTTATGGAGTTGTAGAACTTTATTATTCTTTTTATTTGATGTTTTAAAATAATTATTCTTTATTACATGATAAAATTGTAATATTTTAAGTACATTATATTATTCTTAATTTTATATACGTAGGATGATTAAGTAATCTTTTTGTATATTAACTACGATTATTATTTATATGGAAATATGTGAAAAGTAATATCAATAGAAATAAAGAGATTTTTTTATTTTAAGATATATGGCTAAAATTAGGCAATACGAGTGAAAGCAAGCAACTCATAATTAATCACAGCTGAGTTTTAAAGGACGCAAGGTCAAGTAAATAACCACAAATTAGCATGTTTGGTTTGTTAGATTGAAATTTTTATGTAGCTAGATTTGTTTTAAATTCCAAAAATAAGTTTTTAATAATTTGGAATGGCTTAAATTGCTAATTATCTTATTCGTTTTTAGGCAATTATAAGATAGTGCACCAATCTCTAACATCAAGCGAATTTTGGTTTCAGACAACAACACCGTCACTACCTCAATTGCATCATAGGTTTTACGCTCTAACCTTTATCTCTTAATTTGCTTTTATGTTTTTCTAGTTATTGTGTTTTACTTCCCCACCTTTACTTCTTGTTTGTTTTTCTCACTTACAGGACAATTCGTTGTACAATTGTGCGAAGGGTTTTGTGCATTGTACGTTTTTATTTTGAGTGTGAATTTTACATAATGTATATTAGTCTAGTTTAGGTTTTCATGATTTGAATCATGTGAATATGTTAATGGCTAGGACTTAACATAATTAGTTTAGCGTTGAACATAATCTTTTACGTTGTAATGATTTATTAGCTTGTGAAATTAGTGCCCTACGTAGCCTTGGTTAAATGCACATGTTAATTAGGATGTGATGTTAGTTCATTCAACCTAGGAATTTAATTGAATAAGTAGCATCATTAGTATTCTTTTATAAGACAAATTAGCTAAAGAAATGAGCTAGGCAATAAAATCTGAAAAAAATTATTTAGATAAATAACTATTCCTTCGACCTTTGGGTCATATAAATAGAGTTAGTAGCTAGTTGAGAATGTGATCTAGCTAAGTTACCAGGGGACATGCATCATAAATATTTGCCTTCACTTCAAAAGGATAGAATGACTTTCCAACAAAGCAAATGATTAAAAACATGACCTACTTAAGTAACCGGGGGACATTCATCACAAATGTTTGCCTTCACGTCAAAATGCTAGGTCAATGTTAATGAAAATTAACAAAACAAGTGTTTTTATAAATAAAACCTACTGATCTTTTTGCATAGCTTAAATTTTCATGAAAAACGACTTAAAGGTAGTTACAATTTTGATTGACCACATAATTATCAATATGTGTGTGCAACTAATAGGGGTGAACAAATTAGAAATTAAGGTCTTGATTAGTATCTATATTTAGTCCAAAGTGTCTAGCCACATATTTCATAAGTTATCACAATTTGAAGGTTTATGTTTAAAGTTAAATTAGTTTCATGAAATGCATTGCATATACGTGCTTATATGTGTAATTGCTTGGTGTGTTTATGTATTTTTTTGTGTTGGTGTTTTCGGTCGAAGACAAGCAAAATTTAAAGTATGGAGATGTAATAGTTACAGGCTGCATTATGTTTTAGTAGGTGATTTAGTTTGCTTTTAATTCTTAATTAGATTATTTGTGCATGTTTAGTGTTAGTGTGATTAAGTGTTCATGTTTTGGGGTGTTATATGGGATAAAGCATGATATAAGGCTTTAATTTTGTGTGTTTGAGGTGTCTTAATGAGTTTGTTAGTGTTTGATCAGGTATAGAAAGCTAGAGAAGATTTGTATAAAGTTCAGAGGAGGAGCAAGTGCCACGATTATGGCCCTGAAGGCCATGGTAGATATAATAGGCATTAACCACGATCATGATAGAAGGAATTTTTTATGAATTTGATGAATTTCATAGATATGTTAGTACTTTGTTGTAGATAGTTGATGAATTTGTGAATGAAGTTGGGATAGAAAATAATGTTTAATTCATTACTATAAATGATTATGCTTATAAAGTAGTGAAAAAAGATTGTAAAGTAGGTATAATTCTTTTTATTGGGCTAGTTGTGATGTACATTCTATTAATCTGATGTTAGAAAATATAGGAGATGCTAGATGCTTCCTTATTAGTGATGAAACTGTGCAAAAGGTTAAAAAAACAAAAAAAAAAGTGACTAAGTTCATCTATAATCATATATGACTTCTTCATTTGATGATAAAGGATTTCATAAACAGTAAGAATTTGTGACGTCCTAATATTAGAAGATTTGTGACTAATTTTTTATCACTTTAGTATTTTGTTCTAATGAAGAAGGAGTTGAGGAAAATGTTCACAAGTGATAAGTAGGTTCTATCTTAGTATGTCAGGATCAATCATGGAGTGTAGGTTTCTATAATTATACTTAAAGATCATATATTTAAGTCCCAATATCAATTTTTCATCTATTTTTCTGAGCCCTTGGTGAGAGTACTTCAATTGACTGATGTTGAAGAGAAGGCAAAAGTGAGTTATTTTTATGAAGTCATAGAGAGGGTGAAGGAAGCAACCAAAACAAATCTAAAAATTAATCTTTCTTTGATTACACCTTATCTTGTAGTCACCAATGCGAGATGAGAAAGATAATTTTATTCTCTGTTGTTTACAACTGGGGCATTTTTAATCCTAGTGTTTATTTTAGACCAAGTTTCACTAAGAAAACTAAATTTAATTAGGGAGTGCTATTAACTAAAGCAATAGTTATTACCTATGAGATGATGCAATATCTCTCTTAAGCTCATAAAAAAAAGGTTTATAAGGATGCCTTTGTTAATTTTAAGATGCTCATTGTTATTTGTCAAAAAGGCAAACTTAATCCAAATGTATATTTTTTTTAGTTTTGATACTTGTAAGAAAATAATCATTACTTTATTTTGTTCATAAGATTAATTTTCTTATCTTATAGTTAATTGGTGGGATCAATTCGGAAATGGTGTTCCAAAATTTCAAAGATCTATAATTCAAATTTTTTTTTCAATGTTTAAGTGCAATAAGGTGCAAAAGGAATTAGAGCATATTTGATTTAACCCATTTCAAAAAAAATAATAGCTTGGAACATAAAGATTGAACAACTTGGCCTTTATTTGACATAATTTAAAGTTTCAAAGAATGTATGTTTTTATCATTGTTATGTTAAATATATTTTCTTGCACTTTTTTAACAATTTAATTTGATTTATTTACTAGACCTCTTAATAAAATAAGTAGTTATATGGATCCTATTTGCTTTGACCATATGGATCATTTAGTAGTTTGGATTTCTAAGGAACTGAGTTTAATATAGATGACACTGGCTTAGAAGCCAATATTGGGTGAGAAAGCATTAACATTTTATTTGGGAAGAATTTTGTACCAAATGAGAATTAGAGTCAATACGATTTAAGTGGATATTTAATTGAATAAAGTTTGGTGCTTTATATTTCTTCGCTTTTTCTTAATTTCACTTGTCTTTGTAATTTGAGTGGATATTTAATTCAATAAAGTTTCATTCTTTTTATTTCTTCTCTATCTTTTTCAATTTCACTTGTCTTTGATGCATGTATTAAATTTTTTATATATGATATAAATGCAAAACTTTTAACTATAAATATTTTTATTTTAGTCACCAATGCGAGATAAGAAACACAATTTTATTCTCTATTGTTTACAACTGGGGCATTTTTAATCCTACTGTCTATTTTAGACCAAGTTCTACTAAGAAAACTAAATTTAATTAGGGAGTGCTTTTAACTAAAGCAATAGCTATTTCCTATGAGATGATGCAATATCTCTTAAGCTCATCAAAAAAGGTTTATAAGGATGCCTTTAGTAATTTTAGGATGCTCATTAATGTTTGTCAAAAAGGAAAACTTAATCCAAAGCTATATTTCTTTTTGTTTTGTTACTTGTAAGAAATTAATCATTACTTTATTTTGTTTATAAGATTAATTTTCTTGTCTTATAGTTAATTGGTGGGATAAATTCAGAAATGGTGTTCCAAAATTTCAAAGGTTTATAATTTAAATTTTTTGTCAATGTTTAAGGGCAATAAAGTGCGAAAGGAATTAGAACATATTTGATTTAATCCATTTCAAAAAAAGTAATAGACTGGAACATAAAGATTGAACAACTTGGTCTTTATTTGATATAATTTAAAGTTTCAAAAAATGTATGTTTTTATCATTATTATGTTAAATATATTTTCCTGTACTTACTTAGCAATTTAATTTGATTTATTTACTAGGACTCTTAATAAAATAAATAGTTCTATAGATCTAATTTTCTTTGACCATATCGATCATTTAGTAGATTGGATTTCTAAGGAACCGAGTTTGATATAGATGAGACTAATTTAGAAGCTAATATTGGGTGAGAATGCATTGACATTTTTTTTGGGAAGAATTTTGTACCAAATGAGAATTAGAGTCAATATGATTTGAGTGGATATTTAATCAAATAAAGTTTCGTGCTTTTTATTTCTTCTCTTTTTCTTAATTTTACTTGTCTTTGCTATTTGAGTGGACATTTAATTGAGTAAAGTTTCATTCTTTTCATTTCCTCTCTTTTTTTAATTTCACTTGTCATTGATGCATGTATTAAATTTTATATATACGATATAAATATAAAACTTTTAACTATAAATAATTTTGTTTCAGTCACCAATGTGAGATGAGAAAGAAAATTTTATTCTCTGTTGTTTACAACTGGGGCATTTTTAATCCTAGTGTTTATTTTGGACCAAGTTTTACTAAGAAGACTAAATTTAATTCAGGAGTGCTATTAACTAAAGCAATAGCTATTGCCTTTGAGATGATGCAATATCTCTTAAGATATTAAAAAAAAGGTTTATAAGTATGCCTTTGGTAATTTTACGATGCTCATTGTTATTTGTCAAAAAGGCAAACTTAATCCAAATGTTTTTTTTTTTGTTTTGATACTTGTAAGAAATTAATCATTGCTTTATTTTGTTTATAAGATTAATTTTCTTGTCTTATAGTTAACTGGTGGGATTAATTCAGAAGTGGTGTTCCAAAATTTCAAAGGTCTGTAATTCAAATTTTGTCAATGTGCAAGTGCTATAGGGTGCAAAAGGAAGTAGAGAATATTTGATTTAATCCATTTCAAAAATGGTAATAGACTGGAATATAAAGACTGAACAACTTGATATTTATTTGATATGATTTAAAGTTTTGAAAAATGTATATTATTGTCATTATCAACTTAAATATATTTTCTTGTAATTTCATAACAATTTAATTTGATTTATTTACTAAGACTCTTAATAAAATAAATAGCTCTATAGATCTAATTTTCTTTGACTACATCGATCATTTAGTAGATTGGATTTCTGAGGAACCGAATTTGATGTAGATGAGACTGACTTAGAACCCAATATTGGGTGAGAAATCATTGACACATTATTTAGGAAGAATTTTGTATCAAATGAGAATTAGAGTCAATACGATTCGAGTGGATATTTAACTCTTCATGCTTTTTGTTCCTTCTTTTTTTTTTTAATTTCACTTGTCTTTGTGATTTGAGTAGATATTTAATTAACAAAGTTTCTTGATTTTTATTTCTTCTTTTTTTTAATTTCACTTGTCTTTGATGCAAGTATTAAATTTTGTATATACAATATAAATATAAAACTTTTAACTATAAATATTTTTGTTTCAGGTGTTGCTTCTACTTGGTTATGTTTCTCGATATGAACTCTTGTTGTAATATTTATGGAGTCGTAGAACTTTATTATTCTTTCTATTTGATTTTTTCAAATAATTATTCTTTATTAGATGATAAAATTGCAATATTTTAAGTACATTGTATTATTCTTAATTTTATATGCGTAGGATGATTAAGTAATCTTTTTGTATATTAGATTATTATTTATGTGGAAATATGTGAAAAGTAATATCAATAGAAATAAAGAGATTTTTTATTTCAAGATATAAGGCTAAAATTAGGCAACACAGGTGAAAGCAAGCAGCTCATAATTGATCCCAGTTGAGTTTTAAAGGATGCAAGGTCAAGTAAATAACCACAAATTAGCACGTTTGGTTTGTTAGATTGAAATTTTTATATAGCTAGATTTGTTTTAAATTCCAAAAATAAGTTTTTAATAATTCGGAATGGCTTAAATTGCTAATTCTCTTATTCTTTTTTAGGCAATTATAAGATAGTGCACCAATCTCTAACATCAAGCGAATTTTGGTTTCAAACAACAACACCATCACTACCTCAATTGCATCATAGGTTTTACGCTATAACCTTTATCTCTTAATTTGTTTTTACGTTTTTCTAGTTATTGTGTTTTACTTCCCCACCTTTACTTCTTGTTTGTTTTTCTCACTTATACGACAATTTGTTGTGCGAAGGGTTTTGTGCGTTGTACTTTTTTTTTTAGTGTGAATGTATATTAGTCTTGTTTAGGTTTTCATGATTTGACTTGTGTGAATATATTAATGCCTAGGACCTAACATAATTAGTTTAGCGTTTAACATAATCTTTTAGGTTGTAAAGATCTATTACCTTGTGAAATTAGTGTCCTAGGTAGCCTTGGATAAATGCACATGTTAATTAGGATATGATGTTAGTTCATTCACCCTAGGAATTTAATTGAATAAGTAGCATCATTAGTATTCTTTCATAAGACAAATTAGCTAAAGAAATGAGCTAGGCAATAAAATCTGAAAAAAAATTATGTATTTTTTAAATAAATAACTATTCCTTCAGCCTTTGGGTTATAAATAGAGCTTGTAGCTAAGTTACCAGGGGACATTCATCATAAATATTTGCCTTCACTTCAAAAGGATAAAATGACATTCCAACAAAGCAAATGATTAAAAACATGACCTACTTGAGTAACCGGGGTACATTCATCACAAATGTTTGCCTTCACGTCAAAATGCTAGGACAATATTAATGAAAATTAACAAAACCAGTGTTTTTATAAATAAAACCTACTGATCTTTCTGCATAGCGTAAATTTTCATGAAAAAACACTTAGAGATAGTTACAATTTTGATTGACCACATAATTATCAATATGTTTGTGCAACTAATAGGGGTGAACAAATTTGACATTAAGGTTTTGATTAGTATGTATATTTAGTCTAAAGTGTTTAGCCACATATTTCATAAGTTAATAAGTTATCATAACTTGAAGGTTTACGTTTAAAGTTAAATTAGTTTCGCAAAGTGCATTGTATATACGTGCTCATATGTATGATTGTTTGGTGTGTTTGTGTTTTTATTGTGTTGGTGTTTTCGCTCGAGGACAAGCAAAATTTAAAGTTTGGAGATGTAATAGTTATAGGTTGCATTATGTTTTAGTGAGTAATTTAGTTTGCTTTTAATTCTTAATTAGATTATTTGTGCATGTTTGGTGTTAGTGTGATTAGTGTTTTGGGGTGTTATATGGGTTAAAGCATGCTAAAAGGCTTTAATTTTGTGTGTTTGATGTGTCTTGATGAGTTTATTAGTGTTTGATCAGGTAAAGAAAGACAGAGAAGATTTGGTGAAACTTCAGAGAAGGAACAAGTGCCACGATTATGGCCTTGAAGGCCATGGTAGGTATAATGGGCATTAACCACGATCATGATAGAAGGAATTTTTTATGAATTTGTTGAATTTGATAGATATGTTGATACTTTGTTGTAGATATTTGATGAATTAGTGAATGAAGTTGGGATAGAAAATATTGTTCAATTCATTACTATAAATGATTATGCTTATAAAGTAGTAGAAAAAGATTGTAAAGTAGGTATAATTCTTTTTATTGGGCTCCTTATGTTATACATTATATTAACATGATGTTATAAAATATAGGAGACACTAAATGCTTCCTTATCATTGATGAAACTATGCAAAAGGTTAAAAAAACCAAAAAAAAAGTGACTAAGTTCATCTATAATCATATATGATTTCTTCATTTGAGGATAAAGGATTTCATAAATAGTAAGAATTTGTGTCGTCCTAATATTAGAAGATTTGTGACTAATTTTTTATCACTTTAGTATTTTGTTCTACTGAAGAAGGAGTTGAGGAAAATGTTCATAAGTGATAAGTAGGTTGTATCTTAGTATGTCATAACTAACCATGGAGTGTAGGTTTCTATAATAATACTTAAAGATCATGTATTTAGGTCCCAATATCAATTTTTCATCCAATTTTCTGAGCCTATGGCGAGAGTACTTCATTTGACTGGTGTTGAAGACAAGGTAAAAATGAGCTATTTTTATGAAGTCATAAAGAGGGTGAAGGAAGCAATCAAAACAAATCTAAAAATTAATCTTTCCTTACTTACACCTTATCTTGCAGTAACCAATGCGCGATGAGAAAGACAATTTTGTTCTTTTTTGTTTACAACTGGAGTATTTTTAATCCTAGTGTCTATTTTAGATCAAGTTTCATTCAGAAAACTAAATTTAATTGGGGAGTGCTATTAACTAAAGCAATAGATTGCCTATGAGATGATGCAATATCTCTTAATCTTATAAAAAAAGGTTTATAAGGATACCTTTTGTAATTTTAGGATGCTCATTGTTATTTGTCAAAAAGGCAAACTTATCTCATTGTTATTTGTCAAAAAGGCAAACTTAATCCAAATGTATATTATTTTTAGTTTTGATACTTGTCAGAAATTAATCATTACTTTATTTTGTTTATAAGATTAATTTTCTTGTCTTATAGTTAATTGGTGGGATCAATTAGGAAGTGGTGTTCCAAAATTTCAAAGGTCTATAATTCAAATTTTTTGTCAATGTTTAAGAGCAATAAGGTGCGAAAGGAATTAGAGCATATTTGATTTAATCCATTTGAAAAAGGTAATATACTAGAACATAAAGATTAAACAACTTGGTCTTTATTTGATATAATTTAAAGTTTCAAAAAATGTATGTTTTTCTCATTATTATGTTAAATATATTTTCTTGTACTTTCTTATCAATTTAATTTGATTTATTTACTAAGACTCTTAATAAAATATATAGTTCTATAGATCTAATTTGCTTTGACCATATCAATCAATTAGTAGATTTGATTTCTATGGAACTGAGTTTAATATAGATGAGACTGACTTAGAAGCCAACATTAGGTGAGAAGGCATTGAGATGTTAATTGGGAAGAATTTTGTACCAAATGATAATTAGAGTTAACACGATTTGAGTGGATATTTAATTGAACAAAGTTTTGTGTTTTTTCTTTCTTCTCTTTTTCTTAATTTCACTTGTCTTTGCGATTTGAGTGGATATTTAATTCAATAAAGTTTCATTCTTTTTATTTCTTCTGTTTTTTTAATTTCACTTGTCTTTGATGCATGTATTAAATTTTATGTATATGATATAAATATAAAACTTTTAACTATAAATATTTTTGTTTCAGTCACCAATGTGAGATAAGAAAGACAATTTTATTATCTGTTGTTTACAACTGGGGCATTTTTAATCCTAATGTCTATTTTATACCAAGCTTTACTAAGAAAACTAAATTTAATTTAGGAGTGCTATTTACTAACGCAATAGCTATTTCCTATGAGATGATGCAATATCTCGTAAGCTCATATAAAAAAGGTTTATAAGGATGCCTTTGGTAATTTTAGGATGCTCATTATTATTTGTCAAGAAGGCAAACTTAATCCAAATGTTTTTTTTAGTTTTGTTACTTGTAAGAAATTAATCATTACTTTATTTTATTTATAAGATTATTTTTCTTGTCTTATAGTTAGTTGGTGGGATTAATTCGGAAGTGGTGTTCCAAAATTTCAAAGGTCAATAATTCAAATTATTTGTCAATGTTTAAGTGCAATAAGGTGCGAAAAGAATTAGAACATGTTTGATTTATTCCATTTCAAAAAAAAGTAATAGATTGGAACATAAAGATTGAACAACTTGGTCTTTATTTGATAAAATTTAAAGTTTCGAAAAATGTATGTTTTTATCATTATTATGTTAAATATATTTTCTTGTACTTTCTTAACAATTTAATTTGATTTATTTACTAGGACTCTTAATAAAATAAATAGTTCTATAGATCTAATTTGCTTTGACCATATGGATCATTTAGTAGTTTGATTTTCTAAGGAACCGAGTTTCATATAGTTAAGACTGACTTAGAAGCCAGTATTGGGTAAGAAAGCATTGACATGTTATTTGGGAAGAATTTTGTACCAAATGAGAATTAGATTCAATAGGATTTGAGTGGATATTTAATTGAATAAAGATTCATGCTTTTTATTTCTTCTCTTTTTTTAATTTCACTTCTCTTTGTGATTTAAGTGGATATTTAATTGAATAAAGTTTCATTCTTTTTATTTCTTCTCTCTTTTTTTAATTTCACTTGTCTTTGATGCACGTATTAAATTTTATATATACGATATAAATATAAAACTTTTAACTATAAATATTTTTGTTTCAATCACCAATGCGAGACGAGAAACACAATTTTATTCTCTGTTGTTTACAAATGGGGCATTTTTAATCCTAGTGTCTATTTTATACCAAGTTTTACTAAGAAAACTAAATTTAATTAGGGAGTGCTATTAACTTAAGCAATAGCTATTGCCTATGAGATGATTCAATATCTCTTAAGATTATAACCAAAAGGATTATAAGGATGCCTTTGGTAATTTTAGGATGCTTATTGTTATTTGTCAAAAAGGCAAACTTAATCCAAATGTATATTTTTTTAGTTTTGTTACTTGTAAGAAATTAATCATTACTTTATTTTGATTATAAGATTAATTTTCTTGTCTTATAGTTAATTGGTGGGATCAATTTGAAAGTAGTGTTCCAAAATTTCGAAGGTCTATAATTCAAATTTTTTGTCAACGTGTAAGTAAAATAAGGTGCGAAAGGAGTTAGAGCATATTTGATTTAATCCATTTCAAAAAAAGTAATAGACTGGAACATAAAGATTAAACAACTTGGTCTTTATTTGATATAATTTAAAGTTTTGAAAAATGTATGCTTTTATCATTATTATGTTAAATATATTTTCTTGTACTTTCTTAACATTTTGATTTGATTTATTTACTAGGACTTTTGATAAAAGAAATAGTTCTATAGATCTAATTTGCTTTGACCATAGGGATATTTTGGTAGATTGGATTTCTAAGTATCCGAGTTTGATATATATGAGATTGACTTAGAAGTCAATATTGGGTGAGAAAGCATTCACATGTTTGGGAAGAATTTTGTACCAAATGAGAATTAGAGTCAATACAATTTGAGTGGATATTTAATTGAACAAAGTTTCATGCTTTTTACTTCTTCTCTTTTTTTTTTAGTTTCACTTGTATTTGCGATTTGAGTGGATATTTAATTGAATAAAGTTTCA
Organism: Erythroxylum reticulatum; assembly: GCA_025504915.1. Classification (NCBI taxonomy): domain Eukaryota; kingdom Viridiplantae; phylum Streptophyta; class Magnoliopsida; order Malpighiales; family Erythroxylaceae; genus Erythroxylum; species Erythroxylum reticulatum. The sequence continues at coordinate 25,601,659 of JANSVA010000004.1, read as the reverse complement.
TGCATTTTACTACTTCTCTTTTTTTTAATTTCACTTGTCTTTGATGCATGTATTAAATTTTATATATACGATATAAATATAAAAATTTTAACTATAAATACTTTTTTCAGGTTTTGCTTTTACTTAGTTGTGTTTCTTAATACAAACTCTTGTTGTAATATTTTTGGAGTCATATAACTTTATTATTCTTTTTATTTGATGTTTTGATGTAATTATTCTTTATTATACGATAAAATTGCAATGTTTTAAGTATATTGTATTATTCTTAATTTTATATATGTATGATGATTAAGCAATCTTTCTCTTATGATAATTATGAATATTATTTATATATAAATATGTTAAAGTAATATCAATAGAAATAAAGTGATAGTTGTTAATTCAAGATATAAGGCTAAAATTAGGCAACACGGGTATAAGCAAGCCGCTTATAATTGATCCTGACTATGTATCGAAGGAAGCAAGGTCAAGCAAATGACCATAAATTAGCACGTTTGGTTGTTAGAGTGAAATTTTTTAGTAGCTAGATTTGTTTTAATTCCCAAAAATAAGTTCTTATTGATTTGGAATGGTTTAAATTGTTAGTTCTCTTATTCTTTTTTAGGCAATTATATGATAGTGATCCAATCTCTATCATCAAGCAAATTTGGTTTCAAACAACAACACCGCCACTATCTCAATTGCCATGACGGGTTTTACGCTCTATCCTTTATCTCTTAATTTGTTTTTTTGTTTTTCTTATTATTGTTTTTTACTTCCCCATCTTTACGTGTTATTTTTTTTCTCACATTGAGACAATTCGTTGTCTAAGTATGGGGAGGGTTGTGTGCATTGTACTTTTTATTTTAAGTGTGAATTTTGCATAATGCATATTAGTATTGTTTAGATTTTCATAATGTGACTCGTGTGAATATGTCAATGGCTAGGACTTAACATAATCAGTTTAGCTTTGAACATATTCTTTTAGGTTGTAAAGATTTATTAGCTTGTCAAATTAGTGTCCTAGGTCGCTTTGGTTAAATAAATATGTTAATTAGGATATGATGTTAGTTCATTCACCCTAGGAATTTGCCACACACATTTATAATTTTAGGTCAATTGAATAAGTAGCATCGTTAATATCCTTTTATGAGACGAATTAGCTAAAGAAATGAGGTAGGCAATAAAATCTGAAAAAATTTGTGTATTTCTTAAATAAATAACTATTCCCATGGCCTTCGGGTTATGAATAGAGCTAGTAGCTAGTTGAGAATGTAATCTAGCTGAGTTACCAGGGGACGTTTATCATAAATATTTGCCTTCACTTCAGAAGGATATAATGACATTCCAACAAAGCAAATGAATAAAAACATGACCCAGTTGAGTAACCGGGGGACATTTATCATAAATGTTTACCTTCACGTCAAAATGCTAGGTCAATGTCAATGAAAATTAACAAAAACATTGCTTTTGTAAATAAAACCCACTGATCTTTGTGAATAGCTTAAATTTTCATGAAAAACTACTTAGAGATAGTTACAATTTTGATTGACCAAATAATTATCAATATGTGGGTGCAAGTAATAAGGGTGAACAAATTTTATGTTAAGGTCTTGATTAGTATGTATATTTAGTCCAAAGTGTCTAGCCACATATTTCATAAGTTAATAAGTTAGAACAACTTAAAGGTTTATGTTTGAAGTTAAATTATTTTCGTGAAGTGCATTGGATATACATGCTCATATGTGTGATTGTCTGGTTTGTTTATGTTTTTGTTGTCATGGTGTTTCTACTCGAGGACAAGCAAAATTTAAAGTGTGGAGATGTGATAGTTATAGGTTGCGTTATGTTTTAATGGGTAATTTAGTATGCTTTTATTCATTAATTAGATTATTTATGCATGTTTAGTGTTAGTTTGATTATGTGTTCGTGTTTTTTAGTGTTATATGGTTTAAAGCATGATATAGGGCTTTATTTTTGTGTGTTTGAGGTGTTTTAGTGAGTTTGTTAGTGTTTGAGACCAGATAAAGAAAGCTAGAGAAGATTTAGAGAAAGTTCAGAGGAGGAACAAGTGCCACGATCTTGACCTTGAAGGCCATGGTAGGTCTAATAGGCATTAACCACAATCTTGACAGAAGTAGTTTTTTAGAATTTGATGAATTTGTTAGTTATATTAACTGTATTTTAGATATTTGATAAATTTGTGAATGAAGTTGGGATAGAAATTAATGTTCAATTCATTACTAAAAATGATTATGCTTATAAAGTAGGCGAAAAAATATTGTAAAGTTGGCATATTTCTTTTTATTGGGATCCTTGTGTTGTACATTGTAGTGACCTAATGTTAGAAAATATGGGACATGCTAGATGCTTCCTTATCATTGATGAAACTGTGCAAAAGATTAAAAAAGAAAAAAAATTGATTAAGTTCATCTATAATCAAATATGAGTTCTTCATTTGATGATAAAGGATTTCATACACAGTAAAAATTTATGTCATCCTACTATTAGAAGATTTGTGACTAATTTTTTATCACTTTAGTATTATGTTCTAATGAAGGAGTTAAGGAAAATGTTGACAAGTGATAAGTAGGTTGTATCTCAGTATGTCAGGACTAATCATAGAGTGTAGGTTTCTAGAATTATACTTAAAGATAATGCATTAAGGTCCCAACATAAAATTTTCATCTAATTTTCTGAGACTCTGGTGAGAGTACTTCATTTGACTGATGTTGAAGATAAGATAAAAATAAGTTATTTTTATGAAGTCATAGAGAAGGCGAAGGAAGCAATCAAAACAAATATAAAAAATAAGCTTTCCTTTTAGAGACAGTATCTTGCTGTCATCAATGCAAGATGAGAAAGATAATTTTATTCTCTATTGTTTATAACTAGGGTATTTTTAATCCTAATGTCTATTTGAGACTAAGCTTTACCAAGAAAACTAAATTTAATAGTGGAGTGCTATTAACTAATATAGTAACTATTGCCTATAAGATCTGCAATATCTCCTAAGCTCATAAATAAAGGTTTATCAGTATGCCTTTGGTAATTTTAGGATGCTCATTGTTATTCGTCAAAAAGGCAAACTTAATCGAAATGTATATTTTTTTTGTTTTGTTACTTGTAAGAAATTAATCATTAATTTTTTTATAATATTAATTTTCTATCATATAGTTAACTAGTGGGATCAATTCGGAAGTGGTGTTCCAAAATTTTAAAGATCTATGATTTAAATTTTTTTTCAATGTGTAAGTGCAATAAGGTGCGAAAGGAATTAGAGTATATTTTATTTAATCCATTTCAAAAAATTAATAGATTGGAACATAAAGTTTGAACAGCTTGGTCTTTATTTACTATAATTTGAAGTTTCGAAAAAATGAATTTTATTGTCATTATTAAGTTAAATATATTTTCTTGTAATTTCTTAACAATTTAATTTGATTTATTTACTGGGACTCTTAATAAAATAAACAGTTCTATAGATCTAATTTGCTTTGACCATATCGATCATTTAGAAGATTGGATTTCTAAGAAACTGAGTTTGATATAGATGATAGTGACTTAGAAGCTAATATTGGCTGAGAAAGTGTTGACATGTTATTTGGGAAGAATTTTGTACCAAATGAAAATTAGAGTCAATACGATTTGAGTGGATATTTAATTGAATAAAGTTTCATGCTTTTTACTTCTTCTCTTTCTTTAATTTCACTTCTATTTGATGCATGTATTAAATTTTATATATATGATATAAATATAAAACTTTTAACTATAAATATTTTTGTTTCAGGTGTTGCTTCTTCTTTGTTATATTTCTCGATACGAACTCTTGTTGTAATATTTATGGAGTTATAGAACTTTATTATTCTTTCTATTTGATTTGTTGATATAATTAATTTTTTATATTATTTAAGTACGTTTTATTATTCTTAATTTTATATATGTATGATGATTAAACAATCTTTTTCTTATATTAATTATGGTTATTATTTATATATAAATATGTGAAAAGTAATATCAATAAAAATAAAGAGATAGTTGTTCTTTAAAATTTCTATTGTAATGATTTTTTAAGATAAGATTGATATAAAATTAAAAATTATATAGCATACTATTTTGAGGGTTTATTTTATGATTAAAAAATTGAAATATTTTATAATTTTTAAAAATTATCCGAAACAGTACCCAGTATTGATCAGTACCAGTATCATAATGTATTTGAACCAAATCTAATATAAATATCGATAAGGTATTCATAACATTGGGCTCTACTTTCTCTCTCTTTTTAATGTTGTGTATGGGATGATACTAGTGAAAGAAGCGAATGTGTTGATATTAACATTGATTTTAAGAATATAAACCAAAAGTATAAAATAAAATAAAAATTATAAGAAAACATAAGGAGACTGAACCACTCCATGAAATTTAATAGTTAAGCTACTTAAGCCAAATTACTAAGGATGACATGACATTGCAAATTGCAAAATCATTACTATAACTATGACGTTGGTACTTATTTTAATGGACCTAACTACATAGTCCATATTTGGATGTTTTCTATGTCCACAATAATTAATACTTTCTAATTATTCCTAACATATACAAAATAATCTACGATAAGAATTACACCCAACTTTTGATAAGGATAACTATTCTTTATCTGATACTTGATAAGGATTTCATCTGATGTCGATCAATATCTTCTGTAATTATTATCTGTTGTAATCTTTTACAACTTTTTATACTTATCTCTATAGATTGTACCTATATTATATTATACAGAAGTTTGCTATAAATAACAATCTCTTTATAGTTTATATTGCTCTTATATGCTATCAGAGCATAGGTTAAGTCTAATAGCTCTCCTGCTCTCATTTCTTTTTCACCATGTCAACTACTTCAAACCAAACAATTGTTTGTACTTATGCATCTCAAATCCCGATGACTTCTTTGCTAAATGTTGTTACTCAATTGCTTATCAAACTCAACTCCACGAATTATTCGTCATGGCAAGCCTAACTTATGCCTTTACTTCACAGCTATGACTTGGAAAAATATGTCGATGGGACTGCAATAGCTCCTTCATATACTCTTGACAATGATCCACCCAATCTTGATTTTTTATCTCGTTTTCGTCATGAGCAGCTTGTCCTTAGCTAGATTATTGCATCTATTTCAGAAAATTTTATCCCACAAGTCATTGATGCCTCAACTGCACGACAAGCATCGCAGAATTTGTCTTTTGCTTATGCTTCTGGTTCTAAAGCACAAATTAGAACCATTAAGTCAAATTTTTATAGGCTGAAAAAGGACAACATAAAGACTATTGCTACCTATACTCAACGCGCTAAGGCAATGTACGACCAACTAGCTGCATTACAAAGTCCTATCTTTGAGGATGATCTAGTTCAGGTTATCACAAATGGCCTTGGCCCTATCTATTGTCCATTTGCTCGGTCTCTTGAAAGCATACTTGATTTTGTTTCATTTAATGATCTATATGGACCTTTCCTAAGTGAAGAGGCTTCTCTTGCCATTGAATCATCTATTTTTGATATTACACCAACAACACTTCTTGTATCTGGTACTTTTAAAGGAGCACGTACTAGCCTTGGTGGTCATGGTGGTTGTTCATCCCGTGGTGGCACTCGTAGCAATTTCACTCCTCGCTCATCAATTGATTATAGTCATCTGAGCTATCATAATTGCAATGTTCTTGGTCACATTGCTCCTCAATGCCCTTCTACCAACCTAGCTACCATTGTGACACCATTAAATACTCCCTAGATCTTGGACACCGGCACCACTCATCACCTTACCCCTGAAGATTGGAAAGGGTAAAACACTCCCAATCATTCATATTGGCAGCTCTCTTTATCAAAATGACTCTCTTAATTTTTCTTTACATGATTTATTACATATTCCTACTGCAAATAATAATCTTTTGTTGGTTTCATCTTTTACCTATAATAATGATGTTTCCATTGAATTTTTTCCTCATCATTTTGATATCAAGGATATCTACACGAAGGATTTACTTCTTAGCGGACTGACTAATAATGGCTTGTATTCCATGCTACTTTAACCAATTTGTTCTTCTTCGCTCCCAAAAGCAGCAAATTTAGCCAGTCTTTCTCTTTGGCATTCTCATTTGGGACATGCAAATTTGCATTGTGTTCATCAAGCCCTCACTTAAGCTAAAATTTCATTGTCTTCCAATAAAATATCAGGCCTTTGTCATGCATGCTTAATTAGTGAGAGTCATAAGTTGCCTTTCCCTCAGTCTAGTTACAAAGCTGATGGTCCTTTAGATTTGATTTATTATGATTTATAGGGCCCATCTCCTAATGTATCCATTGATGGAAAACGCTTCTATGATTTATTTTATGATCATTTCAGCAAATACTGTTGGATTTATTTTCTTTCTCACAAATTTGAAGTCTTGAATGCTTTCATCAAATTTAAACATGTTGTGGAAAATTTTTTTGGTAGATCTATTAAATAGTTTTAGGCTAACTAAGGTGGTGAATTTCAAGCCCTTACTAAATTTCTCAATGACAATGGTATTATTCGTTGTAGTTCTTGTCCAAAAACACCAATGCCCATTTTTTTTGGCAACCAACCATCCTACATCTCTTTCCATTATACCCACCTAAAATTCTACTCTTCCCCAAAGACCCGCATCTCCATTCCAACAATAACCATCCCCTGATGTCCCACTAACCTTACCCATATCTCTATCTCATTCCTTGCCAACTAATAAGTCACCTGTTAGTCACTTACAAGATACACCACCACCACTTTCATCATCTCATACCTCCTTTTCTAGCCTTCCTTTGGTTGTTGATTTTACACAGTATCCTCCGTCTTCCTCCTCAACCTCTCCTCTAATCTATAAATAGCACAAGATGGTAACTCAATCCATGACTGGTTCTTTGAAACCAAAGGCTTTGACTACTAAATTTTCCCAACGAGTTGAGCCTAGTTGCTTCTCCAAAGCTTGCAAACAACACAAATGGTGAAAGGCAATAGCAGAAGAATATGTGGCATTACTGAACAACATACATAGGATCTCATTCCTTCTACCAATAATCAAAATCTCATTAGCTGTAAATGGGTCTACTGCACTAAATACATGACAGATGGCAAACTTGATCGATACAAAGCTAGACTCGTGGCAAAAGGCTACAACAAACAACCTAGAATTGATTTCTATAAAACTTATAGTCCTGTCATTAAACCAGCAATAGTCTAACTTATTTTATCTCTTACTACGACAAATGACTAGTTTGTAAAACAACTTGATATGTCGAATGTATTTCTTCATGGTACTCTAGATGAGGAAGTTTATATGAAACAACCCCAAAGCTTTGTCCATCCAAATTTTTTGCACCATGTATGTCTCTTACGCAAGTCCATATATGGGTTACGATAAGCATCGCGACAATGGTATTCCTGTTTGAAAAATTATCTTTTACAACTTGGTTTTCAAGGTTCCAAAACAGATGCATCATTGTTCTTTTTCAATCAAAATGGAGATAAATTATTTTGTCTCATTTACATTAATGATATCCTTTTTACTGAAAACAATATAGCAGCCATACAACAGATTATCATGCTCAATTCTGAGTTCAAACTTAAAGATCTTGGAAAACATTCATATTTTCTTAGGGTTGAAGCTAAGTGGACGTCTGGGGGCCTACTATTATCCTAACGAAAGTACATTCACGATCTGTTACACAAAGCTCATATGCAGGATGCCAATACTATGTTAACATCTACTTGCACTACCCTCAAACTTTTAGCTTTTTCTAGTACTTCCGTTCAAGATCCAACACTGCATAGATCAATTGTTGGTGATCTTCACTACTTATCTATGACAAGACCTAATATCTCCTTTTCTATGAATAAAGCTTCACAGTTCATACATGATCCTCGTGATCAACATTGGCAAGCCATTAAACGTGTTTTACATTATTTAAAAGCCACGTCTGATCATAGATTACTTATAAAAAGGTCCTCCTCATCTCAGCTTTTTGCCTACAGTGATGATAGTGATTGGGTTGGCTCCATTGATGACGGAAAATCAACTAGTGGTTATCTTCTATTTGTGGGTTGTAATTTGATATCCTGGTCTTCCAAGAAGCAATGCACAGTGGCACGATCCTCTACAAAAGCTGAGTATCGAGCACTTGCATCTGCTATCTACGAACTTCGGTGGTTACAATCTTTACTTCATGAAATTGGACAATCTTGCTCACAGACTCTCGTACTTTTTTGTCACAACCTTAGTGCCACATATTTAATAACTATACCGATTTTCCATTCCCGTTCCAAGCATTTGGAGATTGATTTTCACTTTGTGCTTGATAAATGTGCTCATAAAGAACTACAAGTACGTTACATATCTACCGTAGATCAACTTGCTGATGGATTCACAAAACCTTTGCCCAAAACCCGCTTTCTTCACTTACGGGCCAAGTTGTCTGTTGTTTCACCCCACAGTCAACTTGTGGGAGGGTGATAAGGACAAATATTCTTCATCTAATACTTAATAAGGATTTCATCTGATGTCTATCAATATTTGCTGTAATTTTATTTGTTTATATATATTGTACATAATTCTCTTGTAAACAACAATCTCTTCATAGTTTATATTGCTCTTATAACTCCATCGTCGTTATCGAATCCTAATGTTTGTCACGTTATGATCACAATAGTCGCATTGCAGTACCAATGACAGTTATTATCTTCACTTTACAATAAATTTCATATTTTAGTAGTGGTAGTTTATTTTCATTTTTGTTTCCTAAATTTTGTTCAGATATGCAACACAAGGGCAGAAATTAAGCGAAAGAGTTAGGTAGGAATGAACTACAAAAAAAGTGCAAGTAAATCCCTTCCTCATCGATTGTCCTGTGCATGTGATAACAAGATATGAATAAACATGTATATCTGCAATAATATGTGTGGTCTTATTATCATTCGATTCAGTAACTACCTAGCCTGGCTGTAGAGGAGGTGAAGGTCACTCTCATGTTACACCATTACGGTTAACATGAATTGGCTTAGTTAAGAAATGTTTCCAAAGCCTTTCCTTGTTAGTTTGTTCCAACATTAATGCTCTTTTCTCCTTCCACTAGTTCAAACATTTTTCTCTTAGAAAAACCATTTCCTCTTTTGCCATCTCTCACTCTTTCTTTCCCATCTCTTATGGTTCCCTACGATTTCTTCCTGTCATCTTAACTATGTGATCTTTTTCAAGCAATAATCGAAACACCCTTCTCCCTCTCTCGCTTTACACACGCACAGAACAGCATATAGACACGAAGAAACATACACCAAGTGCTTCTTTGTACTGTTTTTCTTTCGCTGTCTTCTTAAAAATATATTCCGCTTGGTGTTCTGTTGTCTCTTTCATGTTTTGTTCTTGTTATATAGCTGCTTGAACATTGCCTTTCTGTTATTATAATTTGATTTCTCTTTTTCTTCTCTAGTGACTATCAGCTAGGCTTAATAACTACTCTATACCTAGCCTTTGTTAATCCTTGAGAGGAAATGTTGAGCTCTTGTAACTTTGAATCTGAGGATTCTGAGCAACTGTGTTTGCTTTCCTGCAACTTCTGTAGCATTCTTCTTGCGGTATTTAACCTGAGGCTTCTCATTTCGCAGATCTGTAAAGTTCTTCAGAAGTAGAACCTACAGATTCTTGGGTTTTTTCTGTTGTTTTTTATCTTAGTTTTACTTGCTTATGAACTGAACCAGATCTAACACACGTCAATGTCACACAACTGATTTCGCAAGTGTGTATCTTTCATGAGTTCTTTTTTCTTTTTTTTTTTCTTTTTCTGCGTCCAGTTATGTCTATCAATGCTCCTGGTCTTTTTAGTATTCTGTTCTATTTTCTCAGTCAAAGAAATACCGTAAAGCGAGAATGATCTTAGTCGACTTTCCCATGAAAGTTCCTGCTAGGGTTTATTTCTAGCAGCTACTTCATGCACATCCAGCTTAAACTCCTAATTGATAGGAAACAAAGTCCGAAAATTTTGAAAGACACACATCAAGGTTTTCCTAATCTGATATGTTTAAATAAAATGAAAACCTACTGCACATTACTAGTGGTCCTAGACTGATTCAATTGGAAGTTGGCAGTTTCACGATGCGGCAAAGTTCGATTCTGTAACATTTCTGTTCACATTGAAGTTTATCTTAATCGCTTTTCTTTTACTCTTTTATCAAGAGAGAACAACGAAGATACACACATCTATGGCTTGTGGTTTTGCAGGTAAGTGTTCCACGCAGCAGTTTGTGTGAGATGGTGACCATCCGATGCGGATACTGCACAAATATGTGGTCTATAAACATCGGAGCTTCTACTTTGCATTCAATTGGTCTAGATTTTCAGGTGCCGTTTCTTGTGAATTTGCTTTAGGCCACTAACAAGCCATGGCATAGGGCATAGCCTTTCACAGTCTTGCTTCTTTTGAGGAAATCGAATGTTCAAGCTTGATTATTTTGTCATTTACGTGAATGTTTGATGTGATGTCCTCTCAAAATTTAGACTTCTTCGGGATTTAATTTGCTCTCGTCTTTTCTTCACTTCTTGATATTGCTTCTACTCTTTAGTATTCTTAAACACCAGATAGAATCCTCAAGTCGATTTGATTGACACAAGCTTTTACGGCTCAGATCTCAGTATATTGTTTCTTTCCGTTAACCCTTTTCCTCTATTCTGGAGACATGATTTACAGCATCCTCTAGTAAATATGGGCTTTATCTGGCTTAAACTGGATGTATACAGTACCTCAATTTAGTCATGTCAATGCTCGTTTACTTTCGTTTGAAACACGTTTTGAGAATCGTTTACAATCCTAGAAATTGTCAAAGTAATAATATCTAGATGATTAGATGTTGAGGCGTGATTGTTGATGGCTGAGAAAACTTGTACATGTAGATAAAATGTGGCCCGATTTCTGTGCCCGTAAGAGATAGATTCTAGCCGTACAAAGCCGGTATCGTTTGTCCAGCAAATAAGAGTGGTATTACGGAACACTCCATTTAAGTAATACTCGAATAATTCCATCCAGACAAACTTCCAGTATTATGTGTTGGAGTGTCTATATATGTACATATGTAATTGTATGTGTGGTTGTAGCATGGGAAAGCGAAGGCCCATCATATCATGTAAACGGCTCAAATTTTAAAATCTATGAATTTCCAGTTATTTTTCCTGATTGTAGGACAATTCACCAAAATTAAGCTCTAATAGTTAGATTTCTATTGTTGGAGTAGCTTGTATAACAAAATATACCAATCACCTCCACTGTAGGAATCATCATGATTTTTACATATGAATAAAGATGCACATAAAAACTATCATGATGTATAGAATGAAAATGATTGAATAGTCACCTCTATTGCAAGTGCTAGTTGAACTTTGGTCGATGTAGGCGTATACTACAGCAACTCTTTAAACTTGCATGAACTTCAATCGAGATATTGACCCATTATATACTTTCGTTCCTATTCAAATAAAATTATATTCTTGATTCCTTTCTTAAACATAGGAAAGGCCATCATAATGGTTACATAATTTTGAAGGAATGTAATTGTGTTAGGTCTCAAATCATGCCCTAGTACACCTTACTTCTATACCAATAGTCATTGTGCTATTGCATGAGGGGGTTTCACTAGAGTATTTGTAAACCCTCTTCATTCTTATGTTCTAGTCCAGTTAATAGCAAGGGTAATAGCTTGGTGTGGTGGTTTCCGAAGAAATATATAAATTCTTTTTCTTATAACAACCCTTTTTCACGGTGCAATTCTTAAAAGAAAAAGTGCTTATAAAGGTTTTAGCATACCGGCGTAGCCCAATTTTATGCTCAAAATTCTACTTTTTAAGACAAGGATATGATAATTAGTCGTCGATTTTTCTTCCTTTTAGGACATAATTCAAATTGAAACATGAAATTCTGCAAAGCAATGTATCATTCCATCGCCTCTTTTGTTCTACAAGAATTAATAATGTGGATGATGTGCACTTATGGTAATAGATCCAATATAAGCATCATCTGAATGCACTTTTCTCCGGAATCTGGTATTGAACTTCATAGGGAAGTGGAGTAGGTATTATTTTTTCTTTTTCTGGGAAAAGGGAAAACAAGTGGATTATTTTTATTATTATTTGATTTTCAATCCCATATACACCTTCATTTGGAAACAAATCTCCGTCTCCAATGAGTTCATACTTTATTTCCTCCACTAATTTCAGTTTCCCAGTTCAACATTACCAGAACTTAGAATTGACTCAAGCTCCTCTTCCAAGCACAAGAAGAGAGCAACCAGGCCACCGGCCACAGAGGTTATCAAGGAAAGAGTAGTGAATCAACGTGAATTACCTATAAACCTTTTGAATTGATTTTCAAAGAAACTGTATAAATAAGAAGAGTTGAACAGTTCTGTGTTTTTCCTTTCAGCTCCCAAAAAGAGACACCGAGCACCTTCAGCATACAACCAGTTCATAAAGTAATAAAACTGTCTCTCAATCAAATTCTACATACGATAACTTTTAGGTATACATTGTTATTTTGGTAGGCATTTTGTATGTAAATGTACTAATTAGTTATGAAAGGATGTTGTTGCATGTAGGGAAGAGATTCAAAGGATTAAAGCCAATAATATGAAGATCACCCACAGGGAAGCATTTAGTACTGCTGCCAAAAATTTAAGTGAATAATGGCAATCTCTCTATCATTCTAATTTCTGAGATTTTTCTTGTAGAATCATAGATGCTAATTTTATTTATGAAGATTCAATTAATTTGTAATCTAAGGAAAAGTTGTCCAAATTTAAATTTATTAGAAAATTAAAAATCAAGCCGATAAGAATGCAAAAAAGATTAATAACAAAAAAAATCTTTAAAAAATCAAGTGTAAACAATTAAACATTTTAGTATTCCTATTTTTTATTTCTAATTCAAAAAAAATCTAGGTATTGCTTGTTGTCATATAATTTCTTTCTTAGCTAGCTTAATTTTGAGCTATTAAAAGGTAATACATATAGTAGTAGTCTACAATCCTATGAACTAGTTTCCTATATATAAAAGTTTAGAACGATAATATTTTCTTTATTACATTTCAAATTCTATAAATCTAAGGGTAAAGAAAATTAGAAATATATGTGTGTGTATATATTTATATAGTTTCCAATAGACAAAAAAAGAGTCCTTTCAAATAAATATAGAGATAATATCATTTAAATGTATAGATGTGTAAAATATAATAATTATCTTGAAAAGAAAGACTAACAAACTCTACTTTATACTCATTTTAAGAATCCAAAATTTGCAACCAAAAAAAAAAAAAAAAGAATTTTACATTTTAAAAATATGAAGGTTACTTTGTGATTGTAGAATTGAAAATAGACTTGAAACTTCGTTGAATGATGAACGAGATGGTGATAAATTTAGAAAAGTTTAGTAAAAATTGAAATATTAGAACTCTTTTTTGTTCTTAACAATATTTAGAAGAATAAAAATTTTGAATTTTGTACGATAATAACAGTAGAATTCGAATCGGCAACTCCAATTCAAAATTGAAGGCTCCAAAAGCAACTGACGATCACGATGTCAGTTATAGAACACGCTTACAGGAGTGAACATACCTATATGGAATAACTACACTACTGTGTAATCTTTATTAACTTACTCTTATTTGTCTTTTTCTGTACATCCTCTTTATATGACAATATAGGAAGATGTCACGAAGCAGCACACTAAGAAGAAGTAAATGTATGTCAAGCCTTTTGGTATAGGAATGTCCACGGATTCACATGGAATCTGATGACTCCTTTAATAGGACAACTTGTTTTTTGATAGAAATAATAGGCATGCATGTGTATTACATTTATCAGCATAACTAATTATCTTCACGGTATTATCATGCATGCCTATTTTTTGAACGAGAGTAAGCTTTTAGGGGATGTTTTGTTAGATATTATGGAATAGGGATGGTGTTAAATTGTCGTTCCAATTCCCTTCTTTACTTGGTATATGTATAACTTCCTTGTTTCATGGCGCTAACAAACCTGGAATTCAATTGCTAGCTAGGTCTGTTTACTGACTTCTCTGTGTCATTGCTAGTGGGCGAAATACCATGTTTTGGAGCTGATGGTGGAAACCAACCAGACAAGTTTGGACAAGGTAAGCACACCTACTTACTAGCAGCAAACTTGTAATACTTATGAAACATATTAAAAGATTAACCTCTCCCTTTATTATACATTAATTTTATGCATTTGATTAAGTTTGATACTGAGCACCCTTTCCAACTGGTTTACTAGAATTATTAGACACGTTCAAGCAACCAATTGTAACTGGTTTACTAGAGTGTGAGATCAAGCTAATCTTTAGAGAAATCAGATAAGAGTACGACACCCAGGTGACCTCAAATGGCTAAGACCAAACGCTTGTCGGTTCAAATAAGATCTCGATGCTACCTAGCTATTTCCTGCAGACGTTTGCATATCAAGTTACATGTCTCATTAAATATGTTTATATTTTATAGAACGTTGGAAGTTAAAATTAATTGGTTCGATCATGCATACATGGTCATATATTGGGGAAAAAAGTTTCATATTGTTTGGTCAAGCTCTAATAAATGCTTAAAAAAATTCTTAAGGACAAAAGTTACATCCCGTCCATTAAGACTTAAAGAAGAAATCGGAATTGCTTTGTCTTTTTATTTTTGGTTGAATTTCTGTAACTTTGTTGAGTTAAAACATTTTAGAATACCCGAAATCAATCATTATGCAATAAGTTGCTTCAACTCACTACCGTTCATTTTGCACCCCCACTATAATCCCCGTGTGCGTGGCAGACAATAGTAATAGTTGGCGTTAGGTAATTGATAAGTACGGTTTTGCTGCTTTTGTTGGCAGACAATAGGAGTTTTTAAGGCATTCCGTTACTTCTGCTTTCTCAGCTTCCTAATCAAGTCTATAATGGTGACGTAGCAAAATAAGTCCCATATACCAGCATATTGTTTCCAATTTCTTATGGCTGAAAGCTTTGTTTAGGTTGAAGGACAACATCCATGATCCTGCTTCAGTAGATGGTCCTTGAGGCGCTACATATATACATATATATTTATGGGAACGAATTAAGAGTGGAGCGGTTAAAATAAGAATTTGCTGATTGCCACATTCTCAATTGGCAAATGTTTCTATATCTGTTGCTTTATGTAGAAATTCAATATCATTTTCCAATGAATTCTTTATCACAACAGTACAAGAAACAAAAAAGCATCGAAAAGTAAACGCTTCCATTAGCTAAAAGCAGAATGGTTGAGCCTGGACCTGAATGTGCACTAACTAAAACTTCACGGTGTTCATATTATCAGCTTTTGCTAGCTTGCACCCAATTAAGGAGTTAAATCTGTTGTACTAGTAAGTGGCAAGGAGCATTAATTAATGTGAAAAGGACGTCACCAAAATTATACGTCAATGTCAAATCAAAACAACTTAAGTTGACAATATCAAATTCTGTATCATATGAAAAGAGACACACCTGCTTTAGACCTTTAAAAATTAAAGATCCTTGGAAATAAATTTTGCTTTTGCTGTTGCTTCGATACTAGATGGGAAGGCTACCAAAGTACGATGAACGAAGGAAGGACAACAGAGATTGAACCATTTAGAAGTTTTGAACTTTCCAACGCAAGGCGGTTGCTATCCTTGAAGATGAGTAAAGGATACTCATAGTACTTCTCTTACAGGTCCCTAACTCTGACGTAGTTGTTAGAGCTAGCATCTATTGCGTTAGTTCATGGAGGATCTGTTCTCTAGCTTCGCTCTTAGTTTGGAAAATGTTGGTTGCTCCTTTCCTTATATAAGTTATACATGGAGTTGCCAAGGGTAGCGCAGCATATGCGTTTATTACCAGCTGCACTTATATTCCACAAGGTCTATAAAGCATAGACTCTGGTTAGGTAATAGACAAAGCCTTTTGATTTCAGTCTAGATATTGGCCTGAGTTATCACACAAGAAGAAGAGGTGACAAATTGATTTAGGCTTATTGTTGTATAAACATCAGAGTTGGGAAGAGTCAATGAAATTGAACCTATCTATTTACATATGGCAATTAGGCTCAAGTCTAGCCTATCGTGCCTCAATCTAGCTCGAGGTCAACGAGTTAAATCCAGGTTGATCGAGCATAGGCCTTAATGTTTTAAAAAAGTTTCGAGCCCCAACCTATGTAGAGGCTTGATAACTATTGTAAAATAGGACACCATTTGCAAAAACGATGTCATTTTCTATTTTATTAAATAAAAATAAAAAATAGGTCAGGCCCAATTCAGCATCAGGCTAGGCCTCAGTCCCAACAGAAGCTTCCAGGCTCAATCCATTGCCATCCTTATATCTATTGTTCCTACTTTTCCTTGAACACTAACTACCTTAGGAAGGAGATTTTTGGCAGTTGTTTCTTACACCATATTCCTCTATATCGAGGGATGATTTAACCTGATAGAGCCAGAAAGCACCTACAAGAAGCATAATGAACCTTCCAAATCTATGTTTTAACCATAAGTGTTTATCCTCTTCCTCCTACCTTGATCTACAATATGGGAAGATATTGTTGAATTCCATGAAGTTAGAGACCTATTTATTGCATATATAGGATTTTAACATTAAAAAAGTTGGGGGACATATTTGATAGGGTAAAGTGAATAATGACTCCACAAAGAGATTCCTTCTCCATTCCCTAACTGTAGATAAAGCACTCCTTGATCACCTCCCTCATTTTAAAAAGTTGGATCTTGAACTGTAAGTGTTCAATTTCAAGTTTCACGTCCCACCAACTCTTATATTTAAGAAAGTAGTGATGTATCAACTAAACCTAAGTGACATGCCAAAATTGCCCTTTATACACTCTTACTACTTTAATTCAACTAACCAATGTAACAAAATCTTACTAACATTGACATAATAATTAACTCCAAAAATTAATCTATCAAGACATCATAATTTATTTAAATCATGGTTAACTCAACAACAAAAAATTTGGGAGCCAACATTTGTAGTATTAACCCATGAATGAGCAAGATGCCACTAAAATTTGCCTAAATGTGCGAAAGACGAATTGTTTTAAGCCATAACTATACATATGAACTGTATTATAGAACCTCGTCAATGGTTATGCAACTTGTACAAATGTTTTCCTCATATCTTTCTAGGTGAGAATGTAATACCCACATACCCCCTAGGAGAATATGCAGATGGTACACAAAACATAACCAAAACAATCCAAATTATACTAAACATTCATTACATGCATTCCCAGAAACTCAAGCAAACATATAATACATATCATTAGATGTTGTTGTAAACAAACCATAACATACATAATATATAATGGACCTATAAAAATACATGCCTTAAACATAATCTATCCTATAATAAGGTTATCACAAACCATTAAACAAAATACCAACTGTCTCATATTGTCAGTTACAACTCAAAATCAAAACAAAACCAATTCCAAAACAGAGCACATTCTTCATTGGCCACTGTGGTAGTCCTTGTCCCAGTTTTTAACCTATTTATCAGAACCTACACAGAGGCAAAACCACTGTGCTAAACATATGGCTTAGTGGGGAATAACTAAACAAGATATAAACAGGCGACTGTTTCTAGCAATCGTCTAGCATTCACATGCACTGTATATACAAACTTTAATTGTTCAAATTACAGAGTAATCCAAACATTAGGCTTCAAAACATAATTTGATGGATATAGATTCAGAGCGTTCTCGCATTAGAACAAAACTTATAAATATCAAAATAGGATATAATCCTTTCAGATCAAAGTATGACTTATGTCAGAGCAGAACTTGTTTTGTATCAGATCGGAGCTTGTCTTTTATTATAATAGAATTTGTTTTGTATCAGACTAGAATTTGCTTATATCAAAACTGAACATGTATCAAAATACAAAACAAGTTAGACTACTAATCCTTTTTACAAATGTGGGTAACGAGACTAGAACAGAGGATTCCAGGATTGGTATCTGAAATAGAAGAGACTAATATCTTTAAATTAGGCCACACCGTTGTGTCAATAATCAGGGGACACCTTAGTGTCAAGTTACAGGAGCAGCTGTATACCCTTTTAGGCATCCTTATTTACCCATGACTAGGGTTTGGTATCTTTAAAACAAACCATTTCAGATTTTAGAATCTTATATGAAAGATGTTGTGCAATATATGTCTTTATTTCCTTTTTCCTCAAATTGAACATATACATGCACATCCAAACAAACTTAACATACCTTATGAGCATAAACATATGGAATAATTTACCATTAAATATCTTGTATGTTTACACATTTCATATAATTACACAAATTCCAAATTCAAAAACAATCATAATCAATTCACATCATATAACTCATTTGAAACACATTTGTATTCATAAGGACTCATTCATCCTTGAACACACCATAAATACACATTATTCAATAACCACACATTCCTTAAGTAATTACCTCAATTAACAATCCATAACTAAATGAATTATCACTCAAATAATCTAACATTAATTAGGTTCATTTTCAACCCTAATTAAGTTCAATTAAACCATTATTAAGTGTCCTAACCTTATATATGTCAACAATTTCTCAAAATCAAGTTTTTCACCTTCTTAACCCTTTTCCGTGACCGTGCGAATATGCCTTATAATTCCCACGATCATGGGATAAGTGACCTGAAGGTTCGCTTACCCACAACCTTCAAACTACTTCCAAAACTTAACTCCTCCATACACCTTTAACACCTCTTAACCATAGTTCATCAATTCCAGTTCAATTCCACCTTATTCATACCTCAATTCCAAATCAAACTCATATCCAAACCAATTCACAAATCATTCATTAAACATCTCACAATCCATGATCTTTCATGCATCAAAATTCAAAGTAAAAGCTATCAACAACTACCATATTCCAAACCTCAATTCATCATCAATTCAATACATATTTTATTCATTTTAAACATCATCTAACTTATAACTCAACATGCTATCAAGTTTAAAATTCCCTTACATGATTAACTTCAAGTTCCTTCTTCAAAGAACAAAGTAATCCAGCCTTTTATGTAACCAACACACTTCCAAAATCAAGACAAATGAAAGATGGTCTTAACACTAAAATGATAACAACATAAAAGGTAGTATAAAGTAGCTTTCTTGATGTCATAACTTACAAAGATTCTTAAGTATTGATGACCTAAAATCAAGCACAAACTCTAGATGTTGAGAGGAAAAGAGAGGGTTTCAGTGGAGAGAGTGCAAGATAGTGAAGAATGAGCAAAACAGAAATTTCTCCAGCAGGATCTTGCCTCATCCAATGCTAGGTGTCATCAAGTTATAACAACATATATCACTGTGCATGTCCTTCTTTTATCCCATATTGGAGATGCCAAATGTCACCAATATATCAGGCCATTTGTCTCTCTCTTATTTCTGTCACTTGTCAATTTATTAACTATACCATTTGTCGATGCCTTAGCTATGCCAAATGTCATTTAATGTATAGGCTTAGTCATACAATTTTCATGTACTAACTTATCTTGCCACTTGACATTTTCCTAGTCCAAATATACATTTTAATACCTCAATTTCCTAATATTAATTCCAAATCACTAAGTATGATCCATTAAACAAAAATTCAAGCTTAAACCAAAATGTAAAATGTAAACAACCTACAATCATATCACAATATTAACACCTATTATATATACCTTCATGGACATGTATCATTCCAACTAGGGTGTAATTTAGGGACTTACAATTCTTTCCCCATTAAAATAATTTCATCCTAGAAATTCATACCTAATGAGGAAAGCTGAGGGTATTGAGTTTTCATAGTTAATTCTGGCTCCCAAGTTGCTTCCTCAGGTCCATGGTGTTGCTATAGTACTTTCACCAGAGATATTTGGTTAGTTTTTAGTTGTTAGACTTCTCTAGCCAAAATAGACACAGGCTCTTCTTCTTAAGACAAATCTGGTTATACTTGAATTTTTTGCACAGGAATCTTATATGAATCATCAAACCGATATAAAGAATATGGAAACATGAAACATATCATGCAACTTGGCCAATCCTTTAGGAAGAGCTTATTGATAAGCTACTGGTCCGAGTCTCTTAAGAATCTCATAAGGACCGATGTATCATGGGCTAAGCTTTCCTTTCTTCCCGAATCAAAGTATGATTTTCTATAGTGAAACTATCAAGAATACCTTATCACCTACCTGATACTAAATATCTTTCTTTTTTAAATCAACAATTCTGCCCATCACTAACAGCTTTCAATCTTTGTTAGATAACTTAAACTTTCTCTTCAGTATCTTTCACAATATTAGGCTTGATCATCTTGTTTTCACTTAATTCAGTCCAACATACCGGTGTTCTACACTTCCTACCATACAGGGCTTCATAAGGGGCCATACAAATACTAGTCTGATAACTATTTTTGTAAGCAAACTCCGTCAAAGAAAGATAGTTATCCCAACTTCCTAGGAATTCTATCTCACAACCCCAAAGAATATCTTCTAACATCTGACCTGTTTAGATTGTCCATCTGTCTAAACTTGGCTTGAGTATCTAAAGCCCTTTGCAGATTTTTCTAGAGTCTCAAAGTAGATCAAGAATCACAATTAGAAATAATAGATAATGGCACCCCCTATAACCTCACTATCTCATTCACATATAGGTCTGCAAGCCTATCTAATGAATACTTTGAAAAAATAGGTAAAATGTGAGCAGACTTAGTGAACTTATCCATAATCACCCATATAGTATCATGCTTCCTTTGAGTGAGATGAAGTCCAGTGACAAATCCATAGTAATGTTATCCCATTTTCGTTGAGGAATTGAAATTGGATGTAATAAACTAGATGGAACCTGATGCTCAGCTTTAACTTGCTAATATGTCAAACATTTAGGCATATAATTTACAACATCACGTTTCATACTCAACCACCAGTAATTATGCTTAAGATCTTGATACATCTTATTTCTACTAGGATGCATTATAAAAATAGTCTTATGGGCTTCAAACAATAGTCATCATAAGCTAGAACACACAATCAATCTTTGTAACACAAATCACCATCTCTTTCCATAGAAAATTCATATTGTTTATGTTGGCCCCCGAATTTTTTTTGTCTAGTTAATCATGATTTAAATTAAATATGAGGTCTTTATGAAATTATTTTGTGGAGTTAATTATTATATTAATGTTAGTAAGATTATATGATATAGTTTAATTGAATTAAAGTGTTAAGGTAGGAAGCTTGTATTAGGGTATTTTTGGAAGATCACTTAAGGATAAAGAACATAAGGCTTAAAGGAAGGGCAAAGTGGACATTTCACATTTATTTAGAGTATAAATAAGAAGAAGAAAAGTGGTCTTGCAGTTAGAAGAAGAAGAAAACGTGGATGAAGAGCAAAAGAAGAGAAAAGCTGGGGCTTTTAGAGATCTTGAAGAGTTTGAAGAATTTGAAGCTTCAACAAGTAAGTTATGTTCTAAATTTCATGGGTATGGTTAAATGAAATTTAAATAAAGTTGATTATGTGTGGGAACGTGTTGATGAATGATAGAGGCAAATGTTTTCTTTTAGGGTTAATGATCAAAGATAGATCTTAATGTATTTATAAATGATATTAGGTTGAATGAAGTAGAAGAGATGGTTTAAGGTTAAGATGGGTTATATATGAAAGATGGGAAGTAAAAAGATGAAGAATGTCATAAAACATGCTCTCGGAGTGGGTTTCTGGACATGTTCGTCGTGGCGAACTCAATTTTCCAACACAAAACATGCTTTAGTATTTTAGGCATAACTTTTTTGTAGTTATCCAAATGCGATGATTTTTTATTTGATGTAAACAAAAGACATCGGGCTACAACTTGTATGATGAAATTGAGTTCTAATTAAGTCTCTAAAGATTTCAAGTTTTAGAGGGAAGTTGAACATAGAATGCTATTTTAGTATCAGAATAGTCCGAAAATATTTGGAGTATAACTTTTAGAGTATTTAACCAAATTGAATGATTTTGGTGTCATTAGAAACTTAAGACAATGAGGAAAATTTTTCTATAAGGAAGTGTTAACAAATTTCTTCATTTACTTGATCTAAATGATCATGTAAAATTGACCTAAAGGTTTGGACTTTTGGAAGAGTTTGAGTATTTAGAATTGATCTTAGTAAATATGCAATATAGGGTTCTCAAATTAGAATTCCTATTGAATTGGGATTTTGTTATTGTTAAAGGAAATCAAGAAGGAAATCAAGGAATGCAAGAGGATCAAGAGGAGTGGCAACTCTGAGCAAGGTTTAAGCAAGGATTTCAAGGTGGGTTACAGTTTTACAATTAAGTAATAGGCCATTAATGTTTACTTTCAAATGATGGAAACAAATGATTTCAACTATTTCATGAATGTAACTCTTTGAATGCTTTGAGAAAATGTTATATGTTTCGTATGAGCATATTGTGTTGATGAATTATGAAAAGAATGTGAAAATGATTTTTGAAAGGATACTATGTTTATAAAATCAAGTTTCAAAAATGTGTCATTTTGGGCAACAAGTTTACAAGATTATGAATTACATGTTATATGGGTTTGGTTTGATTCATTATGTTGTCAAGTGCACTTCGACTAAAGGCTTCTCCCACCTACCGGGTAGTGGTATGGAGCTCCTTTATGGACTCCCTCATGTTTACGACTACACAAAATCACTATGTGGGATTATGTTAGTTCGTTTTGTTCACGACTACATAGGCCCATTATATAGAAATGTGTTAGTTCGTTCTATTTATAGACCTTCCAAACCATTCTAATGTACTTATGTGCTCATGATTTGTTTGAAAAGATTGATGCATACATGATTTGTACTATTATGAATTGTTTGACAAATTGAGAATTTCATGAAATTGGTGGTTTATGATTTTTAAATGCAGAATTACTATGGTTATGAAAAGGTTCAATGACAATGAGTTTTATAAAGGGTTTTTGCATGTTTCTTAATTATAAACCTATTACTCACGAGCTTTGAGCTCACCCCCCATTTTTGTCCCGCCTTCAGGTGATGAGGAAGAGATCGAGTGATCAAGAGTATAAGGGCATTACTTCAAAATCTGCATATTTTGGAATTTAAGTTATTTTTGTACAATATAAGGTTTAGTCGCATTTCAAGGATTATTAGTTCATGTAACTTTTGTATTTGGAGATTTTGAGACATTGATGTATTGTGGCTTGAAATGCCATTAAAGATTTGTAAAATTGTTACTTTTGATGTTAAGTTGAAATATGAATTTGTGTAAGGAGAAGGTTGAGTTAAAATTTGGGTATACTTGAGAAAGTTATTGATTTGAGATGATGAATTTTGATCATGAATTGTTCTTACATGTAAGTGAGGTGAGATATGGAAAAAAAAGGAAAGTTAGGAAATTGTGAAAAATGAGAATTAGTTATAAGAAATGAATTAAATGAGTAGAGATTAGAGAGTATGATGAAATAATATTGGTAGTTGAATGGTTGTGAAATAATGTTGCATTAAAGAAAGTGAATTTGGGACAACTTAGAGTAGAAGTTAGGTTACGATAGATGGAGAAACCTAAGGAAGGCTCTTAAGTGAACCCTTCCCGAAAGGTGTTATTATGGTAAATTGGGCATTTTCGTCGCAGCGAAGATAAGAGGTTTGTCGTGACATATTTATCCCGAGAGGAGCGAAAGGGAAAATTCTAGAACTTCGCCGCGACAAACTTTCCCCGAAGAGTCTCCACATGAGTTCTCATCTGTTCATCGCGGTCCACCAACCAACACTCAAGGATCCAATATTTATGACAGTAAAGCATAAAGATGAACGATAAAGATTAAGGAGATTTCTTTGGATTATGCTTAAGTTTCATGACTCCGAAGTTGGGCTCTGAAACTGGGGCCCAACAGTTTACCTTCTTGAGTTGCCAAGATAAGTTGTTACAAATTATCATCAACTTTTTTAGCATCACAAATCTCTTATCTCAAGGTAGGCCTAACTTTCAACTAAGCTATTAAAGCCCCATCAGATGTAACTCCCCACTCACCCTGCTACATTGACAATATCGAAATAGTCTTCAAGCTTACATAGCATACATCACACTAGCCAGAGAACTAGTACGAATGCCATACAGTAGTATTTCAGCTTGATCAATCTTTCTAAGTACAATTGTTTTAACACTACATTCAACCACCACTTGATGCTTAGATAACCAATCTATACCCATAATTAAATCGAATTCATGAAAAGGTAATTTAATCAAATCCGCTACATACTCACTTCCTTGGATCATAACAGGACAGTTTCTATAAACTTAATTAAACAACACACTACTACTTAGAGGACTGGTTACATGAATCTCATACTCTAATTAATTTACAAGCATCTCTTTATCAAAAATTTCCCGACACAGATAAAGAATGGGTGAATCCAGGACCAATCAAAGCATGCATTTCATAATCAAAGAGAGAAAGAGTACCATCAATGACTTAAGGATCATCCTGATCCTTATGAGTTTTCAAAGCATAAGCTTAAGCTGGAGCAGAAGGTATGACAGGTCGATTAACAATTTCTAAATGAGTGCTCAGATTAGGTCTTATTTGACTAGATTCTCCATGACCTTTACCATGTCCTCTATTCCTAGCATATGTATGAGAAACCTCTCTACTAGCTTGTGACATCTGAGGCTGTCTCGTAGGACAATTGGCTATCAAATGCTCAGTGCTACTACATCGAAAACATGTACCCACAGCTCTCCTACAAAAACTCCAACGGTGTCTATAATGAGGGCACTCTAAAATGCTAGAACTTTGGCCCACAGGGGAACCCCTACAAAAAGTAGTCGATGAGGGAAAGTTTTGTCACCTTCCCCTAGCTACAGATCTAGAAACACCTAGCTGATAGTAACTCACTTACTACAAGAGAGTGAATGCTGCCACATGTTCGTTGATCTAGTCATTCAAACCATCCTCAAACTGATGACACTAGAACTCCTCAGCAAGTACAAGTTCAGGTGCATACTTGCTGAGTCGATTGAATTCTCTATCGTACTCAGCAACAGACAAATTTCTCTACTTCAGGTTCAGAAACGGTTGAAGTTATGTAAATATAGTGCCCTGGAAAGTAGGTGTATTTACATATAACTTAATCTTCTTCCAATTACTTTTTTAATGGAAATATTTATTATTAATAAAATAAAAGAATTTAGTTTTATTTGTATGAGCTTTATATAACTAGTCATAAGGTACCAAGATTCTTTTGTAAGTAATATACATATACATGGAGATGTATGGGAAATATGTATATTATTAGAATCTAAATTAATTGATTCACAGTTGAATAATCAAGTTGGCCGCTTGATTATGTTTTAGACTGTAGTGTTGCGATTTATCTCCATGTAAGTAAATGAGTTTACCTTAAGGGAATGATGAGTTTCATATCATGATATTAGTTGACTATCGATAATGGCACTATTAAATAAATTTGGAATCACGTATGGTTTTTAAAAAATAAAGTAGGCTATTACTTTAATCTTAAAACATACACCTTAGCATTCTTTTATTATGAACCATAATCTTGATTTATGGTGAACTAGCTTGATGGAGTAGCTTCCCATTAAGTCTTAATATCAAGATGAGATCTTGTGTGTTAATCACTACATAGAGTAAAACGGGAGATCTAAAAGGAAAAACCAACATAAGGACAAAACGATAACTTTACCCTTTATTGTGCAGATGGCTATAATATGGTTTATAATAAAGTTTACAATTAGACATCTTATTTGAAACATGTGTTCTTATAATAATTAGTAATTCAAGAGTTCAACTAATTTTCTTTAGTGGAATGACATTTGGTTAATAAGCTAGAATTAATTCTAATAAGATTAAATTAATTCCAAACTTATTAGAGCTTGAATTGTATAAGTCCAATTAGATTCCCCACTTGGCTTCTAGGAAGGTTATCAAGTGAAGTAAGAAATATAAATAGAGGTTTTAAAGCCTATGATTGAATGTTGGGCTTACACTAATTAATTGCTAATTAGAAGCCAAAATGAACATTTAATATTAGGCTGGACTTTGGTTTTATTTGATTAATTAGATTAATTAAATTGAAATAAAGTAATTAAAGATAATAGGAAGGCAAATTTCAATTTTATAGCTAAATGTACAGCTACACATTTAAACACTAAATGGCTAAATTAAAGATAGTTTTTATCATGCTTCATCATCATTAAATGGAGTAATAATCTTATCATTAAATGGTTTAATGGTTGTTTTTAATGATAGCATGTAACCTTTTAGCATTCATTTGATTAAGGAAAGGAAGAGGTACATTTGATGTGCACTCTCTCCCTTCTTTCATCTCATAACCGAAAATGAGAGATTCTCATTTAGGTTATAGCTCTTTTCATTTAGCCATCTTAAATAAATGAGAAGAATCTCATTTATTGGCTTCTTTATGATTGATTAAAGAATGAAGTGATGCATTAGATGCATATCACTTCTTTCTTTCATGTTAACCAAAATTGAGAAGGAGAGAAGAAGTGTTCTTGCATTTTTTATTCACTCTCTCCTCTCTCTTGCATGAGCTAGCCAAAACTTGAGTAAGAAGAGTCTCATTTTTGTCTTCTTTCAACTAAGAAAAATCTTTTCCAAATTTCTTCTCCTTTCCCACCAAAAGATCTTGTTAACCAAGTTGTCCAGGAAGAACAAGTGGTAAATCGAATTGGTCAAGGATACAATAACAAAGAAAGGATACATTAAAGAAGGAAGAGAGAGTACATCAAATACATTTCTTGCTTTCTTTAATCAAATGAATGCTAAAAGGTTACATTATATGCCATCATTAAAAGACAACCATTAAACCATTTAATGA
>JANSVA010000004.1:25542994-25566083 GCA_025504915.1 Erythroxylum reticulatum | reverse complement strand
CTTGATCCAAATTGACCACTTGCATTAACTTGCCCATTACACACACTAAGATGCATTCAACAAGGTATTAAGAAATGAAGCTCATTGATTAAAACCTTGGACTTAAAGAGTTCTTTAAGGTTTATCATTTGAAAACTTAGTGAGTTTAACTCTCAAAAGATTTGTTTTGAACCATGATAGCCAAAACTCGTTTTCAAGAGGATTTTATTACATTTGATCATTGTTTGAGTTTTCACTTTTCATTTCCCAAAAATCCAAAACACCCTTTTTTTTATACGCTTTTCTTTCATTTAGATTAATCAAAACAATCTAAAACTCCACTCTTAACTAATTTAGTTTGCATTTCATGACAATTAGGCTAACTTAGATCATTTGCTCTAGGTTCCGATTAACCGAGACGAACCGGGGTTGCACTTTATATTGTAATCCTTGGAATTAAATTTTTAATTCGGTTTGCAAGGGAGTGATTCAAAGACTCAACCACACACCGATCAATCATTAATCCCAAAGCTATCTAAATCAATACCAACAGCACAACATTCTGAAAAGAAATTACAACTTCAAAATGATAGAAATAGCTTAACCGTGAGTTGGCATCAATATTTTCATTGAACCGGCATCGAAAAACTAGCCTTCCATCTTTAATTTTATGCTCCAAGAGTGGGTCATATTTTTCATGTACTACGATAGTCTCACGATGGGACAAATAATATGGAGCTTTGTTTTGTCCACTGCTTACGGTTCACCTGTGCAATGTATTGATGATGGGACAATTAAAATGGCGAATGCTTACTTCACAAAGCCGCAGCCTCTCCTCCATGTTTTGCTTCAGTGCTCTCCTCTAAAGTTTGCGCCGACACTGTAGCTTTATTCCTCCGACCCGCTACTCTTAAATTCCTGCACCGCACTGTTCATGATATAATGATTTAATTTTGCCCCTTGCTCTTAAAACCCTCCTGCGTATGCTTGTGCCTTCGACGCTCCTTAAACGCCGCGTATGGACGCTGCTTCAATGCAGCGTTAACACATGTGTTGTTGCATGAAACGTAGCGCAGCTACCAATCCTTTTTTTTTTACAATTGTGCTCCAATTTGTTTTGAATATCTTCTCTTTTTAGTCTCAAATATATTATCATATCCAACCTAGTAGTCAACAAAATTTAAACACAATTTAAGTATTTTATCTTAAGAATAGAATTGAAATCACATGAAAATGCATAAGAAAATATAAGATAATTCAATCATATCACAAATATGTTTCTATAATCAAAAACAAAATTGTTCACAGCTTATAAAAGCCGGATATATTCAAACAATCATATAAAATGAACATGTTAGGATCAATCTTTAAGTAATATTGATTGGTAAATGTCTAATTACAAGACCTAAACAATTAGGATCCACAAGGTCAAACATTGCATCATTAAAACCACAAGGAAAAAAGAGTAAGCTAATGAATATTCACCTTTATTATGGAATTAGAATTTTTAATATTATAATTAACTACATTTCTATAAACAAATAAAGGATATTAATAAAAATTATAAAAGTTACGAGTACATAAAGGACGATAATCATAACTCAGACACTTTAAAGTATGAGAATGCAGAGTTACATAGAGGTAGTTGATTCTCTCAAAGACTCAATGTCTAAGTTCACTAAAGAAAGTGAGAAACTACAAAACATGTTACAAGCTCAAAAGAGATGTAGTAATAGGTATAGAATCAAATATAGTCATGATAATGCTTACAACACTTAAGATAACTTTTATAAAAGGAAAGCATTTATGTTTACTAAGGGCCAATAAATCTTAAGTTTTCTTTTTCCTTCAAGTCTCTTCCTTTTTCTTCATTCATTCTCTTTCTATTCTCCTTTCAGAGTGTCATCCCCTTCTCTTACAAATCACCTTCTTTTACAGCTTTTAAGCCCTAAATGATATATATATTTTTAATTTTCATCCATACCTTATTGTGTGAAATTCTATCCATGACTTTAATGAGCTTCTCTACACTTATATCTTCCTTTTGTCGTCAATTGTCCATCCATCTTTTCTTCTTATTTTCTTTATAAATTTTTAGATAGTTTATCACTATAGGTACACTAATTATTGAAAAATCATTTTTCTAATAATTGCAATTTATTTCAGCTCTATTGCATTTTTCTATAATTTATTTACTAACATCAATTATTATTGATCTTTGCTAAAAAAAATTATATTACCAAATTTATCATCTAATTTTCACTAATTATTCATTAAATATCTCCTCTTTAAACAAATTCTACCTTAAGAATTCCTCTCTTGAGTACCAAAATGCAAATTACTTAAAATTTCAAGCTCATGAATGAAAATAATAAGAAAAAGCACTATATATAAAAATATAAATTAATGGAAATAAACAAAAATTGAGAAAATTAAAAGAAAGTTCAAGGTGTGATAACTCTCCCTTTTAATAAAATTTCACCTTTGAAATTTGAAAATATTACTATCGAAAAGTACATGTGAAATATTCTATAAGGTAATTACAAAATCATCATCCAAAAAATTTGCACACAAACCGTTATTTTAAAAAATGAATCAAAAAACCAAAAATTTACTACATCACATTAAAATGCATCATTAATTAGCCATAAAATAAGATTTCAAATCATTTTCCCTCAATTTCCATTGAATACATTTTTTGAATCTCGAATCATTTTCACTTCCCTTTTAACAAGTCATAACTATACAACAACATATATTAAACTTTAAATCTTGTAGACAATTTTGACTAATCATAATTTCATTTAAAACATAACTTCCTTAAACCATAACTCATATAAAAATTCCATGTACTACCACTTTTCCCATAAATTCATTCATACTTAAATCAACATTCTTCATGTTGAACCTTTTCCATATTTGGTTCTTACAACCCCCAAATTAACCTCCTAGGTAACACGCTCTTAGGACTTAATCACTCTGCGTCCATGTTTTAACCCTTTCCTCATTCAACTTTTATTTATCCTCTCAAGACCAATTACCATCTGCTACTACATTACCTTTTTAAAATGGGCTCCCATCTATGTGTATCATCTCTTAACTTACAACATATTTCTAACCATCCTTATGCATTTACACAATGCAAAACCATTATCAAATTTTAAAGAACTATTAGGTGCACTTCAAAATGGACCAAACCAAACCAAACAATTTAGGAGACCTATTAGGAAGAATTAACCGATTTCATCTTCTAACTAAAACAATCACAACAAATAAGAGGCATTTCATCAAACACCTAATATGCATCAAACAACCTTTGCAAAGTCACAACCAAATTTCAAAACTCAACCTTCTAACGCTAACATTTCAACCTTAATTCTTCTTACCCATTCACAAATTACTCAAACATACCAAACAAATCAAATAAACAAACAAAATTACTTCATAAAAAACTTAAATCGTTTGTAATATGCCTCACGAAAATGTAACCACCATGGGAGAAGAGGACGAGCTTCCGACGCTGACCACAACATCGACGACAGACTAGAAAGTGGGGGAAAACTCGTCGAAGGAGAGGAGATGACGTAGGAGGGAGGAGAAGAAAATCGAAGCAGACCCGACAGTGGGGGGTGCAGGGGAGCAGATGTGACTTTCTTTTAACCAGAATAAAATGATGTCGTTTCGTGTTAAACCAAACAACATCGTTTTGTTTTAAGTTAATAACATTCATCGCAAGGAGATGATAATGAATTGGTTTGAAATTTAGCGACAGAAAATGTCGTCACTAATATTATGTTGGTACTGTCAAATATTCATTTCTCCGCCAAAATTTCCCGCTTTGTTTGTCGACAGTAATTGGTATATTGCTAAATTATATTTTCACGTCAAACTTACCGATAGAAAACTAAATACCGTCAATAATTTGCAACGATTTGTTTTCCATTGTTAATTTTCCGTCGCCAATTCCTTATTTGCTTATAATGTTACTCATTCTTCGGATCTCCTATATGTGTGACCCATTAGGTTCTCGGTTTTGTTGGCCACTTGAATTAACACTTAATTCAAGTAAGTCAAGAGTGGTATCTAGTAACACGTCATAACCCTCAATTGACCGAAAAGTCAATGGTTTGATTACAAACCCTTCGATACACAATATTGCCATGCAATTTGTCCTTTCACTATCTATAACCCACTTAGTTCAAAGTATGATCAAAGTGTCAACTCTCACTAGACTGACTATGTCACATCTAGTCCAAATGATATTAGATCTTATCCTGAGGATCTCATTACTCTATATATCATTGAAGACTCACTTCATGACACATATCTGCTTTGGCTAGAGACTCCCGAGTAATGACCTCAATAAGAGGTCATGGGTATCATCTCCTTCTATCAGGAGTGGTCAATCCTTTATTGGTTACTTAATTACCTCCGAATACGTCAAGCTTTACCCAATCACCACCCTATGAGTAACCCCTAAAAGGCATTGATGAATGGAGTCAAAGCACAAGATCAATATCCGAGATATCCTTGAGCCCCTTAAGTCAATGGATACTTGCACCATTGTTATTATGAGACTATCATTGACACTGGAATAGAACATCCATATGATTGTTTCGTAGTAGGTCAATCCAATGTACTTACTACCCTTAGTAAGCATCCACATGTTAACTCTAAACAGCTCATATGTACAGCCTATAAGATCTGCTTCTTGATCCAATCAAGGAGTATAACATGTGCTAGTCTATCCAGATTAACGATATCCCATCTCTTTAATCCTATGACTAGGGAAAGTTTAGATACTAACATAATTACACATGATAGGAATCTCATTATCATGATCTCATCATGATTTCCTCCATACTATGTTTTATATCAAGGATTTCATTAAATCAATTTAACATCAACATCAAATCCATAAATGTATAAGCATCGAAATAATGCAAAATTCCTTTATTAATCATAAAATGATTTGTACAATAAGTGCTAAAGGTGATTGCCTTTAGAGTACTTCTCTAACAAGATATAAGTTGTCATTCTGACTTTATCCCTTCACATCGAATAAAAAGTTCATCAAATATTTCCGTGTACTCAATTACAAACATAATCCCTTATCCAAGGATTATGAGTGGATCTTGGTGATCTTGATAGTGAAATGGCAAGTATTTTTCTAATAACTTCAACTTCATCTCTTCCTAATCAACAATTGGTGGTTGACCTATTTTTCGAAGTCTATCCTCTATCTATCTCCACTAGATTTCAGCATGTCTAACTAGCTTCATCTTTGCGAATCGAACTTTTCGACGTTCTGAATTGTGGTACTAGTCAAAGAAACCTTCCTTTGTTGTTATCCAATCTAAGAACAAGTGTAGATCTATCTTTTCCTGCAAAATTAGGGGCTTCAACACAAACTTTCTTAGTAATAACATCAAGTACATTATGTGTTTTAACTCTATCATGGCCTCTAAAGTCCCGCATGCGTTGCCCATGTACTGCTGGATGGTTTCTGTATCTTAGATGTCTCAGTAGGCATTGATTTTCTAACCCTACTTGTAGTTGATTAGTTTTAGCCTCATCTTAAATTTCAATTTCTCAATCCTTAACATCTAGTATAGTTTGATGTTGATGTTATTTTTTAGACTAATTCTTAAAGCATCATGTGATTAAGGGCTAGTGTAGTTTGATGTATGATGATATTTAATGTTATTTTTTAAACTAATTCTTAAAGCACCTTGTGATTAAGGGTCATTAATGTCTAATCTTTCCATAATTCTCCTTTGAGTATTCTTTTGTATACCCTTTTGCTATGTGTTACCATTGTAAACCAAAGCTCTAATATTAAATGAATTAAAACAATACTAACTAATAACTAAAACTTATAAATTTAGGAAATATAACTGATATTAAGCGAGGATTTTAGGTTTAATATGGTTAGAATTTAAGGCTTTAGTTGCTAAAATTTAGTAACAAAAAGTGAAGGGTAAGAAACTAAAAATCTCTCTTTAGGTCTAGGAATCATTTTGAAAAGAAAGTACCACACCTTCTAATTAAAACTCGAGTTTGCAAAAGAAAGTTCAGAATATAGTATTATTGAAGGGCTAAATATATACATATTTATAGAGAAATTCCTAAAACACTCATTCTAGTATGAAAGGGCTTCTAACAAATTTAAATCATATTCTATAAAAAATAATGTAAGTTTTAAGTCGTCAATTGCAGGCCATTAATCAAAGAGAAGGTTCTAACAATTCTTTCAGCTAATCGGTGTCAAACTAAGTAAATATGAAAGATTTTGGTGTGCTGTACAAGGTAGTTGTCAGGTAAAAAAAAAAAAAAAAACACTGTTAATCTTTCACGCAACGACAACACCAAAAACTAATGGAGAAATATGCAAGGAAGAATTTTGTGAAATTCATAGTCCAAGTCATCGTAAAAGCGTAATCTTTTCTCAAGTTTTGAGCCATAACAAAGGTAGAGAAGTGCGTGTACATCACCAATCTTAAGACTCAACAGACACTGGATACCAACTTAGTAGGATAATTTACATGTTCACAAACTCTATTTCACTTCTTCCCGCGCAGCTTCACACCGAGGGCTCTCTCCAGCTTCCCTATGATTTGTTGATTAGGAATGGCTTTAACAGATTCATAGTCCTGTATTATCTGGGGTTTTTCATTGATCAACTGCATGGGGACGGAAAAATTCAGTCGCAAACCTTATCTAAGAGTGTTAAAGTGTATAATGACACAAGTGCAATGTATGAGCAAAGAAACAAACTTGTGCAAGCTGAGACTGGGTAAGCTTCTTATCCATTCGCGCCTGCATAATGGCTTTCTTCAGCTCAGTGGGGACTCTTTCATCTGTGCATTGAAAAAATATTCCAGCAATTGTCACTCTTTACCAGTGAATGATAAAGCAGTTGAATATAGAATCGCAAGAAAAATGAACAGAAGTCTAAGTAATCCATTCACAGAGTAAGTTGAAGGGAGGTTTTTCAAGAACGGTTCAAACGGGTAAGCAGACTGGCAAGCTTTGAGCCAATTAAAGAAGCATTGTTGCTCTACAGAACTTTTAACCAAATAAATCTTTCGAACTTATTTTAATCTTCAGAGTGTAATAATTCCAGATCACGAAAGAAGTCTATTCATAACCATGCTTTGCACATAGGAGACTGACATTACAAATTTGTTCAAATTTTGTCTTCAGACAAACAGCTAAATAGAAGCAGAAGCATCATATCCCACGAAATCTGCAGACTAAGTGATCCGTTTTTCACTTAAAACCAGTATTTGGGGTAGCAATCAATTATCAACCAACTCGTTGTCTTTGATATTCAACATTCAAGCCAACAAGTAACAGAAAAAATGAAAGCCCACGTCAATGAATAAAAAAAAAAAGAAGGGGGGGCACATACGGCTAAGATTCTCATTTTCATCTTCGAGCTTCCTAGTATTCAAGGACGTGCTGCTTGAAGCTGCTCTGTTCGTACCGGCGTTTGCTGCATATATCAAATCAACAAACAATATCCCCAACAATCGAGCAGGTTAATCTTAGACGCTACTGTTTGTTTGGTTTCGGATAAATTCAAGAAAAAAATAAAAGATTTCCGAAGAAAACCCATGATTAATAAATAATAATAATAATCGCTATGTCTTAGTAACCAGAAGAAGAAAAAGAGAGAGAATACATTTTTTGATGGTCTCGATCTCCGCACCAGCGCGGCGAGCGGCGTTGACAACTTTCTCGTCCTTCTTGGCGGCGGCTGTGGGAGCCTTTTTGCGGATGACCACGGGTTCCCAGTCCTGTGAAATTGGTCCTACCCCTGCCATGGTTGATATGGGAAAATGGAAAATTGTAACCTTTTAGGGTTTACGAGTTTGCCAAAAATGCTTTTGATCTGCTTCCTCAAAATTTGTACTTGGTTATATATAGGGATAGCTCATCTCAAATAGATAATCTTTTTATAAGATTTTTTAATTTAATTTAAAAATTTTTGCCATTTATAATATGTAAGGGTTTATTAAAAAAAATCTCTATTTTTAATTAGTTATTATTTTTCAGTTGAAATTTTACATGTTATGAATTTATTAATTAAACTACTAACAAATTAATCACATTTTATTGAAATTTAAAATATTCTAAATTATTTGGACAAGAAACCTCGTTGCGTCATTTCCCAGCAGCTAACGGATGGCCCATTTTTCATCGATTTCAACATCAAGAATTGGGTTTCTTTAAAGAACCTTGTGTTTTTCAATAGACATGATTGCCTTCTAAATCAAGATAGCAGAAAGACGCGTATATAATGAAGGTTTGCTTCAACCTCCTACTGCTCTTAGATTAAGGCTACATTTGCTAAAATCAAGCTTAGCCCATAAATAGCCAGTGAAGGCGAAGGCCCTTTGTCGGCTCTGTACATTACACCAAGCATGAGCTTCTTCTTATTATGCCTGGTACTGCGCAATTCTTTACAGTGAAAGCTGAAGCAGCTGTGTCTTTCTCGACTTACCTGGCTTTGCTCATATGCTGATTATCAGGACACCATCTAATATGTTCGTTAATGGATCAATCTATATCTCAGCCGAGAACCTTCCGTATGACTTGCAGAAAAAGTACCTCCATATTGCAGTTTCATGTTCAAGAAGCCCAGTAAACCCTTTAAACCTCTTCCAAGCATTCTTTCATATTGGCACCGCAAAACTCAGCAACTTCGTATGCTAAAGCTTTCATACCTTGTAAGAGCATTGGAAATAATATTTTGATAGCTCAACAGTTTTCTTTTTTTTTAGGGCTTATCATTATAACAATTCAATCAAAAGTTATTCCTTAAAGATTGAATTTTTTTTTAAGCTTTTGATACTACCGGTTGAAAATTATTTCCTGTGCTTTACAAACTTTTGGTTCCCACTTACAATATTCTAGTTAATGGCGAATCTACTCCATCCTTTAATACTAATAAAGGGATTAGGCAAGGAGCGACTATATCTCCTTGTATCTTTGCAATCTGTATTGAAGTTATTACTGGGATTATATCTCATAATATTACTCAAGGTATGCCTTTTCAATTCCGTTACATATGTAGAACTATGAAGCTTTTTTACTTATGTTTTGTGGATGATTTATTATTATTCTTTGTACACTACAATAGAAGGGGCTTTTGGTGACAAATATTTTCGTTACTAAAAGCCCCAAATTTGTCGTCAAAATATTTTAGCGTTGCAAAATCACGGTAAGAAAATATTATCAATGACCTTTTTCCAAAATCGTTGCAAATCATTTTTCACTCCGATTTTAGATGCGTCGCCAAAAGAGATAAGCGAGGATAAAATAAATCATTACCAATGATATTTAGGGACATTTTCTTTTCGTGGCTAAAAATTATTGGCTATGTTACTGTAATTGTAGGTAATAGTTTTTTGCGACAATTAAGATTTCGTAGCAAAATATATTTAGCAACGATTTTTAGAACGTAGATAAAAGTTATCAGCAACTGTTTATAGAATGTAGTTCAAAAAATTTGTGATGATTTTAGAATCGTAGTCAAATCTTTCTAGCGACATTTTTGACTTAATTTTAAATGTTTAAAACTTGTTGGCAATGTTTTCAAAAATGTAGTTCAAAAGTTTTAGTGATGAATTTTGATTTTTTACTAAACATTCCTATCAATTTTTTCATTTAATTATAATTATTGGTAAGATTTTTAATCCATCTTATTGTTTGTAACATTTAGATTTTTATTTATAATTAATTAAATGAAAATAAAAATAATTAAAAATTAGAAGCATTTTAGATAAAAAATAAAATGTCATAAATATTAATTACAAATGTTAATAAAAAAACCTTATATACAAACTAGACTCGTTTTCATTATCACTACTACTTACATAATTTTAGTCAAGTATTTGTTTGACCATCTTTTCAAACTTGACCAATTTTCGTTCAATACGGTCTAACTTTTGTTC
Source organism: Erythroxylum reticulatum (assembly GCA_025504915.1). NCBI lineage: Eukaryota > Viridiplantae > Streptophyta > Magnoliopsida > Malpighiales > Erythroxylaceae > Erythroxylum > Erythroxylum reticulatum. The sequence continues at coordinate 25,556,142 of JANSVA010000004.1, read as the reverse complement.
ATTACGTTCTAACTTTGCTTCATTACATTATAACTGAGCCTTAGGCGACTGATTCTTCTCTTGAAGTATCACTACATATGTTGGTCGTGATGAAGATAAGCCAATTGGCTTATGGTCATATCCAAAACCTTTGATGTACCCTAATCTTGTACAAGGACGTTAAAAATCTCATCTAAATTTGGCTCATTTTCGTCAGACAATGATCCTTGCAATAATTCCTGTGACTTATTCCAAAATTTAAAAAACAAAATCAATATTTAATTCAAATATTATTAATTAGTACTTCATAAAAAAATAAACTTAAAAATTAAAAAAATACAGTTACAAAATTATTCTGCATTTCTTCAGATGTCCAACCTTCACTTTCATTCTAATGTATCAATTTTTAGGATCACACTCTTCTCCTTGTAGTTTCTTCTGACTCTATTTTATGGAAAAAAAAAGAAGAATTGAAATACAATAAATAATATTGTATTTATTGATATAATTATAACTTCTAAACAGAGAATTTAGAAATTCATTTCATACGACAACAGATGATTTTGAGCCTTGGTTTTAAGGAGTTTTCATTTTTCCTCTATTAACCTTGGCTTTATCACATGTTTCCTAAATAAAGAAAAGAAATAGTCATTAAATTGTATAACAAGAATAATTGAAGCAAATGTGAAGAGAAAGAAGATAAATTTAACATTAGCAGAGGCCCAATAATCACACATTTGGCTCTAATTTTTTGGAGTCACTCATTCGAGAACATGTCTCCTTGCCTCCTCATCCGAAAGAAAAGATTTTTAGTATTTATGTAGTCGATAATGATGATCCTTGGCACTTTGTTTCAACTGTGAACTCACACAACTTGAAAGGATTCTCATATTGATAATAGCGAGCTTCATCTGTGAACAATAAGTAAAAGTGAAACTAGTCTTTAAATAAGTAAAAAATGTATATAATTAAATAAATTGAAATTTTACTAAAATTTTGTTCAGAGCATTTTATAGCAAGTTGTCTTCCTTCAATTGCTTAGCATGTTGAAGGCAAGGCAATTCAATCCTAACAATAATCCTTAACTAATTGGACAATTTTGCTGATTAGATCTTGTCAACAGGATGACCTTGTGAGGTGTCAATATGCATAGATAACTTGTTGTTCATTGCAACATTCATATGTTGCATCTCAAAACCTTTAGTGATAACTCTACCTCATTTTTTGATGTCGGTATTGGAACTTGACAAAATAATGATAAGAAAAAATGCATTAAACATGTAAATATATGTTTAAGGATTAGTTTAATTATAGGTGGAAAAGATTAACAGACTTGAAAATCCCTCAACATTAGCTGAGGTAGATACAAGTTGTTGCTGATTAGCTTCATTGGTGGATGAAGTTGGTTGTTCTTGTTGGATAGGGTAAGATCAATCTAGTTATTGTAGGGGAGGAATATCTTTGCTAGTTGCCACTTTCTTTCCCTTGTCTCATCTAGGTGCCATTATATTGAATATCTATAATGATATTATTAAATGATTTCTCAATGATTTTCCATTATAAAATAAAACTAATTAGAATAACAACCATAAAGAACTTGTCAATTTTTTCCTTAAATCATTTCGGAGCATTTGACAAACCATAAGCAAATCATAATAAAAGATGATTGGATCTTTGGCCCAAAATTTGATTCACATTAGAAACATTTCTTAAGTGTTTTGTTCATTATTTTTCATGATCTATTAATTGTATGAATTTGGTATATGAAGGTTGTGGCTATGGCTGTGGCATATCTTCCTACTTCTTCTCTTTATGTCAAACCAGAGGTTGTTGATTATTGCTCATTTAATTTTGTCTCCTATATATATACACACCATGTTTAGTTTGTTATTCTTCATCCCTTGTATTTCTCTTCACCTTAATTGTAAGGCCCCAAATTAAACCCTAGTTGAAATGTTACATATTTATGAAAGCACTTATGTGATAGGTGTTAAAATTGTGCTATGATTTGAATGTGAATTGCATATGTCTAGAATTTTGATCTAATGGATTATACTTAGTGAATTGGAATTACTTAAGACCATTAGAGAATTAAGGTATTAAAATGCACCTTTGGACTAGGACAATTATCAAGTGGTAAGACAAGTTATACATGAAAATTGGAATAACTAAGCCTATGAGTTAATGACATTTAGTATAACTGATGCATTAACATTTGGTAACATTGGTTGAGTGACAAGTGGCCTAATTGAATTGTGACATTTGGCAGCCACACATGAAGACATAGATGACTTCATTGAGGAACAACTAGCTTACCTTCATATATGACATATGGCTAGATTAAATCAGGAACACCTAGCATCCAAAGAGTTAGGCAGGTAGTGAATCATCTCTCATTCTTGATGTTTCTGCCTTCTCTCCTCACTTTGCTCCTCTCAATCGAAACTCTCCTACTCTCTTATAGACTTCTGGACTTTTGCTACAATTTGAAGCATCATCACTTAACATCTTTGTAAGTTATTGTATCAAGAAATAGGTCTTGCTATTTTCTATGTTATTGTTGTGTTGGTGCTGAAATTTGCACCTTGATCTAGGAGCTGTGTTTGGTTACTTTGAAGACTAGTTTACTTTCTTCTTTGGAGTTGTTTTTTGAAGTTAAGAAGGTAAGGGAATGCTAAATTTGATTTGATGTTGTAATATGAAATGTTTGATACTTGAATTGAACAGAATATGTGTTAAAATGATGGTAAATGAATGCTAGAAAAATGATCCTTGTATGATAACTTCTTATTTGGTTTTAATGTGTGGAAGATATTGATTTGTAAGTTTCTTAATGAATAACTTTTGAATTGGTTTTGGACATGAATTTGATGTGGAATTGAGGCATGAATAAGGTGGAATTGAAGTGGAATTGATGAACTATGGTGAAGGGGTGTTGAAAGTGTATGAAAGAGTTAAGTTTTGGAAGCAGTTTGAAGGTTGTGGGTGAGTAAACCGAAGTCGTGGGAATTATAGGGCATATTCCCATGGTCGTGGAAAAGGTTAAGAAGGAGAAAAACTTGGTTTTGTGCAATTGTTGACATATATAAGGTTAGGGCACTTAGTAATATTAGAGTTATGTAAATATAATTCCTTGGAAAGCAAGTGTATTTACATATAACTTACTCTTCTTCCAGTTACTTTTGTAATGAAAATATTTATTATTAATAAAGAAAGAGTTTGGTTTTATTTATATGAGCATTATATAACTAGTCATAAGGTATAAAGATTCTTTTGTAAGTAATATACATATACATGGAGATGTATAGGAAACATATATATTATTATAATCTAAATTAGTTGATTCACAATTGAATAATCAAGTTAGTCGCTTGATTATGGTTTAGACTGTAGTGTTACAATTTATCTCCATGTAAGTAAAGGAGTTTACTTCAATGGAATGATGAGTTTCATATCATAATAGTTGTTGACTATCGATAATGGCACTATTAAATGAATCTGAAACCACGTATATTTTTAAAGAATAATGTAGGTCGTTACTTTAATTTTAAAACATACACTTTAACATTCTTTTATTACAAACCATAATCTTGATGAGTGGTGAACTCATATGTATTTCATTATAATTCTTGATATAATCGGAATAGATTTTTATAGAGTATCAATCCAGTCTATGCATGTTGGAATTATTAATTGAAACATGTATTAGGGAACATTCACTCAAATAAAGAGTATAGTGATATCATCACTTTTAGATGTTGTACAGAGATTGGTGATTAAACTGGCGTCATTAGTTTGATGGACTAACTATTCATCAAGTCTCAACGCCAAGATGAGATCTTGTGTGTTAATCACCATATAAAGTAAAACGAGAGATCTAGAAAGAAAAAACAACATAAGGGCAAAACGGTAAATTTACCTTTCATTACGCGGATGGCTATAATATGGTTCATAATAAAGTTTGCAATTGGACTTCTTATTTGAAACATATGTTCTTATAATATTAGTAATTCAAGAGTTCAACTAATTGTCTTTAGTGGAATGATATTCAGTTAATAAGTTGGAATTAATTATAATGAGATTAAATTAATTCCGGGCTAATTAGAGATTGAATTATATAAGTCTAATTACATTCCCCACTTGGCTTTTAGGAAGGTTATCAAATAAAGTAAGAAATATAAATAAAGGTTTTAAGGCCTATGATTGAATATTGGGCATACACTAATTAATTGTTAATTAGAAGCCCAAATGAACATTTAATATTGGGCTAAACTTTGGTTTGATTTGATTAATTAGATTAATTAAATTGAAAAGTTATTAAAGATAAAAGGAGGGCAAATTTTGGTTTTATAGCTAAATGTGCAGCTGCACATTTAGCATTGAATTGCTAAATTAAAGATGGTTTTTATCATACTTCATTATCATTAAATGGAGTAATGATCTTATCAATGGTTGTCTTTTAATGATGGCATGTAACCTTTTAGCATTCATTTGATTAAAGAAAGGTAGAGGTGCATTTGATGTACTCTCTCTCCCTTCTTTCATCTTATAACTGAGAATGAGAGTGTCTCATTTAGATTATTAGTCTTTTCGTATAGCCATCTTAAACAAATAAGAAGAGTCTCATTTATTGGCTTCTTTATGATTGATTAAAGAATGAAGTGATGCATTGGCTGCACATCACTTCTTTCTTTGACGTGTAGCCCAAATTGAGAAGAAGAAAAGAAGGTGTTCTTGCATTTTTGACTCACTCTCTCTCTCATGCACACATAGCCAAAACTTGAATGAGAAGAGTCTCATTTTTGGCTTCTTTCAACTAAGGAAAATCTCTTCCAAATTTCTTCTCCTTTCCCACCAAAGGATCTTGTTAACTAAATTGTCCCAGAAAAATAAGTGGTAGATCGGATTGGTCAAGGATACACTAATGAGGAGAGGATACATTAACAAGGAGAGGATACTAAAGCTAGGACTCAAAGCTGTGGCAAGGAGTCAGAATAATTTCTACCATCTTTTATGTTATTTATTTTTCTAATATCGTATCATGTATAGATCAAACATGTTGATTTGGTTATAATGCTTCCGCTGCATTTTGATTTCGAAAAAAGTTTTGAAATCTACCGTTTTAGCTAAATGTAGTAAGCTTATGTTTTCTCTTATTTTGTAAGTACAAAATTCTATAATATTGATGATGGAGCAACCATGGATCGAAGAAAAGACAAGGTAATAGTTTTGGTGTATCCTTTAGTGTATTGGCAAAGTTTTAGTTTTATGAAAACCAAAGTGTTGAAAAAAAATTTTAACAATTTTTCGGTTTTATGAAAACCAAAGTGCTGGAATTTTTTTTGAACAAAGTTTCAGTTTTATGAAAACATAAGTACTAGAATTTTTTAGTGTCGGATTTACAAAACAACAAGTGTTATATTATGCATGAGCACTTTCCAACTTCTCGATAAACTCTCATATGCACTATTCTAGGGTTTTAACCCTTAACATGAGATTACGGGATGTTAAATCAAGCCTCTTATGTGCATCCTCTATGCCTTTAATTTTATCTAAAATCCTATCCAACTTAGATTCCATTGAGCTCAGTTTATCTTATTGGAAAATTGGTTGTCCTTAGGGTCTGAATTATCCTCCAGCAATTTTCATCTAAGAGAAGTTAGGTTGATTCTTCCACCCAAGGTTGTATGTGTTGGAGTAGAGATTGTTTCCCCTTCCTCGTCCATATTGAGCTCCCATATAATTAACTTGCTTCGCATTGTTATCCTTTAAGAAGCAGTCCACCGTATCATGGTCCATTTGTCTACAATGTTCACACTTTAGTTGCACGACTCTTACCAAAGTTGAGGACAACGTCTTCATATTGTTGAGCTATCGAGTTAAGTTGTCAATTTTCGCCTGCATCTTCATCAATTGATCAATAGCTACAATTCCTTTATATTCTCGAAAGGTAGTAGGTTATCTACTTCGCTCGTTCGTATATAGGTAGCTATTACTTGCCATCTCCTCTATCAGCTCTTTTGCATCATCTATTGTCTTTCTCATCAATGATCCTCCTAAAGCTACATCAATCGTGCCTCTCATATGTTGGGTTACTCCATTATAAAATGTTTACAACAAGAACTCCTAAAGTAAGTTATGTGTGGGCATTTTCTTTGCATGTCCCTGTATCATTTTCATACTTCATAGATTGATTACTTATCACTTTATTGGAAGTTTTTAATCTCCTTGATAATCTTTTTGGTCTTGGTAAGAGGAAAATACTTGTTTAAAAGGGCACAAACTAGTTGATCCTAAGTGGTAACATTGGCTGGGTTAAGAGAGTGATATTAAGACTTTGCTTTATATCTTAGGGTAAAAGGGAAAAGCCTAATTCGTACCACATCCTCCGACATCTGATGGTATCGAAAGGCATTATAAATTTCAAGGAAATTTAATATATATGCATTAGGATCTTCATTCGTTAATCCATAGAATTGCACATTTTGTTGAAGCATGTTTAGGAGGGCTGGTTTAATTTCAAAATAGGCTGCTTGTACGAGTGGCCTAGTTACTTTTTGGTTAGCCGCATTGAACCCTGGTCTTATGAAATCCGTATGGGTTTTTTGTCGACGTCCTTGGTTCATTCTGTGATCCAAATCTTAATGAAATTCCTCGGTCATTGTTGCTTTTGCGATTTCTTCTTCTTTTTCACATCGAGCTTTCCTAATCGATCATTCTAATCAAATGATATATATCTATAAGCTTTCAGCTGTATGAATCAAACTTCTCATGACTCTTGTGTTCATGCAAGAGCATGGATTCAGAAATAGAAATAGCGAAAAATAAAAACTAACTAAAACACCTTAAACTAAAGAATTAAACTAATCGACTCCCCGGTAATGGCGTCAAAAAACTTAATTGAGTGGTTTGTTGCTATAAGTTTTAATTAATAACCCTCGATAATCTGCAAGGATATGGTTTGTTAGTGTAGTACCAAAGGTGTCGATCCCACAAGGAGGGAGTTAATCTAATCCTAAAATCTAAGGCGAGAAAGTATAACAGAAATTTAAATTGTACAAAAATAATATGAGAACATAATTCAATCAATCAAATTAAGAATCAAATATGAATGTACTAATTATTAAGTAACCACAACACAACTAAGAATCAACCGAAAAAATTACCAATTGAGAGAGAGGGAAATTTACCTATCCATAATGCTAACCTAATTGATTATGAATTATCATATTGTTGATTTTAGACTATCCTAGGGTTAATCACTCTCTCTTAAGTTATAAACAGTAACTCTAAATCATAAACCCTAATCAGATTATGGAGGTTGCAATCTCTAAATTCATAACCTATCCGAAACCCTAATTAGTTCTGAAGTTCTCTAATAAACTATCGGAAACCTATGCAAGATCTCTCTTCGCACAATTTCTCGATCTGATTCAATTCTTTATCTATTAAATCACCTAACTCTCGTTAGTCCAATTTAATCATTTTTTATTCGATTCACCCTCTCAGTTTATTATCGAATTAGGAAATCATAGAATCAAACCATAATAAATCCAATAAAGACATAAATAATCAGATTTCTATTAATTCAATAATAAAATTCTAAAGTTGAGTTTAGAACATCCGTAACATTCTAGATCCTATCATCAACTGTTCAATCCAATTCTATATAATAATAAAACTAAAAATAAAAAGTAAATACATTCTAAATGGATGATGGGAGGCAACATCATCAAGAGACCTCCTGATCTGGGAAGTACTTCAAGTCAACTTCTTCACCTCTTCTCGCTTCCTTCTTCTCCTCTTCTATCCCTCGATGATTTCTCTCTAGGTTTTTCAAGTTGGCTAATACAAAAGATCTTTTCTACCTCTCTCATTGTTCTTTAAATATCCTCTTGTGTTTTTAGCAGCCCTAAGGTTTTTCGAAAAAAAATTCATCGAAACTTAAAGTTCTTGAGTGTCTATGCATCTGTCCAATGTAGCCCATGATCATAGGCCACATTTGATCCTTCTATCACGATCGTGGCATGTAGGCCACAATTATAGGTTGATCCTTACACTTCTGTCACGATCATGGCATGCAGGCCACAATCATGAGCTAAATATAGTGCTTCTATTACGATCGTGGCCTGACATGCCATGATTGTGGGACGTTATTTCGGCTCGAATGTCTCTAAAACTCCTCCGTTCTTTGATATTGACCCTAAAACACTAGCAAACATATCAAGGTACCTCAAAATGTAATATTTAAGCTTAAAGACTTGCACTAACTCATAAAACACTAAAAACCTAAATAATTAATAACTAACATAATTCTAACCTGAACACATACTAAATGATTGAATTAATAATTAAATACATATCAAAATAAGCCCTAAAACATAATGCAATTTACACTTATGAAAACGCACGAACACAATTGTGGCCAATGTGCAACGATTGTGACAGAAACAAGTTGGAACTGCCACGATAGTGGCTTGCGTAACAACAGATGTGGACGGTCTCCCGAATTCAAGTTTTCGAGGGATTTTTTGGACTCGAAAAAAACCTAGGGTTACCAAAAAGAGAAAAGAGTATATAAAGAAAAGAAAGGAACCATAAAAGAAGATCTCCACTCTGCCATTTAGGAAAAGCTTTAAGAGGAGAGAGGAAGAAGAGAGGGCTTTCGATGTTATTGCCTTCCCAAGTCATCCAGGTCATTTTCCAAGTGATGAGTTCATTCCTCTTATTATATCTATACTAAATGTGTAAGATGGATTTGGATTCAATGATGACGATCTAACTTTCCTTTGGGATTTTGGCTTGATTTAATATTAATCTAATTGTTTTTCCAATATCGCAATTGGGTGTTATGATTGATTATTGTAGCTTCACGTTTCGATAATAAATTGAGAGAGTGAACCGAATACAAAATGATTAGGTTGTTTAGTGAAAGTTAAAGAATCTAATATATCATAGTAATTGTATGGAGAGAGATCTCATGTGGGACCAGATTGTCTATTAGAAAGCTTAAGAACTAATTATAGTTAAGGCCGATTGTAACTGAGAGATTACAATTTCGGTACCAAACTTAATTAAGGTTTATTAATTAGGTTTTGAGATTATAACTTGAGGGAGAGTAATCCTCCCTTTGATAGTCCAAGAGCGACATCACAATAATACATAAATGGTTAGATTAGATGATAGGAAAAATTCCACCTATCATAATTTGGTAAATCCTCTTATGTGTTTTCCCATTGTCAATTTGGTGTTACTCAAGTTGATTTCTTTTCGTGTTAATTTTATGAATTAATTTTCTATAAATCATATTCTTATGTTTACTTTTCTATTCTTTATTTTATTTTATTTTATTAATTCCTTAAGCCTTAGATAACTTAGAATTACATTAGTTCACAACTCCTCATGGGATCAACACCTCATGTACTACAATTCATAACCTGTGCAATTGCAGTATTATGGGGGTTTTAATTAGGTAAAACTTAGCACTCAACAATTTACATTTTTTCATTTCGTATTTTTGTAAATTGCTCCATTTCTCGTATTTGATTTTACATTAAGGACAATGTAAGTTTTAAGTGTGGGGGTGGGGATATTAGTTTTTATGCATGTTTATGAGCTTAATTGTAACTTATGTAACTTCTTAGGCGATTTTCAAAATCAAACAAACAAAATCAAAATTTTATTGCTTTCTATTACTTTTAAGATTATTTAGTCATAATTAGAGTGTAAAATGACTATAAAATATTGTGGTAACCTTAGCATATACTTTTGCTCTTGTGATTAGTTAATACATATTATTCTTAGAAGAGTGGTGACTAGTCATAGAAAAAATAGTGAGATTAGAAAAAATGTGAGATTGAATAAAAGTATCAATGAGAAAATACAATCGCTTTGAAAAGTTGTTAATTAATGGTTTGTCCTCCTTAAGTTGTATTGAATGGGTCGTTTGAACATATTGTATATGAGGTAGATGTTGTTTTGGATGGAGCACTCTTTATGTTATGTTCATGTGGTTTATGGTGTGAGAGCTAAATTGAGTTGTGAAACCTAATTTTTGCATTCTTTATAACTGGCGGTAACTAGTTTTGAATGAACGTTAACTTGTGTGCTTGACATCTCCTTGAGTGTTACTTTTTCTTCACTAGCTTGATGGTTTTTATTCTACATTTCCTAAAATACATCTCACGTTACCCTTTCCCATATTACAACCCTAGAAAACTCCTTTGATTCATGATTATGCATTTGACTTTTAGTGGTGGAGAAATGAAATGATATGCAAAGTTGTAGATTGTTGTGATCATAAGTGGTGTTTGAGTGTACTCGTCGAAATGTCTTATTTAATCACAGTTTGTCCAAGTCTACCTCCATATTACTCAATTTCTAAGAGTGATGAAAGTTGATTAATCATGAGTAGAAGCTTTGAATGTTAAGTTATTGCTATAGGTTTTGAAATTCATTCATCTTTACTTACAATTATCCATTCTTAGAAAATATGGAAAATAAGTACGAGTTTTAGTTTGTGATTTTTATTTTGATGATTTTCCCAAGGATGGTCAAAAGTTAAGTGTGGGGGAACTTGATATGTGCTTAAATCTTGATTCATTTGATTTACTACACCTAGTGATTAATGCCTTATAAATGCTTAAGAAACTCACTTTAGCTCGTATTTGATTTTAGGTACATTTCAGAAGTGAAGGAACTAAAGTGATTCAAAAGTATACTTATTGAGCCATCTTCTCAATATTCATACTCTGTTGTCTTCATAGAGAAAGAAGAAGAATAGGATTACAAGAAAAGGAGACAAGTTAGAGCATAACAATGGAGAGTGAGGTATTATGGCTCACGGCTAAGCAATTAAAATGTTACAGTTGTGAGCATTATCTTACGACTGTAGCATGAATTGCATGTACGTGAGTACTAAATAATTAAATGAATTGCATGTATATGTAACATTTTATTTAAAATGTTACATGAATTAGAAGATAAGAGGACAACTCATACTACCAAATTTGTGACATGAATTTTATGAATGAGCTAGTTGTCACTTTAAAACCTAGTTTGCATTATAAAGAAAAAGGTATGATGGCTATAACATGGATCACAAATTTGATACACCTCATATTACCAAGAGAGGGCTATAACAATTAAAATTTTACATAACTTTTAACCTATCCATTTCATTAAACAGATAACCGTCCATTCCATTTAACCTAGCTTTTGGATGACATAATTAATAGGTGGTAATTTTGACAATAAAGGATCAAAAAGGAGAATAAAAACATAGGATAACTGTAACAACACATGCATCACATTACACATGTCCATTTTTATCTCATTAAAAACCTAGATGCCTTTTTTTTTATATGTAGCTTATGAATAGAAAAGGTGGGAGTAATGGCTGGGACATTGGACAGCAACCGAAGGATAGAACCAACACATTTGTCATCTTCTGTTTTGAAAGACACCTGTCCCATATACCTTTTAAACCTAGCTTCCATATTGTTTGAAGGAGCCATGGAATTAAAAAAAAAAAAGTGAAGTGTTGGCTAGGAGTGGGGTAAATAATAAAAAAGATCAATTCTTCCCATTTCATTCACCAAAAATAAACTTACATAGTGTCATTACAACTCATAATCCATGTATATACATTACATAACATTTGAGAGTTTAATACTCCATACAAAATGTTTAACTTGAAATGGGATGCTAGATAAAAACATTCTAACTAGACTCCTCAGATTCAGTTGATCAGACCTTTGAGCCATTCTCATCCCTAAAATGAAAGTACTAGACTTCTACTATATCATCTTAGTAGAACTCCTCTAAACCTGAAAAATAACGTTGCAATTTTGATGAGTTTGCAAAATCAGTGAGAGAACTATCATTCATATGTTCACTCAAGTCAGAACACTAAGATAAATTGTAACCCAATACAACAAGTATATCACATCATCCAGTATTGAATAACATATAACATTTTTATCATATTTCAATAAGTACATGTACACAAACATTGCATATCACTATTTCAAAACAATTCAATAATTCATCTCAATCATTCGTATGATACATGTAAAGTTGTATATGCAAATGCACATGTGACTCTATTCTTATTTTGCTTTGTTATGAACGAGTGCCTTTCAACCCGATTTACTATCCCATATCCTTTGTTAATACTAAGCTCATTTCTGGCCCAATTTTTTTGTAGATTCTGAGTCCATGTTAACTGAGCCTAAGACTCCTTTCATCATTCTGAGCTTAAAGCTCTTTTCTTTCATTAGTCACTCTGGTCATAACTCTTTGAACTGATCATGAACGTCAAATGTAATGATGTGAATTGTCTCACACATAATTTGCTTTCATCAATGTAACTGATTATCCAGAATTCACATTCAATTTGAATCAAATAACCATTTCAAGGATAATCATATAAAACTCCTCGGACCAAAAATGTCCAAAATTATAACAATCATATAAATAACAATTCAATAACTAAAATTTAACCAACAATAAATCAATCATAGTGAGAAACATCTAGGTTAACTCACAATATGCTCCAGAAAAGCTATTGTCTTGATGATTCGGCAATGTTTGGATGTTGACGATCACCTTGTGCGTCTATCGTCATACAATACACACATAATTCACAAATCACTCAATAATTTAATCAAATGAATATATAATCATACACTTGTATATGTTTCATGTTTCAATGCATGCTCAATTGACTTTCAGGGTACGTATATAGATCTTGACTATTCAATTTGTACTTATACACCCTAAGACCATTCAAACATTATATTTCGTATACTACCATTTTGCAATCAAGTTTGTACCTTTAAGTTTGCTTGATTTACCCAAAATTCATCAACCATACATTACACTTATCCTTGAACATTTCATGATCAAAAAGCCTCTTATAGCACAAACACAATTGTTACTTTAAATCTAGAATTTCAACAAGCTAGATCTATACATTCATTAAACTTTTTCCAGCAATATATATTCATACATTTACCTAATTCTCATTCATAATTACCCCATGTTCTTTAATGCTCATTCATCCATACCTTATACACATTCCTCATGTCATTAAGATCATGTTTGCATTAAAAGAACTCATTTATTCCTTTAACAAATCATAATTTCCATATTTGAACTCAACCACA
>JANSVA010000004.1:25523464-25534427 GCA_025504915.1 Erythroxylum reticulatum | reverse complement strand
ATCAAAACAATCCATTCTTTAGGTTATGACATCAATTAACTACATAAACTTATCAAGCTCTTAACCAATTAATCAAGTAAAAATCTAGGCTCATTCCTAGCCTTAATCAAGTCCAAATATACCAATTTAGAGTGAAATTTCTCAGCTGGTTAGACATGTACACAAGGCTGAAATTAAAATTCCATAATTTGTCATCATTACTAATGTGTGTAACTTTACTACCTTCAATACTTCACGAATTTTACAATGTTAGAGACATCACTAACACCTGAAATTTTCCAGATTCTATGTCCTTTAAGGTTACTTCATTTTAGGTTAATTTAACTTCCATATTGGTCACAATAAGGCTTACAAAATTATGCTCACTTATGTCATTAACATTCACTTTTTACAAACACACCTATAGCTCTAATTTTCCATATTCGAAAAAACCTTAATAACACTATCTTTAGCATGAATTCCTCATCAATTATACTTCAAATCCCAACTTAAATCATCCATACAACAGCCCATAAACTACTATTTTCATACGTGCAAAAACAAAATAGAAAAGTGCCCATTCATTTTGTATTTTCTAGCACATCTTCAACACCAATTCCACATTCAATCTACCCCTATTTAGTCGTAATAAAAATTCTGCTAATATATACCACAATAGGTCAAAATTTCACTTACTTGATTAGCTTGAATGCCACCTGCAAATGTCAAGCTTGCTTAGCTCACATGCATGCAAGGACATTTCAAGTATAGTGAGGGAGTAGGGTGGTTTCGACAATGGCAAGAAGAAGACAACAAAACGTAACAATATTATGCCTTTAAAGCTATCTTATGATGGATTTTGCATAGGTTTTGGGGTGGTAATGTACATAATTAGAGCATAAATCCAAAGGTGTGGGTGAGGTGTGGATTTCAGTAGTGAGAAGAAGGAGAAAGAAAGAGTACAACAGAAACATTACAAAAGAGTTGAATGTGTTGGTCACATGATGTAGGATAAGTGTTCTTTCATTAAACACACTTGTCATGTAAATAAGCAAGACATATGTCCTCCTTCTTTGGCTAGCAAATGTCACTAAATTCCTAAGACATTTGTCACTAAATTCTACAAGTCATTTGTCAATCATTTTATAGGCTTAGTCATTCTAAATTTCCACATCTCAACTTATCTTGCTTGCTACTTGAAATTTTTCCTAGACTACATACTAATCCATCAATCTTCCAATTGTGACAATTAATTCCAAATTACTAATTGTAATCCATCAAACCAAAAAATAATACATTAACAATGCACATTCATATCACAATTATTTTAAACCTTTCATACCTCAAAATATGTCAATTGAGTGCATATACCATTTTTGCAATGTTTTTTGAAATCATAAATCATGTGTGTATGCTATTATTATGCATATGAATGAAATCATGAAATCATGTTCTACATGTACCAAATACATTCTATGATCATGCAACTTATGAGGCTCAGTAATATAATATGTTAATCCCTCAGTATGGAAATTGGTTATTACAAAGATCCTCATATCTGATGCATATTATTAATAAAAGGAGCATGTTCGCTTTCCTGAGAACTCCTTCCTCTTATAAAACAAATAAGAACGACAGTGAAAAATAAGAAAATTACTGAAACAACTTAATGAAATAACACAAAAAATGTATGCATGAACAGATAAAACAATTAACACAACAATCAAAATTAAATTAAGTGACAACATTAAACAATTCTCCGGCAATGACGTTAAAAACTTGTGTCACCCAAAATAAGTTATAAAAATACATAAGTATACTGCTCATAAGTGTAAGAGGTAGTTGTAGTGCCCAATATCGTCTCCCACAGAGGTGAAATTGTTACACTTAAATTAACCTTAAAAAAATAAAAATAGATGTAATCTTTAACATTCTATCTTGATTTGTTGAGTGAAGGCTTTAAAGAAAATCACAAAACCAAACTGAGACCTAAACTAATTTAACTTGAAACAAAAACAAAAGAATAACTTGAATTAGGAAACTCTTGAGAATTAATTTCACTAATTTATCTCCTATACATGACTAAGGGGAAATGATTGGGTAGACCTCTTACTAAAATTAACAGTTGGGTTCTAAGATCAACTTGAATAACAAACTAAGTCTAACTTTTGTATTCGACAAGTTATCTTCCGAATTAATTATGGAAACCTGACTACTAATTACCCCTTAAGTTAATATATTTCTAGTTCTTAACCTAAACATCTATAGGTTCTCGTTCCATATTAAACTTCTTCTCTTGATCCTTCATTTAATACCAAAAATGATGCAATTTTTGGTTATGTTATTACATCCATTCAATTAAAAAACTATAGCAACATAAGACAACAGCACAGTCCCTCAATCATGCATATTAGACTAAAATATCTACATTAATCCTCAAGAAAAAAAGATCATCCCACCACAGAACTAATAAGATTCTTCATATTCAAATACTTCAATCCCATCTTTATCAGTATAAGAGAAGTATTAAATTAACAAACCAAAAAACTAACCAGAATGAACTATTAAAAGATAACATAGTATGAATCTATCAAACTAACAAAGGAGTAAATTCGGTAAAACAACAAAGAAATAATAAACAAAATAGGCAAACAAAAGTTCGGATGAGGGAGTTGCGATGATCTCTTGCCACTCTCAAGCATTCTGCATTAGTTCTCACCTTTTGCTTCTATTTGGTTCTGACCTAGATGCTCGACTGCTCACACTGCTTCTACCTCTCTGTTGTTCTTCTTCTTGATAGGTGCTTAATTGATTATGAAATTATCCCATAACACTTAGTGATTATTGACATGAAAATACTTAAGATACTCACTTTAATTCATATATGATTTTAGGTACAATTTGAAATAAAGAAATTAAAATGGGTCAAAAGTATGACAATTGGAACATTTTTCAAAGGATAATACTCACTTGTCTTTATAGAGAAAGAAGAAGATATGAAAAACGTCAAGAAAGGAGATATATGCTAGAAATACAAAGAAGATGAAGGTATGAGATGGGACAACCCCATGCATGTGAATTTAATGATGACCAATACGGCAATGCATAAGCCAGCAGCTGGAAGAGAAGCAAAACGATAATGAAGCATAAAGAAAACACACAGCTCCAAAACGTCTAATATCTGCGTGAAAAATGCCGACCATGTCTGCGTTTCACATAGACAAATGCATTAAACATAGACAAGGAATGTGTTTCAAGAGTAGATGTTTGCAAGGATTTTAGAAGTGAATAGTAGCTTGGACAAATGCTTATTTGTCACATCACATGGACAATAGCTAAAAAATATAACAGAAGAAAGTCATGTGAAATAAAGAGAGCTTGTAATAGAGAAACAAAAGGATGCGCAGTGAGAGGAGCAACTAGGAGTCTTCGGTAGGGATATTAATAGGGGATGAAGCATTTTTTCGGGAGAGACCCATGAAGGGTTAGACATCTCAACGCCAGTTCGAAGGTGACATCAACATCGATGACCCGAGTTAAGTATATTTCATAATTTTTTTGTTTCTTTCTCTCCAATTGAATTGATTGTGTTATCCTAGGCATATAAACTTAGGTCGTGTAAGGATAATTAGATTTTTGTTACTGATAGGTTATTTGTGTGTAAACTCATTAAGTATTATGAATGGATGATTTTAATGCATTCATTGAATCGTTTATCTACAAACCCATCACTAAAATTTTGAAATAATTTGTAATTGTTATGTTGAAATTCATATGTAGCGACTAATGATTTGCAATCATTAAGGATAACATGACCTAGGATAAATGACTCATCATATGTTGTTGTTGCCTTGATTAATCATTTTTCCTAATTCTTAATGTTGCTGCCTAATTAAATCTAAAGATCGTATCCTAGGTTATTTGGTAGCTAGGTTTAATTAATGATCGTATCTTAATTAAACAAAATCTAAGGAAAACTTGGGTTAATTATTAACCCACGATTAATAGTCACTAAGAGAGGTTTACGAGCAACATCAAGGAAATATGCTTAATTAGGGTGTAGGTTGAAATTGAACCAAAGAACTCGGTCCCTACCAAATTCCCCATTTTTATCATTTTTTTGCATGTTTTCTTTAATTTGTTTTTGTTAGTCTAGTTTCATTTTTTTATTATTCCAAAAATCCAAAACCCCCAAAACCTAGACACTGATTAATTTCATTTCATAAACTTTGCACACACCCTCTGTGAGATTGACCTAGACTCACCGCTTATATAGTAGTAATCTAGTTTTTATTTTGACTAGCGTTATGACACACTGTCACTTCTCTTTCTCTTCTAAGCCCCCACTCTATTTCTTCTTCTCTCTTCTCTCTCTCTATCTGTTTCTGTCCTTTAAATGATTCCCTATAGTGTGTATTTGTCCCGTCGACTCCCTCAGTTCAGCTCCCATTCTTCTTCTCACTCCTTTTCTATTTATAACATGAGTCTAAGTTTAGGGCTATAGGGTTATTATGTCGTCAACCTGCATTCATCAGACTTTAGTAAGTACAAAGGAGTAGTCATCAGGGTGACCATATTTGTCACCCTTATGAGGGCATTTTTCATAGTGGTGACAAGTTTAGTCACCACCGTTCCATGACTAAAACTTTAGTCACAACTTTTTTAACAAGAAATTTATATTACCTTTTATTTATCATGGAAAATTCATAACACATTCCTGTCAAATTTCATGCAATGTTCATGACCATTTTCACTTAATTCATTTCACATTTGGATTAAAAATGCAAGAATTTGTAACCAAAATCAAGATATGAATACAAGCAAAATCAATAGAAATTACACACAGCACCATTCGATGATCTAATGTCCTTACAAATATTGAACACTTCATTCCCAACTATAACTTAGATGATAGGAAGCCAAATAGCTATCAATATGGCCATAACTCTAGATATTTCACAAATACATCTTATATAGAACTCTTGAGGGAGAGAGGGAAAAGAAAGAGTTAATGTAGACTAGTTTGGAGCTATAATTTACAACTTAAATTATCATTTTTAATATGGCTTATTGTCAAGAATAGAATAGCCACTTTAGGCAGACTGAACTATCTCAATTTTTCTTGGGTTAATTGATTTGATCTTGAGAGAGAGTAATCATTAACTTAGGAGATCTAGGATCAAACATGTAATTGGATCAATAAGATTAAAGGAAACAAAATAAAGAAAGAATAAGTTAGGTTATTTGTTTAATTACAAGTTTGATTTGTTTTATTTGTTTTTAATTTTTTAAAATCTAATTCAAATCAATTTCTGAACACCTTGGAAAAAGTTAGGTTAGAATTGTAACTCTTGCATAATCCTCATAGGAAAGATAACTTCTTATACTATAAGATATTATCCGTATGCTTACGGTGTATTGAGAATTTTATTATTAGATATAAATTTGTTCAATGAGTTTTTTTGGTGCCATTGTTGGGGATTTATCATTATAAATATTTGAATTCTTTTCAGCTAAGGAATTTTTACCATTCTTGTGCCCTTACGATTGCATAAACACAAGAATTACTTAGAGTTCAAGCAAGATCAATGAAACTTTAGCTCTTGAAATCACAATGTAAGAAAGAGAAATCTAAAAGAAAAACTCCAAAAAGAAATTAAAAGAAAAATGGTGAAGAATACAATCAAAGGGACCAATAGAGAAAACTTATACATTTCATGAGGCTAAGGTTCAATGCTACACATCAAGGCACCACTAAACTATAGTTGCAAGCAAAGTCATTCGAGATCAAAGCGACATTGCCAAATATGTTATAGATAAAACACGTAGTTCTATAAGTTAGTTAACGAAGTTCCTAACTTGCATCTAGTAAACTTTTTAGAAATATATGATACCTTTCGATATAGTGGTATGTTGGAAGATGATATTAAGATGAGGCTATTTCCCTTTATAGAGCTAAGGTGTGGTATGATTCCTTAAACCTAAGCAACATCACAATATAGGAGTATGCGTGTATTTGTAGAGTAGTACTTCCCTCTAGCGAAGATGACAAGATTAATGAAGGAGATTATTAATTTCCAAAAAATGACAAAAAGTCATTATACAAAGTGTGGGAGCATTAAAACTTGACAATTCTCTCATACTTTTTCAAAACTTGTTTAAGAAAAGTAAGTACTTTTCTTTCAGATTTAATAACTACTTAGTAGAAATAGAAAGTTACTCAAAGGCAATCGCAAGTGGCCTTTTGCATAGCTTTAAGGGATGGAAAGCTTTTGTTTGTGTAAAGAGGGTGAAAATGATTAAAGAGAAGCTAAAGCAATCAAAAATGAAAAGGGGGTGGAAAAACATTGGAGGAGGTTTTATGATCAAAAAATAATCTAGCCAAGATCAAACAGAAGATGGAAAAGCACTTTGGCATAGAGACTATTTTTAATATGGAAAAGATAACTCTAAAGGATTATATAAGATTTACAGCTAACCAAAATTATTTAATCCATTAGAGGCCTATAGTATAATAGATAAAGGATGGAGATAAAAATTCAAAGTTCTTCTTCAATTGAGTTATGGATAAAAGGAACTTGAATGGAATTATCTATACTATCAATTAAGAGGGTTAACTAGTATCTTCCCAAAAGAACAGTAAGATGGAAACTAACTCATTTTTTAAAGCTATTATCATAAATTCAACTGTAAGCTCCTTATCTATAACAATTTTAAGGTCCTGTATAACTAATAAATTCTCAAGTGAAGAAATTAAAGATGTAATTAGACTATTAGAAAAGCTAAAGGTAGGTAAGGGGAATTTTTAGTTGATCCCTAAAAAAGATCTAGGTCTTGATAACCTTAATGAGCTTTTCTATCAAAAGACATGGCCCCTCATAAGAAAATAGTGATAGATGCTATGCTGGTATCTTTTTAAAAGAGGTACGATCCTCAAAGAAATCAATAAAACTTTTCTTTTTTTAATTCCTAAAGTGCCTAGCCCTGGTTATTAAATGAGTTAATACCTATTTCATATTTCAGTTTTTGATACAAAATAATTTTTAAAATAATTTCTTCTAAAATGAAGAAGGCACTAAAACCAATCATTAGTGATGCATAAAGGCCTTTATGGATAGAAGAATGATAACTAATAATATACATGTGGCTCAAGAGTTATTTAAAGAATATTCAAGAAGGAATGGACCCAAAAATTGTACAATCAAGGTAGATTTCTTAAAAGAATAAGATACAGTTTGTTGGGACTTTATCATCATCTATTGGGGGCTTTTAATTTCCCTAAGAAGTTTAGAACCTGGAAAAAAATTGTTTAACAATAACCTCTTTTAGTGTATTCATCAATGGAGAACTGTCTCTTCTATTCTACAAAGTAAGAGGTTTGAGGCAAGGTGATCTTTTATGGCCATACCTCTTTCTATTGTGTATGAAAGCCATTACAAGATTGACTAATAGCAATGTAAGCTCTAAACCTAAGTTAAAGTTCCATAATAGATACAAAAAAACTAGTTTAGTATCTTTAGCATTTATAAAAGATTTAATCCTATTTCCTAGACTTATGATGTCTTAATCAATCTACTTATGGCTTCCTTAAGCCTTTAAAGATATTTCAAGTTTGGACGTAAATATAACCAAAAGGAATACAATAATCTCTAAAGGTTTATTGTTTAGTATGGAATGGCTACAAATGTTGGATCCCATTTCCAGAACCCAACATTCCTTATCATAAGACGTGTACTTGTGCTTATTACCATGCAAGGTTATTCCCATTTAACCCTCATTCATCATCCTCGATTAATCTTCATTATCTAATACCGTAGTGTCGGGCCATATCTTCCAAATCTTTCTTATACTGAAGAAAACATTCTACGCTCAACTTCCATCTAGATATTGAGCATCTTAGAGGCTGGGGAAAAATTCTATTACTCCAAATTGTTTGATAGCTCTATGTCTCTAGTTTATCTAGACATAGGATTCACCCTATTTGGAGTTCGAATAACGAAGTTATGGCTGAAAGAATCAAACAGGATTTTGACCTCCGTCATATTGCACTTATCTCGGGACAAAAGGTATAACTAGCTCTAGGGATTTCAGATCAGGGTCATTCTTAGAGGGTTCAAAAGAGGATTTCAAGATCTGCAACTTTTATGAAGGCATTCAAGATAGATTCTATCGTCTGAAGGGTCAAAAATGGACTAGATGATAACGTCAGACGACTAATGTACAAAAGGAGGAGTTTAGGTCATATAGGCATAAAGCAGATGAAACAAAAAGCAGACGAAACAGAAATTAGACGAAGCAGAAAGCAGACGAAGCAAAAAGGGCAGACGAAGCAGAAAGTAGACAAAGCAAAAACTAGACAAAACATAAAGTAAAAGAAGCAGAAAGCAGACAAAGTGGAAAGCAGATAAAGCAAAAAGAGCAGACGAAGCAGAAAACAGACGAATCAGAAAGTAGATGAAGCGAAAAGCAGATGAAGAAAAAAGGGCAGACGAAGCAAAAAGTAGACGAAACAAAGCAGACGAAGAAAAAAGCAGATGAAACAGAAAGCAGAAGAAGCAGAAAGAAGACAAAACAGAAGGCAGACGAAGCAAAAGGGATAGAAAAAACAAAAAGACAGACGAAATAAAATACAGAAGAAGCAAAAGATAGACGAAACCTAAGTCAACTTAAGACGAAGCAAAGTCAACTTAAGATTATGCAACTCTTAAGACGAAGCAGAGTCAACTTAAGACGAAGCAAAGCCAACTTAAGACGATGCAACTCTTAAAACGAAGCAGAGCCAACTTAAGATGAAGCAAAGTCAATTTAAGACGATGCAACTCTTAAGATGAAGTAGAGTCAACTTAAGATGAAACAAAGTCAATTTAACACGATGCAACTCTTAAGATGATATGTATTTATAGACGATACAACTCTATAAACGATACGACATCATCACAGATAATATGACATCATCACAGACAATACGTCTTTACAGATGATACCTCTTTGTAGATGATGCATCTTTACAGACGATACATTCTTATAGATGTAATGATGTCATCATAAATGATACGTCTTCACAGATGATACCTCTGTACAGACGATGCATCTTTACAGATGATGCATCTCTACACTCTTAGGTATCTCTCATTATAAGGACCACAACTTTCGATCCAGAGGTCCAAAAATTTCATACTATATACCGTTGAAAAGATAAAAGAAAGACCTATAACTTTTTAGAAGACAACTTGGTTTAATTCAACCTAGATCAATCCAGACGTGTCCTTATGCTTGTTACTATGCAAGGTTATTCACATTTAACCCTCATTGGTCATCCTCGGTTAATCTTCATTATCTAATACCGTAGTGCCAGGCTATATCTTCCAAATCTTTCTTATACTGAAGCAAACATTTTATGCTCAATTTCCATCTAGATATTGAACATCTTAGAGGCTGGGGAAAAATTCTATTCCTCCATATTGTTAGATAGCTCTATGTCTTTAGTTTATCTAGACATAGAATTCACCCCATTTGGAGGTCCGATAACGAAGTTATGGATGAAAGAATCAAACAAGATTTTGACCTCCATTATATTGCACCTATCTCGGGAGAAAAGGCATAACTAGCTCTAGGGATTTCAGATCAAGGTCATTCTTAGAGGGTTCAAAAGAGGACTTCAAGATCTGTAACTTTTATGAAAGCCTTAAAGATAGATTCTATCGTCTGAAGGGTTAAAAATGGACTAGACGATAGTGTCAGATGACTAATGTACAGAAGGAAGAGTTTAGGTCACACAAGTGGAAAGCAAACGAAGCAAAAAGCAGACGAAACAGAAAGTAGACGAAGCAAAAAGGACAAACGAAGCAAAAAGCAGACAAATCAAAAAGTAGATGAAATAGAAAGCAGATGAAGCAGAAAGTAGATGAACCGGAAAGCAGACGAAGCAAAAAGGGAAGATAAAGCAGAAAACAAACGAAGAAGAAAATAGACAAAGCGAAAAGTAGATGAAGCGAAAAGGACAGACGAAACAAAGAAAACGAAGCAAAAAGCAGATGAAACAGAAAGCAGATGAAGCAGAAAGCCGACGAAGCAGAAAGTAGATGAAGCAAAAAGCAGACGAATCAAAAGAAAGACGAAACTCGACTCAACTTAAGACAAAGCAAAGTCAACTTAAGACGATGCAACTCTCAAGATGAAGCGGAGTCAACTTAAGACGATGCAACTCTTAAGACGAAGAGGAGTCAACTTAAGACGAAGCAAAGTCAACTGAAGACGATGTAAATCTTAAGACGAAGCGAAGTCAACTTAAAACAAAACAAAGTCAACTTAAGATGATGCAACTCTTAAGACAATACGTCTTTGCAAAAGATATAGACAATACAACTTTATAGATGATATGATGTTATCACAAATGATATGACGTCATCACAGACGATACCTCTTTGTAGAAGAAGCATCTTTACAGATGATACATTCTTATAGACGTAATGACATCATCACAGATGATACGTCTTCACAAACAATATCTCTTTACAGACGATGCATCTTTACAGACAATGCATCTCTAGACTCCTAAGTATCTCCCCTTCTAAGGACCACAACTTTCGATCCAGAGGTCCAAAAATTCCATACTATATATCGTTGCAAAGCTAAAAGATAGACCTAGAAGACAACTTAGTCTAATTTAGCCTAGATCAATCTAGATTTTTTCCCTTAAGTCATAACACAAATTTTAATGGAAGGCTTGTAATTTTGCATTTTACAAACTTGGAATGTCCTGAGCTTAACCATTCAGTTTCCAAATTGACTTCATTAAACTCTTAAAACTTAACTCATTTGTCTCATCACATCCAACTACATTTGATCAATCATAATTTCGATCTTTCCTTTCCACATATCTCACTTAGGTATATATATCTATCTAGATATATATGTATCAACAATTTATGCTCCAAAATCATCAACTCAAGTTGATAACTTCTTCACGTATATCTAATTTCAA
>JANSVA010000004.1:25511802-25523364 GCA_025504915.1 Erythroxylum reticulatum | reverse complement strand
TTCAATCAACCCATATCATATAAGCTTTCTAACATCAACATAATAATTAACTCCACAAACTTTCATAAAGATCTTATTATTGATGTAAATCATACTTATTCATCAAGAAAAAAAAATTGAGGGCCAACAACAAAGCATTTAAGGCTTTCATATTAAGATACCATTCTAAGAAATGTAATGATTTAAGTTCCAGAAATTAGATATATAGAGATAGATGCATAAGTTGAGGTATCAATTATTTTAGATATCTAATACTTATGAAATGTTAAAGATATCAATTATTCTATACATAAGTTGATAATTTAAGTTCAAGGTCATATGGACAATAACTTCAATTTGACATAAATAAATCTTATTTGAGGTATATTTTACTTAAAAAATTCGGTTGTGGCATCAATTTCTAATCAATCCATAATACATCTTTCATTTAATGGAAATGATTATTTGGTCTAAGAATTTCTTTAACAAACATAGCATAGTTCCTCACATTGTTAAAATGGTAATATATTATATAACATTAGAGCCAGTGTACATAAAGTTTATCTTAATTATGGTGGTAATTAAGATGAAAGTTGTAAGATTTAAGCAAAGTGTACACCATATAGAATCTTGTATAATTTTCTTATTAAACCTCTATCCCACTAGTAGCATAATTATCATATAAAGATATGGTACAAGATACAAAAGAATATGGCTTAGTGAAAGTGGAGGGTTATTGGTTTATACCCTACAAATATTCGTTTGGTTTTAGTTTTATGACTTAATTATTTAAAGACATTCTTTATCTTATGTATGTTTGCTTGAAAATTGTATATTGTAAACAAATTATGATAAGATTGTAATTATGATATTCTTATTACATTTACATATTTCCCCTAAATTATTCTTTGTCAGTTTTTTATTAAGACTAGGAAGAATAGCACACGTTTTGTTTCTTGTTATGAAAAATAGTAAATCTTATAAATTAAAATATATAGATACTTAAACAAATGTGTTAGTATTTTCTAGAGAACAAGTTCACTACACTAACCCGATATAAGATTACATTTAGAATAGTACTTATGTTTTCTTATTATGATGAATGTATAAATGATTATTTGACTTCAGAGCGCTAAAGTATCTCATATAGGGATTGTGATATTTTTATACTACTTAGGAATTGAGAGCTCAATCATCAATTATTAAATGTAGCATGGACTATATAAAGTTTGTCAAGTGATCAATGAAATGATTAAATTATACAGAAAAATATATATGAAAGGTTAGTCAAAATTACTTTGATAATTCTAATAATTGAATAGTTACAATATGTTGCTAGATTTCAGTCTTTATATATATATTATTAATTATAGAAGAGAAGATAAATCAAAGGATTTTAATTTATCTAATTCTAAATATAGTTTAGGATTATAATTTATATCCATTTTCATCATATTTAAGAAGTTAATAGGTTACATATAGAGAATGGTTGAAGAAAGAAAAAGAAGACTTAATCAAGTTGAATTTGATAGTAAAGTTTGCAAAATTTTAGTATTAATATGAGATATTTAAGAAATAAGGACCAATATAAGATATTGAATCTTATTTAGATTTAATTAATATTTAACTATAATTTATTATAATTTTAATAAAAATTTGATTCAAATTAGAATTTTATTTCGATTAAGTTACTAAAAGCTCTAAAGCCTTTTATAAATAGGCTTAGGCTCTAAATGATCTATCACTTCAGACTTGTCCATCTTTACAATATTTATAGAGTTCTTTCAACTTGTTCTTATGGATACAACTAAAGGTCAAACATGTATGTAACTCTGATGGTTGCAATGAACTGGTTTTAGAAGTAGTTCATGAAAACTTCAAGAAAATGGATCAATTTATACAATAAGATACAATTTACGCTTATGTTTTATTATGTACATACGTCAATCATGTTATAGAATTTAAAGTGATGTTAGCTTTTACAAAATTAAACAAAAATTTTCGTTTTTTTCCATTAAGATGAGAACTTATCCCAATTTTCCAGCACATTGCCCTTCTCTTTAGTAATGTATGTATGCATTAACTAAACTCAAAAGAGATGCTTCACCACAGCACCTATACCACGTTCTTTATAAGCAAAGCAAGGTTGATAATACCAACTAAATCAAACTAATGTCCAAGCCATGGGATTGTTTGCAGGGTGGTTCTTATTTCGAAATATATGCTGTTGTAGAATGCTTCGAGTGAAAAACAATACTGTCTTCAAACGAACTTTGTATTTTGTGCTTCATTTGTCGAATTATAGTAGATCCTTGAGACTAGTTCTGAGAACAGCTTGCTTTTCCTACATAACATCAAGATAAACCAACTTAAAAGACAATTCAACATCTCTGACTTGAAACATTAGATTCGCCATCAAAACTTTTGCCGGCAGAGAGGCATCATAATTTCAGAATCAGTCAGGCTATTACAGTGAATGTTGTTGTTGTGGTAAAACAGAAATCTCGCTGGTAAGTTATCTTCATTCTCACAAGCATAGAAAAAAGATAGACATTTAACTGCGGCTTAGCATAACCAACTAAAAGCTAAACCTGAATGTAATAAATATCAGATAAAATGAATTTCACCAAGCAAATGTACGCAAATGAGCCAGAAGAGCTATTATCAAGGGCTATCGAATTGTCTCCAAGTAACGGAAAGAAATGTTATACGGCTTAACGATAGATCTAAAAAAAGGTCACCTGATTATTACTGGAAGATCTAAGCGAGTGATCAAGTAACCTGCCTCTCTCATCATAGAGAATGAGACCACTAAATCTCGGAAGCTCACATTTCTCCCCCATAAGTATCGGCCTTTGCCATACTGGTGACAGCGAGTTCTGGCTTTGCCACCTGCTAACCTGCGGTTGAGGCGTTTCTCCCAAAGTCGCAGCATTCTCGTCATCCCATTTGCTCGGTCCACTCCACCTAAATGACCCCATCAACACTCTCCTTATTGTAACCCTATTAGAACCACAAGGAGACCATTTAAGCAACGCATTTCCTTCTGGATCCTGATTTACCATATCCTTTTGATCCTTCCTTTTCAGCATTGTTGCAGTGCATAGACAAACGACAGCAATGGCAGAGCACACGAATAGGAGGAGTGCATCTCGTGTTTTTAGTTTCCATTTGTCCTCCAACTTCCACAAGGCTTCCATGGCTGCAGGCTTCAGCTAGTGTGAGATCTAGGCAGTGACGAAGTTTAGTGTTGCACACGAGTAGCTAGCTAGCTAGCTTGGTTGTGCATGGCTATAGTTGAAAATTGCAAGACTTTTCATGTGAGGTCCGCCGCTGAAGAGAGTATTTTCATAATATTAACTGTATTAAAGGAGGATCACGAGGTTTAGAAGGTTTGCTCCGACAACCTAAGCAAAATAAATAACCGACGGACATTTGCAATTTTGAAGCAACTAAAGTCCATTCTTAATCTGTAAGCTTTGCAACCAAAAAAATAAACGGTGTTAATAAAAAGCATTTATGACATATCATACATCAGTTAATTATACGTTGTTAATGATCTGGAACTATTGAAAAACCAGGACGACATTTGATCTTGAACGCAGTAGAATAATTATGAAACTTTTCTTATTTTAATTTCTAAAAAATAAAGATCACTTTAATTCTATAAAATGATTAGCTTATAAATCACAATAAAACATGAATCATAATTCGTACCTTATTCCAAAGCTTGATTATATTATTATCGGACCGCTCAAACCATTCACAAAACTGATCAATCTCAACCATCGTAGTCGCCCAAGCATCCGACCTCTATCAATATCTACAAAATAACTTGAGAGAACTCTATAACTCTTATAGAAATGGTTAAATAAGAAGTGCAAGCTCTATAAAGCTTAAACCTATTTATAATAGGTTTTGGATATTTTAGTAATTTAATTAAAATTAAATTCTAATTTTAACTAAACTTTAATTAGAATTATAAATAATTCTAATTAAATATCAAGTATATCCAAATAAGATCCAATATATTATATTGATCCTTATTTATTAAATATCTCATGTTTAATTATAAAGTTTCTCAAGCATTACAATCAAGTCCAACTTGACCAAAATATGTTTGCTCTCTTCATCTCATTCTTTATGTGAGACTCATTAGATTTCTAAACATGTTGGAAATGATTATAAGTTATAATTAGAGTTAGATAAATTGAAACTCCTTTTAATTTATCTTTAATTCTCCAATTAAATCATTTATAATCATATATCAAGATTGACATCTAGTAATACATCATGACCACTCAAATATTTAAGAATGTCAAAATGATTTTGACCAACTTTTCTGTTCATGATTTTTTCTTATAAATCAATCATTTCATAATACGATATTCTGATTAAACAGAGAATGGAATTAATGTCTATTCTTTTTTAGTCCAATTATATTAGTTCTCTATCATTAGTTATTGATTTAATTGATGATATTTGTAAAATATTTATAAAGTATCATTACACTTTAGCCAAGAATTTCCTGAATCAATACTAATCGAGAAAAATGGAACATTATCCCTAATTATTTTAGGATGATGAATCATATCTTGATCACATAACTACCTCCATTTAGTTCACGCTACATCCAATGACTATTGACTGAACGATCTATGGTTAAATAGGTCATAAGTAGTACGAAAACATAACAATCCTTATACAAGATAACTTTAGAGACCTTAAGTCAAAGGATCACTTATACAATCATAACAATCAAAATTTCCATAAATATACAAATAATGTTCCAAATGGATTTCTTATATCGAGTCTATTCAGTGAACATATTCTCTAACAAGCAGCCATATGTTTGTTTAAGTATCTTTATAACTTAGCCTATAAGATCCACTACTTCCTTTATAAAGAAAAACATAACGTACACTAGTCTTTTTATGTTCAATTAATGTTTAGTCTTAATAAAAGAATGACTAGGAATAATTTAGAGATAATACTCAAATGTAATATGAATCTTATAATTATAATCTCATTATAATTTTATTTGCAATCTATAATTATCCCATGGACTTTATCATAGACATCTAAAAATGTATAAGCTAAAGAATGTCTTTAAATTATTTTGATACTAAACTATAACCAAAGCGATTAGTTATAGGGTATAAACCAATAATATCCCACTTGTGCTAAGCCAATCGTTTAAATATGTCTTACCTATCACCATATGATGATTATACAATTACTGAGACAGTGACTTAATAAGGGAATTCTATAAGATTCTTTATATTAAGCACTTGCTTAAATCTTACAACTTCCATCTTAATTATCATCATAATTAAGAAAATTGCCTAAATACATCCTTTGATATTTGATGAGACCTTAGCTCCTTTGACATTCCCATTGGCCCTCATGTTCCATAATACATTACTGTCTTAAACAGTGCAAGGAACTATATCAAGTTGACTAAAGAACTTATTTATCCAATTAATCATTTCCACTCAATGAAAATTGAAGTTTTGATTAATAT
This sequence comes from Erythroxylum reticulatum, assembly GCA_025504915.1. Lineage (NCBI taxonomy): Eukaryota > Viridiplantae > Streptophyta > Magnoliopsida > Malpighiales > Erythroxylaceae > Erythroxylum > Erythroxylum reticulatum. The sequence goes on along the minus strand of JANSVA010000004.1, from coordinate 25,517,861 downwards.
GTGTATATAGTCCAGAGCTCCTAGACGTGGATTTTGCATATTAATAATTTGGAACAACTTGAATGATTATGCTTTGTGTTAAATTTGTTTTGTGAAGTTGAAGCCACTACTTTATTATTGCATTGTGAACTTTGTGTTTTTGTGTTGTTTGTTGTTTTGTTTGCTTGAGGACAAGCAAATGTTTAAGTGTGGGGATGTGATAAGTGTCAATTACATCGTGTTTTAGGCCATAGTTTGATATGTGTTTAGCCATTAATTTAATCATTTAGTCTGTGTTTAGGTTAAAATTATATTAGTTTGTTAATTATTTGTGTTTTAAGTGTTTTATGGTTTAGTACAAGCTTTTAAGCTTAAATATTATGTTTTGCAGGTACCTTAATGTGTTTGTGTAACACCCCCTTTATCACATAGAAAATACGTAGGCCCAACCTATGACTCAACGTATACTGGCTAGAAACCACATAGGCCTAGCCTATTAAATCACTCATCCGGTGAACATAGGTTTCAATTCCAGTACACAAAAGCATAAAAACACCATATGTATAAATCAAATATTGATAGGAAAACCAATATTATGATAAGCCAAAACAATCATGTGTGACATCACTAGTTGGTCAAACTAATATGCACACACACCTATACTCAGTGTTAGCTTAACTTTCATCCGTGGTGAGTCTGGACCCTAGGTATGGAATCACCCACGAGTCCCGTAGAAAGGTCTCAATACGGCAACTCGACTTTCATGTATCAGCAACAAGGGTACTATAGTCGCTTAATCAGTTGTGCCCAGCACACGATTGGTCAATCGTTTCCTCACCAATCACCAAAAATCATATACAAAAATTAAGTACAAAAATCATGTAAAGCATTATGTTTTTATTTATCGGTCCAACCAATAAAATAAAACCGTACCATGGATCTAAGCCAAAGATAACAAATACATGCAAAATACATGACTCAGTTATGTTTATGTAAATTCCAAAGCATTATTTCATACAATAAAATTTATCTTTTGCAATGCAAGTGCAAAGTTATTAAAAAATGTAGTTTTATAAAATAAAGCATTATTCTTTGCACTTTAAACTCAGATTTGTTAAAATCAATACCATTTCTCAAAATATGTAATAAAAATATCAATTTCAAAAGCTATGTTGAAACATTATTTCATACAATAAAAGCTATCTTTTGTACTTCAAATGCATAATCGTTCAAAACAATGACGTTCATTAAATACCTAAACATATTAGCACCCATTTGAAATTCAATTCTACCATACATTGCCTAGGTTCAAAATTCACATACCAGTCATCATACTTATATTAGGATGTTCTAATCCTATTTGAGAAATACAGTTTTCCCAACTCACCTTAAAAGAAGATATTCACTCCCTTAACTTCAACAATCCTTAATACGAGCTCCTTGATTCACAGCTCCGAGCCTTTATACATAAAAAGAAATACGATGAAAATACTACTTAAACATAAATTTCATATTTATACACCATCACATTAGCTTCTCTTTTGCATTTTCTAAGGCATTCAATGCCTTTAATCCAAACTTATTCATTTCATAACATAATTAAGCACATCTTTATCCAAGCATATTAGGCCATTATTCATCAATCTAGGCAACATCTCAAGTTTACTCTAAGTAAACATGGAAGTGTTTTCCAATGTATACCATTATAAAGCCTTAGATCCTACACCAAGTTCACTTAGGCATTTTATCAAACACCTAATGTGCATGATTTTCAAGTCACATTTCCAAGACTTTATCATAATAATTCATGCCCTTTTCATGTCATATAGTAAATGCTTCCAATCAATGACACATTGCATCACTCCATTCCAACCAATTTCCTTCATTTAAGATACATTTTATCAATTGTACAACTCATTACATTAATCCACCTCTTCTCCATCATTTCGACCTAAACTTATCCAACACATATCTTCTTCATTCTTCATCATTAATTCACATCATACATGTATAATTAACACCATAGGATTCATTTAGACCATCAATTTCAAAAGGTATTCAAAAATTCACAAAGTTTCACCTAAAGGGGACAATTTCGGTTTTGACTTAAAGAACCCTCTCCATGACAAATCTCATTCATCTAAACCATGTTTCATGCATATTCAAGCATGGAGAATAACATATCTTAACATCAAACTCAAAATCATAATGTGGAGAGAGATGAGACAAAATTTACATATACTTTCCTTTAGTGATATCTTCAAATCCTTTGATAATTTTCAAATCTAATAATAGATTTGAGTTCCTTGACCCCAAATTAGCTTAGAACACCTTGATTGAGGTTGAAGAATCAAAAAGATTGTAGAAACTTGATGATGACCCAAAATGGGTTCTTCTCCTCCTCTCTTCTCCTTTCTTTTCCTTTCCTTCAATTAAAACAAGATGGTTTAAGTCTTAAATGGGGGGTGCATGTCCATACATAAGAAGGGTCCAGAATTTTGACTCTTCTTTGACTAAAATATGGTGAAATTACCTTTTTACCCTCCAAACTTTCCGAAATTTACAATTAAGCCAAAAATTTGGGAATCACCAAAACTTTTATTTTTATTTTAGTCCTTGAACTTTTGAGAATTATAATTAAGCCCTTAAATTTATAAAATTACAAATTGGTCCTCCAAGAATTGAAAAATTACAATTAAGTCCTTTAATTTTTGATAATTTGCAAATAAGCCCTTATGTACATCTACTTTTCCAATTAAGCTTTCTAAGTGTCCAATAAGTCTATAAATCATGTCTAATCATCTCTAAGGCATTAGAACATATTTAAATTAACCACCATGGTCATATCCATCCAATGGACTCAGTTTTTCACACTTAAAAGCTTATTTGTCAGAAATTTTCAAGATTTCACATATCGATGAACTCTAAATTCATATAAGGGCATATAACATTATAAATCATTGGCATATGTACCAAAAGGATTCAAATTCATCTTTGAACTCATATACAACCATGTATATATCAATCTACAGTAGTATCTACAAATACAGAACAATCACCATAGGGCTCAAAAAGTTCGACATTACAGATGCGTTGTCTTCTCAATTTTTGGATTATATTGCAATTTACTTGTATGAGAAGCACGAGTCATATACATGATCATATAATAAGAATTGTGACTTCAGTAGCCACTAAAAATGAGCTTAAATCTCGGAATGTGATTAAGAGTCGAAGGCTCGCTATATATAATGAGTCCTGTATCTGCAACAGATAAGGGACAGTAGGCACTCAGTCACAATAATGTAATAATTGAAAATGAGTCTCACGAGCACTACATATACATTTAATGCGTGTGTTTGACTAACTAAAATATATTTTGGACATGTATTTGAATGAAAGTGGATATGTGAAGTAAAAGATATGTGATGTTATATGCTAACTGAAAAGATGTGAATCATGTGCTTACATGTGTTGATGTGTGGTATGAATTGAGTGAACCATCAAGGATGGTTTACTCACTGAATTCGTAAAACTCACCAAAATTGCAACATTGATTTTTAGGACTGAGAGAGGATATTAGTGATCTAGAAACTTTACAAGAAGCATAATTCTTGTACTTTTGGGAAGAAGAATGGCTTAAAAGTCGGTCAACTGAGACTAAAGGATTAGATAGAAATTTTTGTATAATTCCTCTTTCTTGTAAGGTCTTTTGTATTAGGTTTTGGGATGAGGTACATATTTGCATGGTTTGTAAAGCTACAATGTACATATTCTTTTTTTTTAAGAAATGAAAGGAGGAATTCAGTTGGTTTTTAAATGTCATGTCTTTTATTTATGATACCTTATAAGAGATTATAAATGATGATGCCATAATTAAGTGGTTGTAATGACTGCTCTAACATCTCATTATTATAGGTTATGTACTAGAATGTCCTCAGGGTGTTCCGATATGTACTTTATAGCAGTGGAGTGTTACAATTCAATTTCTAGATGTTGAGGTAGATTTCAAATCGAAATTTGGTTTGATTCACTTACTGCCTATTTTTTGTGGTCTTGCATGTGAAGATACACATAAACACCTAAAAGAATTTCATATTGTTTTCTCTAGAAAGAAGCCAAAGAAGTCACTAGGGGGTGACAAAAGAATAAATTAATCTCTAGGCCTTTTGTTCTCATTAAAAGATAAGGCAAAAGATTGGCTATATTATCTTCCACCTAGCTCAGTAACCATTTGGAATGAGATGAAAAGAATGTTTTTGGAGAAGTTCTTTCTTGCATCAAGAGCAACGAATATTCGAAAGGAGATATGTGGGATAAGACAAATTACAGGAGAAACATTATATAAATATTGGGAAAGGTTTAAAGAGCTATGTGCCAGCTGTCCACATCATCAAATTCTTGACCAACTCGTGATTCAATAATTTTTATGAAGGACTATTGCCAATGGATCGAAGTATAGTTGATGCAACTAGTGAAGGAGTACTAGTAAACAAAACATTTGAGTTAGCCAGATAGTTGATACCAATTATGGTAAAAAATTCTCAACAGTTTGGGACAAGGATGGATGGAGCTATTAAGAGTGTGAATGAGGTAAGTAACACATACCTTGAGGATAAAATTTTTTATTTAACCTATCTAGTTCATCAAATTGCTGTAGGTCAATTTCAATCAGCAAGAGTGTGTGGAATATACTTATTCTCTAGACATCCTATGGATATGTGCTCTACATTGCAACAAAACTCTCTTTAAGAAGTTGACGCAATAGGGGGCTTTCCTGGTTAACCTCAACAAAAATATGGCCCTTATTCCAATTACCAAAACTCAGGATAGAGGGATCAGCCAAACTTGAGCTATGGAAATCAAGGAGGCCAACAATGATATCAACCTCGCAATTTTAATAAACAACCTTAAGCTCTTACATACGCTCAACCTTAATCTTCAAATTCAGGTATGTCTTTAGATGAAATTGTTAAGGCGCTTGCAAATAATAGATAACAATTTCAATAGGAAACAAGGGCAAGCCTTCAAAACTTAGGAAATCAGATCACTCAATTAGCCACCTTGATAACTAAATTAGAAGCGAAAGCATCAGGGAAATTATCTTCTCAAATGGTGGTGAACCCTCAGGAGAATGTGAGTGTAGTGACTTTGAGAAGTGGTAAGGAAATTCAATCTAGAACTTCTTTACCAATGGAGGAAGAAAAGCAAAAGAATAGAGAAAGAAGGAAGAACTTCCAACTCGAGAATCAACAAATGCAGAAAATGATTCATCTTCATCAATATCAATTAATGCACGTTTACCTCCTTTTCCTAATAGGTTAGCTAAACCAAAAGATGATGAATATGAAAGAGATCTTAGAAACTTTCAAAAAGGTGGAAATCAATATACCACTTCTGGAAGCCATAAAGCAAGTTCCAAAATATGCAAAATTCTTAATGGATTTGTGCACAAATAAAAGGAAACTAAAGGAAAAGAAGAGAATAATTTTGGGTAAAAATGTATCAGCTATGATAAATAGGAAATTACCAAAAAAATTTAAAGATCCAAGTATGTTTACACTTTCGTGTGTTATTGGTAATAGAAAAATTAAGCATGCCATGTTAGACTTAGGTGCATCTATTAATGTCATTTGATACTTAATTTATCGAGCTTTAAATTTGAATTCTTTGTAAGAAACTAATGTGATAGTCCAACTAGCTAATCGTTAATATGTGTGTGCTATTGGAGTTATTGAGGATGTTTTAGTCCGAGTTAATAGTTTGGTATTTCCAGTGAATTTTTACATCTTGAAAATGGATGAAGATAGTGTAGAACATCAACTTCGATTCTATTCAGTAGGTCATTTATGAAGACAGCCAAGATAAAATTTATGTGGATGAGGGTACTCTTTATGTGGAGTTTGATAGAGAGATTGTAAAGTTCAATATTTTCAAACCAATAAAATACCCTAACGATCTTCAATCTATCTATCATATGAATATTATGGATTCATTTGTGTAGGATATGTTTAATGAAGAAAATACTGAAGATGAGTTGGAGTTTAAGGCCAAATCAGAAGTGAATGAGCAAATTGATGAAA
>JANSVA010000004.1:25472809-25510353 GCA_025504915.1 Erythroxylum reticulatum | reverse complement strand
GTGAAGCTTAGGTCCTTATGTTTTAGAAAGGAGGAGTTGGAGTTTAAGGCCAAATCAGAAGTGAATGAGCAAATTGATGAAACTTATGATGTTGCATAATCATTACCAACAATGCAAATAGATTCAAAAATTTTGAATGATAAACTTACTATAAATATAAGAAAATGCTACCTTCTATTTTACAGGCACAAAGATTGAATTGAAAGCCCTACCTGATCACCTTAAATATGTTTATTTGGGCAATAGAGAGTCATTACCAACAATAATTCAAAAACGTTTAATGAAGGGCAAGAGGAAAAATTGATGACACTACTTAAAGAATACAAAATTGCAATTGGTTGGACTTTAGCAGACATAAAAAGAATCAGCCCAATGATTTGTATACAAAGGATTCTTTTAGATGATAATGCTAAACCAAAATGAGAACCCTAAAGAAGACTTAATCCAACAATGAAGGATGTGGTATTGAAAGAAATTTTAAAAGTTTTGGATGCAAGTATAATTTATCCAATCCCGAGCAGCGAATGGGTAAGTCTAGTGCATGTTATCCAAGAAAACTTGTATGATAATGATACAATACCAGAATGAGGAATTGGTATCAATGAAGGTATGGGTGGAAAATGTGTATAGACTTTAGAAAGCTTAATTTAGCTACTAGAAAGGACCATTTTTCATTACCCTTTGTGGAATAAATGCTAAAAAGACTTGCTGGTAAATCATGTTTCTGCTTTTTGGATGGTCTTTTAGGTTACTATCAAATAGCATTTCCTCAAGAGGATCAAGAAAAGACTACATTCATACGTCCATTTGGAACGTATGCTTTTAGGTGAATGTCATTCGTTCTCTGTAATGATCTTGGTACATTCCAAAGATGAATGATGAGTATATTTTCTAAGTATATTGAGAATTGCATTGAAGTATTCATGGATGATTTCACTATTTATGGAGATTCATTTAATGATTGTTTAAATCATTTATCTAAGGTTCTTAAACAATGCATTAAGACAAATTTGGTCTTAAATTATGAAAAAATGTCACTTTATGGTAGATCAAGGCATTGTTTTATGACAAGTGATTTCATTCAAGGGCATAGAAGTTGATAAAGCTAAAGTGGATTTAATTGTTAACTTACCTTACCCTACAAACATTAGGGAAGTTCGATCTTTTCTTGGACATGTAGGATTTTACCACAGGTTCATTAAAGATTTTTCCAAGATTGCAATACCTTTATCAAATTTGCTATAAAAAGATGTTCCATTTAACTTTGGGAAGAACTGCAAGGAAGCTTTTGATAAACTTAGGGCACTACTAATAAGTACGCCTATTATTCAGCCACCAAATTGGGATCTTCCGTTCGGGACCATATGTGATGCTAGCAACTATATAGTGGGAGTTGCTTTAGGCCAAAGGATTAAGAAAAGAAGTCACATTATCTTCTATGCTTCTAAAACATTGGATTTTGCGCAGTGTAATTATTCTACAACTGAGAAAGAGCTTTTAGAAATTATTTTTGTGTTAGATAAATTTATATCTTATCTGCTTGGCTCTAAAGCTATTGTTTACTCTAATCATACAGCATTAAAATATCTTCTAGTAAAGAAGTAGTCCAAATTGAGGTTAACACGATGGATTCTGCTGCTTCAAGAGTTTGATTTAACAATAAAGGATTGAAAAGACGCGAAAAATTTAGTAGTAGATCACTTGAGCAAGTTAGTAATAGATGAAGATATTTTACCTATTTTTGAAACTTTTCTTGATAAGCAACTGTTCCCAACAAAAAGTATGGCTCCATGGTATGCTAATTTGGTAAATTATTTAGTTACTAGAACTTTAACTTATTACATTAGTAAGTTTAGGAAGGAAAAGATAAGAAATAAGGCAAAATATTATATGTGGGGAGAATTGTTCTTATGGAAGTTCTACTCTGATCAAATTATAAAGCATCATGTGCCAAAAATGAACAAATTTCTATCTTCGTTTGTTATCAAAAATATCCATGTGGTGGTCAATTTGGCCCCAAAAGAACTAGTAGGAAAGTTTTGGAAAGTGGATTATATCGGGAGACCTTATTTAAAGATGCTTATGCGTTATGTAAAAGTTGTAATAAATGTCAAAAGGCAGGTATGTTATCTCATCAAAATGAAATGCCTCAAACCCCACTTCTGATAGTTAAAATATTTTATATATAAGGTATTGATTTTATGGGGTTCTTCCCTTTATCTTGTTGATTTTCTTACATACTTTTGGCTGTTGATTACGTTTCCAAATAGGTGGTAGTAAAAGCCACTAAAACTAACAATTCTGCAACTATTGTAGGGTTTATAAAAACCAACATTTTTAATACATTTGGAATCTTATGTGACATCATTAGTGATTGAAATTTGCTTAATTGATTGTTTAATTATTTCATAACACTTAGCGATTATCAACATGAAATTGCTTAAGATACTTACTTTGACACATATGTGATTTTAGGCACAATTCGGAAGAAAAGAAGTTAAAGTAAGTCGAAGTTATATATTTTATACATTTTTTAAAGATTAATTTTTACTTGTCTTCATGGTGCAAGAAGAAGAAAATTAAAAGACAAGAAAAAATTTAAAAGAAGAAAAAATGCAAGAACAGCGAATGAAGATGGATAGCCAGAAAAAGAGTCAAAAATGATAGTGAAGCATAAACAAAATGCACAGCTCCAACACATCCAACGTCTGCATGAAAAATGTAGACCATATCGTCTGTGTGAAAAACGCAGACCATATCTGCATTTCATGCAGACAACATCGTAGACAAGGAGTATGTTTCAAAAGGGAGCAGATTCGAGGGTTTTTGGATGAACTGTAATGTGGCCAACATATTAAATCGTCACATCAAGCTACAGCAGGGGAGAGGGGCATAAAAGAGAAAATAAAGAGGTAAGAGAGCTATTTGAGAGGTCTGCGTTAAATGCAGATGAGGAGTGCGTTTTTAGAGGGTAGTGTAGTGAGGTTAGGCAGAAACAAAAGGAGACGTGAATAATGAAGATAGACCACAATCTTTGTTTGTCACATCGGTGAATAGTGAGGGAAAAGAGATAGTAGAGTGAAAAAGAAGAGGGAGGCGCAGTGAAGAGAGCCAAAAGGGGTTTCAGCTAGGGATATTGAATAGGGATTGAAGCATTTTTTCGAGAGAGAATTATGGAGAGCTAGATGTCCCGAAACTGGATCGGAGGCGACATCGATGTCAATGACATAGGTTAAGTATTTTTTATTATTTTTTATTTCTTTCTTTCATTAGAAATTGATTGTGTTATCCTATGTTAATTGATTTGGGTATTGTGTATACATAATCGGATTTTATTGTTCCGTTATTTGAGTATGAACCCATTGGGTTTTGTGAAAAGATAATTTTAATATTTTTATTGAATCATTTAATTGCAAACCCATTGCTAGAATTTCGATATAAGCCATAATTGTTATGTTGAAATTCATAGGTAGTGACTATTGATTCATAATCATCGGGGATAATATGACCTAGGTTAAATGACATATATTATGTGTTGCCTTGATTAATTGGTTTTCCTAATTCTTAATGCTACTGTCTAATTAAATCTAGAGTTCATATCCTAGGCTATTCGGTGGTTAGGTTTAATTAACGATCATATCTTGATTAATCAAAACCTAAGGGAAAACTTGGGTTAATTATTAACCCACGATTAACAGTGTCACGACCCGATACCACATCTAGCTTATAACAACCACCGCATAACCGAGCTGAAGACACTAATGGTATCCTTAATCCGACTATGCAAGGCTAAATGAATATCTTTTTTTTTTTTGAAAAATTTGGGTAGCACAACGGCTGTATTTTAGAAATCCCAAAAACTGCACATAATTTTAAAAACACTTCTATATTCACATCTAACCATAACTTCAGGACTTTAAAACCAACTCAAGGCAATATCAACAACAGTATCAAAAGATTCATACATAAGGTCTTTTACAAACCACAAGACAATTAGGAGCTAATTTATAAAGTCATAAAGCATATCAATATAAGCAATCTAATAAAAATAGTAGTTCATGAGCCACTATACAACAAAAGTACAAATAGAGACTACCCACATGCGGTAATGTCTCGAAAATGTCAAAGAATGCATGATACACTCAGAGCCTTAAGCTCACCAAATTAACCTACATGGTTGGAAAGTGGACGGGAGTGAGTACCCTAGGTACTCAGTGAGCAAGAAAAACATATATCACAAATAGAATTTAATTCATACTAAGACAGTGTAGATAACCTATGAAGTGAATATATATCACATAGAAAACATATAGGCCTAGCCTATGGCTTAACATATACTAGTTAGGTACCACATAGGCCTAACCTATTAATCAACCATTCGATGAATATAGGTTCCAGTTCCAGTACAAAAATGCAGAAAAAATTCACGTGTATGAAACAAATCTCGTCAGAAAATAAATATCAGGATAAGCCAAAATGATCATGTGTGACACCACTAATGGGCCAAACGAATGTGCACACCTACCGATCCTCGATGTTGGCTCGACTTTCATCCGTGGTGAGTCAAGATTACAGTCAACAAGAGCGTCATGACCCTAGGTGATGGCCTCATCGATGTCCAGACCTTAGGTGTGAAATCAGTCGCAAGTCCCGTAGAAAGGTGTGGATATGTGGACTCGACTTTTATGTACTAGCGTTAAAGGTATGGGGGTCGCTTCATCAGTTATGCCTAATACACAATTGGCCAATTGTTTCTTCACTAATCACAAAAAATCATATACAAGTATTAAGTACAAAAATCAAGTAAGGCACCACGCTTTTATTCATCGGTCCAATTGATAAAATGGAACCTTGTCATTGCTTTAAGCCAAAAGAGGACAAAAACATACAGCATACATGACTCGATTATGCATATGTAAATTCCAAAACATTATCTCATGAAATAAAAACCATTTTTGTACTCCAAATGCATAGTTGTTAAAAACAATGTCGTTTCATAAATATATAAGGATATTAGCATCCATTTGAAATTCAATTTTACCATATGTTGCCTAAGTTCAAAATTCACATACAAGTCGTCATGCTTGTCTTAGGATGTTCTAATCCTATTTGAGAAATCTGGTTTTCCCAGCTCACCTCAAAAGAAGATACATACTCCTTTAACTTCAACATTCCTCAGTACAAACTCCTTGATTCATAGCTCTCGAGCCTTTATACATAAAAAGGACATACAATGTATTTACTACTTAAACATGAATTTCATATTTGTTCACCATCATATAAGTGTATAAAAACACAATATTACTCTCTTTAAGCTATAAAATTCGACCATTAAGCTTCTCACATGATTACTTCCGTAGTATTCATATTAGCTTTTCTTTTGCATTTTCTAAGGCATTTAATGCCTTTAATCCCATACTTTCTCATTTTCAAACATAATTAAACACATCTTTATCCAAGCACATTAGGATATTACTCGTCAATCTAAGCAACAATTTAAGTTCACTCTAAGTTGACATAAAAGTGTTTTCCAATGCATACCATTATAAAGCCTTAAATCATAAATCAAGTTCACTTACGCATTTTATCAAACACCTAATGTGTATGATTTTCAAATGAAATTTTCAAGACTTTATCATAATAATTCATGCTCCTATCATGTCATATAGTAACACTTCCAATTAATGACACATTCCACCACTCCATTCAACCCAATTTCCTTCATTTAAGCTACATTTTATCAATTGTATAACTCATTACATTAATCCACCTCTTCTCCATCATTTTGACCTAACCTTAACCAACACACATATTCTCCATTCTTCATCATCAATTCACATCATACATGTATAATTAACACCATAGAATTCATTTAGACCATCAATTTCAAAAGATATTCAACAATTTACAAACTTTCACCTAAACGGGACAATTTTGGTTTTGACTTAAAGAACCCTCTGCATGACACATTTCATTCATCTAAACCATGTTTCAGCATATTCAAGCATGGAGAACAACATATTTTAACACAAAACTCAAAATCATAATGTAGAGAGAGATGAGACAAAATTTTACCTAAACTTTCCTTTGATGATATCTTCAAATCCTTTTAGATTTTCTCAAATATAATGATAGATTTGAGTTCCTTGAACCCATAGATTTAATTTCATTGACCCCAAATTATCTTAGAACACCTTGATTGAGGTTGAAGAATCAAAAAGATGGTATAATTTTAGGTGATGGTCGAAACCCTCTTCTCCTCCTCTCTTCTCCTTTCTTCTTTCTTTCTTTTTAATTAAAACAACATGTTTTATGTCTTTACTAATGGAATGCATGACCTTAAATGGAGAAGGGTCTAGAATATTGACCCTTCTTTGACCAAAATATGGTAAAATTACCTTTTTTCCCTTAGGTTGTATGAAATTACCATTTTACCCTCCAAACTTTCCTAAATTTGTAATTAAGCCCAAAGTTTAGGAATCTCCAAATATTTTTTTTTAATTTTTGTCCATGTACTTTTGAGAAGAATAATTAAGCCCCTTAAATTTATAAAATTGCATATTGGTTCACCAAGAATTTAAAATTTACATTTAAGTCCTTTAACTTTTAACACTTTGCAAATAAGCCCTTATGTACATCAACTTTTCCAATTAAACTTTCTAAGTGTCCAATAAGTCTATAAATCATGTCTAATCACCCCAAAGGCATTAGAAAACATTTAATTCAACCACTATGGTCATATCCATCCAATGGACTAAATTTTACACGCTTAAAAACTTATATGTCGAAAATCTCCATGATTTCGCATATCAATGAACTCTAAGTTCATGTAAGGGCATATAACATTATCAATCGTTACATACATATCCACAGGACTTAAATACATCTTTGAACTTATATACAACCATGTATATATCAATATATACTAGCATCTCCAAGTACCAAACCAATACAAAAAAAAAAGCTCAAAGAGTTTGGTGTTACAAATAGTTGCTAGAAAAGGTTTGAGAACAAAAAATCAATGAAATATGCTTAATTAGGGTGTAGGCTGATATTGAACTAAAGAATCGAGTCCCTATTGAATTCCCCACTTTTATCATTTTTCACATGTTTTCTTTAAATTGTTTTTATTAGTCTAGTTTCATTTTATTTTCTTATTCCAAAAATAACCCCCCTGCTGTTAAACCTAAACACCAATTAAGTTTATTTCATAAACTTTACACACACTCTCTATAGGATTAACTTAGACTCACCACTGCTATAATAGTAGGTCTAATTATTTTATTTTGACTAGCGTAACGATATGTGATCAATTTTGGCTATGTTGCTAGAAAGTATGGTGTTTTAGTTTTTGTTTGTGATTTAATTGGTGTTTTGTATATATTTGTTCCTATTTGGCTTCTTTTCAATTACTTTGTGATCTTTTCACTTTTTGTTTTGTGTTTTAAAAAAATTCAATATGGATGGAAGTAATATCTTTTATAACTCATATTCTCATTCCTATAAAAATGTTTAGACTGATCAACCTAACTTTTGTTATAGATGGGATAATCATCAAAATTACTTTCATGATAGTTTGTAAGACACATAACAATTCTTGTGTGGACCAGAAGGTTTTTGTCAAAACTTAAGTACATCTCTAGAAGAAATGCTTAATATTATAGCTGCTAACAATCTTCAAATTCAACAGGTTCTACAACAGTTTCAACATAATATGCAACAGCTATTTTAGTATGGTGCACAGCAAATCCAATAGGATGCTCTGCAATTCTAGCAAGATGCATTGCCTCGATGGGGAGATATCAATCATATAGAACCGTAAAGTGAAAAGGAGTAGTTGTATCAACCCGAGATATACCCAATGGACGTTTATGTGAAACCTTTACAAAGTGATGAGGAGCTTGAGAATTTTAAGGTCAACCCTCAACGAATTGCTTGTATAGAAGAAGTTGAGAAGGAGCTTAAAGCCGAAAGGGACACATCTTTTATCTCAGAGGTAAGTACTAAGTCCATGATTATTTTTAAGACTAACTCTTTACCTTTACATAATAGATTGGAGGAATTAAATGATGAAGATAAACGTCAAGAGATGTTCAAAATATTTCAGGAGTGTTTGGACTCAGTTGAGGTTGAGAATCTAATGATAGGGAAGATGTTGAATGAGGATGATGATCAGCTAAGCCGGAACTACCTCGTGTGGAAGTAGCGCTAACTGTAATACTCGAAGATCCCAATTTTGTCACATGAGAAGGAGTCGATCCAGCGACTCTATAAAGGCGCTTTTTAGGAGGCAACCCAAGGGAAGTAAATTTTACATTTTTGCATTAATTTTTATATGCATGTGTGTTTTTGAATTTGTTTTTTTACTTATTTTAAGTTTTCAATCAAAATCAAAGAAAGAATAAAACAAACAAACAAACAATTTCTCGTTTTCTATTACTTCTAGGATTATTTAATCATGAATAGAGAATGAATTGACTAGAGAATTCCATAGCAACTTTGGCATGTACTTTTGCTATTGTGATTGGTTGATGTGCATTATCTTTAGAAAATTAATGACTAGTGGTAGACAAAGCCAGTGAGATTTTGAGCCTTATTAGACTGACACATTCATATCAGCCTCATTCTCTTTTGATAATGTGTGACCTTCATGACATGTACATCCTGATTTTGTTTTGAATTTCTGTTCAAGACCACATTTTTATCACATGCATTAACATGAAAATCATTAGGCATTCTTTATTTTTCCAAACTACATTAGCTAAATAGCATACCTTTAAGATGATCTTCCTTTTTTATAAACCCCTTTGAACTTTATACCTTTCTTTTTGTATAAACCATATTTTATGCTTTTTAAACTTAACCAAATGTCCTGCCAAAGCCATAAAGCTAGTGGAACATTTGTGATTATTGAGTTCGTAGATGTACAAAATTCTAAGTGCGGGGGTATACATATGTGAGGTTTGGTTAAAATGTTGGGATGTTATTTTATATCTTATCATTAAAATTCCCATGTCAATGTAGTTTCTTTTAATGCGAGAAAAGAAAGAAAATAGAAAGGCACAAGAAAGGAAAAGAAAAAAAGAAAGAGAATGAAAAAGAATGAAAATTTTTGTTTAAATAAATGTATCAAGGAGGAATTGCATATGTGTTGAAAAATTGTTTATGGCTAATGCATCTAGAGTTGTAATGAATTTGTTATTTGAGTATGTTGAATATAAAGTAAATGTTGGCTTGGAAGGTTCACTCTTGTGATTTCAATGTACTGCTAGCATAAATTGTATGAATGATTCCTTTGGATTAGTATATGCTTCATTTGGTTTATGTATGAGAGCTGAATGAGGTTGTGAAATATAAATGTTGCATTTGTCATAACTGATGGTACCCAGTTTTTTATGAGTGTTGCTTTGTTTCACTAGATTTGATGACTTTCAAGCTACCTGACCCAAATACATTTCACCTGACCTTTACCCACATTACAACCTTGAAAAGTCCTTTAATTCATGATTTTGGATGTGAATTATAGTGGTGGAGAAATGAAATGTTATACAAAGTTATAGATTGTCATGATTATGAATGGTGTTGAGTGTACCTATAGACATATTTTAGTTAAAAACATTTTCCAAGTCTACCATTAGATTGTTCATTTTTTAAAGATGATGAATGTTGATTGATTATGAGCAAAAGCTTGAAATGTTGACTTCTTGCTATAATTTTTAAAGTCATTTATCTTTGTTTATGATAATATAGTCTTAGAAAATATAGTAATTAAGTAAATGTTTCGAGTCTTTAAGCTTAATTTAGATGTTTTACCTGAGGATGGCTAAAAGCTAAGTGTGGGGGAAATTGATATATGCTTAATTGATTGTTTAATTATTTCATAACATATAGTGATTAACGACATGAAATTTCTTAAGATTACCTTGACATATATGTGATTTTAGGCGCAAGTCAGAAGCGAAGATCATAAAGTGAGTCGAAGCTCTATATTTTGGCAATTTTCTAAAGATTAATTTTTATTTGTTTTCATGGAGCAAGAAAGAGAAAATTAAAAGAAGAAAAATGTTAAAAAAAATAGTGAATGAAGATGGTTAGGTAGAAAAAGAAACAAAACAATAATGAAGTATGAAAAAATCCACAGCTCCAAGACGTCCATCTTCTGTATGAAAAACGCAAACCATAACTATGTTTCATGTAGACGACGTCTGTGTGAAAAACATAGACAAGGAGTGTGTTTAAAAAGGGAGTGTGTTTCAAGAGGGCACAGATGTGAGGGCTTTTGCTTGAAAAGTAATGTTTCCAACATATTAAATCGTCACATCAAGCTATAATAGGGGAGAGGAGCGTGAAAGAGAAAATAGAGAGGTAAGAGAGATGCATGAGAGTCTGCCTTTAACATAGTTGTCTGCGTTAAATATAGGCGAGGAGTGTGTTTCAAGAGGATAGTGTAGCAAGGTTGGGCATAAACAAAAGGACACTTGAATAGTGGAGATGGAACATCATCTTTATTTGTCACATCAGTAAATAGTGAGAGAAACCAGAGCGTAGCATGAAAGAGAAAAGGGGGCAGTGAAGAGAGCCAAAAGGGGTTTCAATTAGGGACAATAAATGGGGGTTGAAGCATTTTTTAGTAGAGATTTATGGAGAGCTAGACGTCATGACGGTGGTTCCGAGGCGACATCGAAATTAATGACCTAAGTTAAGTATTTTTATTGATTAATTATTTCTTTTTCTCATTAGAAATTGATTGTGTTATCCTATGTTAATTGATTTGGGTATTGTGTATGGATAATCGGATTTTCGTTATTGTTTAGTTATTTGTGTATGAACCCATTGGATTTTATGAAAGACGATTTTAATGCATTAATTAAATATTTTAATTACAAACCCATTGCTAGATTTTTTATATAATCGGTAATTGTTATGTTGAAATTCATGTGTAGCGATAAATGATTCGTAATCATTAGATATAACATGACCAAGGTTAAATGACACATCTTATGTACTTGTTGCCTTGAGTAATCGGTTTTCCTAATTTGTAATGCTACTATCTAATTAAATCTAGAGATCGTATCCTAGGTTATTCCGTGGTTAATTAACGATTGTATCTTGGTTAAACAAAACCTAGGGAAAACTTAGGTTAATTATTAGCCCACGATTAATAGTTGCTATAAGAGGTTTGAGGACAACAAATCAATAAAATATGCTTAATTAGGGTGTAGGTTGAGATTGAACCAAAGAATTGGTCCCTACCGAATTCCCACTTTTATCATTTTTCGTATGTTTTCTTTAATTTGTTTTATTAATTTAGTTTTATTTTATTTTCTTATTCTAAAAACATACCCCCCTCGTTAAACTTAAATGTCAATTTATTTCATTTCATAAACTTTATACACACTCTCTGTGGGATTGATCTAGACTCAGCACTACTATAGTAGTAGGTCTGGTTATTTTATTTTGACTAGCGTAACGACATGCAATCAATTTTGGCATCATTATCATGAACTGCGGTGCTTTATTTTTTATTTGTGATTTAATTGGTGGTTTGTATATATTTGTTCGTAATTGATTTCTTTTTAGTTATTTTGTGATCTTTTCTTTTTTTGATTCGTGTTAAAAAAATTCAATATAGACGGAAGTAATTTCTTTTATAACCCATATTCTCAATCCTATAATAATGTTTAAACTGATCAACCTAAATTTTATTTTGGATGGGATAATCATCAAAATTACTTTCATGATAGTTTGCAAGACACAACAATTCCCGTGTGGACTAGAAACTTTTTGTCAAAACTCAAATACATCTCTAGAAAAAATGCTTAATATTATGGCTGCTAACAATCTTCAAATTCAACAGGATATGCAATAGTTTTAATAGAATGTTCAACAGTTTTTTTAGTAAGGTGTACAGCAATTCTAACAAGATGCTCTACAATTCCAGTAAGATGTACTGCCTCGATAGGGAGATATCAATCATCTAAAATAGCAAAGCAAAGAGGAGCAGCCATATCAACCCGAGGTGTACCTAATGGAGTTTGTGTGGAAACTTTACAAAGTGATAAGGAGTGTGAGAATATTTAGATCAATCCTCAATGAATTGCTTATGTCGAAGAAGTTGAGAAGGAGATCGAAGCAAAGGGACACATGTTTTAGCTCGGAGGTAAGTACTGAGTCCGTGATTATTTTTTAGACTAACTCTTTACCTTTATATAATAAATTAGAGGAATTAAATGATGAAGAAAAAGGTGAAGAGACGTTTGAAATATTTCAGGAATGTATGGACTCATTCAGGATTAAGAATCTGAGGATAAGGAAGATGCTAAATAAGGATGATGATCAACTAATAGGGAAGATGCTAAATAAGGATGATGATCAACTAAGGGCCTATCCGAAACTACCTCAAGTGGAAGTGTCACTAACTATATTACCAGAAGATCACAATTTTGTCACGTGAGGAGAAGAAAGAGTCGAGCCAGCAACCCTAAATAAAGACCCCTCATGGGAGGTAACTCAACGGAAGTAATTTTCTGTTTTCAATCAAAATCAGAGAAAGAATAAAACAAATAAAAAAATATTTTCTTGTTTTCTATTACTTCTAGGATTATTTAATCATGAGTAGAGAATGAATTGACTAGATAATTTCATAGCAACTTTGGCATGTACTTTCGCTATTTTGATTGGTCGATGTGCATTATCTTTAGAAGAGTAGTGACTAGTGGTAGACAAAGCTGGTGAGATTTTAAGCCTTACTAGACTGACACATTTATATCAGCCTCATTCTCTTTTGATAATGTGTGACCTTCATGATATGTACATCTTGATTTTGCTTTGAATTTCTATAGAAGACCACATTTTTATCACATGCATTAATATGGAAATGATTAGGCATTCTTTATTTTTGCGAACTACATTAGCCAAATAGCCTATCCATTATATGATCTTCCTTTTTAATAATCCCCTTTGAGCTTTATACCTTTCTTTTTGTATAAACCATATTTTATGCTTTTAAACTTAACCAAATGTCCTACCCAAGCCATAAAACTAGTGGAACATTTGTGATTGTTGAGTTTGTGGATGTTCAAAATTGTAAGTGTGGGGGTGTACATATGTGAGGGTTGATTATAATGTTGGGATGTTATTTTATATCTTATCATTGAAATTATCATGTTAATGTAGTCTATTTTAATTTTAAAAAAAAGGAAAAGCAAGAAAAGAAAAGAAAAGAAAATGAAAGAGAAAAGAGAAAAAATGAAATGAAAAGAAAAGAAAATTAAAAAAAAGAAAGAGAAAGAAAAAAATGAAAAAATTTGATTAAACAAATGTATCAAGTAGGAATTGCATATGTGTTGAAAATTTGTTTATGGTTATTGCATCTTCCTAGAGTTATAATGAATGTGTTATTTGAGTATGTTGAATATGAGGTAGATGTTGGCTTGGAAGGTTCACTCTTGTGATTTCAATAAATTGTTGGCATAAATTGTATGAGTGATTCCTTCGGATTGGTATATGCTTCATATGGTTTGTGTATGAGAGCTGAATGAGGTTGGGAAATATGAATGTTGCATTCATCATAGCTGACCATACCCAATTTTTTATGAGTGTTGCTTTGTTTCACTAGATTTGATGACTTTTATGCTACTTGACCCAAATACATCTCACCTTACCTTTACCCACATTACAACCTTGAAAAGTCCTTTGATTCATGATTTTACATGTGAATTATAGTGGTGGAGAAATGAAATGATATGCAAAGTTATGGATTGTCTAATTGCAAACCCATTTCTATAATTTCGATGTAATCCGTAATTGTTATATTAAAATTCATGTGTAGTGGCAAATGATTCGTAATCATTAGATATAACATGACCTAGGTTAAATGACACATCTTATGTGGTTGATGCCTTAATTAATCGGTTTTCCTAATTCGTAATGCTACTACCTATTTAAATCTAGAGATTATATCCTAGGTTATTCAGTGGTTAGGTTTAATTAACAATCATACCTTGATTAAACAAAACCTAAAGGAAAACTCGGGTTAATTATTAACCCACGATTAATAGCTGCTAGGAGAGTTTTGAGAACAACAAATCAATAAAATATGCTTAATTAGGGTTTAGGCCGAGATTAAACCAAAGAACTGGGTCCTTACCGAATTCTCCACTTTTATCATTTTTCGCATGTTTTCTTTAATTTGTTTTTATTACTCTAGTTTCATTTTATTTTCTTATTACCAAAACAAAACCCCCCGTTAAACCTAAAAACGATTAATTTCATTTCATAAACTTTACACACACTCTCTGTGGGATCGACCTAGACTCACCACTACTATAGTGTTGCTTTGTTTCACTAGCTTTGATGACTTTCATGCTACTTGACCCAAATACATCTCACCTTACCTTTATCCACATTACAACCTTGAAAGTCCTTTGATTCATGATTTTGCATGTGAATTATATTGGTGGAGAAATGTAATGATATGCAAAGTTACGGATTGTCATGATCATGAATGGTGTTAAGTGTACCTATAGATATATTTTATTTAAACACATTTTTCGAGTCTACCATTAGATTGCCCAATTTTTGAAGATGATGAATGTTGATTGATTATGAGTAAAAGCTTGAAACGTTGACTTCTTGTTATGATTTTTAAAAGTTATTTATCTTTATTTATGATCATAGTCTTAGAAAAATATGGGAATTGAGTAAATGTTTTGGGTCTTTTAGCTTAATTTGGATGTTTTGTCTAAGGATGGCTAAAAGCTAAGTGTGTGAGAAATTGATATGTGCTTAATTGATTGTTTAATTATTTCATAACACTTAGCGATTAACAACATGAAATTGCTTAAGATACCCACTTTAACGCATATGTGATTTTAGGCACAAGTCGGAAGCAAAGAAGTCAAAGTGAGTCGAAGCTCTATATTTTGGTCATTTTCTGAAGATTAATTTTTACTTGTCTTCATGTGATAAGAAGAAGAAAATTAAAAGACAAGAACGAAATTAAAAGAAGCAAAAAATGCAAAGAACAGTGAATAAAGATGGACAGCTAGAAAAAGAGACAAAAACGACAGTGAAGCATGAAGAAAATGTATAGCTCCAAGACGTCTAAATTTAACGTAGACAACTGCATTAAGCATAGACGAGGAGTGCATTTCAAGATGGAGTAGATGCGAGGGTTTTTTGTGAATAGTAATGCGGCCTACATATTAAATCATCATATCAAGCTACAGCAGGGGAGAGGGGCGTGAGAGAAAATAGAGAGGTAAAAGAGTTGCGTGAGAGGTTGGCGTTAAACATAGACGAGAAGTGTGTTTCAAGAGGGTAGTGTAGCGAGGTCAGGCAGAAACAAAAGGAGACATGAATAGTGGAGATGGACCACCATCTTTATTTGTCACATCGGTAGTGAATAGTAAGGGAAAAGAGAGAGTAGTGTGAAAAATAAGAAGGAGGCACAGTAAAGAGAGCCAAAAGGGGTTTCGACTAGGGGCATTAAATGGGGGCTTAAAGCATTTTTCTAGGAGAGATTTATGGAGAGCTAAACGTCCCAATGCTAGTTCGGAGGCAACATCGACATCAATGACTCGTTAAGTTTTTTTATTGTTTTGTTGTTTATTTCTCTCATAGTATGGATAATCATATTTTTGTTATTGTTCGGTTATTTGTGTATGAACCCATTGGTTTTTACGAAAAGATAATTTTAATGCGTTAATTGAATCATTTAATTGCAAGCTCATTGCTAGAATTTCGATAAAATCCGTAATTGTTATGTTGAAATTCATGTGTAACGACTAATGATTTATAATCATTAGGGTTAACATGACCTATTTTAAATGACGCATCGTATATGGTTGTTGCCTTGATTAATCGGTTTTCCTAATTCGTAGTGCTACCGCCTAATTAAATCTAGAGATTGTATCCTAGGTTATTCGGTGGTTAGGTTTAAGTAACGATCGTATCTTGATTAAACAAAACCTAAGGGAAAACTCGAGTTAATTTTTAACCCACGATTAATAGTTGCTAGGAGAGGTTTGTTTTTTTATTATTTTGTTGTTTCTTTCTCTTATTAGAGATTGATTGTGTTATCCTATGTTAATTTATTTGGGTATTATATGTGCATAATCATATTTTCATTATTGTTCGGTTGTTTGTGCATGAACCCATTGAGTTTTGTGAAAAGATGATTTTAATGCGTTAATTGAATTGTTTGGTTGCAAACCCATTGTTAGAATTTCAATATAATCCGTAATTATTATGTTGAAATTCATGTGTAGCAACTAATGATTCGTAATCATTAGGGATAATATGACCTAGGTTAAATGAAGCATCATATGTGGTTGTTGCTTTAGTTAATCGATTTTTCTAATTCATAATGCTACGGCCTAATTAAATCTAAAGATCGTATCTTAGGTTATTCGATGGTTAGGTTTAATTAATGAACATATCTTGATTAAACAAAACCTAAAGGAAAACTTGGGTTAATTTTAACCCACGATTAATAGCTGCTGGGAGAGGTTTGAGAACAACAAATCAATAGAATATGCTTAATTAAGGTGTAGACCAAAATTGAACCAAAGAACTGGATCCCCACCAAATTCCCCACTTTTATCATTTTTTGTATGTTTTCTTTAATTTGTTTATATTAGTCTAGTTTCATTTTATTTTCTTATTCCAAAAACAAATCCCCTTTTTAAACCTAAACACCAATTAATTTCATTTCATAAACGTTGTACACACTCTTTGTGGGATCAACCTAGACTCACCACTGCTATAGTAATAGATCTAGTTATTTTATTTTTGCTAACATAACGACACGCGGTCAGTGATCAAGTCATTTTTACACTAAAGTTGCGGCAACACTATTTAGAAAGTATAGAGTACATCATCGAGTAGCCACCGCCTACCATCCGCAAATGAATGGACAAGTAGAAGTATCAAACAACGAGGTGAAATCCATCGTAGAAAGGACTGTGAATCCTATTCGAAAGAATTGGAGTTTACGATTGGATGAAGCTCTTTGGGCATACCATACAACTTATAAGACACCAATAGGAATGTCTCCTTATCGTTTATTTTTCAGTAAAGCTTACCATCTACCGGTGGAAATTGAACATAGAGCCTATTGGGCAGTGCAATGTTGCAACATGGATTTAGCAAAAGCTGGAGAGGAAAGGAAATTGCAATTATAAGAGCTAGAGGAAATAACGTTGGATGCTTACAAATGTTTGAAATTTTACAAAGAAAAATCCAAGTTGTTCCATAATAATATGGTCTTGAGGAAGCAATTTAAGGTGGGACAAAACAAGTTATTATATAATTCTCGATTAAAGATTGTGCCAAGGAAGTTACGTTCTAGATGGCTTGGTACATTTGTTATTGCTAATACCCTTTCTTATGGTGCAATGGAAATAAAAGATTTAGAGACTAGAAAGATTTTTAAGGTTAATGGATATAGACTGAAACCATTTCATGAGGAGATGATGGTTTCCAGTGTGGTGAATAGTGATTTGGAACTTCCATCATATAAAGAAGTTTGAGAAGAACCGACTCTGTTGAGCATAACAACATTAAACAATTGCATTTTTCGGAAGGCAACCCAAATATCATAGTTTTATTTTATTTTGTTTTAGTTCTTTCTTTGATGTATTTGTTTATTTTTAAAACGTAAATTTATTGGCTTAAAGGAAAAAGAGGTATAAAAATTCTAGACTATTAAATCTTATAATGTGAGATCTCGCCTTGTGTGATTTAGTTTTCTGGAATGAAGATCTTAAAATTCCAGACTAAATCTCATAAGGTAACATCTCGCCTTATATGATTTAGTATTTTGGATTGAGACTCTAATGTCCCAATAAGAATTAAAGGTAAAATTAAAAATTAAAAAAATAATTAATAAAAACATAAATATTTACATTTTATTTAATTTATTATTTTCATTTTTTAATTTATTTATTTATTAAAGAAAACCTAATCTGTTATTTATTCTTTGCAGGACATTCCAAAATAAACACTCACTCACCCATTCTAGCAGCACATCTTACGTCGCAGCCTCACTCAAGTAGCTCCCCTCCTACACAAGCCACACATGCTACACGTAACCCTCTCCACTCCACATCCCTCACGTAGCCCTGTTCACAGCCCTCATGCACGCAGCCCTCTCCACAACACCCACCATTTCACTCACGCAGCCTAGTCCAACCCACCCACGCAACAACACTCACGCAGCTCCAGAGACAAATACACGATGCAGCAGCTTCTCTCACCCACATCACTCAACTGCGACAGACACAGCAGCCTCCTCACACAACCCGATAGCCCCACTTTAATCACGCCAACAACAACAAAAACCAACCAACCACGCCCCATTTTTTTAGCTTTATTTTTACTGTTTTTAATTCCTTTTTTATTTTCATTCTTATTAATTACTTTTAGTTAATCCTTCTTTTAGTTTAATTTCAATTATTATTAAGTTGTTGTTAATATTTGTTTAAGTAATTTTCGTTTATCTTGTTTAGTGTAATGGAGCATTTTAAGGCTACCACCAAAACCGAAACAAAAGGCAATTCACCGATGAATGCTAAATCTACTAAAAGTTCTAAAGCCAGTAACAAAAGGAAGCGTGTGTAGATTGCGAAAAATACTTCGATTCTACCACTTGCTGAGTTGGACTTACGAGGATGTCTCACTTTCAACACCAAAGAATGAAACAACATTATGTTATTATTAAAACTCAACATATTGTTGCGGGTATGTACACTACTCTTCTCTAGAAGAATTAGAAATTAAGGAAATTTTGATGATTTGCTAATCGATATGAGTTGGAAGTACATTGCATTGATTAGTTGTCCTATTTTTATTGAATTAACTAGGGAGTTCTACACTACTTTAAATTTGACAAACTGGACAATTTTATTTTAGGTAGTCCTAAGGCGATAATACAGATTAATGGGAGTCAAATTAAAACAGATTGTCACTGAGTTCAATTTAGCCTTAAGTTAATAAATGAAGATTATGCTAATTCAACCCTTTATAAAGGATCTGTCGTGGACTATAGTGAGTTCAACTCTTTTTAACCATGGAAATCAATTTTTTCTGATCCTTTTCCTTATAATCCTAATCAATCTTCTAAATAAAATGGAGTGGATTTATATGCAGCATTTCTTACCCTTTAGTTATTCTGACCGAAAGGCTACTACATGTATATGTACTAAGGCTAAATTGTTCTTTATTTGGTGTATGGTGAATAAAGTACATTTCAATTTAAGTGTTTGGTTGGCGTTATCTTCAAACAAACATTTATGTCTTAGTTCTCATATCACTCATTTGGCTATTAATTTCAATTTGATTGATCTGACTGACACCGATATGCATATAGCCTGTGAGATGGAATCTTTAGATAGAATTTGTTTAAGCAGGATGGTGTAACTGAAAAGCAACAAAGAACATGTCGCGATCGCATCGAGAGAGGCTCATCATCAACACAACGAGAGCATAATACCATTCGACCAACTTTATATCTTCTAGCTCCACAAATCTAACAGGATTATCACTCTCAGCTGGATAGATTGGAAGACAAAATGGAGAAAATGGAAAAAAATTTGGATGCTCTACTTCAATTCATGGGGGTTGTACCTTCATACCCTCCATCACTATAGTACATATCCTTTCCTACACTCACTCTTCAAGGAAGTCCTTAATTATTTATTTTCTTTGATTATCTTTATTGAGTTGTGAGTATCTTATGTATATATTAATAGGGAGCGAGTTTTTGCATTTTTATGAACTTTATGACTTTGCTTAGACTCATGATATATTGATTCATATATTAATTATTCCTCATGATAATTTCATAATTTTTTGATTGTTATTCATGAATAATCCTTAAGTTAGGATACTTTTTTGTTTAAGATCTAATGCATGAGAGAGAAGCATAATTAGCGTTTTCATTAAATTATTTCAAGTATCTGATCAATTTTGTTGAATGAAAGTGGGCAAGACTTGATGCAATTTTTGACACTTACGTGAGTTTTGAGCCTAAAAGCATTCATCACATATATGCCCATATATCTTTTCGTTATGTGTCATCAAACATAGCTTGTCTATGCTAAAACTTACTTTTGAATACGTGTTGAGACCACATTTTTTATGAATTTGTGTATAAAGATGATGAGGGCATTTAGGATAACCATTTTTGACCTAAACAAACCTACCTCACTTTTTATCCTTAGAAAACCAATTTGAGCCTTAACCTTTCTTTCTTGCACAATAACCTTCTTGCGAGCCCAATTTACCCTTTTTGTTGTTGATATCCTTAATAATTTTGAACCCCTAAATTGAAAGAATTGAATTAGCTTATTTGCATAAGATTTTGACTAATCGTGTGAAAAGTAGATTAGATAATTCAAGTTGCATTTTTTTATTTTTCAAAATGGAGGAGAAGTAAACAAAATCTCCTCTTTGATATTTTTTTTGTTGAAAAGAAAAACAAAACAAAGAAGAAAAGAAAGAAAAGAAAAGAAAAAGTGATTAAAAGAGATGTTATTTGAATCAAGTGAATTTTGATTTAAGTTAAAACTTGGGTGGATAAGTTTGTGTGATTCCCTTCAATTAATTTAGTTGAAAAGCTTCTTTTTGCAACACCTTGCTTAAGCTATGTTACAACCCTTACAAAGTCCCATTGATTTATGCATTAAGTTTATTTTGTTTAGTGATATAGATAAAATTCTTGAGCAAGCTTATGGAAATAACTCACTATGTTTTGATTTAAGAGTTTAACAAACCCGAAACATTTTGAGCATATAGAGTGTGTTGGGTCCCATTTTTGAAACCCAACTCTTGCTCAGATAATATAAATGTTAGGCACTGTTTCTGGAACCCAACATTCCTTATCATAAACCCATCCAGTTATTGAACATCTTAGAGGTTAGGTTAAAATTCTATTCCTTCAGATCATTTGATAGCTCTATGTCTCTAGTTTATCTAGACAAAGGATTCACCTCATTTTGAGGTAGGATAACGAAGTTATGGCTGAAAGAATCAAACAGAGTTTTGATCTCAATCATATTGCACCTTTCTTGGGACAAGGCATAACTCTTTCTACAGATGTCGAATCAAAGTGTTCTTTAGATTATCTGAAAGAGGGCTTCAAGATCTACAACTTTCATGAAGACTTGAAGACAAATTCTACCATCTAAAGGGTCAAAAATGGAGCAGACGATAGTATCAAATGAATAGTGTACGAAAAAAGAAGTTTAGGTGACATAAGTAGAAAGCAAACGAAGCAAAAAGTAGACGAAACCAAAAGTAGAAGAAATAGAAAGTAGACGAAGCAGAAAGCAAACGAAGCAAAAAGGGTAAACGAAGTAAAAAGTAGTTGAAACAGAAAGCAGATGAAGCAAGAAACAGAAAGCAGATGAAGCGAAAAACAGACGAACCAGAAAGCAAACGAAACAAAGCAGACGAAACAATACAGACGAAGTAGAAAACAGACGAAGCAAAAGGCAGACGAAGCGGAGTCAACTTAAGACGATGCAACTCTTAAGACGAAGCAGAGTTAACTTAAGACGAAGCAAAGCCAACTTAAGACGATGTAACTCTTAAGACGAATGACGTCGTCACAGACGATATGATGTCATCATAGACAATAGGTCTTACAAATGATACATCTTTACAGACGATGCATCTCTTAAGATGAATGACATCATCAGTAACAATATAACATTATCACAGACGATATGTCTTTACAAATGATTCATCTTTATAGACGATGCATCTCTACAGTCAATGCATCTCTACAGACGTAATGACATCATCACAGATGATGCATCTTTATAGACGTATCGATGTCATCATAGACGATGTGACATCATCACAGACGATACATCTTTATACTCCTAAGCATTTCTCATTCTAAGGACCATAACTTTTGATCCAGAGGTCTAAAAATTTCATACTATATACCGTTAGAAAGCTAAAAGAAAGACCTATAATTTTCTAGAAGACAACTTGGTCTAATTTAGCCTAGAGTAATCCAAATTTTTCCCCTTAAGTCATAATACAAATTTTACCCTATGGAAGGCTTGTGTTTTGCACGATGCAACCTTAGAATGTCCTGAGCTTAACCATTCAGTTACCAATTTACTTCATTAAACTCTCAAGTCTTAACTTATTTGTCGTATCACATCCAACTACATTTGATCCATCATAATTCTTATCTTGCCTTCCCATGAATCTCACTTAGGTGTACGTGTTTATATGTATATGTATATATATATATCCACAATTTATACTCAAAACCATTTGTTCAAGCTGATAATCGTCTCAATATCATCCATACATAATTCATATTTCCTTAACAACTAAAGAATAAGGTTTGTACAAGTCTTTGATGGCATTCTAAGCCATATTAAAACATCATCTCAAAGTCTCAAATTACAACAATTCTTGAACAAATAAACTGGGTATGCAACTATAACATTGTGCATTCCCAAAACTAACTCAAACTACAAATTAAGCAAATTTGTAGAATTTCCTTTAGGCTTTTGATCACGTGATCTCTTAGCTATCACCTGAAGATAGGGTAAAAGGGGGTGAGCTTGAAAGCTCATGGATAACAAGTTATAACAAGAAAAATAAGTAAAACCTTTGAAACCATTTTACTTGTCATAGAAAAGTTTTCATTGAGTTTATAAAACACCTATTTCTTAAACTTTCAGTCGAAATCCACAAGTCACAAAACATGAATGCATCAAACTTGCTAACATAACATGAGCACATAAGCATATCAAAATGGTTTAGATGGATCCAAAAACAGAACGTACTACACAATTCCCATAAGGGTTTTGTATAGTCATAAACTTAAGGGAGTCCATAAAGGAGCTTCATGCCACTAGCGGGTAGGCGGGAGAAGCCTATAACTTTGTCAACGTGCACGTGATAGAACTTAGGGGACCACCACAAACCCACATAACATATATTTCATTACTTGTAAGTTTATTGCCCAAAATGGCACTTCTTGAAAACTTGCTTTTTATAGACATGAAATATTTCGAAAACACGATTTCATAAACATATTATCTTTTCAAAAATCACTTGCAAAGTCTTTTCATCAAATATCAACATAATTCATGTAACAAACATATAACAATTTCACAAATCATTCAAAAGCAATAGATACAACACTTATGATGCAATTGAAATTAGTAAACTTCTTTCATTTAAAGAAAAACAGTAGTGACTTATTTACTTTATTATAAATATGTACCCACCTTGATTTCCTTGCTTAGAAACTTACTTTAAATGCCTCTTCTCTTTGCAAACAACCTGAGGTATCCAAGATTCTTTCCTACTATATCTTTAATGTGTACTGTGTAAGGTGGTCTAACTGAAATAGGCCTCTTTGATCCCTTTGGTTCTTCACCAAATGAAGATATCTTTGGCTCAAATGGAAGCTCTTCTCTTCCTCTACCTTTTTCTCTTCTTGAACCACCTCAAACTCTCTCTTGAAAGCTAAGAAAATTGAAACCCTAGCTTGTTTTCTCTTCTTTCTCTCTCTCTTCTCTTTTTCATGCTTCTCTCTCTTCTCTCTTTTCTCATCCATGAATGAGCTTCTTCTCCCATCCAAGACGACAAATCTTCTCCCCTTTTATACCCGTAATGATTTCTTAATGTCCATTTTACCGTTCCTTATATGTCTTATATTCTTTATCCTTAATTGTCTTGCCAAAAGCACCCTTGAACATCCTTATAACCTTAACACTTTAATACAATCAACCCATATCGTATAATCTTTCTAACATCAACATAATAATTAACTCCATAAACTTTCATAAAGATCTTATAATTGATGTAACTGATACTTATTCATTAAAAAAAATTGGGGGCCAACAGAGTGAAATCCTTGTGAGGGTGTCAAGTCTTGTTCATTTGATTTTTATGGAATTGATAAGATGCTATGTTTCAACAATGTATCCTATTAGTACTTATTCTTTTGATTGTTATTTTATCTTAACCCTTAAATGTAAATTATCTTTTGGATATTTTTGGATGACATGAAAGGAGATGAGAGGTTGTTGAGAAGATGACCAATGTATTGGATTGATGTATGCTTAAGGACAAGCATGAGTCTAGTGTGGGGGAATTGGATAAGATGTTATCTTGCTATATTATTTGATATTATCTCCTTTATTTTCGATTTATTTTTATGTTTAAATATGTAAATTAATGTTTATTTTGTTTTAGGAAATGAAACGTGGAGATTGCATTAAAATGAGACTCTATTGATGATAATCACAAAATTTGGATAAAGTGGAAAGATTGTTGCAGTGGATAAGGCTTATCACTTGAAGAGATGAGTTTAACTGAGAAACTTCTTCTTATCCCTATCTTGTAGGAGTTTAAATTTGAATTTGTTTTATATAGACGTTTTTAAAAGTTAGAATTAGATTAGGATTAGATTATAAAACGTTATAAAAGGGGCGTACCTCTCAACAGAAAAAGGTTCTCTCTTCTTACGCTCTTTGCAATTCTTTATCTTTCTTCTATTTTTGTTACTAGAGTGAACGTCATGTATGGATAAACTAGTTGTAACTTTGTGAGGTTTTCCTTTCCAAACTTATATTCACATTTTAATTCAAGTATTTCTTGTTTTGAGTTCTCATATTTCAGAATGACTATTATTCGATTAATTTGACAAGTTAATTTAATATTGATTATTCTATCGCTATCCAAGAATTCAATGATCCGTAATTGTCACGAGGGATTGGTACTAGTAACAAATAAGTTATTTATGATTTTTCATATTTAACTTATGATCAACAAAAAGAACTAAATTAAATAGTTTTAGCTATCTCGATTATTTAATTTAAGGTTTAGCCTTTTTCATGGAACTTATTACTATAATTTATTTGATTTGGAATATTATCACACTCAGTCAATAAATGATAAGTTTTGGTTTGGATGCTGGGTTTGAACCTATTAATTTAGAAGACTTATTACGGCTATCATAATATGTTTCAGACTAACTGTTTGAATGGTGAAAATATTCTTTTTAGACCAATGATCAATGTTACAATTAGATGAGATCTTTCCCTTGAATCGGAGTTTGGTAATTTTAACGTTCTTATTTTTAAATTCAGTTGATTTAATTTGTTTTCATATTAACTTCAGTTAATAAATGACTTAATCAAACCCCCCTCCCCGCCTATTTAATTATATTGCTTGAAATTAAGAAGCTAGTGTTTAGTTCTCTAGGGATTCAATCTGGTTCTATGACTACTAAAAAATTTGGAGAATCAAAATTATTTTAGGGGCTTTGATAACCCAACCAAGGGCAAATTTAGGAAGGTAAAAAATCCCTCAATTACTTGATTATGTACCTTTATACAAAGAGTAAGGCTTTAATAATTCAACAGGTTGAAGTTAGGCTTATAATTATGATCCTAGTGAAGGACCAAGTTGAAGAATTGTGGTTATAGTATGTAATCAAAGTTAGACTTAAAAGATAACTGACTTCGGTCTGACACTAATTATTAATGTTAACAAACAAGATGTAAAGGGCATTAGATTCTTTAGAAAACTAGTGCCAGCCTTTTGCTAAGTTCTGTAGACTAGAGAAATATAAGTAAATTAGTATCAGAGTCTAATATGTAGGCAATACTAAACTCATATTTTTTTACACACTGATAGTTTTAGAAAAATCGATATCACTATTGTCTAATTCAATAGCCAGGAACATGTTTTAGTTAGTTAAGATTTTTCTTATTTCAAGTTATTATTTTCTTTTATAACTCTACTTTTAGGTTTTTATTCTTATATTTCTTATGATTAAGTTTGACTATTTTACCATTATTATAGAGTAATTAAAAACTATTTGAGAGTTTTTAATCTTTTAGAGTACTATTATTAAAAGTTCTATAAAAATATTTTTGAGTACTTTTGTTAGAAGTTTTATAAAAATATTTTAGAGTACTTTTGTTAAAAGTTCTGTAAAAGCTTTGTTCTTATCTAGCTTTCTAGTGATGATCAAACTCTAGGATCTTATCACTCCTAACCTTTTCTTTTCTAAAGTGTGGCAATTTGTATATTTTTTGTTGTGTTTTCATGATCATGTTCTTGATTAAACATGTTTTGATAGAATGATTCTTGGTCATATCCTATTGATATCAAATCTTGTAGAATGATCCATGGTCTTATCCTGTTTGATGGCTCCATAATTTTTAAAAAAAAACTCTAGTTTTAGGGTTTTATGCCTATAAAGGAATGGTCCTTGGTCTTATCCTATTTGATTGCTCTATAATTTTCTTTTAGAACTCTAGTTTTAGTTTTAGAGTAGTTTTAATAAAAGTTCTACAAAAACTTCATTTTTATTTAGCTTTCTATTAATGATCAAACTTTAGGATCTTATCATTCCTAATCTTTTCTTTTTTAAAGTGTAGCAATTTATATCTTTTTATTGTGTGTTCATGACTATGTTCTTGATTAAACATATTTCGATATAATGATCCTTAGTCCTATCCTATTTACATAGAATCTTATAAGCCCTAATGGTAAGAGTTATATCAAGAAAACCATAACATAATTTGAAATATAGAGCAATGAAGGGACCTTATACTCTTAGTGTATTACGTTGCATCTCCTCCTAAAATGGAAATTTTCATTTTGTCAACATTTTGTTCTTAAACTCCTTTAATATTTGAGCTAATTTTTCCTTTAACTTTTCCACCTCAAACTTCTTTAGTCATGATAGTTTCATTAGTTTGATCTAGATATAGTTCTATCATTAAGGGAAGATAGACAAGAACTTAAAGAAAAAGAACTAAAGATATCATATTGTAAAATTAAGTGTGAGTTTAAAAGCATGCTAAAACAATAAAAATAAATACATAGTTGAATGTCTAGGAATTTGAAAAATCTCTTGGATTAATTAATGAATGGAAAAAATTGGGGTTAAATTTAGGAACGAAAGATAATAGAAATTTTATTAAACGAAAAAGGAATTGAAATTAATTAATTGGAAAATGATTTAAGGACTAGTTTGCAAAAGAAGGGGTAGTTGGAAAGCACAAAAAAATTGAAAAGGGGACAAAATATAAGATAGAGGCTTATGAATAATAGGAAAAAGACAAAAAAGAAGGAGAAAAAGAAGAGGCCAACATCAAGCATAACAGAGGAGGAAGGACAATGATAATTGGGCAACATCCCTAAAAAGTCAGAGAATGTACAAAAGTAGTAAAGGGAAATGAGAGCGAATACATGGCACGAGGGTCATGTAATAGAGGGAATGCCACTTTGTATAAAATGCTAGGAGTTTGGCTTATTGTCCTGTACCAAAAGAAATTGTAGCAATAGAAAAATAGAAAAAGTGTTTTAGGAAGTTAAGTGAATGATGATTGATGTAGAAAAAAACACTAACAAGCCTGTCTTTTTATAGTTGAAGTAGGCTTATTAGTTAAAAAAAATAAGTACTATCAATATCTCTGTAGATTTCCTAACAAACCTTTAAACAAATAGCTGATATGCATCTTATTTAATAACTAGATCTGAAGATAATTTACTCTAAAATACTGTCTAACTAAATTTCATAAACTCAATCGATCTTAATAAACATTGATACTAAAAATATGCAGAATTATCTAACAATCCCCTTTTTAATTCAAAGGTTGTATACCCATCATAAGTCGAAAGTTCTTGAACTTATTCTTTTGCAAAGCATTTGTAAGAATGTCTACAGGTTAATCATCAGTGTTGATGTAGACTAACTCTACTTCTGCTTTTGCAACCAATTCTCTAATGAAATGAAACTTGGTCTTAATATGTTTTGTTGTCCCTTGTTGGACAGGATTTGTAGATATTGAAATTGTTGACTTATTATCACAAAACACTCTAGTCTAATATTTTTGCTCCAATCTCAAATCCTTTAAAATCATTCTTAGCCAAATTACTTGACCAGTAGTAGTTCCAGCTGCTGTATACTCTGCTTCTATGCTTGAAAGAGCAGTATTCTATTGCTTCTTTGATGACTAGGAAATTGCACCCAAACCAAGGCTAATAATATAACAAGTTGTATTCCTATCTTCTACACATGCAGCCTAATCACTATCAGTAAATGCAGTAAAAGTTATAAGATTACCTTTTGAATATCGGATGCTATAATGTTAAATCCCTTGCATATATCGAAGAATCCTCTTGATTGCTCCAACATATAACTTATTTGGATTATACATAAATCTTGAAACAAGATTGCCACTATAAACAATAACTGGTCATGTATTTGTGAGATATATAAGCCTTCCAATAATACTGCTGAAATGCTTTTCATTCACCCTTCCAGCATCATCATTAAGACGTAGCTTCTCATTCACATTCAATGGTGTTTTTGCAACATTGCAATTCTCTATGCCAACTTTTTTCAACAATTCACCTGTATACTTCTTTTGAGAGATAAATATACCATTTGAATCTTGTAGCACTTCAATGTTCATAAAATAATGCAATAACCTCAAGTCAGACATTTCAAAAGACTACATCATTGATTCTTTAAATTCCTACATCATTTGAGCTGAGTTCCTAATATAGATTATGACATCGATATACAAACATACAATCAGAAAATCAACATTATGTTTCTTCACATAAAGAGTTAGCTCACTTACACTTTTTCAAAATTATGTTGAGGAAAATAAGAGTCAATCTTATTGTACCATGCCCTTGGCATTTGCTTCAGGCCATATAAGGCTTTATGTAGTTTGTACACTTTCTATTCAACTCCCTTAATAGTAAAACCTTGTGGTTGTTCTATATATACATCTTCCAAAAGATCACCATTAAGGAATGCGGACTCGATGTCTAACTGATGAGCCTTCCATTGATTGTGAGCAGCCAAGGCCAAAACTAATCTCACAATATCAAAATGAACAACTGGTCCAAAAGTTTTGATAAAATCAATCTCTGTTACTTGAGAATGGCCTTTAGCAACTAATTGGGCTTTGTTTCGTTGTAAGGATCCATCATAGTTGAGTTTGGATTATAAATCCATTTAAGACCAATTGCTTCCTTCCCTTTTGGCAAATCCACCAAACTCCATGTCATGATCTTCTCAATAGCTATAATTTCTTCTCTTATGACTTACAACCATTCTTTCCTTCTAGTTTCATCTTCAAAACATATAGTTTCCATAGCAACATGAGCTTCCTCTGTTGAAATGTAAATTTCAGTAAGACTTCTAGTTTTTTGTAGTGCTGAATCTTCATCATAGGTCACCTTTTCTTCTTTAGATTCCTATTTCCAAGCTTCACTTTCATTAAATATAAAATCAAGACTAAATTTAGCTTGTTAGTTACAGGATCAAACAACCTATACCCTTTGGTTTCATCACTATACCAAAAAAAATATACATTTAACACTTTTTTTCATCAAGTTTCCTTCTTGATTTAGCTGGTATAAAAGCATAAGCAATGTAACCAAATGTTCATAAATGACTTACATTTGGTCTTGAACCATACCAGGTTTTATATGGCATTATATCTTGAACCACTCAGGTTAGTGATCTATTGCTCAAGTATATTACAGAAGCTACAGCTTCAACTTAGAATTTTTTAGGCAATCTTTTCTCATTCAACATACTCCTTACTGCTTCAATAATAGTTCTATTCTTACACTCCACCACCCCATTTTTTTGGGGTATATAGCTAGTTTTTTTTGTCGTAGAATACTATGAAAGTTGCATAAATTTTTGAATTCGGTAGATAAAAATTTGCCACTATGATCGGTTCAAAGTGTCATAAGATAATATCCACTCTATTTTTCAATATCAACTTTCAAATTCTTAAAGTTTTCAAAAACTTCAACTTTCTCCTTCAAGAAATACACCCATGGTACCCTTGAAAAATCATCTATAAAGATAAAGAAATACTTAGTTCCATTTAAGGAAGAAATCTACATGGGCCTATATATATCAACATGAACTAACATCAATCATTTCATAGCCCTCCTTACTTTACCTGTAGGAAATTTATCTCGATGATGTTTCCCATAAACACACGCTTTATATAAATTCCTATCATCTTTCAGAATAGGAAACCAGAAACCATATTCCTTTTATGCAACAAATCCTAGCTACCAAAGTTAAGATGACCTTATCTCTAGCAATCATCAGATGATATAGAAAGGCATTGACACTTAATCTTGATAAACAAATCAGAAACATCTTGTTTTTAGTCATTTTAACTGAGTACACCAAATTTATGCTTCTTTTATCAAAAATTTTGCATTCATCATTTTCAAATAACACATAATACCCTTTTCTCATTAATTGACCCAAACTAAGTACATTTTGAGCCAAACCAGTGGCATACATAACATTATGAATAAGTTTCCTACCATAATTTAAAATTACATCAACAGTCCCCATACCACGTACCTGAATATAGTTATTGTCAACCATCCTAACTTGTATTTTTATGGATTCATCAAAATCAATAAAAAAATCCTCATTAGCAGTCATATAATTGCTACATCTGCTGTCAAGATACCAAACATCCTGCATAGTATTGGTAGGAGTACCAAAAGAACTAAAAAATAAATTCTCTTCTCCATTCTTTTCTTCGTGGAAGTTTGTTTGATCATCAGTCTTTTATAAAAATTCTTCTCAATATGGCCATATTTCTTACAATAATGGCATTGAGTAGCTTTTCCTACACTTGAATCATCTTTGTACCAATAATCCTTATCTTCATAGTTAGTCCTTCCACAATATGAGCAAGAAAAGTTATTATCTCTATGATTAATCTCACGTTGCTGGGTATTGTTATGATGTCATCCTCGACCTTGATCATGGTTTCGTCCACGACCACGCCCTCTACCATGTGTTGATCTTCCTCAGCCATGATTAGAACAACTAGCCCTCCACCATATTTCCTTTTTTGTTTATTAGTCTCTAATTTGAATGCTTGTTGTCTCAGAGTTTCTATTGGCATATTTAATCTTTGCTCATGTGCTTCAAGTGAACCCATAAATTTATGAAAGGTATAATTTCATAAATCCTTTGCCTCTTCAATAGCTGTGACAACATGATCATACTTCATAGGCAAACTCCAAAGCATTCTTTCCATGACCTTTTTTTCCATTAAATTTTCTCCAAGGGATCTTATTTGATTGATGATTAAAGATGCCCTTGAAAAGAATTCTTGCATCGATTCATAAGCCTTCATGCTTAAGTTCTTGAACTCTCGATGAAAACCTTGCAGCTTCACTTTTTTGTACTTGTTTTCTCCTTGGTACACTCATTAAAGTGCATCCTAAGCCTACTTTGTTGTTTCTGCATTCATAAAATTAGAAAAAAAAACACTTTCATCCATAGATTGTTGGGTAAAGGTAAGAGCTTTGGCATCTTTCTTTCGTTTTTCCTTCTACTCATTTCGTTGTGATGCTATCAACCCTATGCCTTCATCTTCTTCAGGAGCTTCATATCCATTCTCCACTAAATCCTATAAATCGTGAGAGATGAGAACTGTCTTCACCTTAATGCCCCAAAACTGGTAGTTTAAACCTATAAATATAGGTAAATTTTGTGTTAAACTTGCTACTGAAATTGTAGCCATTCTCTAGCTCTAATACCACAAATGTTGTCTTATACTAAAAAGAAACTACAACAATAGTGAAATAGGAAAAATGTTTAAGGAAGTTAAGTGGACGGTGATTTCATTGATGTAGAAAAAAAACACTAACAAGCCTGTCTTTTTATAGTTGAAGCACGCTAATCAATTACAAAAAACAAGTAGTATCAATATCTCTATAAATTTCTAACAAATAGATGATATGCATCTTATTTAATAGCTATATCTGAAGATATTCTACTCCAAAATACTCTTTAACTAAATTTCAAAAACACAGTCAATCTTAACAAACATTGATACTAAAAATATTTTGAATTATCTACCATGGCTCTGTTGATACATGGATTCAATTATTAGATCTCAATGTCTGGTTCCATATAAAAGAAAATTAGTATATTGTTATGAACTAGGGCCACTCCCTTCACCTATATAGTTGGACGAATTTGATGGCGTAAAAGAATGGTTATTAATTCTCATGGGTTTTAAGCAAGGGACAGTATATGACAGCAACTAAAAGAAGAAAGGGATGACAAAAGAAAATAATTGGTCTTGTAAGGAGTGAAAAGAAGCATTATGTTTCATATGTAATGTGGTGTGTAAGGAAAGGAATTTTACATTGTTCAATGGGACATATCTGGCAATTGATATATGGAAGTGGAGACCTTCTGTTGACAAACCATGGCTTATAGCTAGTTGGTTATACATGAAAGCCTAGTATAATTCATTCATCACACATTTCATTCGCATGCTAGAAGTGTAAGCATTCTAGTCGTTGGTTGTACTGTTTAAGGGGGTCGTCCATGCCCTAATGGAAAAATAATATCTGTTCCAATTTGACTTCTTCGTCTAGGAACATGCACCAAAGCACCTAAAATATGATTATCACTAACATGTAAGAAGGGAGATGATGAACATGTACATGATCTTACTATACCACTGGCTTTAGTATGAGTACAGAAATACACGAACTCCGATATGCAACTATGGTTGTTCAAAAATTGGTCAATCTTAATGCAGTTGTGAATGCACATTAAACTTCTACTATTATTCCAAAAGAAGATTCCATAGAGATAGATGGTCCATAGTCTATTTGATGGGACTTCAGATTTTACTTTACCTTAACCCAAGACCCAACTGGGCGCACAATTGATAATAATCTTAAACATTTCAAAATTTTAGATGTTGACCATGCTCATAAATTTGGTGCTAAATTTACCTCTTTAGGATCTCTTGATAAGGTGAATCATGGTGTTTGTGTGGACATAGAATAAAGACCTCTTGGCAAGTTTCCATATGGTTTGGACTATGATTGTGGGTACAAGATTGAAACCCTAATTAGCTCTAACCCATCAAGATTTATTCATCCTTGTCATTATGATGGTGTGTTGCAAACTTAGTGATGTGGGAGGAATTTCAATTGGCTTCAATGGAAGTGCCTAAGAAAATGCCAAATTTTGGTGGCGTTTATCCAGAATATTTTAGATCAGGAGCTAGGTTTAGTACCGATAGACTCATATCCATTTCCACCTATTACACCAATCTGACTGAGTTGGCTTATAAGAGAATGGTATTAATGAAAAGAGTAGTTATTGGATGAGTTATTTCGTTGAAAACTTCATGACACTGGAAACGTCTGGATATACTTTATATTTTGTGGGATGCAAATGTAGGACACTTTTCTATAAATTGGACAAATTTTAATTGTATTTTCAGTTTTTAAATGCAGGACATTTTTGTCCTTTTCTATAAATTGGACAAATATTAATTGTATTTTCAGTTTTTAAATAACTTATCAGTTAAGTTACATATTTGGATCCTAACTAAGGTAATAGAGTGGCCCAACAAATGATCTAGATTAATGGGTCAAAGTCTAAGAGGAAAATGGATCTCAATTAGTGTGGACTAGACCTATATTGTGCTTATGATGAGGAAGCCCGATGTGGAAGCTATATATAAAAGTTAAGGTCTCCTTCAGTTACTTATGTAATTCGTAAGCATACGGATCTTCTAACCTATTAGGAGTGCTTACGTCTTAAGGAAACTGAAGAAAGGCATTAACTGAGTGTCGTTGATCAACTTCCTTAACTATCCTGGGAAGGTTAGAGCTCGTCTTGACATCGAAAATTGCTTCAAAACTTTGAATGGAACCGAAATTAGGTATTTCGCATTTCCTTCATTTTTTACCCTTTTATGAATGATCCTGTTGGGACCCCGCCCTCGTGGTTCATGTGTCCAACATCCTAATTGACATCTAAACACGTGCTCTATAAGGGTGGCGATCCCCTACTAGGACAAACATCAAAATAACGCTCTTATTCTATTTTAGGACTAATTTATTTGGGAAAATCTCACCTTAAAACACTTATCTTGAGGCAATATAGCAAAACTTTCAGTTGGGATATCAAATTAATACCATCTTAGGATAGTTTGAAAGAAGACTCTGAGGTCTACAATTTCCATGAAGACCTTGAAGGTGGATTATATCGTCTGAAGGGTCAAAAATGGAGCAGACGATAGCATCAGATGAATAGTGTATAGAAGAAGTTTAGGTCACATAGGCAGAAAATAGACAGAGCGAAATAACAGACAAATGGTAAAGGCAGACCAAGCAAAAAGACAGACGAAGCAAAATGATAGATGAAACAAAAGATAGATGAAGCAAAGTGATAGACAAAACAAAAGACATACGAAGCAAAATGACAGACAAATGGCAGAGGCAGATGAAGCAGAAAGAGAGACAAAGCAAAGTGACAAACGAAACAAAAGATAGACGAAGCAAAGTGGCAGACTAATGGAAAAGGCAGAAAAAGAAAAAAGACAGAAAAATGGCAGAGGCAGACAGAGGCTAACAAAGCAGAAAGACAAACGAATGGCAGAGGCAGACGAAGCAAAAAGACAAACAAAGCAAAGTGACAGACGAAACAAAATGGTCAACTTAAGACAAAGCAGAAGTCATCCTAAGATGATACAGACGGTCAACTTAAGATGAAACAAAAGTCAACATAAAATGATACTGCTCTTAAGACGAAGCATCTTTACAGACGATACAACTCTTAAAACAAATGACGTCATTACAGATGATATGACGTCATCACAGACGATACATCTTTATAAATGATGCATCTCTTAAGATGAATGACGTCATCACTAACAATATTATGTCATTATAGATGATAGACGATACCTCTATATAGTCCTAAGCATCTCCCCTTCTAAGGACCATAACTTACGACCCAGAAGTCCGAATATGTCTTTTCCCTTATGGAAACTTAAAAATGCAATGTACAAACTTAAAAGAGCGTCATAATAAAAAATGCAATTGTATTCCATTTGCATCGAAATATAAGAGTCTTACAAAGCTTTAGCAGGAATTTCAAGCCGCAATTACATTAATGTCTTACGGTTCCTAAAATTTACATAATTTATGATTTGCTCAAAATGCAACTAAAGCCTCTCTTTAAAAAATTTGCTTCAAATACAAAATATACAAAAATTGGAGTGATGCCTTGACCCTTGTCTACTTGATATCTTGCTCATCACCTAGATGTGGGGAAGGAAAATAGGGGGTGAACTTAAGCCCGTAGGTAAGAATTTATAATTGGTAATAAGTAAAACCATTTAAGAAGTCCTTTCCAATGCAGAAAATTAACGTTATTGTAAATTATGTATGCATCACTTTTGGCAATTTATCATAAGCACATAAGCATATCAAAATGGTTCGGGTGGATCCAAAATAGAACGTACTACGCAATTCCACATAATGGTCTTACAAAGTTGTGAACTTAT
Source organism: Erythroxylum reticulatum (assembly GCA_025504915.1). Taxonomy (NCBI): domain Eukaryota; kingdom Viridiplantae; phylum Streptophyta; class Magnoliopsida; order Malpighiales; family Erythroxylaceae; genus Erythroxylum; species Erythroxylum reticulatum. The sequence continues at coordinate 25,474,957 of JANSVA010000004.1, read as the reverse complement.
AGGAGTCCTTGAATGAGCTCCAAGCCAATAGTGGGCAGGCGGGAGAAGGCTTTTGTTAAAGTGCACTTGACTTAACTTAGGGGACCACCACAAACCCACATAACATGTAAAGCATATTGCCCAAAAAGGCATATTTCGAAAAATTGATTTCTTAAGCTTTATATATTTTCAAAAAAAAATCATCTTCATATGTCAAACAAGTTTCTATGCAAAACATACAGCACATTCTTAAAACGTTCAAGGCTTAATAAATGCACATTTTTGAAGTAGTTGAAAACATTTATTTCCATTTTCTTGATAGAAATGTTGATGGCTTATTATTCAACTATAAAAAGTAACCCACCTTAAATTTCTTTGCTTGAAAGCTTGTTCAAGGAGGTCTCTCCTCTTGCTCCTCTTACCTCCCTTCAATATTAACAAAACCTCATTCAAAAGAACTCCAATCGGAATATTCAAAGAAGCCCATGCATGAAGTGATCCTAGAATACTTAAACCCAAGCATTTTCTATACTCTTAGAACAAAAACCTTCCTAAGACTTCAAAAGATTTAACACAAGCTTACCTTGAGCCTTCACCAATTAATGAATTTCTTAACTCTAATGAAAGCTCTAATCTTCCTCTTTCTTTTTCCTTCCTAGATAACTCTCAAAATCCCTCTTGAAGGCTTAGAAAAATTAAAACCTAGCTCAACTCTTCTTTTTTTCCCTCTATCATCGACACTCTCTTTCCATTCTTTCTTACTTTTCGTCTTCTCTCTCTTCTCTTCTTTTTCACCAATGTTTTTGTCTTCTAAAACAAAAGCTTACAATTCCTTCTTCCCACTTTGCCCTTCCTCCAATGCTTTAAGACTTTATAACTTAATTGATGTTCCATCAATACCCATCATAAAATCTTATCATTCTAACATTTTATTTCCTTTAGCCTATAACATAATGTCTTACTCACATTAGCATGCTAATTAACTCCAACACAGTTTATTCTAGAAAAACCCCAAAATTAATTTAATCGTGCTTAGTCATAGAAAATATCCAGGGGACAACAAATCCGGGACATATAATAAGGTCTATCCTATGTACAAGTGGTATTAGAGCGGTTACGTGATCGGGTTGCTAGAAATGAAAGTTTTTCAATTTCCATTCATTATGGTAGTCTTCAATTTTTGATTCATTTTTTGATCTTTTTACGTATATAATTAGGTAAAAGTGGTGTACATAAGGCTAGCTATTAAAAATGAGTTAAAACGAGTCAAAAAGAGCAAAAAAGACATCCCGGGATGCCAAAAATTGCGCTCCCCATTGGAGGGCGATGCACCATCCGATGCGTGTGGTAGATGAAGAGGCGACAAAACGGATGATGTGTGCGTTGTACGCACCTATCACGTGCCGTCAAGAACCACACGCTAGCAAACGTGTGTGGTGTTGGAGTTATGTAAATATAGTACCCTGGAAAGCAAGTGTATTTACTTCTAACTTAATTTTCTTCTAGTTACTTTTTATAATGAAAATATTTATTATTAATAAAACAAAAGAGTTTGGTTTTATTTGTATGAGCATAATATAACTAGTCATAAGGTACTAAGATTCTTTTGTAAGTAATGTACATATACATAGAGATATATGGAAAGCATGTATATTATTAGAATTTAAATTAGTTGATTCACAGTTGAAGAATCAAGTTGGTCGCTTGATTATAGTTTAGACTGTAGTGTTACGATTTATCTCCTTGCAAGTAAAGGAGTTTATTTCAAGGAAATGATGAGTTTCATATCATGATAATATTTGACTATCAATAATGGAACTATTAATTGAATTTAGAATCACGTATGTTTTTAAAAAATAAAGTAGGTCGTTACTTTAATCTTAAAACATACACCTTAGTATTCTTTTATTACGAACCAGAATCTTAATGAGTGGTGAACTCATATGTGTTTCATTATAATTCTTGATATGATCGGAATGAATTTTTACAAAGTATCAATCTAGTCTCTACATGTTGGAATTATTAATTGAAACATGTATTAGGGAACATTCACTCAAATAAATAGTTTAAAGTGATATCATCACTTTTAGATGTTTTACGAAGATTGGTGATTAAACTGGCGCTAGTAGTTTGACAGACTAGCTATCCATCAAGTCTTAACACCAAGAT